>JAQPPZ010016995.1:7350000-7962500 GCA_028583015.1 Wollemia nobilis | reverse complement strand
AGCTTAACTGTGGCATGGGAGAGAGAGAGAGACTTCGCAGCGAAGTCTGTCGTCGCCCCTCAGGAAGGGCGAAGTTCGGCTGTGCAAAGGAAGAAAATAAGCAAAGAATGCAGGGAAAAGAAAAGAAAAAATTGACTAAGTGTTGGCCGAAGCCCGACTTCGCAGCGAAGTCGGACTTCGGCCCAGCCAAATTGCGAAGTCCGATCAAGGGAGAATGCTAAAGCACACAAAAGACAAGCTCCGCTCAGCCTTGAGCGAAGACTGACTTCGCGCGCGAAGTCCGACTTCGGCCGGCTTCCGTGCGAAGTACGCACTGCGCACTCTTTCCGTGCGAAGTACGCACTGCGCGCAACTTTTGCGCGAAGTGCGAACTTCGCGCGAAGTTCGCACTTCGCCCCAAATTCGGGCGAAGTCCGAACCCGCCTCAACGCACGCGCTGCGCAGCCCAGTTCAGTCTAAAGAGCAGAAAAGAGTTTAAGTGCTGGCCAAAGTCCAAAGGTGGCAAGGAAACCAGAACGCGCTCACCCCTTGAGCACAGCGAAGAAAAGGAGGAACAATGCAGCGCGCGCTTCGCGCGAAGTTCGAACTTCGCCCGAAATTCGGGCGAAGTCCGACTTCGCCGGCGAAGTCGGGACGCGCCCAACTTTGGGCGAAGTCCGACCCCGCCTTGTAATCCGTGCCAGCTTGCGTGAAGTTTAAAAAACGAATAAAATATTCAAAAAAGGTCCCAAGCTGGGCCCAAGGCGCGTTGCAACCATTCCAAAATAGGTTTCCGCACCAATGGTCCTTTCTTGAGCAGTGTGCCCGGTTGGTGGCAGCGACGTCAGCCATGGTGCAGCGCTCGAGACAGAATTAATGATTGCACGTTCCTCAACGAAGGTGCAACAAAAGAGGCTTGGCACGTCTGCCGGAGCGCACTTTTTCCAAACATTCTCCTGCGCAGCCATCTAAGAACCTTAACTCAGCCGACCTACCCCCTCCTGCGCGACATTTATGGCGCTGTCTTTATCTAGAAAAGGGGGTCAGATGTTTTTAAACATTCCAGACTATGCAGATTATTCCTCGGACAGTGCAAATTATTCCTGTGACAGCGAAATCTGCTGCAGACGTCTTGAACTTGCAATTATTGCTGATTCGGAGAGATGGACAAAGGAAAGATGCCAGTGTCAGCGCAGTCCAGCGAAAGTGGCGAACCAAAGGAGTTACCGTGGCCGGGCGTTTTCGGGAGTGAAACCCTGCCAGAAAAAAGGTCAAAGTCCCGGACGAAGAAAGTACGGCGTGGGCAAGCCCCACCACCTCCGGTGAATTATTTGTCGGGATACAAGGACGGCTCCTTTTCGATGAGCCTGGCGAAGCTGCGGGCAAATGTGGAGAGCTGGGCAGACAAAGTTTCGCCCTCCCACCATTTCGGAGCGGCGTACAAATCCAATCTGTTCAAATTCTTGTGCCCTCCAGTCCACCAATGCCCAGAGCTGGTAGACCTAATTGTCAGACACTACAGACCAGCTACCCGGCAAATTTGCAGCTCCAGCGGTAAACCCTTGTTCGCCTCTGCGCGGGGAGACTGTCCAGCCGGCTTTCGCCCCAGGGTTGGAGTATGACTCCAACGCCATTCTCAGAAAGATAAATTTGGGCGAGCAGGCGGGACGTTTCATGCCAACCAAACGGATGAGGGATTTCCTCAATTCAGAGCTGAACGCCCCGCTTGCGGGCTGGACGATGGCCAGCGGCCCCATGCCCTTGACACAGTTTCAGAGCAAGTACTTGTACACTATTTTGGCATCTATTCTTGGCTGCGATTCTGATGAGCTAGTACAGCCGTACCAACTAGCGCTGGCAGAATGTCTCCTATGTGGAGAATCCTACGAGCCAGCAGCACAGAGAAGTGGGAAGCGTCCCATCTCCTTCGACTGGGCAGACTGGCTGGCATATGCCATTCATTCCAGCCTGTTCAAGATTCAGAAGAAGCAGTCCACCGACTTTCGTTTCAGTTCTGTTCTAGCCTGGCTTTGTTTGTACCATCTGCATCCCCAAATGCCGATCCTGAACCTGAAGAAGGTCAACGAGAGGGGAGAACCACAGCCCGTCTATAGCCTGGACGGATGACTTATACCGGAAAGGGTCCTACTACAAGTTCAACATCAACTTTCTGGGATTCGTCATGTCAGTCTTCACCGAAAGCGAGATCCCCCGTCCCCCGAGAGAAATGACGAGCGCTTTGATAAATCAGAAGCTCGGGGACGTTTTCAGACTGACGCAAGGGATTGTGGTCAGAATCTACGGATTCAAGGGCAAACCCCATTTGCTGCCCTATTGGTGCTCGGAGCACCTGTTCGGGATGGAGGTTGCCCGACAAATGGACTATGTTGAAGAGGAGTTCGGCCTAGGAAAGAAGAGAGGACAGATTTTTCAATACCCTCTTTCCTGGGCAAATGTTGAGATTTTTGAGGTAGGACAGCATGTCTACCTAGAGCAAGAGCTTTCCCGATTTGGCCTGGTTTTGTTGCCACAGTACTGGAAGTATGACCCGTATGGAATAAGGGGAAAGTTTGCGCATCTCTGCCCCCGGGCAGATATAACCGAAGATAGATGCGATGTGGTTCATGTGGATCTTGACTGGGAAATAGAATTGATGGAAGCTTCTCCTCCCTGGCAGGATTTTTATTGCGAGGAGGTGACATATGACCCCAAGCGAAACCCGGACCACCATTTCTCATCTCCGAGGATTCAAAAAATTTCTATCCAAGATAGCAGGCCTTAACTGGTCTAAAGAAAAGATTACCGAATGCTGGAAGATGAGATGCCGCACGCAGCACGACAAATCAACAAGGAGAAACCTGGCCGTAGATGACGACTTTTCGGTTCTCTATGACCAGCATTATGACAGCTGGCGGCCGTTCGCATATCAAGGTTACGTTCCCCGAGGTCCCTTTGAAGATTATAAAGGAGGGTCTCCTCCCAAACAGTTGTACACTTCAGCAACTACCAGCGTGGGCCCGGCACACTTCCAGGCAAATCCAATGCAGCCCGTGGCTTCCAAGGCGGCGCCTCAGAAGGCGAAAGAGTTAGTCGAAGCGGCGCCGAGGCGGTCCCTCGAGGCACGAAAAGCGCCAGCGCCGCCACAGAGCAGACCGGTTGCGGCAGACCTTCTGCAAGTCAAACCCCGGTACAAGTTCACCGTGGGAGCCTCAACGCCTGCTGCACCTGCTTCATCTCCTTCCCCTGATCCAACCGTTATTCCAGAAGAAAAGAAGCGGAGGAGAGTTGAGAAAATCAGGCGACCTAGCCTGATAGTGCAGCAACCAGTTGCAGAGCCGCAGCCGCGTCCTGCCGCCGCAGAGGCAGTTCCTCTAGGCAGTCCCAAGCCAGCCGCCGAGACCAGAAGCGAAGACATCCATCCGGCATCGGCTCAGGCGGAGCCCGCAGGTACGTTTGCTGCCCCTGTCTCTTTAGTCTCACCAAGTCCTACTCCCACTCCGTCTCCCGCTCAATCCGAGCAAGTCATGGCCGCATCCCCCTCCCCGTCTCCCGCGTCCTTCTAGCGGCCCCCATTCTTTCGATCAGTTTGCTCAGAACCCTAACGTCTCTCTTTCTCTGAGCACAACTCCAAACCCTTCGCCTGAAGTCAGTGCTGAGACCGTCCGTTCACCGTCACATCCACCTTCTCAGCCGCTTCAAACCCTTGCAGTATCAGCCACTCCCATCTCCATTTCCCGGTCGCCCCCACAAGCGGCCGATTCTTCCAAGGTCTGTCCGGTTCCTCCTGATCCCATTCCCGCAGGAGAGACGTCTCAGCAGAACCCTAGGCTGGGGGAACCAGATTTCATGGACGACCTCCAGAATACAGACGACTTGCCTTTGGCAACGAGGGTTGTAGAGTATTCTGTCTCTTTCCTCCAAGACTTGAAGCGGAGGAGACATGAAGAGATAGCCGCCCCGGCAAAACGCGCAAAGTATGATTTCGGGAGGAGAGTGATTACAACGGAGAAAATAATCCCGAAAGTAAAGAAACCTCTCCGGGAAATGACCAGGGCGGACTATGAGCTCCAGACAAAGGAGAAAAGCTTTGACGACATTAACAAGCAGTATCAGATTCAGTCGATAATGCGCAAAGCTGACAGTCTCTTTGTCAAAAGTCTGGAGGAGGCGAGGAAGAGCTTTTCGGGTTGCGGGATAAAGTAAGGCAGCTTGAAGAGGACTGTCTAGGTCCAGCGAGCAGCTGGAAGCGGCGCGGCGAGAAACAGATGAACTCAAAGCCCAGCTGGCCGCTTCTCAGCAACAAGCCGCAACCGAAAAGCAAGCAGCCTCGGAGCAGATTTCTCAGCTCCAGGAGTCTTTGAAGCAAGCGCAGTCGCAACTTGCAGAGAGAGCATCTCAAGCGACGGTCTTTTCAAAGACAAAGGTTAAGGAGATGCGGGCTGGTTTGTTGCGGGAATGCAAGCCCCACACCTTCAAGGCGATGGCGAGTTCCGGATTTCGCATCCGGAATTCAAGAAGTTTCTGCCCGGGAAAGCTTTGTGGTAGAGGAGGCCGAGCGCCAGGCGAAGCAATGGCTGGACCCGGCGGTAAATCTTCAGGAGCGCGAGCGCAACGGCCTCCATTTTTCTCCCGTGTCCTCATTCGCTGCAGAATGGGCAGGTGCAAGGGTGACCTTGCACAAATATTTCAAAAAAGTTGAAGAGGTGAGAGTGGCCAGACGAATGCTAGACGCATTCACACATGAAAGAGACATTTGTTTGGCCCCCTTTCACGCTCTTTCAGAACTTGGGTGCCCAGGTTTTGTTGAAAATGGCGAGCTTCTTACCCTAGATCGGGTAAAAAAGAATTGGCGAGTCCTTCGAAGCGGATACGGTTGACATTGATAGGCTGGGTGAGCCAATTCAAGACAATCAGGTCACTCGAGATGGTGGTCAAATATTCCAAGATCAGCTCCTACTTCCAGGAGTTAGAAAAAAGATACCTCACCATCGACCTGCACGCGGTCGCTGCTTTCCACGCAGCATTAGAAGATGCAGTGACCGCCGGCCGTTTGAAGCAGAAGCTTGGCGCCCAGCCAAGGAGGCATACACTCGCATCTGCGAGGTAGAAGCACGAGATGGAGAGTTTTCGGAAGGCGACTCTGAGGAGGCAACTGACAAAGATGAATCTGAAGAACAGTTGCCGCAAGGAGAACAGTTAGGGCAGCAAAAGGCAGGGGAGGCAAGTTCCTCTGCACCCAAAGGATGAAGGCATGGATTCTTTGCGCCGAGGCGAGCTCGACACCCCGCGAGCCGCCAGAAATGTTGTCACATTTTGCACGGGGTGCAATGTCTTCGGTATTGTAACGATGCTGCTCTTCTTTTTCCCTCTTCCTCTATTTTCCTTCCTTCTCCTCTCCCTTTCCTTTTCTTTCCCGCAGTCTCTTTCTTTCCCCCCTTTCTTGGAGTCCCCCAGTTGATTTTTCAACTTTCCGACAAGTTACCTGAAAAATGGCTAAGTCTGAGTTGGTGCGAAGTTCGCACTTCGCCCGATTTTGGTGCGAAGTGCGCACTTCGCCCGATTTTGGTGCGAAGTCCGACTTCGCCCCACTTTCTTGGCGCACCTTGCAACTGGCAGATTGACAGGTTGGCAGGCTGACAGAGAAGATGACAAACGCCGGAGCAGAGTCCGTACGGCGGCAGACACCAGTTCCCACCTGTGCGCAGTCCGACTTCGCAGCGAAGTCGGAGTGCGCCCTTGACAGGTGCGCAGTAGGGAAACAAAGTCAGAAAAACTTCTAAGGCATGAAGGCCTTCCCGACTGCACTGCATTTTGCACGCGCATCCCGAGGTGTTCCGATCCCAAGCGAAGTTGAATGAAATGCCCTCCAAGGCAGACACGTGTCAAACAGCATCTTCCATTATCTGACAAGTGTCCAGCTTCGGGATTTGAGCCGAAACGTGCCGAGCGAAAGGACAAGCACGGGCTGCATTGCCTATGCCAGTAGCCTCATTCAAAGCTGATCTGAGGTTCCACCTGCTCCAGCTACCAGCGTACCTGCCAAGTTGAAGATCTGCCCAACACACCGCCACGTAGCCATCCGGCTTCCAGAGAGACCATGCTGCGGGTACAGTCCGGTCCGACAAAAGGTCAGCATTTGCAGCCCTTTCGCCGCTTTTGTCAGCTTATGTTTGACCGGGACCTTGTGCCCATTAATGTAACGGGTGGGACTCGGGCTATAAAAGCCCATCATGAATTCATTGTAAAGGGTGGAAAGGGGAATGTCTGTTAGGGAACTACTGTGCTTATTGTAACCGTGCTTCTGCTTATGAATATAATCTGTATGCCCGGTTCTGTTCTGCTGTCTTTATTCTTTTATGTTGTCTTTCATTATATGCCTTAGGCTAACCTGTCACGGCTTGTTGATTCATTTCAGCATTTGGTGAGCAAGTCCCTCTAGCATTGTTTGTTTAAAGCACCCTCTGTGTTTCATTAATCTAAAGCATATATAGAATAGATGCGGTAGCGGTTCCATCGGTTATGTGTTTTGTTGCTTGGTCCGTATCACGGTGATTGATGCGATCCCGTCTTGTTAGTTCCTTGTAGGGAATGTACGTTAGGGAGCCATTGAAGTCTGTGCGGTTAAATTCTCTACATAAACACATATACACGGCTACGATATCTCTAAGTCTGCTTTCTACTCATGTTAGTGTACGTATCTGGTAAACCGGTGCATTGCCATCTTTGTTAGTTCCTTGTAGGGAATGTTTGCTAGGGGATCATTGGAGTCGTGCATACACTGCATGAGTATCGGAAGTACACATAGTTTTTGCAGTTCCTGTCATGCTCTATGTTTATAATGCAGTAAGTAGCGGTAATTAGTGTGTTCCCGTACTGTTAGTTCCCCCCACCAACATCTGGACATATTTGTAATTTCTTTCTGTACATTTGTCCCTTTCTGTACATTTATCTCTTTCCTGTACTCTTAGCTTAAATCAGAAAACCCCCCCCCCAAGGAGCCGGCCTTCTCCGGAGATTGGCTCGGAAGGCATCTCTTCCTTCCGGCCTTTCATGCTGGTGGGCGAATCTGGGCGCATTAACCCAAATCCTTTCCTCATGGCAGATTCGTAACCAACAGTGACAAAACAACTTATAGAAATATAGTAACAGCAGTAATAATTCAATGATGTGCAAAAGTAAACATCCACTAGAAACAATAATTCAAATTCAATGCCAAAAAATCAATAATGCAAGTAATAGATTCCAAATTCCAAATCAATACAAATCCTAAACACTTAAGAGAGGGCAAAGTCTCATATGTGTAACAAAGGCAACTAAGATTTGAATATGAAAAGATGATTGCAACTACAACATACCTCTTCTTATTTATAGATTATATCAACATTAACCCTAACCCTAATGCTCAAGGGCCAACTACCTTATCCTAGGACCCAAGCTAATAATAAGAAAGATAGCCAACGTAGCTATATTGGAGCCATTACACTTTCCCTACCTGATTTGCAATAACCTTTTGAGCTATAATGCCAAATTCATCAAAGCTCACAATGGGAGTTGTTCTTACACAACATACGCATCAAATTGCCTATCATACTGAGACGATATTCACTGAAATAGTTCAACAATATCCAACATACAACAAAGAGATTTATGTCAAACAGTTCTATGTCATTGTCCAAGCATGTAAACAATGGAAACACTACATCTTGGCCAAGGAAACAATCATCCACACAGATCACAGACCTCTTCAATTTATTCAAGCACAAAGTAAGCTAAGAAATGAACATCAAAAATAGGCCCTATATCTACGGCACTTTCATCTGATCGTCAAGCATAAGAAAGAGAGAGCTAATTTGGTAGCAGACTGTCTGTACCTGTAATGACCCCAAAGAAACTAGCTACAAGAAAACACAAGAAAGAAAAGATTTTTTTTTTTTAAAACTACGGAGAGGGATTCATTATAAACCCCTATCCATCATTATAAACCCCTATCCATCATTTGGTTACTACTGTTTAGTTTACTAAGTTTCCCCACTTACCCAAAGAGTTACATCACATGTAATACCCTACACAAGTCCGTCTGTGTAGGAATACCATGTGTTATCGCAAATTAGCTTATCTATCTCATCATTCGTGATGAGTTAAAACTTATCAGCCCATCACCATACCATTCACAAGTCTATCTGTGTAGGTATGCTACGCGTATTGCAAGTTAAGCTATCCATCTCGTCTTCATGACGAGCTATCTTAACTCTGATGTAATCAATCAATTCTATCTTAACTCCGATGTAATCAATCAGTTTACTTAGTTTCCATCTCCCTAAGGGGGTCTCAATCCCTTAGGTCTTTTCTATGTTCACCCTAAGAGGTCTCAATCTCTTAGGTCACTTTCTAGTTTCACCCTAAGATCTCATTTTCTTGGGTTATTTTTGTTTGTTTAGCAAGAAGACAAGAATAGCTATATCTACTCAACAATCAAGAACAAAAATCCATAAAGCATACAAGAAGTACTTGAAAAGGAAACAACATTTAAATGAAGGTAAGCATTAAATAAAAGAGAAAGCTAGATAACAAAGCATAGATAAATCATAACAGTAAATCCCCATTCATTCAATAAATTATTACATATATCCAAGTATGGTAAAATTTCCATACTCTTAAAAGAATAAAGTAATACATCATATTCATCTAGGGATATCTCCCTACAATTCTAGTCTATTTGAGCATAGTAAATTATTGTGGTTACAAGTCAAATCGGTGCATTGGTTCCGACTGCCAATTCGGTCCTCCGTCTCTTTCCATTGTTCATTTGAGGATAGTAGGGGATCAAGGCACCTCATGGTTCTATGATAGGCATACCTCTAAATGCATCTACTAGTAACACGAAACCAGTGCATTTACTATTTACTTTGCCAAATTGCAACTATACAAATTTAATCAAGCATTCCATCATCTACTGTCTAGTTGATATCATAAAATTTCCTATTTTTATTTTCACCTCTCATTTGCCCATATAGAGAGTCATTTCAACATATACAGATAGATCACAATTTTACTCTAGTCAAATCATTTCAACAACCTTTATTCATCATGATCGAAGTCCCATACCTTTAATCATGAAATAAACTATGTTTCCTTTATTTCCATAAATCAAAGTCCCATACCTTTAATTCATAAAATAAACTATTTTCCTTTATTTCCATAAATCAAAGCCCCATACCTTTAATTCATAATATAAACTAATTTTTCTTTATTTCTATAAATCAAAGTCCCATACCTTTAATTCATAAAATAAACTATTTTCCTTTATTTCTATAAATCAAAGTCCCATACCTTTAATTCATAAAATAAACTATTTTCCTTTATTTCTATAAATCAAAGTCCCATACCTTTAATTCATAAAATAAACTAATTTTTATCAAAGTCGCATACCTTTAATTCATAAAATAAACTAAATTTCCTTTATTTCAATAAATCAAAGTCCCATACCTTTAATTCATAAAATAAACTTTTTTCCTTTATTTCTATAAATCAAAGTCCCATACCTTTAATTCATAAAATAAACTTTTTTCCTTTATTTCTATAAATCAAAGTCCCATACCTTTAATTCATAAAATAAACTATTTTTCCTTTGTTTCTATAAATCAAAGGCCCATACCTTTAATTCATAAAAACTATTTTTCCTTTGTTTCTATAAATCAAAGTCCCATACCTTTAATTCAGAAAATAAACTATTTTTCCTTTGTTTCTATAAATCAAAGTCCCATACCTTTAATTCATAAAATAAACTAATTTTCCTTTGTTTCTATAAATCAAATTCCCATACCTTTAATTCATAAAATAAACTATTTTCCTTTATTTTCAATCTCTATAAATTTGAAAATAACCTTTATTTAATTCTTCTTTTGGCGACCATCCCAAATTAAAGAATTTATTAAAAAGATTTAGAAGATCAATGAACTTCCCCCAAACAAAGGATGAAGGTTAAAATTAAAAAGAAAGGACAGTACAGCCAAAGGGGGCACGACAGAGACAACAGTCGGCTGAACTTGAGGATATAGGGCCCGACATCTAAGACACCACGACCTGATAAAGGCAGCAACACCCAACTATGGCCCAACTTAACACCCCAAACACAGTTCCAGAAGGGTAGGGTACAAAGGATGGTTATGACTTAACCCTACGTTGTAGTCCAGAGGCAAGGTTCACACCAACCACACACGTACGCACAGGAAGAGCCTTGACAAGAGAGCTCAGTACAAGGGTTTCCACTGCGACAAACGAAGGACGGCGGAGACAAGCTATAACCCGTGACATCAAGGAAGCAAAACCTCTATCAAAGACCAACAAAGGAGCGTGGTCGACGTCTATCAACTGACTCAAACGGAAGGCACAACAGGGTCTTGTTTTCTCTACAACACACAACCTTCTAACAGTCGTAGTATTTAAGCTACTACCACCAGCCAAACAAGGTGTCCACCTGTCCTAGCGCTTCAACCAAGAGGGGCTTGCCGCCACCACACACAACACCCGCTAAAAACCACAACACAACAGTGCCTAAGCCACAACACAACTCTCAACATAGCGAACACCCATCGCTGTCTGTGATGCAACTACTGCAGGTCACTGGCGACAAGGAAAGAGATAGCAAGGAGAGGTTTGGTTACCGAAAGCCAACGGCTTTCGAGAGCTACCTAGGACGATGTTGAGGAGAAACGAGTTACCCACAGATGTAGAGAACCCAAACACAGGAGAGATCATTAACGACAACCTCAACAAGAGGACTACGGTCCAACCAAAGCAAGGAGATAACAAGGCAACATCCGCTAACATAAAGACGGCGTTCCATCAAGAATTCATTCAAGATAAAAAGGAGAGATCATATGTTTGTATCTACCAACCTGTGGTTTTTCCAAAGCGTTTGATAGCTTCACAAGTTGAGTTTTCGCCAAAAACCAGTCTCCTCCCTTCTTTGCTAACGTCCTTTTCCCATGCAACGAGCCAACCTCCTGCTCATCCCACACCCCCGTCCTTACACAAGGGGTCGAGTTCCTTTCCTTCACGCTAGCGAAAGAACTCCCCATCACTTCCCCCACTTGCCCGCCTTCACTCTCCGTCTAAAAATTTCAGGCAGTCAAGCATGGTAGACAAATTTTTTAATTTTTATTTCCTCAATCCCCAAAATCTTACCAACCTCTCTTCAATTCTTCCTCATCCAAGGAAGATATTTCGATTTAGAAACCACTGTTTTCTTACTTCGAAATTCTCAATTAAGAGGCTCTCCTCCTCCTGACGGCAACAAGAAGCTTTCGCTACAAGAGTTCACAACCACTTTATCTCTGGCAAAATCTCTTTAATTACTTTAGTGGAGATTATTCTCATAGTTTGAAATTTAATCCATGGAACCTTCCTTTTCATTAAAAAGAGAGATTCTTATCAGAAGACGCTCTCAACTTGTTTAGATTAAATTCTTATTATATAAATTATGAATTTATTATTATTTTAAATAATGAAAATCTATCATTTATTTTAAATAATGAAAACCTATCATTATTTAGAACTAAAGACCTATATAAAATTATGTTATTATTTGAATAGGGTCTTATTATCCATTTAGGTAAAACTCCATTATTATTTAATATATATTTGACCATCTATTTAAATAAAGCTCGGTTATTATTTAATATAGATTTTACTATCTAATTTAATAAAGTTCAATTATTATTTAATATAGATTTTTTTTCATCAACACAAGTTCTTTTATCATAACTAGCAAAATGCTACACTAACAACAATTTAGGAAATTCGAAGGCAATCAAATTCATGCACACATTTCCAAAACCAAGATGCTAATAAGTGATGAAGTAAAAGACAACCAAACAGATGCAGCAAGCAAAGAGGGAATCTTTTCATCAATCTAGTCACCCGTCTCAGCCGAAGAATTTAGGATAGCTACTAGGCTATCAACTGAGGGTCTAGGTGGCTAGCTAATTGACGATTATCCCTAACCGATAATGCATGCCTATATGAAGGTATCCATCCATGTTACCCCCGAGTTGCCTTAGTCATCACTTCCCCAACCTCAAGTACCTCATTTCCAGTGGAGGATTCTACCTCTTCCACCCACGAGTGTACCTGATCCTACATATTATCAATATGTCAGCAGTACCATGTTCTTCCAAAAATCAAACTAGACATCGCACATCTGTTCATTTGTACAAAACTAAGCATTAATACATCATTAATCAATACATAGTTTTTCATGCCAAAAAGTCTGCCAGGGAGAGTCATGACAGTACCAACCATCAATTATTACGCTCACAACAATTCTTGATTCCTATGGGCACGAGACTTCCAATTGGTCAACCTTGTATGAATCTGATTCTGATTTTGCAAATACATACTGAACTCTTCATGTGGCTTAGCATGTTCCTAACTTTTATTTGCAAGATAATCTCTTCTATCACATGGAACATTTATATGCTCAAGCTAATGAATGCTCAAAGATGTTTTGGGAAGCACACTTCAGCAGAGTAACAAGTCACGTTGGGGTGAAGAAAACATTGCCAATTCTCCAAAAATACTAGCCCAAGATGAGGAAAGATGTCGAGAGATACATCCAGCCATGCACCCCCTGTGTTGTTACCAAACCAATCAACAAGAAACATGGACTGTATACACCATTGCCACTACCAACCAAGCTTTGGGAATCCATTTCCATGTATTTCCTCTCAAGTTTGCCCACATCTAAGCACGGCAATGATTCCATTTCAAAAATGGCTATCATGAATCCTTGTAAGAACTCTATTTCAGCTGAGAAGAATGTTTAGCATCTAAGCACGGCAATGATTCCATTTCAAAAATGGCTATCATGAATCCTTGTAAGAACTCTATTTCAGCTGAGAAGAATGCTAAACTCTGTTTTAGTTATGTATGGCTCAATTTTGGTTTGCTACAATTCATTGTTTCAGACAAGGATAGCAGATTTCTAAGCATTTTGTGGTCCACCTTGTGGAGCATGATGGACACCGATCTAACCATGTCCACAGCCTTTCATCCTCAGATATGGTCAGATCAAAGTTGTGAATCGACTACCCAGGTGTTGTAAGTGAGTTGGAGAGGAGAGGGCAATCCTCCAAGGGAGGTCCCAGGTTCAAATCTCCACCCTACCAAAAAGCTGAATTGGGTATCCAAAATCCAATTAATAATATTGGTGCGGGCAGGGTCGGGTGGGATTCTCGGGTGACTTTGACGGTGTAGAACCCCTGTTCGTGGTCTCTCAGACCAAGGCGGCTCCGCAAGGGGTTTTTCGCTTAAAAAAAAAAAAAAAAAAAAAAAAAGTTGTGAATTGACTAATTGTACATCTCCAAATGCATAGCTACAAGCGCTTCCACACACATGGGATGAGAACCTCCCCTACATTCAGCATGGCTACAATCGAGCTCTCCACAACTCTACTAAACACAACCCATTTCATGTTTGTTTCAAGTTCCAACCCTTGGCACCCACTGATGTAGCTCTTTCTTTGCTGCCCATGGAATACTAACCTAAAGGACAAAAATAAGCAAAAATGGTAGCACAGTTTATAGAACAGATTCAGCATATACAACAACTAGTTCATGACCTCTTGGAAAAGACAAATTAAAAATACAAGCAATGCCATGACCAACATTGGGTCCCACATCAATTGAAGGTTGAAGATAAAGTATGATTACATCTTCAAAAGAAGATACTTGCAGGACCTCACCATGCACCAAAACGGTAAGAGAGAATGCTTTCGAGCTGAACCTTCCATCTTATATTGATTTGCATCCAATCTTCAATGGTGAATTTCACAGGCCTTATTGTCCTCCTCTATTGGACACTTCTGAAATGGCAAAACAATTGGACATTGAAGAACTCAATCCAGATGGTGTAGCACCAATGGAGGATCAAATTGTAAATACATTAACTAAGAACACAAGGAAATAGTCCATTCAGATGTACAAAGTGTTCAAGGCAGGACAACTTGGTCGCCAAGGGGAATGGTTCACAAAGAATCAGATAAAGAAGAAAAATTGTACCTGATGTCAAAAGTTGACACAATAGGGACCAATGCTTTTCAAGGGGGAATGAATGATCCAAGCACATGACCTAGCCACCTTTTCAAGGACATAACTTTGTGCTCAGGGCTCCATTTTGACCCATTCAAAAAACATTGGAAAGTTTAGAGGGAGAACAAGAAATTTCAACAATGGATTTTGTTATAGACAAGGTTCCCAGCAATTGCATAAAAAACATTTCAGAGGTCCTCAAAAATGTTAAATAAAATAATTACTAAAAATAGTAAGTTTTTATTTTTAGATATTTGTAGCCAAAATATATCTCTAGCCATGTTGACACATTCCTAGAAGACAAAGCACAAAAGGACAAGTCATATGCATGTATTTTTATTTAATATGCAATTTCTAACTCATGGAAGGTGAACCACCACATTTCCATACAAGTGACCTTCCATATTCAATCCAGTGGATTTCCAACCCACCAAATATTGTATAAAGAGAAAGCCCCCAACTGTAAAAAAAAGAGTAATGGATGCAATGTTATAGGCTCACATCTCTTCTCAGAGATTGTTTGCATTGTACTCTGTGTTCTAAGCAATAAAATCATCTTGTTATTTTTCTCATATATTTCTGTGTTCTCATTTGTTATACTTTGTTATTGTTTGAACTGCTGTTTCTTGATTTTCTTTGACCCAAAACTCTGAGTTCCGGATCATTAGTCCCCACCTCTTGCTTTTCTTTTCTTTTGTTTTCTTGGATTGTTATGCGACCATACTTGGTAGTAGTTCTCTTAGTACATGCATCAATCACTTTTTCATTGACTATATTTTATAGGGTAATTTGTACGAGTCCCATTGACCACTTTTGGTTGCTTCAGAACATCATTTCAATTTCTCAATAATATGAAATAGGATAATAATTTCTGATCTCAGATGACTACTTCTACAAGATAACATCAAGCTCAGTAGCTTACAATATATATTGAAACTCAACCAAAGTTTTGCTCTACTAAACTTTCAGTGTAAAGAAACACAATACATCTTACTTGTTTTAGAAGATTTACCTTGTTTCTAATTATTCCAATATTTGAGCTTATTTCATGTAAGTGCGAGAGTATATGCAATGAAGAAAATTAGGTCACTTACTTTGAAAAAAAATACTGCTGCAATCAGGCCATTTTGAGCATAATCCAAAGTCGTGTACAAGGATTGAAGCAGCACTCTTTGGAATGTCTGCACATTTACAAATTCAATACCCAAAAATTTGAATGAGACACTTAATTACAAATTACATTATAAATTATAATGGCAGGCTCCAGTTGTTTCAATTACAGACATGCATCCATATCATTGCAGTTAATGTTGATACTTACATGTAATTAGTATTAAGAAATATTTATTCAGATGCAGGTAAAGCTTTCTATTAACCGACAAAGATAACAGCTAATGAATTAACTTTATAAATCTAGTTCTTGTCTGTATGCTTTGTTTTATATATGTACAACCCAAAATGAATCTTCTAAAATTTTGCTCAAAAAATTTATGTTGTCCTGCCAGTAGAGAATGGGCAAGATTTGCATGTTCCTGTTTTGAATTTTGATCTGTGCATCCAAAAAAAAAAAAGACTCAGTGCAGACAATACTTTCACCAATTTAATTAGTGCAGACAAGATAGTTCAAATTTCCATGCTTACTAGGCGTGTGCATAACCTAGAAACGACTGACTGCTGTGGGTGGATTAGGTGAACAGAGACTTCTACTATTGACAAGATTATAGAATAAGCCAGCCCTTGTTTAAAGAGAGATATGTATAAGAATTGCACAATCACGATTACCTGGTATGCTAGACATTCAAACATTCAGCACATGTTTATTTTTACAAACCCATTAGATGCTTTAGAAAATTTATTTCATTTGAACTTTAGAAAAATGCATTTTGTGATCTTGATTATTAGCTTTTCAAACTACAATAAACACCCACTGAAATGTTTCTTTCCAATCACCTGTTGTTGATCCCACTTGAACCATGTACACCAAATAATCACCAAAGGAATCTGGTAAGAATTAATCCACCATTCCTTTAAATTACCTCAATCTTTCTGTTTTGTACTATGATCCACTAACACTTAAGTCTGTTCAACACATTTCACATATACATAAAGGGCAGTGTGTCTTGGACACGTTTGTCACATATAACCGAAAAGGATAACATGTACTTAATTAAATTATCACCAAGTGTTATAACATTAAGTTGTGACCCTCGTAATCATAATTTTAACTCTTCCCAAATCCACACCGCAAGGCAGGGAACTCCAGCCAAGTCATTTTGATCCTTGCAAGTCTCTGTAAAATCGACTATGCTTTATGTTTTTCCTTATTTGCCAAGTCATGACTCATTGCTGAGTTGTTCCCAGAGTGTTGTCCCAAGCCCAAGTTGGGATCCAAAAAACTAAAAGGATTGCAAGTCTGAAATGAGTCTGAATCTCATTCTAAGCTTGCAATAATTCAGTAGAGTCACCTGTAGGCATTGAAACATAATGTCGCAACCCTCATTATAACATAAAGTGCATAAAGTGTGATAAGTAAGTAATACCATTCTCCCTTGATGTCTCTTTATTACTCCTATCTCCAAGACTTTCTTTGAAGTGTTGACATTCAAACATTAATGTACCAAGGGACTCACTGACAACCAGCAGCTCACTTGTTGGCTTGTAAACTAGTTGCACTTGTCCTCACCAAAGCTGTCCCCATACAAGGCTTGAACATCAGTATAATGTTTATGTTTTGTTTTATTTTGGCGTACTTTGAATAAAGGGAGGAATAATGGCATGATAAATATAGGTGGTACACAGTCAGAATGTGATTTTCACAGAAAACAAATCTTCTCCTACAATTGGGCAACCAAGTGATAATGCAAAGTCAAGAGTGCATCTTGAGCCAAAGTCCGAGAAGGCTGCACCTGAGGCTGAACAGGAAGTTTAGGATGGACCAAACGAGTAGTTTCTAGAAAGCTCCAACAGTTCAGATAAGGAAGAACCTTCACCTCATTGGAAGAGGAGGTCCACTCGACAACAAAGGCAACCCGAAAGGTATATCGCACCTGATTTTAGATGTATTTTTGCTTTATCTACAAATGTTGATGAGCCTAGAACTATGGAGGAAATGGAGATGAATGACAGTAATTCCTGGAAGATGGCCATGGACGAGGAGGTAGCAGCTCTAAAGAAGAATGGCACATTGGACCTAGTTCAATTGCCTAAGGAGACGAAACCTGTTGGCTGCAAATGGACTTTCAAGAAGAAATTCAATTTTGAGGGCAAGTTAGTAAAGTACAAAGCAAGGCTGGTTGCTAAGGGATATTTTCAAATGGAGGAAATAGATTTTGGTGAGATCTTTTCTCCGCTTGCAAAACTTAAATCTATTAGATTCCTTTTATCTATTGTTGCTGCATTTGACCTTGAGGTTGAGCAAATGGATGTGAAGACAGCATTCTTAAATCGAAACTTGGAGGAAGAGATCTACATGAAACAGCCGGAGCACTATGTGGTAAAGGGTAAGGAAAACTTAGTTTGCAAGGTAAAAAAATATGGCCTCAAAAAATCTCCTAGAAAGTGGTAAAAGAATTTTGATTCTTTGAGGTTGGATTTGTTAGATCCAAATCAAATCACTGTGTTATTATAAGCAGGACGGTGGTCATTTTTGTGTTATCACTTTGTATGTAGATGACATGTTATTAAGGTATTGAAACCTCAGCTTTCACTACAGTCTGAAATGAAGGATTTAAGAACTGCTAAGTTTATCTTAGGGATGGAGATTAGAAGAGATAGTGCTAACAGAAAACTTTGGTTAAGTCAGAGAAAGTATGTTGACTGTTTTGCAACATTTCAATATGAAGAATTGCAAACCAGTGAGTTTTCCTATTTTGGTGGGAACAAAAATTTCCATTGAGCATTGTCCTCCTACACGTGGAGAGCGGGAGGACATGAGTCATGCGCCCTATGTTAGTGAGGTTGGGAGCCTCATGTATGCTACGGTCTACACCAATCCAGGCATTCCCCAAGCAATGGGAGTCTTGCGCCGGTTTATGGAAAATCCTAGAAAGGATCAATGGGAAATGAAGAGGATTTTCAGATATCTTCAAGGTACTTCAGATTACTCTATTTGTTATCACAGATCCTTAGCAGCCGAGAAGTTTCACAACATGCAATTGGACATACAGGGATTTGTAGACTCATATTGGGCAGGTTATGTTGACAGCAAGAGGTCTACCAATGGCTATGTGTTTAGCCTGTTTGGTGGTGCAATTAGTTGGATGAGCAAGCGGCAGGCTGTAGTCGCTTTATCCACTATAGAGGCAGAGTATATGGCAGCTACTCATGCTAGTAAGAAGGTAGTCTGGCTTTGAAAATTGTGTTCAAATGTTGGGCTGAGTCAGGGAGCAATGAAAATTAACTGTGACAATCAGAGTGCCATCATCTTGGCAAAGAACCCTACATTTCATACACGGACAAAGCACATTGATGTGCAGTACCATTTTGTTCGTGACATGGTGGAGGATGGGAAGGTTATGCTTGAGAAGGTGGATACCATGGTAAATGTGGCAGATGCGTTGACAAAGCCTATGAGAACTGAGAAGTTTAGATGGTGATGTAAGGCTATGGGCATTTCTGTCCTTAGCAATTAGTTCACTCTTTTGTTGATGATTCTCTTTTGCTTTGCAAGGTATATGACAAGTGGGTGAATGGTGGGATTAGGTGTCATGCACCTTGCAAATCCTAACTGTCTCATTTATTACGTATTAAGAGCATGCATAGAGGAAGAAAACTAGTGAACTAGAAAAGTGGTTTAAGACCATGGTTTTGGCATCTTAGTTGGTCTAGGATTAGTTTATTTCAAGAGCATCTTTAAGCCACTTTCATAGTGCCAGTTTAGTGGCTAGTAACTTATTATGAGCATGTATGTCACTATCATAGTTGTAGGTTAGTGGCTATTAATTTATTATGAGCATATATGCCACTTTCATAGTCACAAGTCAATGGCTAATAATTTATTATGAGCATGTATGCCACTTTCATAGTGGCAGGTTAGTGGCTATTAGTTTATTATACCACTTTAATAGGCATGTATACCTTTGTAAGTTTGGAATAAGCAATCAGTTAGGTTTGGAGACAAACTTTCTCCCACATCAGTTACCTTTTATGTTTATAAATGTGTACATAGTTACACAATAGGTAAGAAAAGCAAGGCATTTGCAGTCTGTGCATTTCAGCTGCGTTACTGCTTGTCTATTTCCAGCCTTGCTGCACAGGGTACAAGTTGTTTCCTGAGTGAGTTATATGTGATTTTCTAAGTGTTGTATATTGTTGCAATAAGTTTACATGTTTCTTTTTTGCTGAATTGAAAGGTCTGGGCCTGTTTTGCACAGCTTTCCTCTAAAATTAAGTAAGAAGTTGCTCTGCATTTATCTAGCTTCCTTTCTTGGTATCAGAGCCTGGCCAGCTTTTGAGATCCTTGGTTACGAAAAAATATTTATGCTATTAATATTGGTTTGAGAGGGAGTTGTGCACAGAAGTGATTTTAGGATGGCAAGTACATCACAATTGGAGATAGAGAATTTCAACGGCATAAACTTGGAGTTATGGAAGGTTAAAATGGAGGATCTACTCATAGACAGACACCTATGGGCTGTTGTTTCTGGAAGCAAACCTGCACCTATGAAGGATGAGGAGTGGGATGTAATGGATTAGAAAGCTACAAGCTTGATTAGGCTTTTTTTGACTGATTATGTGCTCCTGAATGTATCTATAAAGCCCACCACAGAAAATCTCTAGAAGAAGTTGTGAAACTTGTACCAGGCTAAATCCCTAGTAAATAAACTTTTTCTATAGAAGAATCTTTACACTTTGAAAATGGGTGATAGGGATTCAGTTGCAGAGCATTTGAATGCATTCAATATCATTGTGAGCCAGCTACAGTCCATAGGCGTGCAAATGGATGATGAGGATCAATGTATCACACTATTATGTTCTTTGCCAGATTCGTGGGATAACCTTGTGATGGCAATCAACAGCACTGCCACTAAGCTAAAGCTTGAAGAAGTGGTAGATGCTTTGCTCTCAAAGGAGCTGAGACAGAAGACTTTGGCCTCCGTCAAGGATGTATTGGTTGTTCGAGGTAGATCAAAGGAGAAAGGCAAGAACAAGAAAAGGGACAGCAAATCCAAATCTAAAGGGAGGTCTATATCTCCTGGTAAATCTAAAGTGAAGTGCTAGAACGCTGGCAAGAAAGGCCACATCAAGAAGGACTGCAAGGAAAAGAAGAGCAAGAAGGAATCAGATGACGATTCAGACTCCAAGGCTTCTCAAGAGGATGAAATGATGTCTATTGTACGTCTGAGGGGGGGTGGCGGTTGTAATGAGGTGTCCTGGAAATTGTTGTATGTAACGGCCCAAGGCTGTTAATAAATAGAACCCCCCTCTTCCATTCAGGACTATTTGGATATGTATGCACATTTTGGAGAGCGTATAGGAGAGAGAATCATTCCTGAGTATGCTGGATATGTCCATTTGCAGGCATTGACGTCTGCCATGAATCTGTAATGCAAGTGCCGAACAGGCCAAGTTAATGCCATACATTTGATTCCAATTGTGTTCCACTTGTTCTTGTGTATGTTGGTATGGTTATCTATTGCATTGTATTGCATATTCATTATATTTTGCAGGATACAAGGATAGATGGCCATTGACAGGTAAACGTGGAGTTAATTTATGTATACCCATACGCAGAGATTGCCATATAAGTTGGTATTGGCATCTCCGCACATTGTCGTCTCATCTAGACAGGTAGGTGTGATTACCGCACAACTTGCTTGTCGTACAAACATAAGGAATTAGACCTTCATATACTTCACCGTCTTATACTTGAACTGTATCGTCTCATGTAGTAGACCGTCTTATGTAGCGTGTCGTCGTATGAATAGACTATGTCATACAAGTGACATTGTTGTCGTCTTGTGACTGTTGTATAGGACAGCATGTCTTATGACTGTAAGAATGATTTTATGACTGCAGTCTTGATTGGTTTCTGAGTCTGTCATTCCATTTTTCCATTGTTCGGAATCTCACAAGTAGGCTACATTTGGCGCCGTTGTCGTTGCGGAAAGGAAGAGGGTTGAGTTAGAAATGAATTAGCGGGCATGAGAGGAGAGGAGGTGAATGTCAGACACATTACTGCAAGGACGTGGAAGATGAGGTCGTGGAGACAATCAATTGCCCGTGAAAAGAAACACATGGATTGCTCAAAGAAAGGATCAAAATATAACCAATCAAGTAATGCAATCTTGTGAAACCGAAGAACCAATACTTAAACGAGTTTGGAATCCTTGAAAAGAGGATAATACAAGTGATGAAAGCGAAATGTGACAAACATTACTGTTAACAACGGAGGAAGAGGTGCAAGAAGAATCACATTAAACAGCTGAAGAGAACGTTCACATAAATCAAGATGCCAATGTAGAATGTGCACAAGGTGATGAAGGGTGGATGGTGACACCTGAACAAGTGAGGAGTTTACTAAGGAGTGCGAAGGATGGGAGTCAGGCACCAAAGCAAACACACGTAAGTGTTTGGGCAAGTAGGCTAGATCCACCACTTATGTATTCGCGATGAAGGTCGTGAAGTGAAGGTGTACAGGAGTTCAGAAGAAGGCTATTTGAAGGCAACATAGAAGGCCAAGAAGTACCAACAATCGACGAATTACGAAGGATAGAGATACCAAGAGAAGAACCACCTAAAAGCACATTGGGCTGAAGCACTGATCGAGTAGTCATTGGGTGAATAAGAATCAAGAGAAGAAAACCATTCGCCAATGGCTAATATAGTGAACCAAGTAGGGAAGCAAAAATGTTCACCTTTCACAAGAGAAGGGAAGGAAATCCCCAAACGGCATATAGGAACCTGAACAACGATTTGGAAAGCAAATGGAGTAAGAGATCCTAACGCATGGCTACAATTTTTCCTAGCAACATTGCAAGGAATCGCAATTGACTGGCACATGAAAAGAAAAGCCACACAATCTTTTACCAATTGGGAGAGTTTAGTTGATGAATTTAAGAAAGAGTTCAGACCATTAAGAGACGACATTAAAATTATAATGGAAATATATTCCATAAAATAGAAAAAAACGAAGAAATAAAAACCTATAACTGACGCTTAAAGAAACTCACAGATAAAATTGAGTTGCAACCAGCAGATGGCATGGTGAAATGATGGTTGTCGACGAATTATTGCCTCGATATAAGAAGAAAATGAAACTCATTGCATGCTTCACATGCAACGAAGCAAAGCAAAAAGCAGTCGGTATAGGAGGTCATTTCAAAAGTGATGATCCTGATAATGACAAGGAGGAATTGCATGTTGCAATTCAATCAATGAAAAAGGAATTTGAAAGAATGATTAATGAGGTAAAAGAAGAAAGGAAGAAAGAAAAGAAAGACATGTGGTGTTCAAACTGCAAGCCTAAAGGACACACTAATGTCAACTATCCCAAAAGCGCATATTGCAATATATGCGATGTATTGGGGCATGCGATAGGCGAATGTCCATTCAATTTGAGAGTGGAAGACACTAAACGATGACGGTGCAAGGCAAGGAAAAGAGAAGCTAAACACCTCAAGGAATGGACAAGGTGAAACAAGCGGCGGATATAGAGACAATCGATATGGAGGAAGACCCCAGTAAGGAAATCGACAGCAAGGACAAAGCCAGTTACAATATGACTCCAATGGAAGATCGATTATCCAATGTTGGAATTCCCAGGAATGGGGGCATTTTGTGAAAAAATTCCCAAATCCCCAAGCAGGAGGATGGTTGGAAACAATGTAATGCACATGTGCAGGTGGTGCGGACCGAGAAACCATAAGGAAGCGAATTGCCCGAAGAAAGAGAGTTCCAACGGAACTCAAAATGTTAATTTTTCGGATATCGGAGTATTAGGCCAACAAGAAAAAGACAAGTATGTGATAACCATAACATGTAATCAACTGAAAAGGGAGGATCAATATCCCAATCCTATAGAAGAAAAAAGACAAGTAGCACATGACTTGGTGAAGGAGGAAATGGAGAAGGTGAAATAGGATAGACTTCTCCAAGAAAAGAAAATGAAGAAGCCGACTATAGAGGAAGTACAGAAGGAATCAAAACCGATGGAACAATTGGTGGCACAAGTTCTAAATACGACAATGGAAGTATAAATTGTGACTTTATTCACTACAATGCCGAAACTTTTTGCAACAGTGGTAGAGCTGGTGAAAGCAACAAATGTATGTAGCCAGCAAGACATTGTAGCCGTACAAAGTGACCAAATTATCGGCCTAGCCATATTGATGATAGAAGCAGGGAAGAAACCAGCTTTGGTTCATATGGAGATACTTAACCATAAGCTAACACAAGTAATTGTAGATGGAGGGTCGAGTGTAAACATTATGCCCGAAAAGACTTAGAAGGAAATTGGGGCACCATTTTTATGGTCTCCAAATTTTATATTATATGGTGCAGACCAATATGGAATCGAGATGAAGTGCTAATGGCACAAAAAGTAAAGATCGCAGAACAGGATTTCATCCTGGATTTTGTTGTAATCACTATGCAAAAGCCAACATATGATGCCTTACTGGGACAAGGATGGTCGTGGATGGCAAAGGTAAACCATAACTAGGAGAAGGAACGACTTACCTTCAAGAAAGGACACCACAAGTATGTTATCAATTTTAAGAATCAATCCATATCTCAGGACATCACAACCTTTGAAGATTCAAGCACTTCATCATCTGACACAAAGGAAGGTTATGAACCAAATGAAGGACCCCTGCATTTACAAGAGTGTTTAGAGGATGAGGAACACTCAGACAGTGGACTACTCCACTAGCAAATGGAAGATTACGAACTATTTGGACCACAATGCCTATGCATTCATGTAGAGGAAGAGATAAATTAGGAATCAAAAAGGGATGACAAAGAGACCAACCGGAAGAAGTCTGCATCGAAGCAAGAAGAGGAGAAAGAAAAATGAATATTTCTGAAGAATTTTGCAGAATATATAGTTGGTGAAGTTGTCATTGATGAAACTCCTGCACATCCGATGGATGTAGTCAAAGCAACAAAGGAACCGGATACCATTAAGTATGAATGACCAAGATTGGTGGAGTAAAATCTCGGTGAGAAGGAGGATCCAAAGATAATTCATTGTGGAGACGACTGGGACCCTATATTGAAAGTTGTTGCTTTCAAAAATTTTGTGCAGTACAAAGATGTGTTCGCATGGACATATAAAGACTTGAAGGGAGTACCACCAGAATTATGTGCTCACAAGATTCAATTGATACCATGAGCCCAACCAGTAAGGAGGAGACCGTATAGAATGAATCCAAAATATGCAGCCCTAGTAGACGCAAAGATTCAAAAAATGTTGGACACTGGTATTATTTTCAAAGTAACAGTAAGTGAATGGGTCTCACCTACTATAATAACTTTGAAGAAGGAAGCAACTCAGATTTGCATTTGTGTAGACTTCAGAAGTCTAAATGCAATCACTATAAAGGATCCATTTCCTATCCCTTTCACCGATTCTATCCTGAAAGAAGTAGCAGGCCATGAAATCTATTCATTCTTAGATGGATTTTCAGGGTACAATCAAATCAACATTGCAGAAGAAGATAAATTGAAAACAACTTTTGTGGTGGAAAATGGCATTTATGCGTATAATCGAATGCCCTCTGGATTGTGCAATGCCCCTGCTACATTTCAAAGGATTATTTTGTACCTCTTTGAGAAGATGTCCATCGGAAAGTTTAAAGCCTTTTGGATGATTGGTCACTATATGGAAAAAAGGAGGAGCATCTGAGGCAACTCGAAGAATGCATGACAATTTGTAGAAATGCACGATTAGCACTCAATCCGAAGAAATGCAAATTGTTGGTCCCATATGGGAAATTGTTAGGACACATAGTGTGTAATGGAC
The DNA here is from genome assembly GCA_028583015.1 of Wollemia nobilis. Lineage (NCBI taxonomy): Eukaryota > Viridiplantae > Streptophyta > Pinopsida > Araucariales > Araucariaceae > Wollemia > Wollemia nobilis. The sequence continues at coordinate 7,937,468 of JAQPPZ010016995.1, read as the reverse complement.
TAAAAACAGACCCCGATAACTTACAAGTAATATTGGCTATGGAAGAGCCATACAATGTGATCTCAGTAAAAAAAATTTTAGGACGTGAGGTATTACTGGAGATTTATTAATAACTATGCACATGTGCCCCACCATTAGATAATCTTATGCACAAAAATGTTCCTTTCAAGTGGACAGAGGAGCATCAAAAGGCCTTTGAAGACTTAAAAGGCAAATTTGGTCAGCGCGCCTATCCTAGTTTATCCTGATTGGGATAAAGAATTTCATGTCCACATTGATGCATCCAATTTTGCAATTGGATGTGGGTTGGCTCAAGAAGGACAGTTTGGATTAGACCAGCCCATATATTTTTCGAGTTGGTTATTGTCAAGAGCAAAAAAGAACTATAGTACAATAGAAAGAGAGGCTTTGGGGATGGTGTATGTTGTACAGAATTTTAGGCACTATTTATTGGCAAACCCCTTTGCTTTTTATGTCGACCATCAAGCATTGTTGTACCTTATAAACAAACTGACTATTCATCAAGGTTCCACGAGCCCGGGGGACGGGGGGACGGGGGGACGGGTTTCCGGGGACGGCGGGGGACGGCAGGTCGATTTTAGGGGACGGCTCGAGGACGACAGGGGGGACGGCTGGTATAATACTATAAAAAATGAATTTTTTTAGAAATTTAGAATAATCTACACATTCAAAATTCTACACCCAACAAAAATGATATTTCATATTACTAATCAATTATGTAAGTGCAGCCATTCATATTCAGATTAGTTACTAACACATAAGTGCAGCCATAATTGAGTCATTTAACATTTTCATGTTCATATTAGTTACTAATTTGCAGCCATTTAATTGTTTCAAGTTCAACAACTATAACTTGAAGGTTCAGCCAAGGATATCAAGTTCAAACAATGTTCAAACAGTCATCATTTTAAGTAATAACAGTCATCATTTTTTCAGCCACCAATGTTCAAACAAAGACTGTCATGTTTAACAATTTTCAGTCACTAACTGTTCAAATATGACAGCAATAAGAAATTTGAAATAGTCCAGCCGTGGGGGACGCCCAGCCTTTTTAAAAACTTAAAAATTTAAATTTTTTATTTTTTTTTTATTTTCCCCTTTGGTGGGGACGCCCAGCCTTTTTAAAAACTTAAAAACTTAAATTTTTTATTTTTTTTTATTTTCCCCTTTGGTGGGGACGCCCAGCCTTTTTAAAAACTTAAATTTTTTATTTTTTTTTATTTTCCCCTTTGGTGGGGACGCCCAGCCGTGGGGGACGGCTGGGCCCCATGGGGGACGCCCAGACTGTCCCTAGGGACGGCTGGGCGTCCCCGGGGACAGCTGGGCACCTTAAAAAGCTGCCCAGCCGTCCCCGGGGACGCCCAGACGTCCCTAGGGACGGCCCGAGCGTCCCCCATGGGGCCCAACCATCCCCGGGGACGGGAGGCCACAGGCCTCAGCCGTCCCCCAAAAAGGGGGACGGGGGAAACGTCCCCCTTGCCGTCCCCCCATCCTGGGGGACGTGGGAAACGGGGGGACGCGTCCCCGTGGAACATTGCTATTCATGGACAAGTAAGCAGGTGGTTCATCACGCTACAAGTATGTCTTCCTAGTAGTGGTAAGATCAGGTAAAAAGCATGTTATAGTGGTTCAACTATCAAGGATTTGCTCTGGAGAGCCTGCAAGAAATGGAATACCAGATAAAATTTCAGATGCCCATTTGTTTGCCTTGAGTGTTGTACCATCTTGGTATAAGCACATTGGGGAATACCTATCGACAAGAGAGTTGCCGAAGGAGATACCGATAGCTGAGAGGAAACATATAATTGTTATGTCAGCACCATTTCAATTAATTGTTGGATTATTGTACAATATGGGACCCGATGGGACTTTGAGGAGCTACGTAATGGAGAAAGATGTTAAGAGAGCACTTAAAGAAGCTCATGAAGGATTAGTTGGTGGACATACGAGGCCAGATGCCACAGCAAAAAAGGTGTTGTTCGCAGGATTGTGGTGGCCAACTCTATATCGTGATGCGAAGGAATATGTGAAAACTTGCCATACTTGTCAACAAGTTGGCAAACCTTTGAAAAGGGATTTTATGCCCTTATATCCATCACAACCTCAAGAATTATTTGAAAGATGGGGACTAGATTTTGTGGGACCTTTAAAGTCAAGTTGAAGAAGGAAGTGTAGATACATTGTGGTGGCTATAGAATATTTGAAAAAGTGGGTAGAAGCAGGGGCACTACCTGACAATTCATCAAGCAGTACCGCAAAATTCTTGTATGAACAAATTATTACAAGATTTGGTGTACCCTTGCAGTTGACCAGTGATAGGGGTGGTCAATTTGTTAATGCAATTATTCAAACCTTAACCACAATGTTTAAGATCTTGCACTCATTATCAAGTCCCTATTATCCTAGAGCCGACGGGCAAGTAGAAGCAACAAACAAAGTCTTGGTCTCCATTTTGTACAAAACATGTGGTGTGGAAGGTTCAAATTGGGAAGCAATAATGCCAACTATTTTGTGGGCTTACAGAACGACGTTTAAGCTGACAACAATTGATACCCCGTTCCAATTGATGTACATTCAAGAAGCGGGTAGTGCCTATAGAATTCTTGGTACCAAGTTTGAGAGTGGCGGTACAAAATCGCCTAGGTGACCAAGAAAGCCTGGAGGAGAGGCTAATGACACTAATAAAACTAGAGAAAAGGGTAATGGCACAATGGGCGACAGAGGTGGCCTAATGAAGAAGAAAATTATGGGACGACAAGCACCTGCGGAAGATGGAACTAAAACCGAGTGACTTGGTCCTAAGATACAATGGCAAACAAGAGATTAGACCCAGAAAGTTGAAAATTTTATGGCTTACACCTTCAAAATTGAGATGATGGAGAATAGCACAGTTGAATTATAAAAACTAGATGGGACTGTGACTCCCGGAACAGTTAACGGGTCTATACTAAAACCCTATAAGACAAAAGAATAATGTTTGTTTATTCACATGAATGAAATAACAAGACAAACAAGAAGAAAATAAAGAGTGACTCACGAGAGAGGGGAATCAAGTCAAACCAATCAAGAACGCGATATTGAAGATCTCATATTAAGACAATTATTTGCAAATGAGGGAGAAGTGCAACTTGTGGTAGAACAACAAGAATTAGAACCTCATCTTAATGAACGAAGAAGAGTAGGGATTCATGTCCAATTTCCAAAGACAGTGGAAGAGCAAGACCAACACATACTGGCTTCAAAAAAATTGATGACAAGTATAACTTGAAGATAACGAGTTTGAGGAGCTAAGTCTGTTAGTGCAAATTGGTTCCCTACAACAGAGAATACGAGAGGAGACGCAACGATGGAAAGAAGAATATGAAACTTTGCGTATGCATAATGCACAAATGAGGAAACAGATCATCCACGAATTGGATGACACAATGCAATTATTCAATGAGAGGGAAGCAAGAAGGCAAGAAGAATTAAATGAACTTGAGCAACAAAGAACAACCAGAGAAGGGATAATGCAAAATCAAGATGAAAGACAACAAGACGAATCAAATGGATCTAAACAATATGGGTTAAGTAGAGAAGAGGTCGTTGAAATATTATGGAGAGATGTTTTTGAAGCACCTACGCCTTCGAAAGAAGAAAGAAGAAAGAAGAAACTAGGTGATGGACACAAGTAGCAATACAAGTCCTCATGCAATTAATATTACTACGAATAGTTCAAGTTTGGAATCCCCCCTTACAAGGCAATTTAGAAGAGATACATTTAAAAATCCCATAGTACAAAATTGCTTGGAGGAAGATAGATGACTTAGAAGAAGCTTGGAGGAAGCGTCGGTAAGGATTCATGAAGAAAGAGAATCTAGTAGATCGCAACGACTACTAGAAGAACGAAACAGGTGTAACAGATGCTTTGACGAAGCCTATGAGCACTAAGAAGTTCATATGGTGCTATAAGGCTATGGGCATTTCTGCCCTTAGCAATTAGTTCACTCTTTTGTTAATGATTCTCTTTTGCTTTGCAAGGTATATGACAAGTGGGAGAATGTTGGGATTCGGTGTCATACACCTTACAAATCATAACTGTCTCATGTATTATATATTAAGAACATGCAAAGAGGAAGAAAACTAGTGAACTACAAAAGTGGTTTTAGACCATGGTTTTGGCATCTTAATTGGTTTAGGGTTAGTTTATTTCAAGAGCATCTTTGAGCCAATTTCATAGTGGCAGCTTATTGGCTAATAATTTAATATGAGCATGTATGCCACTTTCATAGTGGCAAGTTAGTGGCTAATAATTTATTATGAGCATGTGTGCCACTTACATAGTGCCAGGTTAGCGACTAATAATTTACTATGAGCGTGTATGCCACTTTCGTAGTGGCAACTTACATAGTGCCAGGTTAGCGACTAATAATTTATTATGAGCGTGTATGCCACTTTCGTAGTGGCAGGTTAGTAGCTAATAGTTTATTATGCCACTTTGATAGGCATATATGACTATATAAGTTTGTAAGTTTGGAATAAGCAATCAATTTAGGCCCAAGCACTCGACTATTGATCACTGTATCACACTCAGACACATAGTGGAAAAAATATTGGACAAAAAAGAGGAGGCTTTTTGTTGTTTTGTAGACTTCAAAAAGGCATTTGACACAGTGCCAAGGAAAAAATTATGGAGCAGAATGGAAGAGATAGAGGTTCCAATTCACTACAGGGCAGCAGTTCACAGACTATATGAGCATGTAAAGGCTAGAATTAGAACACAGGAAGGGTTATATGAATGTTTTGGTAGTGACATAGGTGTCAAACAAGGTTGCCCTCTATCTCCGACCTTATTTGGGATGTACATTGACAAGTTAGAAGAATGGATAAACAAATTTGGGGGAGAGGGTGTGCACTTAGCCAAATATGTGGTAAAACTCCTCATGTATGCAGATGATGTAATTCTTGTGGCCAAAACAGCCAAAGATCTAGAAGATCACCTTCAAGCTCTAGAACTCTTTTGTAAAGAAGTTGGGATGCAAGTGAACACGAGCAAAACAAAAATTATGATTTTTTCAGCAAAAAAGAAGAAGCAACAACTTGAATTTCAGTTTGCAGGAGAACCGCTTGAGGTAGTAGTAGAATACAAATACCTGGGCATAGACTTTCATGACAAACTTAATTGGAATACATGTAGGATGAAAAGAACTCAAAGTGGTTGGAGAGCACTATATGCACTTCAAAACAGGTGTAGGAATGCCGAGTTGTGGGACTGGAAGACCACCAAGGTCTTATTTGGCCTACTTGTTACACCGGTTTTGTTGTATGGTTGCGAGGTGTGGGCTAGTGGCACAACAAATGCAAAATGGAGGCAAATAGAAAGGATTCAAAAATATCTAATCACAAATTTTCTCAAAATTAAGGCCACAACCCCTTATGAAATTATTCTAGCTGAAACTGGAATGTTCCCTTTAGAAGCAATTGCTATGACCAAGCTGTTATGTTACTTGAAAAAAACAGAAAACATGAAAGATGATAGATGGCCTAGGGCAGCTAGGGACGAAGAGTTGCATAGGCGAAAGAATACATGGATGAAACAAAATCAGAAATGGATGAAACGTTGGGAAATCAACATAAATGAATGCCCAAATGTCAACAAAGACATAAAAAATTATGTGAATGAAAAGTTCAGAAGTGGAATGTGGAAAAATGCAAGCAGGAAAAGACAATATTATATTGCAAATTTTAACCCAACGTATGACCACAAGGAAAAAGCGTATATAGGCGCTGAAATCAAGTGGAAGGAAAAAATCCTCATTGCTCAGATAAGGACTAGCTCTCATAGGCTTAGATGTGAAACAGGGAGATGGACAACGCCCAAAGAACAATGGGAAGAAAGGATATGTACTCTATGCAGCACAGGGGCAGTAGAGACAGAGGAACACTTCATCTATAAATGCCCGAGTTTTTCAGATATCCGTGACAAATACAAAGAAACACTTGGGAACGGGTTTATGGCAGATTTATTTGAAGACAGTAAAATAAAAAAAGTTGGAGAATTGCTAACCCAAATCAGCAGGAGAAGGAACAACCTTCTCAAAGATATTAAAGATCATATGATATGATTTGAGTAATTGTACTTCCATATTTGAGGTCCCATAGACCATATTTGGGTCTCGCGGACGTAATTAAAATCTTTCATTTCATTTCAATAAAGTTTGGAGACATACTCGCTCCCACATCAGTTACCTTTTATGTTTATAAATATGTGTACATAGTTACACAATAGGTAAGAAGAGAAAAGCATTTGCAGTCTGTGTATTTCAGCTGTGTTACTGCTTGTATTATTTCAGCCTTGCTGCACACAGGGTATATGATGTTTCCTATGTGATTTATATGTGGTTCTCTAAGTGTTGTATGTTGCTGCAATAAGTTTACCTGTTGCTTTTTTTGCTGAAATTGAAAGGTCTAGGCCTGTTTTGCACTGCTTTCCTCTAAAATTGAGTAGGAAGTTGTTCTACATGTATCGAGCTTCCTTTCAAGAGGTAATTGATCTATGGAGATGCCAACTACTTGAAGAAGGGAAAACTTTCTAAGTACCATCCATGATGATGACCAAAAGAGCCCCTAGAGGTAATACATTCTAAGGAGCAAAGCTCCAAATATAGGTATCTCTCTGGGCCTGAGGTGCAGTCACCCATGGAACTAAGATGATGAAGCCGAAAAATAGATTTGAAGATGACCAAACTCAACCTAAATAATACATTGAGGAATTGTTCTTTTAAGTCGGATAAATCGCTGAAGCATAATAGTTTGAAGTTTGAACCCTCTCAATGCTATCCTAATCAACACACCCTGGACTTGGACCCCCAATCTCAGATCCAAAAAGGAGTGTGGGTTTGATGATGCAATCAAAGAGGTGCATCTTTATAGGTATGTCTTGAAAGTGATGTTGGAAGCATTGGCATTTCAAGACTAAGAAAGATGCATATCCCTTGCAAAGACGTGATTGTGAAGTTGGCCAAAGATTAAGGGAAGGACCTGTAAACTGAACCCCCAAGTAGGTGTAAGCAGTGGTGATCTTAATGGACTCGCCCTTATAGAAGAACTAAAACTTAGAAAGGGTACTCTTTGATGTATTAAAGATCATCACCTTAGTCTTTCCAAGATTGACTGCCAATTGTTTTAAGTCACAAAAGCGAGCAAGAACATCCAACTGTATTTTTTGGCCCTCAAGAGTATGAGCAAGAAGAAAAACATCATTTGCAAAAAGCAATAGCTATCAAGACATGAGGTAGAAGATAACCATCATCAACATGTCTGTTTTGACAAATAAATTCTTCAAGCTCATCAATGTAGATCCCAAAAAGTGAAGGAGAGAGAGGACAGCCTTGTTTGATGCCGATGGTGCTTTGGATATCCTCTGAGAAACCAAAAGCTGTCCAAAAACTGCCAACAACTACATCATATAATCTCTTGATGGCAGTGATAAAGACCTCTGAGGTGTCAATGTCATGCAGTCTTTAAAATAAAAGATGCCTGGGAATGGTGTCAAAGGCATTTCTAAAGTCCACAAAACAATATAGCACTTTAGAGGACCATTGGTGAGCCTCCTTAATAATAGCCCTAAGAGTGAAAACATGATCAATAGTCTGATGATCCCTTCTAAAACCAGCCTGCCCTCTCGCTCTAAGCTTGCCCTGATCCAACAATTTTGAGAGTTTCATATTCAAAATTGTTGTATAAAGCTTAGCAAATGTTTTCCCACTCATGAAAGTGCTGTACTTATTCTGATCTGAATAGTCCCCAGATTTGTGGATGGACAGGATAATATGCTGTGACCAGGAGGCAGGGAACCCAGAACAAACAACCTCATTGAATAATTCTGCAATAGGATAGCCAGAGCTTCAACACCACACTTCAAGAATCATCCTGAAATCCCTCAAACTCAACAGCCTTGCTAATGCTTAATTTAATGACAGATCTATTTGGGAAGAGATATGAATGGTGGGCTGCCTTGGGATATCATATAAAGAATTAACATGGAAGACCCAGGACTTGTCATTGATGCATATGGTATGGGGCTTCCTAGGAAGAAGAGTGTGTCAAAAGGCTTTGGGAGAGTGATGAAGAGCATCTAGAAGCTCACAATGCGTAGCAACAAAAAACTCTCGCTTCTTATGTCAAATGAGGCATTCATATTCCCTCCAAATAGAAGATACAGCTGTAGGCTCATGGATAAGAGCAAAACGGAGCTTTCGATGCATGGACTTACATTCCTCATCATACAAACGATTCATGGGGCAAGCAACAATGCAACGAACAGGCTTTGGCTGATAGAAAGTGTGGGGAAAGAATCCCATGATGTATGAGACGGAAACAGAATACACAAGAAAAATTGTCTCTTCCAGGGCTGTAATGTGTTTTGAAATTTGTTGATGCTTAAAATAAATAATAAGTGCAGAGTTGTCTGATTTATTTGAGGAGGTTGTGAGACATGGGCATACAAAATGCTGTCCAAATAATCACAGTTATCCTTGCAAATCACATGGCTGCAAGATGACTTAGTGCAGTCAACAATAAACATCTCATGCTGGAAGAACATTAACCAAACAAAAAATGAAGTCCACACGTAGGAGTGCAGCATGATTGCTCAAAGGTTCAAATTGAGCTCATACCTAGAAGTGCAGTGTGGCCTACATTAATAAAGGCATTAAAAGAGCTAAGGAGGCCATTAAGCTCTGTATCATGGGACAAAGAGCAAATATTATCCTGTATGTAACATCACTATGGTAAGTGGTTGTGCCATCTTAGTAGGCAGCAGCTGGATGAAGAAATATTTTATTACCAGGTAAGTTTCTAAAATCTAGCCTAGAAGGATCTAATATCTTAAAGCCTCTATATTCCATCATCCTTCAAATTTTATTTCTTTATTTAGTAATAAAAATAATTAAATGCATAAAATTTAAATACTTCCTATTTCTAGTTGTATAATGAGATCATTATGGCACTAGCAGTCAGGCCACCTAAACTTCAGATTGAATTTGAATGTTTCAGTTAACTATGGAGGTGTAATCTCAATTGAAGTATTTTGAACACATACACTTCGAAAGTAGGTGATTAAATTAGTCCTTGTGTCTTAACACAAATAATTAGACAGAACTAATACTAATGTGATTCAGTTGGACAAGACATTCACAATCAGATTGGACCATCCAGACTACATAACCCATATTTACAAGGGACGTTACTCAGTGGAGGCAAAGGCAATGGCTATGCAACAGCAGGAGGCAGACACACAGACAGAAAAAGTGTCTACTGCCTCTACAACTACTCTTAAGATATTTTTGCGGTCAAAGAGGAGAAACCTAAGTGGCATAGGGCCCAATGGATCCTGTCCTGCAGTTGGATATTAAGTCATTTATGTTTTTCATGATACGAGTATCAGAATCCAAGGATTTTGGACCATGCAATCTCTTTTTCGAACTTAAAAATATAAATCAATGTTTTATGCTTCATGTGCAATAACATGAATTTAATAATACTTACATGGCGTTGAAGTTAAATCCTTACAGGATTTAAAAAGGCATTTGGCTTTTAGAAACATCCCATAGAGTGGCTATTTTAATTTGTTAAGACTTTTGCCAAGATTAGGGCAAGATTCTTCACAAGTCTAGAGTCTGAGTCACTCCAGCATTTTGGTCACGAAGAGTCCAAGCCAAAATGAGGTCTTGTAACTGAATAAACATGGTAACATGCTGTTTTCCGGGCTATCAGATCTGAATTGATGGCCACAAACAAATAGAGAATGAAATGCAAGTCACGTAAGACTAAAACCTTTACAGTATAATTTTCAAAATCAACAGTTGGGATTCAAACACACAAACAGGAACAGATAGATAGCACTTGTTGAAACAGTTTTTGAAGCAGTCTGATTTCCTCCTTTATATATTTAAAACGTATTTCTTGTATAGAAATTCTACCCCCTGCGATCTGCTTCCTGCAGTTATATTATAGGAATAAATAGAAGTTCTTATTCCCTCTGAGGGTTTTCTCCTAAAATGGTATCCCTGCTTCCTGCTATGATATTATAGGAATATATAAAAGTTCTTATTCCCTGGGAGGGTTTCCTCCTAAAAATGGTATCCTTGCTTATACGATGAATGACTATAAAATATGGGTTTATGTTTAAAAGCTTTTTCCAAAAGATGAATTGCTTCTTAACTATTAAAACCAAAGAGTCAATCTGAAAGTTCTCAAAAATTCACATTTGCCACATTTTTAATGTCTATTCAAAATTTGTTGTGAAACTACTGGGAAATTCCACACTGGAAGACAGATCCCAGATGCCATACAATTTACAAGAAATTTACAAGTTCAAGATTTCAATTATTACAGTCTTCTTGACCTACCAGTTAAACATGGCCACTGGCCAACTGTGTCATATTCATCAACAGAGGAAAATATGTAAGATAATGAGAAAAACAATTGACCTGATAGCCTAACAACTGCTGAAGCCATACAACACAGCATCAAAGATTTTACTCTGCAGACTCAAATAACCGTGGAAGAGACTGGATAGAGTGAATGATAACAAACTCAAAGAACCTCGATAATAGAGACAATAGCTGTCTCCTTGCTACAGCATGCTGCCTTCTCCTTTATCAGTCATAGACCCTCACAATCACAGGTCACAGTTTAACATATGTTGTGGCAGAATCTTGTTTCAATTGCAATCATAAGCTCCATTAGAAAGATCTTTGATAAATGTAGAAATTGATAGTATGAGGCTACTTTGGAGTACAAAAGCTGGTCAAGAGAATTAAGCGAATCGGATAAGACCTACAGAGCAAGTTCTTGGAGTCATGTGTAAGATATAAACGGAGAACATAAAGGAAACAATGAAATGGAAATTTTAAACATTCATTTTTTTATGAAATACTGAAACATATGAAAGTTCCTAACAGTGCACAAGGGATCATTCGAGACCTCTGGTTGTGGAAACAAGACCCTTATTCCATCCCATTCCATAGAGATTTTCCAGAATCGCTATTTTAGGAATTACAAGCTCACCATACAAGCATAAAAAAACCCATGGAGAAAGTGGAACATACAGGGACAACATCTACCAAATTGTTAGCAATGAAATGCAATTGTTGAAAGCCACCTGAAGTCAAACTACTGATAAGACTTTCCACCTCTGAAGTTTTCTTTGACTTATATCGCTACTGTGAATTGAATCGAACACATAATCTTGTAATATGAACTGCCAATTTTGTAATATGTAGTGGTTTTTGAACCCATAATGAGGTATCTTAGACTTCTATAGTTCTCAGATTACACACCAACATGCCAAGTTAAGGATGTTATCAACATAGCTTGTAATCTGAGTATTAGCTACACCCTTGGGATTTCCATTAAATCTGGAAGTATAGACCTGTATCGATAAAATCCATTATCAGTTTTGTACAGGCCTTAGCCTCCTATATTAGATAATATAAAGGTAAAGGTAAAGTAGATTTTGACGTCCACAAGACCATAGGCCATATGGGACGATCCTCATGGAGGATGTTGTTTACCCAAGAGATGGTTATCCAACCATACTCTGGTTACCGGAGCATGGTATATAACCCTACCCCCCACAGGATTCTAACCTTGGACCTCCTCTTTAGAGATTAAAAGGCTTCACCGTTAGGCCCACTCAATAAAAAATCATTTACGTTTAGCAAAAAGAAAAACAAAATTCATTAAGAAAGCATGTAATATGTATTGTTCCTGGTTACTCTTAAGAGTTATTGCTGATAAAACACAATATCACTTATCTTTGCTTTGTTTAAAGATTAGGAAAAATAAATGCAGAAAGGAAAGAATAAGTTTTCATTCTCTGATTCAAGAAAGCATCAATCTTTAATTACCAATGAAATACAAGTCCGTCAAGCAAAAACCAATGAAACCAAAATAAATACCTGCATCCAGGGAGGACCGCGAAGCCTCTCATATTCACGTGATCTAATCCTTGCATTTCTCGAAGAGACATCCATCTGCCTCAACCATCGAATACCACACATCTTCTTTAGTGGTTTTGAATTATGGGAAGTGTTCCTATCATCCATATGATATTTCTGTATAAAATGGAATATGCATTTACACTAACCAAATCAAATAGAAAACAAAACTCATAAACCTGCATTTGTGGATATATCTCCTTAACCAAAAGCTCAAACCGGAGGCCATGGCAAGGTACCCAAGAGAGAATTATGCCCATCAAAGGCCCAACAGGACACCTTAAATGACCACACTCTAAGTACTTATGGGAACAATAAGAGGAAAATACATGAAACTATTTGTCATCAACAACTCAAGTACTTCTTAAAAAAGATGTTGGGCTTTTTAGCCTGCTAGCTGGCAGTCATTATTGTACTTCTTATAGTCCCTTGGGTCTTATTTTGGCCCACCGCGGACATTAATAATATTTCATTTCATTTCATTTCTATAGGCTCTTTGACATTTTCCAGATTTGAAAGAAACATACGGAAAAAGTTCTTGTTGGTCATGTCATGCCCCATTTTTGGACCCCTCTTTGGGCACATTAATTAAATCATGTTTTACTACTTGGGTTCATGGACCCTAAGTATATTCTGCACGAGTGCTGTTCTGCATAGTATTTAGATTTACTATGAGATGGTTGCTATTTTGCTTATTGCATGTAGACCTTTTATTTTGACTAACACTTGCTTGACATGAGCTATGTGATGTTTGATGTGGTAGGAACTTTCCTATTGAAGCACATGTATTATAGATGTTGGGGGGGCACGGAAGGACCTTGCTTGCTATGATGTGGAGTCATGCATGATGTTTATGAATATGATTAGAGTTTCTTGGTCGTTACATATTAGTCATGAGTAATGTCTATGCTAGATGATTACTGTAATGGTTGAGTTAATGAATTAGATTAAAACTTTTGAAATAATTTAATGTTTAGATACAGGTTAGTAATGCTTAAAGTTCTATTATTAACAACTAATTATTTTTTTAATTGGTTATATGGGATTGCAACGGCCCCACCCACATTAGGTCATGATAGGGCTGTCATAGTATTATAACATCCTGACAATTATGCACATTGCATATATCACTTAGCAAGATTTGAACAACTAATGATTAATTATTAAAATGATAATAAGAAATGTTTGATAATTAGGAATAGTGATTTAATAATTTCTTGACTATGTGTTGTGATTTAGAAATGTTATTGTCAATTAAGGTTTATTATGTCTTCAAAATTAACAATAGTGGACTAATAATATTAAACAGTGAATGGTGACTTATAATTGAAAGGCCTTAAACAATCATGACATTGTTTTATTTTGAATCCACCATTTGATTTATTTGTTTATCAGAAAATCATTCCAAAAATAGTAATTTCAGATTTGAAATTTAAAGCAAAAACCCAAGGGGAAGGGGAAAGCCTCCTCAATAACAAAGGCCTTCCATAAAGGGACATGCATCAGTCCTTGATTGAAAGATTACCCTAACTCATTTAGGAGTTGGTTTAAAAGGCGAAAACAAAAGAAAATTCACCTCCCCTTGGCTTTTTTGGGAAATTCTCGGGCAGAAAATCTTGGAGCAGCCCTCCTTTTTTTCCTTTTTTTGGAAACTTTTGGAGGGAAAATCAGGGAACAGCTGTGCATCAATGGTTTGAACTTCAAGAAGCAAGTTTAGAATTCTAAACTTCCATCATTTTTTGGTGCATTTGAAAAGCAAGTAATTCCCGATCATTTTAGAGGTGAACCTGCTTAGTTGTCCGAAAAGACTTCTTTAGTAGAGTTCTGAGCAATTTAGCATAATAGTCTACCTATGTGCTTTCCAATTGCATTAAAACCTCTGCCATAATTAGTGTATCTAGTCCACTAAATATAGTGGAGATATTAGGTTCAACACGTCTTGGTTGTGTGATAAATAGGCCTTGTAGAGAGATATTTCTCCTTATGAAAGGTTCCTGTGGTTAGCCTTGAGAAAAATCCCATCTGAGAATTATTTACCTGTGATTATTATGTGTCAAGGTTTGAACCAGAAACTTCTTGTTATTCTTTTCTTAAGATGTTATACCCATATTCTTCTAAGCTTCTGTCTGATACATGACTTGAAAAATTAGATAGTTGTGTGGAGCCTTGACGTTGGTTATTACTTGATGAGAGGCCTAGTTAGGCCAAAACTTATATTATGGTGACATGCCATTGTAGGATTCAAGTTTAAAAGCCCTAAGGGGTGTAGGCTTGGATTTGATTGGCCAATCTCTTAGAATAGAGGTCAGGGTTCAGAGGAGTGGGTCTACACAAGGGTAACAGAGAGTTTGGGGGCATTGATTTGCAATTTTGTCCATCCCAAGGCTTTATGGGGGCTCTTGGATGCCTCCCTCTGGAACTAGGTTCCCTTTATTGACATTGGATGTCAACCATCGGTTCTTGCTAGCACTTCAAAGACCATGCCACCTCAAGAGGTGGCAAAGTATCCTTAGGTCCCACATAGCTCTTCCCCTTCCTCATCCTGTTTGATATTGATGTTGTGATTTGTTGAGGGTTATGGTTCCTTGCATTGGTTGCTATGGTAAGTATTTATAAGATCGATTAGGTGGCAACATAATTCTGTGAGCATAATAGAGGGATGGGGAGGACATGTGAACCAGCAAGAAGGTAACCAACCTGTTTAGTTTATTATCCTTCACTTCTTGTCTGGCTCATATTCTGTCTTCTGCTAAACATGTACCTTAGTTTAGTTAGCAGTTCTATTGTTGATATTTTGCTTCTGGTTCACCAGTTATAAACAAGTTGTTAATTTTCCTATGGTTTTAGAGGTTATTTTGTGGAGGCCTAGAGAGTGTTACAATCTGCTTTCTGTCCTTTGGGTTTAATCAACACATTTTTCATATTTGCAGATAAATACATGCTAAACTTATTCTGTCTTGTGTTTTAATGTTTCTTAAGTATTGTCAAATGGAATTCGATCAACCAGGTCAAATTCCTTGAATTTCAAGGACCGTAGTCCAATATTCTCGAGCAATACATGAATAATAGCCTATCTGTTGTAATACCACTATGCGATCATGATGTAATATGGGTGGACCCATCGCAATCCCATACAATCAATTAAAAAAAATGTTTCTAAAGTATTAGATAGCTCCATAATATTTGGTAATATCATTGCAGAAATGATCAGTAAATATTTCTTAAACCAATAGACACAAAAGAGTGACAAGTTTGCATACCAGCTCCTGGCCTGTAGCACGACAAACAACCACACGCATTATATGAAGTGCAGGAGAGTAGAACCCAGTTGCATCGAGCAGATACAGTAATTGATAAGTGAATGACAAACCTGGAACATCAACAGAAACTGGCACTCATCAAATTGAAAGCCTAGATATTAACCTTTCTTGCATTTCTCTAAGGCTTAAATATTATTAACTTAGCACTAGCATCATTTTGCCTATCTTTATAATCTACACATCTACAGTTGTGCTAAACCATGGTAACATGAATGTACAAACAACTCTACATTATTGCAAACCATTTAAAGCTAATTTCATCATAACAAATGTTGCCCAGCCAGGTTTTTATCATAAAATGGTGGCCATAGAACAATACAAACCAATTCAACTTACCTCAGCAGCTGGTCTGGAAGAAGAGAAAGCATATATCACATTATTTTCCTGATTAGAATTAAAATTTCATGTACAATTGTCACAACCCCATACTATATGTTACCTTGACAGTTGATGATGGTTTATTGACCTGGTGTATTCTATTACAAACCAATTCAACTCACCTCAGCAGCTGGTATGGAAGAAGAGAAAGCACATACCAAGGCTAGTGAGCCCTTCCATTTTCCTGACAATTATATAAGTTTGCAGCTATATCATATTCATATATAGTCACCAGGAGATGTGGGTGTGGGTGCAGCTAAATCATGTCTGAACGATTTTTTTCTTGGCTTGTCCTTAATCATCAGAATAGACAGCCCCTTTGCAGTTTACCTAATTCTACTAAAGGAGAATGCACCTCTAAAAATTGGGATGTTGTCAATGGGCACTACGCTCCATATTCTATGAAGCAGTCATCAATCTCAATTTCAATAATCCAGGCATCAATAGAAGACTGGATCACCTTCAGGGAGGACATCTACATCTGAAAATGTCAAAGATGTTATACAAAACGTTTTCCCCTGAAATTACCACTGTCTGCTCAGCACTCATGCTATCTTTAGAGGACAAAAGAAATAAAGTCTAGCAAACAATACTGTTCCTTCAGGAATTCATTTCAATGAGTTTACACAAATTTTTATGAGGGGTCCCAATCCCCTCATAAAAATTGAGTTAAAAACATGGGTTTTTATGAGGAGTGGGGTTTGAACCTTGGACCTCCCCAA
This sequence comes from Wollemia nobilis, assembly GCA_028583015.1. Taxonomy (NCBI): domain Eukaryota; kingdom Viridiplantae; phylum Streptophyta; class Pinopsida; order Araucariales; family Araucariaceae; genus Wollemia; species Wollemia nobilis. Next base: position 7,921,043 of record JAQPPZ010016995.1, on the reverse strand, counting down.
AGACAGGCCAAAGCCCTTACCACTGCAGTAAGCGTGCAACTTTCAAAATTTATATTTACATTACATTAAAATTATCACATGGTATTGTGCGCTTTTCTTGGTATATTTTTATGTTGTAAAATACTATGCTTTGGGTTCAGTGTTTCATCTTTTGGTATGAAATGTACCCACTATCTATATAATCCTTCTGTAATTGAATAGATAATACCTAACCGGCATAAACAACAAAATAAACACTACATCCACTGTGAAAGCCATATAATTAAGACAGATTGCTGAGTCTTTTTCCAACCATGTGAAAACAAATTCTGACACATCTTACCAATAAGACAGTACCAAAGGATTAAAGATAATCCTCAAGAACCCTTTTTTCCTATAACGATGTTTCCCATTTTTCTGCTAACTCATTCCTGTAAGGAACGAAGAGAATACCATTGGTTCTATACCCTCCAAATACCGTTTCAAGGGCACTTGATTTTTGGAGCATTCGTATAAAATGCTTTTGAAACTTTCAGAAAATTAGTTCATAGAAACAGGCTAGAGGCAATTTCCAGAACCGGTCAGGATTCAGAGTAAATTTATTAACTTTTAAACAAGCTCCAAGTTTTCTGTTAGCAATTCCAATCATAAGAACCTTGTTGTTTTGGAAGTGATTTTTTTTAATGCTCCATACCTTCATGTGTAGCATGAATCCATGGATAGCAACCAGCTAGAAATGTCTTAATTTTCTTCACAATTGAATGAGAACGCATAGTATCTTGTTCTCGCAGTTCGGACATGCTATTAGTTTCATCCTGCTCAGGAAAAGAGTCTCCTTCTAACATATCAGCATCCCCACTTCCCCATAATGCTGCTTGCAGCATTGCCCCTCTTTGAGCTTTATATACAGATTCCAACTTTGACTTGAAATAAGGCGATGCCACCTGTAACAAAAGAACAAATCATTCAAATTAGACACAGCACCTGCATGCACACAACAAAAAGAAAGTGCTAATGCAAATTCTTAATATCAATTATTTAGACTCTTTGCAGGAGCAGTTTCTTGTGTTCCCAACGTAGCCTTCAGAAAAGCATAACAAATACAGGGGTAATATAACAACTAGGTGTGCAGTCGAATCTTACACACAACCACAACAACAACAATTACATTAAGACACGTATAGAAAGGAAAAAACAGCATTTTTTCATTGAAAAAACCGAAGAAAATGCAATTTTCATTGAAAAAAAGCTTTTTTCACGCATATCCGAATTTTTCGAAAAAAAATTAGCAAAAATCAACAAAAAATCGGCTCGCCTGTGAATCAGGAAAAATCGGATCAAATTGGGATTTTTTGCAGATTTTCTCAACTATGGTTGATCCAGCAATAATTTATAATAGTCACAATGTTTACAAGGTGGCTACAGTTGACTACAACCATCCACCTAACGGAAACACAAATTGATAAATTAGCTATAGCTTAAGGATGGACTATGGATAAAACAATAAATTTGAGAATAGATTTTTTTTTTAAGATAAGCGAAAAGAAATTTAAATTATGTTCTATAAAGAAACAGTCTAGCTATTGTTATCAAGTGTAACGGTAAAGAACAAAGCGTATATGCAACTTAAACATAACCATGATAAATGCGCAAAAAAGGGGATTTGAATAAAGAATTTTTTAAATGAAAAAGATAGTCATCATCAGACTATTACATAATTAATGAATTTAAGAAGAAATAATATATGTGGACAAAATTTTCATCTCAACCAAACGTATCATAAGAAAACACATTTGAGCCTCAACCTTATTAAAATCATCTATAGCATGTATATGGATATTTAGTAAGTTTTAAATAATAAGGGCATTAGATTGTAGTAAATAAAAACCATTGGCAAAAAATTCATCCAAAACTTAGAATTTTGAGTTAAAGAAGATCAAGAAAGAATGCAATTCAGAAATAACAGAGTATAACAAATAAGAACACAGGTATATATAAGCAAAATAACAGAAATCTCTGAGAAGACATGTGAGAGTATAACATTGCATCCATTACTCATCTTTTTACAGTCAAGGTTTCATCTCTCTTTATACAAAATTTTTGGTGTGTTGGAAATCCGTCGTATTGAATTCGGAAGGTCACCCACATGAGAATGCGATGGTTCACCTTCCATGAGTTACAAGGTCACACATACGAAAATGTGGTGATTCCACAAGTTAAAAAGTGCATATTAAATGAAAATTACATACATATGACTTTTCCACCTGTGTTTTGTCTTCCACTAATGTGTCAACATGGCTAGAGATGCCTTTTTCCTACTAAAATTTAAAAACAAAAATAAAATATTATTTTTAGTAAATATTCTGTTTTACATTTCTTAGGGCCTCCGGTGCGTTTTTTTCCATGCAGTTGTTGACAACCCTGTAAATTGTTGTTCTCCCTCTAAGCTTTCCAACGCTTCTTAAATGGATCAAAACAAAGTTCCATTATGCCCCTAACAATGTGGTTAGGATCAAACAAAAAAGTTTTTTTGGACGTTTCTGGGTATAAAGCCATTCCCCAAAAAGGTCACATACACAGATCATTCGTCCCCCCTAGAAAGCAATGGTCCCCATTGCATCAACTTTTGACATAAAGAGTGGAAATTGTTTCTTCTTTTTGTGGGTCATTCCCCTTGGTAACCAGGCTATCCTGCATTGACCACTCTATACATTTGAATGGACTGCCATCTGGTGGTCTTAGTCGATATATCAACAACCTGATCCTCGTCCACTAGTGCTAAACTGCCTGCATTAAGTTGTTCAATCTCCAACTGCTCTGCTACTGTGGAAGTGTCCAACAAAGGTGGTTGCTAGGGCCTGAGAAGTTCAACATTGAAGATTGGATGCAAACAAGATAAGATGGAAGATTCAATTCAAAAGCACTCTCCCACCTTCTTGGTGATGTTGTATGGTCCATAGCAAAGAGGTCTGATCCTTCTATGGGGTCCTACAAGTCACTCTTTTTGAAGACATAACCACACCTTTATCTCCAACCTTGAATTGATGTGAGACCTGATGCTGGTCATGGCATTGCTTGTATTTCTGATTTCTCTTCTCCAAGAGGTCATGGACTTGTTGTTGGATATGTTAAATCTGTTCCACAAACCATGTTGCCTTTTCTACTTCTTTCTATCCATGAGGTGAGTACTCCATGGGTTGCACAAGGAGGGCTACATCAATGGGTGCCAAGGGTTGGAACCCAAAACAAACATGAAATGGGTTGTGTTTGGTAGAGTTGTGCAGAGCTCGATTGTACCCATGTTGAATGTAAGGGAGGCTCTCATCCCATGTGTGGATGCTTGGAATTGTACATTCAAAGAAGATGTACATTTTAGTTGACTCACACCTCCTATCTAGCCACCAATTTGAGAATGGAAGGTTGTGGACATAGTCAGCTTCGTGTCCATGATGCTCCATAGGTTGAACCAAAAATGCTAAGAAATTTGCTATCCCTGTCAATGACAATAGACTTTGGCAAGCCACGATTGAGCCACATATGACTAAAATAGAGCTTAAAAGTCTCCTTAGCTGAAATGGATTTCTTACAAGGAATCATGATAACCATTTTTAAAAACAATCAACTACTACAAAAACACAAACATTACCATGCTTAAATGTGTGCAAACCTAAGAGGAAATCCATGGAGACAAATTCTCAAGGTTTGGATGGCACTAGCAATGATGTATACAGTCCTTGCTTCTTGTGGGTTCATTTGGCAACAGCACAAGGGGTACATGACTTTATGTACCTCTCAACATCATTCCCCATTTTGGGCCAATAGAAACACGTTTGAAGAACTGCCAACATTTTTTCCACCCCAAAGTGACATGCTACTTTGTTGAAGTGCGCTTTCCAAATCATCTTTGAGTGCTCACTAGTTGGTACACAAATATGTCCCATGTGACAAAGGAGGTTATCTTGCAAATAAAAATCAAAAACATGCTTACCCACACGAAGAGCTTGGTATGTATCCACAAAATCAGAATCTACTTCATACAAGGTGGACCAATTGGAAGTATTATTCACACAGGAATCAAGAATGGTGGTGACTAGAATGATTGGAGGTTAGCTCAATCAGTTTGTTGCTGAATTGGCACTCCCTTTCTTGTGCTTAAATGATCAGATGGAATTGCTACAGATATGTGGCCCACTTTTGATCTCTTCATTCCTTAGAACCCAGTTCTCTGAGTGTGATTCCTACAAGAAATGCTATGCCATATTGGGATGTAGCATCCAGAAATGCTTGCCATGGTTGCAATGAAATAGAAAGATCTCTATACAAAATTCAAAATGGGTGTAAAGAAGTATGAGCTTAGTGTTCTTCTAAACCCACCTTCACTAACACTTACTTCCCACTTTATGGAGAAACTAACTGAAAAGGATCCACACAAGTAGTTCACAATTGTTCTCTTGAGAACTGCAGCCACAGAAATCAGCCCCACCTCGAGATATGCAAGTTAGACTAAAAAAGCATAACAATGTTTTCCAAGATCTTCACAAGACCAATTTGAGAGAACTATCATGCCATTCAACTCATACAATATAGCCAACCTCCAAACATCGGGCCATATCATTAAACCCATAGCGAGATTAAGAAGACAGTTTAGGAAAAGCTAGATTCAGGAATCATTCAGCCTATTCAAAGCACATACTTCTAACATGTATTCATAGTTCATCAAAAAGGATTTCTCATAGAAAAAATCTCCAGATTATCAAGAGCTCAACAAGGTTACCATAAAAGCTAAGTTTCCCACTCCAAATATTGTCAATTTATTAGAGAAATTGCAAGGAGCAAAGTTCTTCACTAATTTGAATCTGCATTTTGGCTAGCACCTAATTAGGATCAAGGAAGAAGATGTTTCTGAAATTGCTTTTTGCACATATAAAGGTCACCAAGTTTTTGGTTATGCCATTTGGTCTTACAAATGGCCCTTCTACCTTTTTTTTTTTTTTTTTTTTAAAGCGAAAAACCCCTTGCGGAGCCGCCTTGGTCTGAGAGACCACGAACAAGGGGTTCTACACCGTCAAAGTCACCCGGGGGTCGCACCCGACCCTGCCCATACCAACATTATCAATTGGATTTTGGATACCCAATTCAGCTTTTTGGTAGGGTGGAGATTTGAACCTGGGACCTCCCTTGGAGGATTGCCCTCTCCTCTCCAACTCACCTACAACACCTGGGTTGGCCCATCTACCTTTTAGAGTCTAATGAATTCAATATTTAAACCCTTTCTTCAGAAATCCAGCTGAGTGTTGTTTTATGATCTACTTGTCTAAAACAAGAGAAAGTAAAAATCTTGAAACATGTTGATCTGGTTATATAACTTTTGGAGAAACATTAGTTTTATGCCAAATCATATAAATGTGCCTTCTGAATAGATAGAGTATCTTGGACATATTGTCTCCCATGGAGAAGTCGAGATGTATCCAAACAAAACCAATGCTATGTCAACTTGACCAGTTGCTAAAAACAACTTCCTCTGATGGAATGATGGCATTCAGTGGACCTAACCACTACCATTTTATCTCTCTCATAATACCTTTTATATTATATTATATCCTTTTGTTCTGATATGTATAATCTTCATTATTAATAACCTACTAAATGTTGATTTATGAAGAGATAGGTATCAGGGGTTATGAATCTTCATGTTATACCACTTGGATTATATATATATATATATATATATACACACATACACACACACATACCATTGGGTGAAGAGAGTATCCATCTATCTATTCATATCTCTTTTATATGCAATATCGTATATTGAATCCTCTATGAATTTCACATAAGAGACCCATCGGTCCCTTACAAGTCGCAGCAAGGCCACACTCTTGAACTGTGGTTCAACTTCTAGTCACTGACCAGAATTTTTGAGCTTGTAGCCTATACTTGTTTTTGCTTGTAGCTGATACCATTTCAGCCTATGGAAATGTTTTTTAAAGTGGATGTTTTCAACCAGTTCTTGTTGGTATTCATCTTACCTGTCCAACTTCCACCAAGTATTTAGCAATTGTGTACCTCAGATGCAAAAAGGTGCAATTTGAGACACAAAAGAGTGCAGCCCAAGAGTGAATAGGTGTCACCCAAAAAGAAAGGGTATGGCCAAAGATATGAACGGGTGTGACCCAAAAGCAAAAGGATGCAACCTAATATTGTGCCCAATATACAAAAAGGTGTGATTTGAGAGAGAAAGGGTGCAACCCTAAACACAGGGTGCAGTGGGAGATACCAAAAGGGTGTGCCCAAGATGCAAAAGGTGCAAATTTAGAAAGAAAGAGTGCAACCCTAGACACAAAGGGTGTAACGTGCGATACTAAAAGGTACGGCCTAAGATAAGAAAGGGTGCAAAGCAAGACCCAAGATTTAAGATGGATAAAAATTAAATTAGAATGGCTTGTATACCTAAAATTTCAGGAAAGCAAGATGTATTACTTTGGTGGAATAGTTGTAAGCAAAATAGTCTGTTTGTTAACATTTTAATAGATTTTCACTTGACACATGAGGCAACAAATAGGTGGAACAACCTTGATCCTAAATTTAAAAAAAAAAAAAACATTTAGATTAAGACAAATTTGAAGGACTTTTCTTAAAAAATTGGTCTAAGAAAACATCGGAGAAAAGAAAGAAAGAAAGAAAGTAGTTTTTAACACCAAGAAGGCTATAGGCCATATGGGACAGTGTGTTTATCGAATATATGTTAAGCCACCCAGCCTCCAATTACGAGGGTTAGCTGTACAAACCTACCCCTTTTAGATTCAAACCTTGTACCTCCTATTTGAAACACCAAAGTCTTCACTATCAAGCCCACTTGAGTTGTATGCTGGCTGCCACGTTAAATTTTATCATTAAAGGCCAAATTGAAACAACAAAATGATGAGATCATAGGCTAAAGGATCAAAATAAAAATTTCTCAACACAAAGCAAAGGTTCTATGAAAGAAAGTGAAGTTCATAAGAATCCACCAAAAAATTCTGAAGAGATTTTGTCTAATAAGGAAAAAGGAATTGATTGTTTGAAAATCATAATCAAATCTTGCTTAAAGAAGTAAAATATTTAAACAATGATCAGAGGTGGCTTTCTAACATCATTATATATTCTGTTGATAAAGAAACTTCTACAAGTAATATTAAGCGTGTTGACAGCTTTGCTGCTACTAATTATGAAATTATAGCCACTATGAAGACCCTTGATGTTATGCTTAAAATAAGCTTCAATTCTCGAACTATCTCCAAAAAGAATCTTAAAATTTAACCTTATATGAATTCTAATCATGGCATCTCTTATGATCAAAAATCAGTTTATCAGCATCCACATCACCTTGAAAGAAAAAAGTGTTGGTTCTTAACCAAACCAATCATACATTCCAAATTTTCAAAGACATGCATGGATTCATGATAGAAGCAAATTCTCGCAAGATTCCTACTCAAATATGATGCCTCTCAAGGTTGATCTACCATGGATTATTCCCAATTTAATGCGGCAATATTCTCAGTATTTGCACTGTTCATATCATCATATATCTTCTTGTGCTTAGGGGAAAAGCCAATCTCTTTTAGCAATGTTTCAAGGAAAAGTTGCAAGGAGACGACCCAAAAAAATAAGATATTCAATGCTAATTGAAAATTTCCAATGACGCTTCGAGGTCAAAGATTTTTCATGAAGGGGGGATATGTAGTGGACCTAAACATCACCTTAATATATCTATTTTTATACCTCTTTATTATATTATATTATATCATATCATATTAAATCCTTATAGGAAATTGTTATTTACTAAGAGATATTTACAAGGAGTTGTGACTCTTTATATTATACCCCTTGGCTTAGAGATATATACCCATTGATCTATCTATCTATTCATGTCTCTTCTATACAACATTGTACAGTTAATCTTTTATAGATTTCATATAAGAGACCTATTGGCCCCTTACAAGGTACAACAAGTTCCTTTGGTAGAAACATAATATAACACCTTTCTTTGGCACAATAAAGCTCATAACAGATTTCTTTGGCAGACTGATGCTATAGGACAGAATTCCAAGCAACAACTAAAATGACACCATTTAAAACCTCTATGGATGCCTACCCTCCCCCTCCACATCTTAGCAGAATGTCCTCCAAATCCTCGAGGAAAATTTGACCATGGTCAAAAGAGGTAGCATCAAGCAAAGTGGCTTAGGAGTTAGAAACAAGAGTCACTTCAAGGGTGGCAATCTAGTCTTCCTCAAGCTTCATCCATAGAAACAAGAGCCCCTAGAGCAGCAAAAAGGCAACAAACTCGCACCTAAATAATAATATGTATTGTGCAATTTATTTTAAAAGATCAACAATGTGGATTACATATTGGAGTTACTATACTCCCACAAAAGGTCATAGGCAATCAGCTTTCAAGACAAACATAGTTTTCAAAGTTATAGGACGAAGGCAAGATTATCTTGGAATGAAAAGTGATTATTGACTGACAAGTGCATTAGTTGCATAACAAATCCATCTTCAAGCATCCCATCAAATGGAAGCATCTACCAATTGACATAATTAGGACTTCTAAAATTGCCCTGACCTAATTATGCCTACATAACTATGGAGTAGAACTTCATTTGACATCATGATTGTGGAATCTTCTTGGTTCATTCTATTTGGAGGCTGACCCTCAAAGGGGAATTAATGGTTATATTTCAGGATTTCATCACTTCCATAATGTGGAGATAATGTTTTTCATTTATGCTCTATTTGATTATTGTTGCAATGTCTCTTTATTAGAATACAGCTACTATTCAAACATAATAAAAAAAATTGTTAACACTTCTATAACTCCTATTGTGCTTTCAATAACGATACATTTATGAATGATTACACTTCTCGATCATGCTATCTTCAGTTATGTGATGACAGTACTTGTTTGATAGATTTACAAATAAATGCACTTCTTGATCATGCTCTCTTCAGCTATGTGATCACAGTGTTTGTTGATGCAAACAAGACATCAAATACAAATCATTCATTGCAATCATTTCCTTTCTATGGATTTAACTTTCAAACTTTACCATGTGCAGCCTTGAGCATTACCACTCCCATGACCTTTGCTCTTCAATTCTTGGTAAATTTTAAATCCTGTGTGTTATAGATCCACCTCTATTTCCCACCACCATATGTAATTGTCCTCACTCCATGAACTTGTTTGATGAATTATGCAGACGATCCATTTCAGCTATAATAGGATTTATGCCTTTAGATGAGGGTGATATAGCGAATATGTTTAGAGTTTCAAAAACTTCACATCCTTTTCACTGACTGGTGTGCCAAGTCCTAATCCCTTGAATTATGACACCATCACATAGCAAAATCAGTTCTAATTTTGCACCCATTCTGTCTATGTTATCTGTGCCTCTTCTCTGTTGAACCCATTACCTTCGCCTAACCATCGTTACCAAGTCTAGTCAAACAACATCCATATTAAAAAACTTAAAACTGGCTGGAATAACATTAGCTACTTTGAGAACAGTAATTGAGGAAAACTGGAAAAGGACAAACATTAAATCGTAAATATGTAGCTCAAACCTAGAGAAGAATTATTGTTGACTGACTGCTTTGTGGTTAATACTACAACATTGAAGGACATAATCAATTTGGTATACAAAGATCCGAAATATTTTCAATAATTTTCCAGTTAACAACAATGTCATTGATACTTCTAAAACTATGTTAACAGGAATCAGCAGGATAGTTATTCCCTTGAAAACAATGAAAACAAAAAATGGCCACACCAAAATCAACAATCAAGAAAATGAGGACTCTTAAGCAACTAAAGCACTTCATCAACAAATAGACACCTCAGAGCTTTTCAACAACTAGAAGACACAAGAGCTTTTGACCAACTGAATTATTAGGAAGCACCAAAATCAACAATCAAGAAAATGAGGACTCTTAAGCAACTAAAGCACTTCATCAACAAATAGACACCTCAAAGCTTTTCAACAACTAGAAGACACAAGAGCTTTTGACCAACTGAATTATTAGGAAGCTCTATGGCAAAATCTCTTTTATTGCAACTACATGTCACTTTGTAGTCAATCACCTCCTTGTCTTTAAAAAGGTGATTTTAAAAATGTTTTGGTATACAAGTTGATAAGGTCCCTTTAACTGTGCAAACTGCAAAGTCTTCATGTGATGACATCTCTTCACAAAACTCTGATGATAGGGTAACAAGGATATGGTATATGGTATTCTCTAGTCAGGAATATTACTTTCTTAGTTTCTCTAATGTTGACAGTTAGTCTATGTTTGGATCCATGGCTTCTACACTCAAAGCTTCCTTCCTGGAGCTTCCATATCAATGAATTGAACCTTTATTTGAAAAGCTAATTTTGGGTTATCCTAAGGGCTCTTGTTCACTGATTGTCTCAGCATGCTCTTAGTTGACTGAACTCGATTCATTTATTTCCTAACAAAGGAGACCTAGAGACGGTAGTAAACTTGAAGTGCAGAAGACATGAGTAAACTTACAACCCCTATTTGCCTTTATGATAATCAGAACTTATAAGCTCTCAAAAAAAAAAAGGCTAATTAATGAAGCACATTCAATCAGGAGGTTTATGATCATACCAAAAACACAATCGAGAAAACCCTCTGATGCCTCTTGAGGCCAGATAAGTTTAGGTCTTTTCCATTAGATCTAGTAGGTTCTTCGCTTTGTTGCATAATTTCCACAGGCCTTCTTCGCAAACCGTATAACGATTCCGAAAAGGAAGCATCTACAAACAACAAAACAAAAAACAGTTTATCAGAAGGGTTTATGACATTAGCATGGAAAACCACCAAATCAAATACCAAGAAAAGAATACGATTCATTCAAATAGTCCTCCTGCTATGATCTAGCCTGAGATAGCTTTAGTTGCTAATTAGAGGAAATATTTCACGTCGTCACTCTTTCATAGTAGAAGCCCTTTCAAAATAAAGAATAGATTTTTGATTGTTTAGCAAGACAAAAATATTCAGGTCTTTCAGCTTATAATCACTGCAGCAATCTGGGACATGTTTCTAATGACATACATGTACATATTTCTCACTCCACACACAGAAACATGAAATCTTTGGTATGCACTATTTGTTGTTCAAAATAGACATTCTTTTCTGCCATCTGAACAGCTTGGTAAAAGAAAACAAGAATTGTAAAGTTTTCTCAAAATTAATAGCGCATGTGTGTTTATATATATATATATATATATATATATATATATAATCTCAAATGGCATTAGTTTAACCAGTTAGACTCCATGACTTCAAAGGAGGAGACCCAGGTTCAAATCTTGCCAACTGATACATGCATAATTGCCAAGCTGTTGTAATATCACTATATGGTAATGATGTAATGTGGTTGGGGCTCGTTTCAATCCCACATAACCCATTGAAAATATATATATATACATATGTAGATAGATAGATAGATAGAGAGAGAGAGAGATATTCAGGACAAATAATTCCCACAATAGCAATCTTTATAAAAGTTGTTTAAAATTAATGAAACTTACTTTTCCTCTCTCTTTTTTGTTTTTCTTGGTTCTCTCCTCCCAATCCCCCTTTTCTTCTTCCAGTAGCATTATAATATCATGATAATCTAACACTCTCTTCCTATCTGATCATTTTAGGTACACATGTGAAAAAAGTGCTCAACAGATGAGTGGATGTACTAAACCTTAAGCATGTAGAAACATGCGTAGGTACAGCAAACAAAATCTGTTTGAATATGAAAATTGATGGATGAAGAAATTAGATAAACACAGATGCATAAAAGCACATAGACATAATGCAAAGTGCATATTATTAGGTGATTTGCCTTCAGCATAAACATAATCAAAGCTGCTGCTCTCTATAATCCAAGCCACAGATCTCCATTATCAAAGAAGAAGATAACTGCAGATGAAGATGCCACTTTGAACCAGAGAAGACAGATCAAAGAGAAGAAAATATAGAATGATGAGGATACAAATTTTTGTCTGGATCAATATTCAAACAAGGCTTTTTGTTTCTAACTCCATTTGCAGGATGTATACTGTCAGCTAAATGTGCCCAGGACCATATCACAGAAGAAAGAAACATACATCACACAGAAGAAACACCGAAGAAAGAAATGTCCAGGGTGTTGACGAAACTCAACTTTAAAGATTTAGGTAAAAATCAAATTTTAAATTTCTCACTGAAACCAGGTCCAGACCAAGCCAGACCAGTTTGGCCCACCTGAAAATCCGGTCTGAACTGAAACTAGATCAGGTTCAGCTAAACCTCATAATTGTGATATTATCACATGAGTGGCTATATGTTATTGCTTTAATATATTCTTTCCACATGTTTTGCACAAGTCTTTATGTAAATTCTCTAAGGTTCCTCCTCTTCCTTTCCAACATCTACATACTCTTATTATTTCATGTTTTTTAGCAAAATTATTACGTCCAATGAGATACACTCCATCTCAAGAGCAACATGGTACACCCGTGTTTGTAGAAGGACCACCACTCCTACCATTGGGAGTTCATAAGGTAACTTGTATAATACAGGTCTAAGCATAGGATATGAGAGTCAATATTATTTGTTTTACAACACATAGGGGCAGTTATCTGTAATTTTGTAGGGCCATAAGTGGTCACTGGTCTATAAGACGGTTGAAGTTGGTCAAATAAAACTGTTATAAAATATTTCTTATATTGCATCGTGGGTGCATTCCACCAATACAATGACCACCACCCTTTGTGTTTTCTCAAGCATGAGATCTAAAGCATCTTCAGTTTGCATCTCATAACTTGTCTTTGTCATAGGAATGTGAGTGAGTTTAGTTTTCTTGGTGCTCTAAGCCTCCCAACTTAACACATGTACATGTATTCTATATTCATCATAATTCAGCTCCTACCTGGTTCCCTTTCATCTTCTTCTCCCTTATTCATTCTCTAAAATTTCAGATGATAATCATTTATTATCCCTAAATTCTGCACACTTCTGTATTCCTTCGTCTACATGTATTTATATAGAGACAAGAATTCCACAAATATAAGTTTCTCTGTTGAAATCATACAACTAGCTATTACAAGTCCATCTTGTGTCTAATGACCACTACTTTGAGTACCAAATCCTTCCAAACAAAAGAGTTATATAAAATGTGAGGCCCCCTTCTCGTCTCATTAAGGTGACCACTATAAAATGTTAGACCCCCTTCTCATCTCATTAAAGTGGCCACTATATAAGCCCTCAACATACTTTCCCTGATCTAGTCTACTGTCTTCATGATTACCATAGCTAACATTTAACCACGCCATGACATGAAAGAGATCCTTCCCAAGTTATCCAGTCATCTTTCATCTATGCTATCTCCACTAGTCTCTATTACAATAGCTGCACAAATATTTCAGCAACTTAAGTACTTTTATATATTTTCCCTTTACAAATCATACAACAAATCTGAAAATATTTGGGAGCATACCTACTACATCCTAAAGTTGTTCAACCTATCTTGAATGCTAGGACGAGATGTAACCAAATCTGTTGAACTGCCTTCCTATTAACCTTTAGGAATTTGTTATGCGTTATTTCTAGAATAATTCAGATGAAGTTCTTGAAAAGAATAATCAAATATGTCATTTGTGTCTCCAACTTGTCTCAATGCCTGACATTTTTATGAGAGCTCAGGCAGGCTTCAAGCGACCTACATTAGCACTTTCCAGTAATGAGCACAGTACTTGCTTATTGTGATGTATCTAAAGACAAGCTTATGAATTCGATTAACAAGCTCTGGAGGAAGAAGCCTTGCCCAATCCTATCTTCCACCGTCAGATGATAATTGAGATACAAGCATTTGCTTACTGCATCAAAGTCCTGAATGCACATAACACCACAAACAAAAAAAGTTTGCCTTTATTCATCCAATTTAAAAACTTATTGTGCCCATAACAAACTTATTATCAGTATTTATGTACGTATGTACCTTATAAACCATTAAACCGGAGCACCTTGTGGCAAACATGGGTTATCAAGCTGAAATCCAAAACTAAGAAATATCACCATAATAATCTAACATCTTAAAGGTACAATCTAAGTTCAGGCAGACCTCAAAAATGAGACTGGCTCACAAATTAAACCAGAACAAACCAAGTCTTGACAGCCTCTAATTTTACTCTTTTTGATTTTCATACCATACAAACTGTGTGTCTGTTATGCAAAACTACCATGAACAAAACCAACACCAAAAAATAGCAGCAAGAACTAGTTAACACAAAACTAATAAGTGAATACTAGATAAATAAGTAGCAAGAACAAAACTAACACGAAAAATAGCTTTTGACATTAGATGTCTTGAACAATAGGGTAGCACTAACAAGATCTCATAGACAAATAGTTAAGTGAAAATGGTCCTCTAATGATCTATCATGCTCTTCGGAACTTTGCTGTTTGATTTCCATGCATCCCATTCGCTTAACTGTGCAAAACCACATAAAAAGGTTTTACTCTTATTCTACAATCAAAGGTCTCTATTTTTATTTTCTAAAACCATTTGAAAAAAAAAAACAAAAGAGTCCATTATTTGAGAAATCAAATGTGAAGAATTGCCTGTCATATTCTGAACAAAGGTGATAAAGGCTCATTAAGAAGTATTCACCTCTAGTCTGTAAACTGTGAGCTTCAAGGACAAACATGAGTAGTGCAAAGAACTCATCACCATGATCCAAAACTTTATGCAGCACTGGTCTTCGCTGTGCCATGACCTGCACAGTTAGAAATTAACCATTAGTCGCATTTCTGCAGTTGGAACCTCTCATCCATACTCCCAACCTTTGACAACAATGTAGTGCCAGAGGGAATGTTTGCAATGTCAATACCACAAGGATTTCATAGCTTATGAATGCCACAAAGAATTTGTAGCATGACTTGCAACAATAGCTTATGTGCAATATTTGATCCTCTCTCCATTTGTATACAATATATCCATGTGAGGAAGGAAGGAAATGAGCTTCCAGCTTCATAGACGTAGATAAAGAGAGATCTTATTCAAGAAAGAAAACTCCACTTACAGAAAAGTAGCAAAGGGAAGAAGCTTGTAGATTTTGTTAAAGAAAATGCCAATGGACCCACAAGTTCATGGATTTCCCCACATCCAGGATGCACTAAGGAAAATATTCATAGGGATTCTACAGGAAACCCTGCTAAGACATGTTTTGAAGCGCTGCTAAGTGATACAAGCACACATATTCTAAAAATGTTTATAACAGGCATTGACAGGATCATAAATAACTTAATAAGCTAGTTATGTTGCAGAAATAAATGGTTTAAATCTTAGCCTGCAGGCAGCAAAACAAAGAGTAGATGACTCAAATTAATTTGATCTTTTAGCTCGGAGGAGTGAAACTAATGCTGATTGGGAGTTTCGCTCCGTATAAAGAAACAAACTCCTTGCTTGAGAATTTGGATGAGGTAGGATCAAATCATGTAAAGAGGAACAAACAGAGTGGCATACCTTACTGAAAAATGGGCAAAACATGCTAGGGACAAGTTTCTTTGTCAGTTCCTCACCATAGTATAGGCTTGAGTTCAAATGAAAATGAAAAACTAACAACAATTATAGAAGAAGATAGACTTTTAGTTTTCATTAACAATCAAACAAAATAAGTAAACACATGCACATTTACTTGCTTGGATCAGCTGAAAGCAATATAGACCCTTATCAACGAATGTCCTGAATAAAGCAATATTGGAATAAAAAAAGGCACTGGATATATGAAAGAGGGCTGAAGTATATTGAGAAATAAAAGACAAAGAAAAGCATACACAACCCCAATAGAATATGTTAATGCGGCTCGCAAACTAGCAGGAAGCTGATGAGCAGCTGCCATCTCAAAAAAGGTAGGCCGATTGCCTTGTCCTCCAACCTGGAACAACATCTTTGCTTATGCCTTTCCCCTCCTATCTGTAGGTCAGAAAAGAACTTGTAAATGCAATATATTTCCAATAGCAGCATTAATTCCATAAATACTTAAAATATGAGTTATTAGATACAAGCGAAAATACATATTGAATATATTAAATAGCATTAGTTCAACACGTTAAATTCCTCAAAATTCAAGCAGAAGACCGAGGTTTCAATCTTGCCAAGCGATACATGCATAATTGTCAGGCTGTTGTAATACCACTATGTGGTCATGATGTAATATAGATGGGGCCCGTTTCAATCCCTTATAATTTAAAGAAAGAAAAGTATTGAATATTGAACTTCTCTTAAAAAGGAAGTTACACGAATGTCACATTGTAACCATCCCTGCATTTCTTGAAAACATATAGCTTTTCTAATCAACAAGGATAGGCAACCAATAGCTCACCTATTACTTCATATGATATCAATTTTCCAGAAGGCAACTAAATATAAAAATAAAAAAATAAAATCGAAGAATTAGAGGACCCATGAAAGCATTAAACAAAGGTTCCACGAGGCTAGGGGACGGGGGGACGCATTTCAGGGACGGCAGGGGATGGTAGGCCGATTTTAGGAAACGACAAGGGGTGGACAACAAGTATAATAGTATAAAAATATTAAAAAATAAAATAGTTAAAAACATATATACATTTATTATAAGTTTGATAAAATATTAGAATTATACTCTAAATCCATAGTTGAGAAAATCGGAATCGAATCGAAATCGGCTTGGAAAAGAATCGGGAAAAATCAGGAATTGGTAATTTTTCATTGAAAAAACTGAAGAAAATGCAATTTTTCATTGAAAAAAAGCTTTTTTCATGCATATCACAATTTTTTGGCAAAAAATCAGCAAAATCGGCAAAAAATCGGCCAAGCTATGAATCGGGAAAAATCGGCTTGAATCGGGATTTTTTAAAGATTTTCTCAACTATTATACAACATACTTCTTTAAATCCATTTAGGTAAAAATATAATAATTATAGTATAATAAGAATAGTCAACCTATTTTTTATTATTTTATTTTGGAGATTTATATTTTTATTTTATATATATAATATAAAATTTTGAAATTTAAAAAAAAAAAATTATTTTGGTGATATATTTGAAAGTCCAGTAAAAGACTCTTGTAGGGTTTTTTTTTAAATTGAGGCAAAGACGCCCAGCCGTGGATGGTTGGGTGTCTCTGCCTCAATTAGGTTTCTTTTTTTTTTAAATTGAGGCAGAAACGGCTGGGACAATTGGACGTCTCTGCCTCAATTAGGTTTTTTTTTTTTTTAATTGAGGCAAGGACGGCTGGGCGTCTCTAGGGACAGCAGGGGACGCCTGGGCGTCCCACAAGAGTCCCGAGGACGGCCCCCTGTCGTCTCCTAAAAATGGGACAACGGGGAAACATCCCCGATTCCGTCCCCCCGTACTGGGGACACAAAGGACGGGGGGACGCATCCCTGTGGAACCCTGCATTAAACCGTTTTAAAGCATTAGCAAAAAAAACCAAAGGAAAGTAACACTATGAGGAGTCATTAGGCTAGAAGTAGAATAATTATTTGATTGTAACTGTTATAACCATGTTATTGGACCTTTTATATCTATCTACCTTTATTGTTCCATTAAGTTTCAATCTAGAAAAAGGGACGTTAGTGAAAACAATCATTAACTTAAAATGTAGACGTGTAGTAAATTATAGACACAAAAACCTTCATATCCCTAAAGACTGAAGGACTCGACAGAAAAAATGTTAGGCATTGCCCATCATACAAGTCATAAGGTTGTCTAGTTATACTCTTTTCCATTTAAGTAGTTGACCTCGTAGGTACTCCTTAAGAGCAAGCCATTAACACCACTCACTCCCAAAGTAAAAAAGACCACCAAACAATGAACCACCATGGTTATTATTTAGTAAAAACTTTTATTTACAAACAAAGATTGATCTTGAAGCTGCAGATCTTATGAAGAACAAATACTATATGTTGATTGCCAATGTTTCTGAAAGAAGAAAATACATATGAGTGTCATAACAAATGTACAAATTGATTTACTCTAAGTTTAGTAGTTGTCGTTGGAATATTAAACTCAACAATTGAAATTTGTTTGAAATTTATTTTTGATTGAGATTTATTGAAATTTGCTAAAATTTGTTAAGATTCAATGAAATTATTGAAAACAGTGGTTGAAAATGTTTATTTTTATATCTGCTACTTTGGACTCGTACCCTCACACTACTCGTCCTCCCCCCTGTCCTCATCCCCCTGGTCATTGCCCCATGAACATCTAGTATGATGAGGAATGTAAGTCTGCCCACCGAAGGTTGAAATATGCCATTCGGAATCCTTCCCAACTCTATGCCATTTCTCACAAAGACTACCGGATAAGCATCTCTTCCTCTCTCGACATCGACTTGATCTTATCCACTAAGGGGTAATGACTGATAAGGGTCTCTCTTTGTGACCCACATTCAGCTTAGGGGAGATGTTGAAGTTTGTGGTGTTAATCTTCACTTGAGACAATGGCCAACCTTGTATTGTATTCACTTGTGTATTGTCCTATGGGTCAATGTATAACTTCTATAGTTGGTTTTATTATAATAATGTAATAATAAACATTATGGTCAGTTCTTTAACCTTGACCTAAGATCACTTGTAATTTAGGTATTTATAAACCTTGAGATAAACCATTTTCTCATTAGTTGGAGACAATTATTCTTTCATCAGTGAGATTGATTGGTGTCTAAGGGCACCATTCCATATTGGATTGTGCTTGTATGAGATTTACTTCTCTTTTCCAAATAATGAGTTGATTCAGTTCGTTCCTGAATATATTAGAAAATCTAACATTATGTTTGTAATCTAGATCCACATCAATATTGACTACATTGTACATTGATCTCTAATGGCATATACTCAAGAAGGAATGTCAAGCCAACTTGATAAGGAAACTTAGCTAAGAGCAAGTTCAAGTCCAGTCGCTTTTGCTTGTTGTGGCACAACATAGCTTAGAACTTGTGGATGGCTACAGCATAGACCAAGATGAAGTTAAGTGTTGATGATAATGCATATTAGAGAAGATTTACTAAAGACACCAAAGATCCCACCTTTTCCAGGTAAATAAGTTTGTTGGTGCACCATTCAAAACATTGCCAATGACACCTTCAATAACTCAAAATGTAGAATGAATAGGCAGTAGATGCACACATCTATTACCTATTGATTGCACTTGGAGAGCATGTGTGTGCCACTAAAAATAATATATTGATTCCAATAATGTGACTATAAGAAACCATAGGCATTACGATATTATTCATTAGCAAAGGTTTATATACAATATGCAATGTCTAATAATAACCTTGCAACGCGTTTAAAATGCAACCTCCCTATCTTGACGCTAACAAATGCGACAAGGCACTAACCACTAACCAAATAGTAATTGACACTAACCATAAGTTATTCAAAACAATGAATAACTTCATGGTAAGTAAAATGATGTAATAACCAAATCTACCATGCGATAAATAAAATAACCTACTAAGGTAAAAATGAATTTACCCTAATAATCTACCTAGGATAATTTACTAATTAACAAATGAGGTAATAATCATAGTTACTGTAGCATAGTAACTCTAACATCCCCCCTTATTACATTATTTGGGTAATGTATATAATTGCCCCAATACAGTGAAGGAGAGAAATAAAAGATGCTAATATGTTGGCTCTAAGTGTACCTCTGGAGGAGTACCTCTGGGACTATCTCTGGATCTGCCTGTGAATCTGCCAATCGGTTTGTCATTGGATTTTCCACTAGGTCTACCATAGGATTTACCTTTCTTATAGAAGCCATACAACATTTCTTTCATCTTGGTTGAGCTGCTCTGGCTCGTGGCTCTAGCTGCTCTTGCTTAGGTAGTTACCTCTAGGTCTGTCGCCTTTGGGTCTAAGCAAAATAAGTACTTCCAAAGTACTTAAGCAAAAGTGGGTCATCCCTCACTTTGCTTTAACAACAACAAATGTCCTTATTGTAATCTTTTCATCCTATCGGATTGCATGGGTAACCAACCATTGCAACCGCTAGGTGTACTAGAGTAGATCACTACATACGAGGTTCATTTTGTCTACAATATGATTTTGAAAAAGTTTTGATAAGGTAGCTAAGGTGTCGGTCACTGCCGAAAATGCACCCTTATAAGTTTCCCCCTTTTTGCAAAACATGTTGTAATGGAATTTTTGCAAGAAGTTTGACTAAGGTGTCGGTCTCTGCCGAAAGTGCACCCTTATAAGTCGTCCTCCCTTTTTAGCAAAATATTGTTTTGATGAAATTTTGCAAGAAGTTTGACTAAGGTGTCGGTCGCTGTCGAAAATGCACCCTTTTTAAGTCTTCCTCCCTTTTTAGCAAAATATTGTTTTGATGAAATTTTGCAAGAAGTTTGACTAAGGTGTCGGTCGCTACCGAAAATGCACCCTTTTTAAGTCTTCCTCCATTTTTAGCAAAATATTTTGTGAGGTAGGAAAGAAAATTTTTATCCCCTCCTAAGTGCAAAAGATTTGCAACTTATGAAGCTTTTTAAGGCTTTTACAAAGATTGCCTCCTAGGCAAATTTCAAAAAAAATCACCAGAAAAATCCCCCCCTTTATTACAAGTACTTCAAACAAAAAGAGTTTGCTATTTATGAAGCCTAAAAAGAGGTACAATCCCCCTTTTATTGCAAGTACTTCAAACAAAAACATTTGCTATTTATGAAGCCTAAAAAGAGGTTTGTAATGGTGCTACCTAGGTTTACAAATTTGTCTCCCTTAGGTAATTTTTGAAGTCTTCCCCTTGAGTGCAAAAGATCTTTGTACAAAACTTTGCCTCCTAGGCAAATTATCAAAAAGTTCACCAAAGAATCCCCTCCTTATTATAAGTACTTCAAGCAAAAATTTGCTATTTATGAAGCCTAAAAGAAAAGGTATAATTTTGATGACTTCTGCTTTTCTAATTGCCTTTACAAGTTTTATCTTCCTCTTGTCAAAATCTGTTTTGAAGGAAGAAAGGAATTATCCCCCCTTAGTGCAAACAATTGCTACTTTGAAGGTTCCTTATTTCACAAAAACTTGTTCTTTCTTTTGATATACCCTAAAAGAGTACCGAAAGAGAATTCACTCTAATTGATATTTAATGGCACCTGCCTAAAAACCCTTTTGAAAAAGGATGATTAGTTTGAGGAGTTTAAGCCAAACAAGAAGAGTGAATTTTGGGTTTTTATGGAGTAAATATCAAAAAATTGGCTTTACCTATGCAATAAATTACACAAATGGGTGTAAAATTTGGGGTCTTAAGCTTGCTTGATTTTAACTTAAGAGGTAATTGCAAAAACAGGAATTTAAATGCAATAATCCATCAAAAGTGCCCACAAATTTTTAACACTTAGGTGTCGGATTCTATCGAAAAATGCACCTAATTTAACAATGTCAATTTAACAAAAGGTGTCGAATGCTAGCCAAAATGCACCTTCTTACAGTAATTTTTGCAAAAGATTTGATCTTTTGTTTACAAAAAAATTGATATTCAAAATTCTCCCCTTGTCTTACAATTTTGCAAAGAATGTGGCAAAAAAACAATTGCCTTTCCTTTTTGTGTTGCAAAATAAACAAGTTTCATTTCTTCAACCCTTTGATTTTCACAATTTCCCCTTGTGTTACAATTTTGCAAAAGAAGAATCCAAATCTTGGTTTGTCCTCCCTCTTGTTTGCAAAATAAACAAGGTTGTGAAAATTTAGATCTTCAATGTGATGAGATCTTTCTCCAATTTGCAAAAATATGAATGTGCAATATTTTGTGTTATATCCCAAGGTTTGAGAAAACAAAATGCACAATTTGCTTTTGATTTTGCAATAAAGATTTGATTTTCAAGTGCCCCCCCTCCTTGTGTTACAAATTTGCAAAAAAGAATCACAATTTCTTGTCCCCCTTTTGCTCTGCAAATTTAACAAGGTAGCACACCTTTCAAGCCAAGTCAACACACGACAAGCTTTTGAAAGGCTTTCCAGAACCAGTCGACACACGACTTGGTATTAGTGGACCCAAGGTCTATTCGTTAGGAGAAAAAAACTCTTACTCTCAAAATGTGAGAAAGTTTTTAAAGAAATCCTAATTTGCAAAAGAATGTGCTATTTATTTGTCTTACATCTCAAAATTTTGAGAAAACAAAAACACAATTTTGTATTTTGCAAAAAATAGGTCCTTTTAATTTTCAATTTTATTGCATTATCTAATTAATTTAAGCATAATTTCATTAATAATAAAAATTATTTTGTTAAAAATCACTTTAGTATTGAAAAAAAATATTTTATACAAAAAAATATTAAATTATTAATAAAAAAAACTATC
The DNA here is from genome assembly GCA_028583015.1 of Wollemia nobilis. Lineage (NCBI taxonomy): Eukaryota > Viridiplantae > Streptophyta > Pinopsida > Araucariales > Araucariaceae > Wollemia > Wollemia nobilis. The sequence continues at coordinate 7,898,704 of JAQPPZ010016995.1, read as the reverse complement.
CGCGTGATGTGGTCTACCGGAAAGGACGCCACTTGCATTATCGGTGATGTGACCCGGGTTCAATCCCCATGGCAGATGTGTATAAGAAGTATTTCTCCAAAAAAAAAATAGTAAAAACTAATTAAAAAATACAAAAATTATAAAAATAAAAAATAACCTTTTAATTGAAAAATTGTCAATGTTCTTTGGGCACAAGAAACGATATTGTCCCCGACGGGACTTGATCCACGCACCTCGCGGATGTGCGCCCTAGACTGGCCGTTGTAGCCAGTCTGGTTCCCTTGGTTGATCCGAAAGCCAGGGGAAGCCTTCAGGTATTAATTCTCTCCGCAGGATTTAGACGGACAAAAAAAAGGTTTTGGGATTTTTAATCCCACATTGCCCGTGTAGGCAATGTTTTGTTCCTTAAATGGAACAAAATTCACATAGAGCTTTGACTGCCTGCAGGTAGTCCGCAGGCTGCTATGCAAAATTTTGCTGAGAAGGACGATGACGCCCCCCTGCGCGTGCGACACGTGTCATGCTAAGAGCCCGGTTAAGCCACGTGTCACCTCGTGGACAAACCAAACTTTTCCAGGGGGACCTTGGGATTCGCGTCGCTGCCACGTGTACCTCGAGTGTCGCTCCACTACCACATCAGATCGTCTCGAGATGCGCGTTGTTGCTCTGCTATGTGGGATCGCCTAGGGATCCGTTCCACCATGTCAGGTCTCAGGCTACAGGATGCGTGCCAAGGTCCAGCAGAAAATGCGCCACGTCAAGTCTCGGGCTTCGGGATGCGTGCCAGGGTCCCGCAAAAAATGCGCCATGTTAGGTCTCGAGCTTCGGGATGCGTTCCAGGGTCCAACAAAAAATGTGCCACATCAGGTCTCGGGCTTCAGGATGTGTGCCAAGGTCCAATAGAAAATCTGCCTCGAGAAACGTGTCAAGAACCAGAAAAAAAAAAACCTCGAGAAACGTGCCAGGAATATGCCGAGGGTGTTGCCTCGAGATGTGGATCCTGTCAAGGGGGTCCCGTGTCTCAGGATTTGGGCCCCGTGGTCCAGTCCTCTAGAGCGAGAATGGTGCCCACCTTGTCCAGATCCGAGGATGCCGAGTATGCCCAGGTAAGTGACTTGCTCTAATACCGTATAAGAAACCATAGGCATTACAATATTATTCATTAGCAAAGGTTTATATACAATATGCAATGTCTAATAATAACCTTGCAACACGTTTAAAATGTAACCTCCCTAACTTGACGCTAACAAATGCGACAAGGCGCTAACCACTAACCAAATAGTAATTGATGCTAACCATAAGTTATTCAAAACAATGAATAACTTCATGGTAAGTAAAATGATGTAATAACCAAATCTACCATGCGGTAAATAAAATAACCTACTAAGGTAAAAATGAATTTACCCTAATAATATACCTAGGATAATTTACTAATTACCAAATGAGGTAATAATCATAGTTACTGTAGCATAGTAACTCTAACAGTGACATTTTACATAAGTTAAAATTGATTATTAATATACTGTGTAGAGCCCATCTACACCATGAAGCATTGGTTGTTTATGCAAGTCATATTTTTATTTTCAAGAACTTGCCTATCATAAGTACCAAGACCTATATCTTTTGTTGTATCTATACTTCAATTCTAGTGAATCAAATAAAAATATCCTTACAAGAACTTTTTAAGTAACGTGTTACCATCATATCATAACAATGATGTCTAAGTCATGTAGGTGATTGTTAATGTCAATATTCATGACAATTTGTGAGTGTTACGCAAGTTACACGTCTGCATGTCCTGCAGTGTCTGCTAATCAGTTAAATATGTAGTGGCAATTTTATACACAATTATGAAAAATGTAACTATAGAATGTTAAAATTTGTCAAAAGGATGTCATAAAGAGCAGAAGGCACACTTGGAAGACAAGCATGAGTTTTTAGTGTATGTCATTACAGAAATTAGTCAAGTGTCGTGCTCAAAAACATGAAGACAAAGGAGCTCTTCACAACTGTAATAATCTTGTTGGTGTCTATTTCCACTCTAGGTTCTTGTCTCTTGTTGATATAATTAAGTCTTGTTCATGTGTTAAATTATCTTTAGCTTTATTGTCTGTTCTTTGTCATCATTTGTATCTATATTCTACCAGATAAAGTGGACCATGCAGATGTCAAAGGCTACTACACAATTCAAGGCTCAGACCAAAGACATGGAAATGGTGAAGACCCAGGTGGTTTCTATCCAAAACAAAGGCCATGTTACAACTTGCAACAGCGTTTAATACATGTGAACTTTCTGAATCGTTTCTTTCTCCTTCCAATTTAAGGAAGAGATCAGATGATTATATTGTATAAGAATGCCAAAATTGAAGAAAAAAGTTGAAATTTGTTAGTATGCAGCCTAGATTATTTTGATGTAAGGATGAAAGTGAACCAAGAAAACCCCACAAACAAAGTCAACAACATAACTATCAAATGGCATTAGCTCAAGTGGTTAAATAATTGGGTTTCCAATGGGGAGACCCAGGTTCAAATCTTGCCAGGCGATATAATACCACTATGTGGTTCATTAAAATACCATGGTAACATGGTGATGATGTAATATGGGTGGGACCATTTCAACCCCATAAAACCAATTTAGAAAAGGTGAGAATTAGCAACATAATTCATCAGAAAATCATAAATATAGAACCACTAGAAGGAATAGAGATGGACAAAGTTGGTCCATGACCAATGTGTGGAAGCCACTGCTAAAAAATCAAGAGAGGAATGGCTTTGAGTGTTTACATTGTTGGCAAGAAATGTTAGGTAAATATTTGGTTCAAGAGGTTGTTTATGGATTATCTTTTCTGGTGATAGGTAAGAAATGCAGAAGAGAAGGGGCGTATATCCTTATTATGGGACCCCGAAGTGTATGTTTCTGGCAGTAGCAATTGGAACTGCAACATTTAAATGAATACCAGAAGTAAACCTCACATCTACCAGTAGCAACATACCTAGAGAACTGAATTTTACAATTCCAAGTTATCTAGGTATTATAGACATAATATGGCCAGCATGAGTTTTGGGAAGAAAGTTTATTTATAAAGATAAGCCAAGTGCATAAGTTTATAGTCTCTTATGTTACTATATATTAACCTATGTATTTGAAAGTGAACAGCATATAAATTACCAAGGTAGTCGGTTCCTAGTTTCGTCCACAGTGTTAAGACTCTACCAGTTTGGATACTAGGGAGTTCTTGAACCAAGTAAACTCGGCCAAGTCATTTTAACCCTTGTAACCTCAGCCGAGTCATTTTAACCCTTGCTGAATCTCTTTCTATAAAATCTATTAAATTTTATTTTTTGCTTGCCATGACAATGAGTCCATAAGCTCAGTAAGCCCAGTTCAATCATTTTGACCCTTGCTGAGTCTCTGTTTATAAATTCTATTAAATTTCATATTTTAATTTGTCATCGAATGGTTTCGCCCTGAGTTATTAATAAAAAGGGCTTCTCGACGCTATGAAGTCTCACCACCAGTGATGAGATGTCATTTGGTTTAAATATGTGAAAATGTTCAGAAATGAAGAAACAGAGATTGGCATACCTTACAATCCAGGGCATAAATCTGTCTTCCATTTGCGGATTATAAATGTCAAATGCTGTGTCTCTAGGATTGGCCTCGTTAGCAACAATGCTGGAAAGTTTCGTCTTTCGACCTTCTGCTAGTTTGTGTTTATGTGGAGCATGTGCCACAAATATATGACAATAATCTGTTTTGTCATTTATTTAATGTTTTTATTCTTCTTGTTGCAAAGTCTAAAGCTAATACTGACATGGTAAGAGGACAAGAAAGGAAAACTGTTTTTAACATGTACACGATGAGGATATAATTATGGGTAATAGAACATGGTATATAACCCTACCTGGCAATATTCTAATCTTGGACCTCCAATTTGAAATTCCAAGCCAAGAAGGCAAACCTGCCAAGGACACTCGACAGACTGAAAATCAATCCTGCTCGTCAATGCAGACATTAAAACCCTTCCAGAAAGGGAGGAACAATACGAGTTCACTTGCCAATTGTGCACATATAGAGATTAAAGATTTGCATGGATTTCAGAGTTCGATTTTGCTTAATTAAAAGCATTCCCAAATGGAAAAAATTCAACACAACAGCGATAGCAGAAGCTTAAAAATAAAAATTATCCATATTCACCAAAAGTTAAAATTGAACAAATGAAAGTACCTTGTTGTCTTTGGTTTCTCGCGGACGGAACAAAACCTTAGATGTGTGAATGAAAATTCAGCAGTGTCTGAATTATACGAAAACTTAAGGAATCGAGGATTTAGCAAAGATCAACCAACAAAAGCAAGGCTTGCCCAGGGAATCTGCATTTGTCTAAAATATAATCAAATAACTAAAGCAATATGTAATGATTTTATTCAAACTTAATAAATTTATGGAGGTTTCAGGTTTGGTTTTGTTTTCTGGAGGTTTAATATTCTGTGTGACATAATCTTTTATTAATAATAGTAATTTACGATTGGAAAAGATTTGGTGATAAAAATTTATCATACTATTCAAATTAAATTTTTTCATTTCATTACACCAAAACAATTTTCAATAAGTTAATATTTTAATGGGGTGGACTCACCCCTAAGGGTAATCAAAAACATAAATCTAAACAAATATCTTTTGTATTTTATTACAAGTAGTATGTGGAATTTTTAATCAAGTAGTATGAGTTTGGGTTATATTTTTTAGGTTTAAAATTTGTTTAAGGAGAGGTTTGTTTTAATTTTATATTGTTCATTATAAAGACATTAAAAATTATGTGAATGAAAAGTTCAGAAGTGGAATGTGAAAAAATGCATGCAAGAAAAGACAATATTATATTGCAAATTTTAACCCAACATATGACCACAAGGAAAAAGCGTATATAGGCGCTGAAATCAAGTGGAAGGAAAAAATACTCATTGCTCAGATAAGGACTAGCTCTCATAGGCTTAGATGTGAAACGGGGAGATGGACAACGCCCAAAGAACAATGGGAAGAAAGGATATGTACTCTATGCGGCACAGGGGCAGTAGAGACAGAGGAACACTTCATCTATAAATGCCCGAGTTTTCAAATATCCGTGACAAATACAAAGAAACACTTGCGAACGAGTTTATTACAGATTTATTTGAAGACAATAAAATAAAAAAAGTTGGAGAATTGCTAAAACAAATCAGCGGGGAGAAGGAACAACCTTCTCAAAGATATTAAAGATCATATGATATGATTTGAGTAATTGTACTTCCATATTTGAGGTCCCATAGACCATATTTGGGTCTCGCGGACGTAATTAAAATCTTTCATTCTTTCATTCATTAAAAAAATTAGCGTAATTTAAAAAATAAAGTTTAAGTTTTCTTTGAGATATTTTAGTAGTATATTATTGGACAATTATTGAGGGAGGTTTTTGTTGTGCTTCACCAAGTGGTTAAGGTCTTTGTTGTGCTCCAAGGAGTCAAGGAGGCCTTTGTTGTGCTCCAGGGAGTGGTCAGGTAGGCCTTTGTTGTGCTTTGAGAATGTGGTCCCACTAGTCATATTTTGTCTTAAAAATACATAAGATTAAAAAATAATAATAATAATTAATTATATGAAACAAGATTTGGACCTTGGTCTCCTAAATTAAAATATGTCCAAAAAAAATTCCAAAATAAGATTTAATTTTTTTTTTTTTTTTTTTTTTGAGTTAGTATAAGAAACACCTACGACCAGCACACGGTTGGGCAAACTCCCCTAACTATGACCCCTCCTAAAGCTGAGAGTTATGCTTATCAATAGGGAATTTAACACACAGCCATCACACACCTACCCTCTCACACACTCACCCACATCGCGGTTTGAACCTTGGACCTCCCGAAGAAGAGCCAAAAGCCAAACCTTTGCGTTGTCCCCTAGGACAAATAAGACCTAATTTATTGAGCTAATCTTATTTGATTAAACAAAAAATTTATAAAAATTCAAATTAAAATATAGAATATAAATTAATTAGAACATGTATCATTACTAATTTCTATATTTTTAAAATGGTTAAAGCAATGGCGCAACACTTTAAAAAGTGAGGCTTTACATACAATTTAGAATATATCTCAAAGGATACAATACATTGGATTGTATGACTAGAAAGAAATAGAATAATATTTAAAGGAAAGAAAAGCACTTTAGAGGTAATGAAAAGGAAGATTTGTTTAGCTATAACCAATCCTAACTCGCGTAATCCTTAATCTTGAAGTAGAGAGTCGTGATAGATGGAGTCAAGTCATAAAATGGAATTATGATGTTGGGTACACCGAAAACAAAAAGTAAAGAATATAAATGGAAACCATTAAAAGTGGACTTGTTTAAATTGAATTTTGATGAAGCATCTAAAGGAAATCTAGGACTAGTAAAAGGAGGAATAGTTAGAAATTATAGAGGAGAGAATTTATCTTATTAAACTTTCAATGGTGGATTTAAAACAAATAATGAAGCTAAAGCTTGGGTAGCTTTGGAAGGGTTAAAAATATACAAACAAATGAAATGGAATAGAGTACGGATAGAAGGTGTTCACTAATAATAAAAGATGCAATTTTGAGGAAAGCAAAGGCTCCATGGAACATACAAGAGATAATTGGGCAAATACAATACCTTGCTATATAGTTTAAAGAAATCAAGTTTGCAAATATTTTAGTGAAAACTCACTACATCGGGCAAATCTTATCTCGAAAGGCAATTCTAATCAAGAGTGTCGACTGAAGCCAAAATGAAGGGACCCAAAGCTCCTTCTACTTATGAAATAGTTGAAGCCAGAAGACCATCCAAAGCACAATTGAGGAGGAATTATCATCGACTAATGTTGAACTTGAAGCTCCCTATGCCATGTAATCTAGCTAACCCACCAAACTAGATCCAAAACAAGGACTCCAAAGCCTTCTTGGTGGTAACTAAAGCAATTTTTTCTAATACTTGGACTTCTCGAGCCTTTATAATGATGACTAAAGGGAACCCATTCTTGACAAGACCCTACCCCAGCCAGCACCTATGACCTTTCATTCTCCTTGGAGAGTAAAGGTCGCAAGTCTAGTCCCTTTCCTCAAATGAGGGTGTTTCCCAATCCCAGGTGCAATTTTAAATTAACAACCCTAGTGAATATTGGGGACTAAGGACCATTCCTCATCTAAGGAGAAGGAAGATCCAGGGTGGCCAAGTATGGATGTTGTAAGATAAGCCCTTTCCCTCCCTTGAGGAGGCTTAATACCTGAAGGACAGGGAATAATACAGTAGCTCAAAAGTTCTTCAACTATAACATCTTCCTCAAACTTTTAGACTTGTTGACTCCTCAAAGGCCTCCTCATAATCTGTGGTGGAAGAGGAGTATCCAAGAGCATAAGAAGAACAATGTAAAATGTCACAACCACTACCTTTATAGGATGCACTAGATCGAACACAAGGGAAGGTATGATGATCTAGTTCTAGTCCTAGCATTCCATAAATAGACACAATTCCTTGGGCTATAACTAGAGCATTAAAGCAATAACGTAGATGATAGTCCAAGGGGCAACACCAAATCCATGACATTAATGAAGGGTAACCTAAGAAATCTAATCATGGAAATTTCTAGCATAAAGTAGCTTAACGACATTGTGAGATTTCTTAAGCTACCCTACCAAGATCCTAAAGCTACAAGTACCTAAAGCTTTAAGATCATTCATTGTTGATGTTGACTAGCCTGAGCAATTTTGAACTCAAATTTTGAATTTTTACACAAAATTGTTTTTGGCGGAAGGGAATTCTCCACTTCTTATAAATACTTATTTCTTCTTCATTATAAATATCAAAATTCATCCACACATGTGCCGAGTATCTAGCCTCATACGAGTTTTTCCTTTGTTCTATTTTGTATTGCAGCCTAGCTCAAGCCTTGTATTATTTTGGCTAATTAGTTTTCAAGCCTCTTTCTTTGACATGTATGTAATTTTTTGTTCACATAAATAAGAAGTTATAGCTTTTTCAATACTCCTATCATGGTTTTTATATGGTTAGTCTATAGGAAAACAATGTTCTATGTGTGTTGTCAACTACAATGCATGTGTTCATTCAACCCGCCATTGTGCAAAGAGTCTCTATACCTTTGGTGCCTCACTAGACTTAGCCTAGGCTAGCTAGATTAGACTAGATTCAAATTCCTTTTATCTGCTTTTAATTGTTTACTACTTATCCTCCTAAACCTTTTCATCAGCAAGGATCTAGTTAGACTAGAGTAGTTTAGGAACTCAACGAAGCATCGAAGATCATACCCAAACAAGGAGTCAACCTTGGTACAAAATCTCAAATATCGTCTGAAGGAATCGCATCCCACACTCCTTGAACTTCCTAGGACTTACACCTCAAGTGAGGCACAGGCATCGAACATACCTAAAGAAAGAGAAGAATTGTAGACATGGGCAATCATAGGCCCCCGAGGTGTAGGGGTCATTCTTGACCTCCAATAATTCAAACTAGCACACCTTGTGGGACCTAAATTGTCAAATATGTTCCCTAATCATAAATCACATTGAGGTCCTGATGAAGGCCTCAATCATCATTCGATCAAGCACCAAAGACATTCACCTTGCAACTTTGTTGATCAATAAATTATTCAAATTCAATGGCCCCATTGGAAAACAATCTCAAAATTTGCCCCAAAAGAATTTCCAAATAAAGATCTTGGTGGGGATCTCTATTTATTAGCTTTTCAGAGTAATATAAAAGCACTACCTCTCGATTGATACCCCTATGCTAATCAGAATATGGTCGTGCAAATGAATATCAAAAGAATCCCAACATGAAACAATCAAGGACCCCTAATTTCCTTGATTTTGTCTGATACATGGGATCCAATCCCTGCTACAACTTCGTATTCCTTGCTAGAATTCACTAGAGAAGATGTAATCACCTCATTGGAACACCTACATCACATGGTAATTATGTGCATGGTGCACAATGTGGTTGCACAAAATGTGGCCATGAGGCTCCTAGCAATGTCTTTTAAAGGCAAAGTGCAAGAATGGTATGTGTCCCTCCCTACTTTTAGAATAAGATATTGGGGCCAGATAGCCACCTATCTAATAGATAGATTTGGAAAAAAGTCAAATGGAGCTTCACTACTATAACACCTTATGAGTATCACATGGGATCCTATGGAGGTAATGGAGGATTTCAATGCCCAATTCCATAAGACCTGGTACAAAATCTTGAATGAGATCATACCTCCCATAGGTATGGCACCCGTTTTATATTTTGTGTCCTTCATTTTAGAGATTGCCTTGATGATCAAGATTTGAGGAAATGTCTTCCCAATAGCTTATCAGATAGTCATCTAGGCAAAAAATAATCTCATACAAATAGGTAGGCTACCCTTGAGACCCCCAAAACCTTTAAATCCCCAATCCATGTACCCCTTGCTATCAACTGCACAACCCACCATCTCCCACTGTGTGCCCTTCATAAATTCAATTATTACCCCTTCCTCCTACCATTCGGTCTTAATTCCCTCATCGAAGACCAAAATGGAAGAAATGAGAAGGAAGGTGCATGCGCTTTTTGAAGAATTGCTCATCCTAAAGAGGCGACGAGGTAATTCAATCATCCCATACTTTCATCCATGGAGCCATCCTTCTTAGAGGTACCTAGTCATGAATCATCAATCGACTCTAAGAGCCTATCCTAGCTATCAACCTTAGCAAAGTTCCTATCCTCTGATAGAGGTGCAAAAGAAGGAGTGCCAACAACACCAACCTATTACCAACTAATCCTCTACTAGGGCATCAACACCCTAGTAATTACACTTAGGCAACACATTTTTTTGCATGGGAGAAAGTAGAACATGGGTGGAATACAACCAAATTGTTGGGAAACCACCCAACAAATACCGAAACCCACCAAACTTGGAAAGGGTAATTGAATTTGGAGCTACTGTGAGTTTTTGAGGAAATGAGATGACCAAACAAAAAGAGGGGTTTATCATCACCAATATGCCAATAATCCAATCATTGAATCCTTTGGTGAGCACTAGCACCAACAGTTGATTTTTCCTAGAAGTCTCCTAGTTAGCAAAGAAGTCTAGGTCTTGACCACAACCTATATTCATACCAAAAAAGAACCTGAAGGAGGTAAGATCAAAGTAATATAAGGATGAGATAGAGCTACCCATGCAAATCAAAGTAAAGCCTTTTTTCCTAATCCAAATGTACCAAGGTAGGGTGGTTCAAATTTGTCATATGGATTCTGCATTTGTCTCCTTAATGGTTGATAAAAAGAGAAATAGGATAATCGAGTGAGGGGCTAAACCTGGTGATCAACCTTCCATTATCACACGAGGACTATATTCCATGAGGCCTAGACCTAGGACTAGCAGGATATCAAGGAATAGGGCAAAAATGAAAGATCCAACAAATAGAGATCAAGGGGGAGGTCATCTTTCAAATTGTGACCTAATACAATTAAAATGAAGAGCTACTTGTAAGAGACGCAATGAAAGGAAGCAAGAAAGCTCAACTCTAGTGCGAGACATACCTAGTCTACAAAAGGAAACAACAAGTTGTAGAAGTTTGGGAGGCAAATCCTAGCAATACCTTTGATTGCATTGGTATGGGGTAGATGTCCAATGCAAAGGATGACCTGTTGGCTCCTAGGGCCCTTGTAAATAAATAATAATAATAATAATAATAATAAAATGAATAAATCTTATTATTACATGTGTATGTAATGATTGCATGACACGAGTGAGTTTAGACCAACAACAAAAGGATTAGTATCACACATGCTCAAAGGATGAGGTTGTTGGGGTCAAGGCATGTATATTGGTCCTTTTGGTATTAGTAATAGAGACCTTTTGATAAGAAGTACAATTGCCATATCTAGGTGAAAGGAGACATGAAATATGATGACGTCCCCCATAGTTTAAGCATAAGGGAATGAGTTTCTCCGTATACTCCTATCGTCAATAGATCAATAAAATGGAGGATGAACCTTAAAAGTCGTCCAATAGACGAGGCCTATATATTGAGGCAACATTTCCCATTCTAGTCTCCATGAAGTCTCAAGTAGATTTACCTCCAACACCATCCTCCAACATCCATCACTATTGTAATAGCCTTAGGATTTACCCCATTCAGACTCCACACCCAATGGACAAGGCCCTTTTCTTTAGGTTCCTTGACTCCTGCTAGCAAGAGTTCCCTTGTGGGTCACCAAAGTTATCGTAAAAACTCACTACACTAGGCAAATCCTATCTCAAAAGGTAATTTTGATTCAGATTTCCAACTAAAGCCTAAATGAAGTGGCCTAAATATATTACTACTTATAAAACAATTAAAGCTAGAGGACCATCCAAACTGCAACAAAAGATGAATCAACATTGACTAATGTTGAACTCTCCATGCCACGTAATCTAGTTGACCCATCAGACTAGAGCCAAAACAAGGACTCAAAAGCCTTCTTGTGGTAGCTAAAGTAAGTCCTATTAATACTTGGAATCCCCAAGCCTTTCCAATGACAACTAAAAGGAACCCATTCTTGATAAGACCCTATCCCATCCAATGCCTATGATTTTTGCTTCTTCATGGAGAATAGAGGATATGAGTCTAGTCTCTTTACTTGGCTAAGGTTGTTCCCCAATCCCCATTGCAATTCTAAGTTGACACCACTAGTGACTCCTGAGGACTAAGGACCTCATTCAAGAAGAAGGGAGATCTAGGGTGGCAAATTATGGAGGTGGCAATACAAGTCCTTTCCCTCCCCCAAGGGGGATGAAGACCTGAGGGATAGGAAATAATAGTGTAGCTTGAAAGTTCTTTGGCTATAACATGTTCCTCAAACTTTTAGACTCGTTGACTCCTCAAAGGTCTCTTTGTGATCCGTGGTGGAAGAGGAGTATCCAATAGCGAAAGAACCACCAGACACGAGGGAAGGGACGATGATTCAATTTTGGTCTTGGCATCCCACAAACAAACATAGTTTCCTAGGTGATAACTGGAGCATTAAAGCAACAACACAGATGATAGTCCAAGGGGCAACACCAAATATAGGAAATTAATGGATGACAATCCAAGTAGTCTAATCATGGGTATTTCTAGCACAAAGTAGCTCAACGACACTACAAGATTCCTCAAGCTACCATGCCAAGAGCATTTATGACTATAATTCCCTAAAGCTTCAAGATCATTCATTGTTAATATTGACTAGCCTAGACAATTTTGAACTTACATTTTTGCACAAATTTTGGAGGGGAAACTCCTCACTTATTCGTATAAATACTTATTTCTTCTTTGTTGTAAATATCAAAAGCAAGCCACACCCATGACTAGTATTTGGTATTGTATGGGGTTTTCCTTCATTCTCTTTTGTATTATGGCTTAACTTGAGCCTTGTATTGTTTTGGCTGATTAGTTTTAAGCCTCTTTGATATGTATGTAATCTGGCATTCACATATATAAAAAGTTATGACTATTTTAGTACTCTTATCCTAGTTCTTATGTGGTCACTTTATATGATCCATGTTCTATAAAATCGTGTTCCTTGTGCACTATCAATTGTGATGCATGTGTCATTCAATCCATTATGGTGTAGAGAGTCTCTAGATATTTGGCACATCACCACACTTAGCCCAAGATAGCTAGATTGGATTAGATTCAATTTTATTTTATCTACTTTTTAGTTGTTTATTGCTTTCCCTCCTAACTCTTTTCCCTAGCAAGGATCTAGTTAGACTATGCTAGCTTAGGAACTCAGCAAAGCATTGAAGATCACACTTAGACAAGGAGATAACCTTGGTAAAAAATCTTGGAGGTCGTTTGAAGGAGGTGCATCCCATGCTTCTTGAACTTCCTATAATTGATACTCCAAGCAAGGCACTGGTACCAAACATGCCTAAAGAAAGAGAGAAAAATTACACATTTGAGTGGTCATAAGCACCTAGGGTGCAGGGACCATTCCTGGCCCCCAACATATATGTTAAGGGAAGGAAACAAATGTGCAGTTAGGCTAGCCAATTGAGGGGTTTTAATTGAGGATTGTGAAGTTAAATTATTTTTACCATGGTTAGAGGAAGTAGTAAGTTTAGTTGAGGTTTACAAGAAAATGTTGATTGTCTTAATCAAATAATGATTAAAATTTACTTTGATGTTTTCCATTGGTAATATTTTCTATTTGTAACATTAATGTGTTTTCTTTTTCAATGAGTTTACAAAAGTTTTTATGAGGGATCTCGGTCCCCTCATACTAAGTGGGGTTTGAACTTTGGACCTTCAAAAGAGAGGTAAAAACCCTTACCACTGTAGTAAGCTTGTAGCTTAACATTAACGTCTTTTGAAATAAACTATTTATTACATTTCTTGTGGTTGCAATTATGCTTAAAGAAGGAAACTAACAATACAGATTTTGTAAAGCACATTATGATAGCACGGATTTTGAAAATATGACTCTACTAAGATTGAATGCATAGACAATAGAGGAGGGGTTTTGGTATTGTGAAGCTTGTTGTAGAAAAATTTTAAGAAGAAAATACTAAATTTTGGAATATTTGTGTTTACACATAAAATTGAAGAAATCCATAAAATAAAAATCAAGAATTCAGTCATTTTATGAAAAATAATATAAGTATCTAGCTATATCAACTCAATTGAGATGAGAATTGAATTTGCTTATAAACTCTCAAGCTCTTAAAGAAAGAGTTGTAATTTGGTTAAGGGTGAGGGACCCGAGTACAATCCCTTGTTCTCCAATAAAAGAATAATTTCATATATCTTTTTATTCTAAGAAGGGCCATTAGTTTTGTTTATTTTAATTAGTTTTTTTTTTAATATTTATAGACCTCGATCCTTTAGACTTTTTTTTTTTTTTAAAGCGAAAAACCCCTTGTGGGGCTGCCTTGGTCTGAGAGACCATGAACAAGGGGTTCTAGATCCTTTAGACTTTTAAAATACACAATTAATAAGCTTTTTTTAACTTAAAGTAAAAAATTTTACTTGAATATTTAGATTTTATAAATTTATTTATTATTTCTTAATTTAAAATTTTCATTATTATTTAACTATATATATATATATTATAAACAAAATTGTAAAGTGCAAAGGATTAGGGTTTTTCCTGAAAAATATCTCATATTTTAGGATCCATATCTTCGTGAAGAGTTATCGATTCACCTGATTCTTAGACCAACTTGTGCATAATTTGAATAGCTTTAAAATGAGTGATCATATGCAAATATCCGAGTAATATTGAGGGAGATACAACCCTGTGAAGTCCACCATTCGAAACAAAGACAGTGACGATTTTTCAAGTTGCGAAAAACAAAATTGCAAATATTTACCAACTAGGGTTCGAACGATGGGAAGAGCAATGAAGGGCTAGGACTTTAGCAAGGCAAGACATTCAATTTGGACCAATAATTTTTCAGCTATTTTTTTTTTCTTTTCTATATCTTAGAAATTGTGCATGAAAAATTATAAAGTTTTTATCAAATTTTATATTTGCTATAGGACTTTCAGATAAATTTCAATAGATTTTGAGTTTTAGTTTCCTTTCCATGGATCGATTTATAGTTAAATCCTTAAAATCATTCCTAGTGGTAGAGGTTAGTGAGCGCACCTCAAAGAGATCCTCATTGCTCCAAGATAAGATAGTTTTTGGTAAATTTAATGGGTATTGGCTAGGGGCTTCAGCCTTGAGAAAATGGATTGATAGGAGTTGGAAGTCTCCAGGAGTCCCAAAGGTTTATTTATAGCCATATTTTGTTCTAGGAAAGAAAGAGAAAGAATCCTAAAAGGGGGTCCTTGGTTTATAGGAAGATCAAGGCTTTTCCTTACCCATTGGTATGAAGGCTTTTCACTTGAAAATGTAAATCTATCCCTAGTACAAGTCTAGGTTAGGATGTTTGGGTTACCCATTGAATTTTGGGAAATAGATACCTTCAAGGCAATAGGCAACACTCTAGGAGAATTCCTTGAGATTTCAGATACAACAAAAGATAGATTTTTTGCTATTTATGCTCGAATATTGGTCATGATTGATATAAGTAAAGCTTTACCAGAATCAATCATTCTAAAGTATGGGGATAATATGTAGACCCAAACTATAGATTATGAAAACATATCTTTTAGATGTAGAAGATGTCATGAGGTGGGCTATATTGAGAGATAATGCCCTAAGAAGAGCCTAGCAGAATCATTTGTAGAAAATAGTAATAGAAATTTAAAAATGGTTATAGATGAAGATGGTTTTCAACTTCCAAAAAATAGATCTAGAAAAATAAAAGAAATTAAACTGATGAGACCAATAAGGAAGTATATTGGAAGAAATACCAACTCTTTTAAGGCTTTAGTCTATGAAAAAAAGTAGGTCAAAACTTAGAGGACACAGTACAACAATTTCAACATTTTAAAAAGGAACAATCTATTCAATATGATCCTAATTTAAGGAAGAACATTCTCGATGAACCTAAGGAATGTGTCTCATCAGATTTTGAAGACTCTCTTGAAGTACCATGCACCATTTAGGAGAAAATAATTGGTAAATAAAATGCAGTTTTAGAAGTTAATACCTCTACCATTAATAAGGAAATACCAAAAAATGAGTAGGACAAGTCAAAAGCTTCTATAATAGAGCCAGGAGAGGATAAATATGTTGAAAAACAAAATTGTAAAAGAATATTGAGGAATAGAATAATAAGACCTACTCCTGATATAGGCAAGGCAAAAAGAGGAAAAACCTCAAATTATCAAGCAAGATCCAGGGAAGCAAGAGCTAACATAGAGAAAGGAACACAAACTAAGTTGGTTGAACTTCTCTTTACCAAACAACAAAATGATATTGGTAATACGCAAGACGGGCCAAAAGTCCCTCATGAGACATGATTATTATATCATGGAATATAAGGGGTGCTAATGCTCCCTCAAAGCATAAGTGTATTAGGGACCTATTTTTAAGTAATAGACCTAATATTCTCTATATCCAATAAACTAAAATGACAAAATAAGAAGTTTCAAAAACTATGAAAGCAGTTTGGGCAAGATGTGAATGGGATGCTATAGATTCCGAAGGAGTAGTAGGGGGGATTCTAACTTGTTGGAATCCTTCTAGAACCTCTTGTGTAATTATTCATAAAACTAGGCATTGGATAGCCTCTTTAGTCACTTGCTACTTTGCAGATATTTGCCTCATCCTTATCAATATCTATGGACCTACAACTCAGGTAGGTAGATTAGAAGTTTGGAGTGGGATTAAAGATTTATGAGAAGTAAAGACCAAGAAATCTGATTCATGATCATTGGAGATTTTAATGACATAACCAAGTTGCATGAAAATTTTGGGGGAATTACGAACTTGACCTAAAGTATGAAATATTTCTCAGCTTTTATTCAAAACAATAATCTATGGGAAGTTGATTTTGAAGAAGATAACTATACTTGGACCAACAACAGGAAAGGCCAAAACCTAATAGTAAAAAAATTATATAGATTCATTCTCTTAGATCATTGGCTAGATGAAGGAACTTGTGCTAAAATTAATACCTTAACAAGGATTGGTTCATATCACTGGTCAATAAGAGTTAAAATGGTGGTAAGTGAATTAAAAAAGATCATATTTTAAATATGAGAAGATGTGGGAAGACCATCCTCAATTTGTTGATATGATAGCTCAAACGTGGAATTATTTAGGTAATGGTGGGTTGTATGCTCTTCCAAACCAAATTAAAGCTATGACATCTAGATTAAAATAATGGAACAAGAACACCTTTGGAATAAAATTTGAGAAGAAAGAAGAACTAAAAAATAAACTTCCAAAATTTTAAAAAGGTGATGAAAATAATCCAAGCTCGGAGGAAAGGGAGTTACTTAGTGAATATCATAATATTTTGAGTAAGGAAGATAAATTTTTGAGATTAAAATCAAGACAGACTTGGTTAAAAGGAGATAAAAATGTAAAGTTTTTTCATATGATGGCTATAGTACATAGATCTTCTTATAGTATTAGTATAATTAAATCAATAGAAGGCGTTTGGATTGAAAATCAGAGTGAAATTATAAAAGAGGTAAAGTTATTTTATCAAAATATTCTAGGTTTAGAAGAGACCGAAGTTCTTAATGATAAACTTCTTCAAGATGTTCCTTCAATTATAACAAATGAAGATAATAGGAAACTGATGGAGCCTATTAATCTAGAAGAAGTTCATTTAGCTTTTTTCTCTTTTAATAAGGATAATTCCCCAAGTCCACATGGGCTCTTTGCAACTTTTTACCAACATAATTGGGATATAGTGAAGGATTCTTTATTGGTGGTAGTGGAACAGTCTAGGGTAAAACAATACATTCCTTATAAAATAAATGCAACTTATCTTACCTTAATTTCAAAAAAGAAGGATGCTAAATTGTTTGATTCTTTTAGACCCATAAGCCTATGTAATATGGCATATAATATTATTTCCAAAGTGATGGTGAATAGATTAAGGCCATTGTTAGACAAAATCATTTTAGAAGAGCAAGGAGGATTTGTGAAAGGGAGACAAATTTTGGATGAGATAATAGTAGCTCATGAAGTTATACATTCAACAACTTCAAGAAAAAATAAAGTTATGATCTTAAAACTTGATATGAGTAAAGCCTATGATAGGGTTAATTGGGATTTTCATTTTGCAATTTTAGATAAGTTTAGTTTTGGGAAGAAATGGGTTAGATGGATTAAAGCTTGTGTCTTCACATTTTTTTATTCAGTGTTGGTCAATGGGGTAGTGACAAAACTTTTTAAAGTCAAGAGAGGCCTTAGACAAGGAGATCCCATATCTCCTTATTTGTTCAATATTATGGCAAAAGTTTTGAGTAGGAACTTAAAGAAGACTTACAAAGATGGGCTTATAAGTGGACTTAAGGTTACTAATAACATCGATAACATTACCCATCAATTTATAGATGATACAACCCTTTTTGGAAGGGCAAGGATAAATGAGGCCAAAGCTTTGAATAATTTTTTAAAAGAGTACGAAAGAGATTTAGGGAAAAAAGTTAACAGGACTAAATCCAAGATTTACTTCCTTAACACTCCTGCTAATATTAAAGCAATAATTTGCAGGTTGCTTCAAATGGGGGATGTTAGAAATAGAGTATATTACATCATTTGGGTCATGTAAATGTATCTTCCAAGGTACATACTTAGGACATTAGATTACTTTAGGGGGAAGTTATCTAGTTACTTCATGCAATGTAATAAATGCACAAGTGTCAATGTGCAAGTTGTATATGTGCAAGTTATCCCTTGCATAGCTAGGTAGAGTGTTGGCCAAGGAACCTATTTTCCTATATAAGAAAGGCCTCATTGTAATACAGATATAGAGTCGGGGGACATAGTCAGATAGTGTAGCTTAGAGCATAGTACAGTTCTATGTAGATCACCATCCATTGGTGATGGGTGCAATGTAGTTCAGTAGCTTTATTAATGGAGTGTTCATTTCCTCCATAGCTACATTGTATTCTTTTATGTCATTTCTATTTACAACATATTTCAATCATCTAGCAGATTTACTTTCTTTCATATTATTTTGCATCTTGTGATTGCTATCTCCTAGTGCTCATTACATCAAAAGCTAATAGTGGTATCAGAGCCATGGTAGATCTAGCCATAGTAGGTCAATAGGAAAACCACCATTATTATTGAGCCTAAGTTTTTTGTCAACTTGACGCGCTTGGACCAACCACTATCAAAAAACTCTTAGAAGAGTCTAGGTGGTAGAATTAGGGAGAGCCCAAGTGAGGACTGAAAGAAATCTCAGTTCCAAAAATACTGAGATTACATTTGACTAGAGTCTTTTCCACAGAGTTGCAAGAAAAACTCATGAAGACTAGGACTCAACATTCAATCCACTAGATTGACAAATCATCTAGTGAAGATCATCCAGGATATCTGGAATTTGCTAACTATTACCTAAAGTTTATTTTGTTGCAAAAAATTAATTCTTAGAGGATTGGGACTCCTCCTACAATAGAAAGCTAGGAGACTCCAACTTCGTTGCTCGAAGGTCGATGTGCCTTCATAGTGCAGAGATTAGTTCCTTGTGCAAGAGAAGAATACTATGAAAGAAGACTTCTGGTGAAGAGTCATGGTGAAGTCAGGAGATTGAAGATCTCCATTGTTGGATTGAAGAACTTCACAGTTGAAGAACAGGCCATAGAAGCCTTGATACAAAAAAGGGCCATAGAAGCCTTGAAGAAAAGGCCATAGAAGCCTTGAAGAAGAAGCCACATAAGTCTTGATACTGAAAAATGCCATAGAAGCCTTGATACTGAAAAGGCCACAAAAACCTTGATACTAAAAAGGCCATAGAAGCCTTGATACTAAAAAGGTCATAGAAGCCTTGATACTGAAAAGGCCACATAAGCCTAGATACTAAAAAAGGCTCCAGAAGCCTTGATCCTGAAGAAGAATTCAAAAAGAATATCTGATTCAAAAGCAGATTAATATTTTAGTACTAATATTTTTGTTGTAGGGAAAGAAGATTCAGTGAGTTGGGAAACTTCCTACAAGAAAGTTAGGAAGAGTATCTTCTTCAGAATCAACTCAACACCTGAAGCAAAAATGAAGAGATCAGGAGAAGATCTCATTGAAGAACTTCTAGTCTTGGAAGAAGAAGAAGGACTAGGAGAGTCCTGCTCGCATTCAGAAGTAGCGGAATTAGAGATCCAGAAGAAGATCTCACCACCAACACTTCTAGGAGTAGAAGGTTGAAGAGAAGGTCTCAATGAGCATCTAGTAAAGGCTAGGAGAGCCTTACTGAAGAAATCATCAAAGGAGAACTCATTGGAGAAATCCACTACCAAGGAGAAGCCCTGATAGTGAAGGACTTGGGACAATTGTCGCCATCCGACAACAAGCCCAAGAGAAGGAGAATTTGGCAAGGAGTGCCAAATAGAGAAGGAATAAGGAGTCAAATGAGAAGAAGAATTTGGTAAGGAGTGCCAAATCCTAGAAGAAGAATCTAGTGAAGACCTCAAGATATTCAAAATCTTGAGAAGAAGATCCTACTTGAAGTTAGAATTTGACAAGAAGACTTGAAGATAGAAGAAGCTCACCAAATCTAGGAGATTTGAAGATTACCTCTCACAGCAAGAAGGCACCACTTTAGAGATAAAGACTTCTCCAAATATATAGTAGAAGGAGGAGACCACAAGAGGAGAACAAGCCACCAAATCTTAGGCTCGTGAAAGAAATTTTGAGACCATATTTTGGTGAAGGAGGAGTTGTTCAGGACAATCTACAAAAAGTTGCAAGATCCTACTCAAAGCAACAACTTGGTGATCTTAGACACCAAGATTCACATCCTCTATAGAAGTGGTAAAAGAACTATGAAAGATTTAAAAAGGTAAGCAAATTTTGGTGCAAATAAACTTGTTAATTGGATTACTTATCAGATTTGTTATAGCACCTTAATTTAGATTAAAGTTGCAAGAAGAAGAAAAATTGGATTACAGTCTTCAAAAAGTGCAAAAAGAGAAAAGTTATTTTTAAGGTTCATTTGCACATTAATTAGGAGTTGATTAGATTTCAGTATTACATCTATCAACTACCTATCATCTACTTTGGAAAAATAAAAATAAGACTAAGTCCTACAATATTGATTGTAGTGAAATTGTAGAATAATTATTGAAGGTTCATTTCAAATTATTCTTGATTAGTTGTAGTAAATTGATTAAGTGCATTATCTTGAGAGTTGATTGGAGTGATAAGGTGAAATTGTTAGTGCATTAAAAGTGAAATATTATTAGATTCATTTGCACTATTCTATTGCTCTCAAAAGGATTAGTTTTGTGTACTTGAGAAGGGCACAAAATTGAATTTGAATCAAGTGTCTAAAGACACTATTAAAGCACAAAAATCTGCAACACATAGTGGCCAAGGGAAGCCACCAAAATAGGTTAGTACAATCCAAATAGCAACTAACTAAAGGTAGAAAAAGAAGCTTCAAATATTGAGACTTGGTGAGTCTCAAATCCAAAGCATTACAGGGTTAATTGCATGGTACAAAGGGCAGAAAATTACAGCTACAAAGAAGCTTCTATCTACATCATTAAGGGCTTGGATTTATCATCAAAGTATCCAAGAAAAAAGGGTAAGGAGTCTAGCCAAAGAGACATCCTCAAAACCCCCATATTTGCATTCAAAAATCTGCTACAAAACCAGAATTTCAGACCTGCAAAAGAGTGCAAGAAAAGGTGCAATAAAGAAGGTTTTATATACATATAAGGTTACATGGTATTGCACTTCTACAATACGTTATACGTAGGAAGAGAGCAGATTTGAAGGTGCCTCAAAAGGCACAATATCTACAGGGTAAGCCAACCAAGGAAGGCCAAATGTTAGCACTCTTCTTCCATAGCAAAAGGAGCCACTCAAAGGGCTCACTCTCCACATATCTTGGATGGACGAACCTGCAAAATCAAAGCCCACATAAGGCTATTATCAAGTTGCATTTACGTAGACAAAAAGAGTGCTCATCTACAAAGAGAAGGCATCAAAATCTACTTCTACCAATGTGGGATAGACAACATAACAAGAGGCTATCTACACTACAAAGAAGCACATGAATCAACATGTTGAAGGCATAGAAGACAAGGAGAAAAGGTGCTACATTCAAGGTCTTAAACTTGGAGAAGATCATCCACCAAAGGAAGCACCAAAATCACCATTCGAAGCTCCATAGCGCCTCATCAATTCACCTGCAAAAGAAAATATTGCTTGTTGTCCAAGAAACAAAGCAAGCTAAGGAAAGGCATACGAAAGGAGTTATAATATTCTCCTTGGAAGTGTTATAGCAAAGGACTTCATGTAGAGAGCTTGAATGCCACTTGGCATAAACTTTCTAAGGCACCATTTCATCTCTCAATGCTCAAGAAACCTCACGCAGGAGTTACAGGGAATATCAAGGAAGTGGTGACACTTGTTATCTTCCACAAGCCTCACACAAGTGCCCACACGAGTGCTCATACATTACAGAGTGACCAAGAAGCGTTAAAGAAGGAAATCAGTATGTTAAGAAAGGTGGAGCGCTCATACGTAATGGATGTGACACTTGTCACAAAGTTCAAGACCTTTCTTCCATAAAAAGGTACTCAAGTCCAAAGCAGTCAAGCATAGGAAAGCATAGTCAAAGCATAGCAAAGCGCAGCATGGAAGGAAGGAAGAGGAAGCATTAAAATCTCCTGGTCTTGAAGGTCAAACCTCTCCATATTTGCAGCACCTACGTTCCAGCATTAAAGACAAGGAATTCCAAAGCATAAGCATTGTTTCTAGCACCAAAGGAGGACATTAAAGTGCTATTATATTCAGCCAAAAAAGGCATCGAACAGTGCGGTGATACAACGTTCAAAGGTAAGGTTTAAATCCCATTTATTATTGCTTTCACTTTAGGGAGATATAAGGGTTATAAGCTAAGGTCAAATCTTAGATTTTGAAAGCAAAAACCATAAGGGATAACTTATCAAATTGAAATAATATTTGCAATTTAACCTAGGAGAAATAAGGAATTCTACTTGGGATTAAATTCTTTAATATTTTGCAAATATTATTAATTTTCTAATTTTCCAAATTTGGGAGTGATAAGGGTTACAACATCAAACTAGGTTATTGGAAATTAGAAACACTTGAATAAAATCCTAAGGGTTACAAAAGAGGTTATTAAGTTTTTTTTGTTAAGGTTGGAAATTTATAATTTTCTTGTCTCAAAATTTCTCAAAAGGGACAAAAGAAATCCAACATTAAAACCTCTTCAAAATTGAAAAGTGCTTAGTTCAATAGGAGTAATAAGGTGTTAGAAAAGTTGATTTTTGATCTTTACAAAAACTGTACAAAATCAACCAAAATTGAACTATACTTTACAAAAGCACTATATCATACTCCAAAATCATTAGGGAGTCATAAGGCATTCTACAAAACTTGATAATAATAATATCTATCAAATATTATCAAGTTGGGAAGATATAAGCTTTCTTCAAAACCTAAAATTAGGTGTTCATACTCTCATTACTAGGGAGACATAAGGAAGCCTACAAATCTAAGGATTGATATTAGGAAGATTTAAATGGCATCAAATAAATTCTTCCTAGCAGAATCTCAACTACTCAAGGGTCCTAATTATTTCTCTTGGAAAAATAAAGTGAAAGCAATCTTAGTATATGAAAAACTTTGGGATGTTGTCAAAGGGAAAACACAGAGACCTGCCACAGGTGAAACTGAAATCCTAAAGTTTGAGGAAAATGATTCAAAATCTCTAATGATAATAACCTTTGCTATCACTGATGAGATTCAACCTTATATCAGTTCAACAAAAACATCTTCAGATGCATGGACAAGCCTAGAGAAAATATTTGAAGGAAAGAATAAGGCAACTATTCTTCATCTCCAAACTCAACTTCACTCATTAAAAATGAATAGTGGGGAAAGCATAGAATTGTTCCTAAGGAAGGTAGCAGATATTAAAGGGAAATTGTTGACCTTAGGAGAAACAATTAAGGATGAACTACTTACTCAAGTAACCATGAGAGCACTTCCAGACAACTATAAGCATTTGGTAACATCTTTACAGGTTTTAAGTAAAGATACTTCTTTTGATGACTTAGTCAATATACTTCAAGAATATGAAGTAGAAAACACTGTGAAATATGAGATGACTAACACTGCATTGGCATCAAAAGATAATCCATAGGGAAATATCACTTCATCAACAAGAGGATGAAAAACATGGTATTGTCAGATATGCAGAAAGAGAGGTCATAGTACCAACTATTGCAGATACAATCCCAAAAATAGGAACCCTTGTCAGCAGCAATCTCAACTGACCAACCAATTATCCTCAACTGGAATATCAGAAGAGAAATCAGAAAGGACACCTGGTTCAGAGGATAGAAGAAATTGAAGAACTGGAAGAACCCACAGAAGACTATGAGGTGAAAGCTCTGTCAACAAATGTAACATATTATAGAGACACTAACTATTTGCTTGAATAGGTTACAAAGAATGCAGAAGAAGAGTACAAAGTTTAGGATGAAGAAGAAGAAGATCCATATTGAAGACTAAAGTCTTCAATACCCAAATAATGTAATACAAGGGGTGTTAGAAATAGAGTATATTACATCATTTGGGTCATGTAAATGTATCTTCCAAGGTACATACTTAGGACATTAGATTACTTTAGGGGGAAGTTATCTAGTTACTTCATGCAATGTAATAAATGCACAAGTGTCAATGTGCAAGTTGTATATGTGCAAGTTGTCCCTTGCACAACTAGGTAGAGTGTTGGCCAAGGAACCTATTTTCCTATATAAGAAAGGCCTCATTGTAATACAAATATAGAGTCAGAGGACATAGTCAGATAGTGTAGCTTAGAGCATAGTACAGTTCTGTGTAGATCACCATCCATTGGTGATGGGTGCAATGTAGTTCAGTAGCTTTATTAATGGAGTGTTCATTTCCTCCATAGCTACATTGTATTCTTTTATGTCATTTCTATTTACAACATATTTCAGTCATCTAGCAGATTTACTTTCTTTCATATTATTCTGCATCTTGTGATTGCTATCTCCCAGTGCTCATTACATCAAAAGCTAATAGAGGAGGCAAATTTTTCAACAACTTATCTAGGGATACCTTTATTTGAGGGGATAATGAGGATAGATTTATGGAATCCAGTTATTAATAATGTTAAAAATAAACTTCTAGCTTGGAAATGTAGATGGTTATCGTTAGCAAGAAGAGTGCAATTAATTAAGTCAATGTTACAAGCCATTCCAATATATTATATGTCATTGTATTCTATGCCAAAATCATTTAAAAAAGTTTAATCTATATTATGCGATCCTTTTTATGGTCAGGTTTACATGATAAAAGGAAATTTCCTTTGGTGAAATGGAGAAAGTTGTGTGATGACAAAACTAGGGGAAGTCTTGGTTTAAGAGCTCTTACAGATGCAAACTTAGCTCTTAGGGGAAAATTTATCTGGAGATTGTACAAAGAGAGTCAAAGACAATGTGCAAGAATTCTTCTAAGTAAGTATATTGATCCCAATGACCCACGTTTAATATTTACTGCATTCTCTCTTCCAAATGGTTCTGCTATTTGGAATGGTTTAAAAAATTTATTGATCTAATGATTAAAGGTTTAAGATGGGTGGTGGAAACCGAAGAAAAAAATTCTATTTAGATGAATGCTTGGTGTGATAAAATAACCACTTAATTTAGATATAGTTTTGAAACCTTGGATGAGATTGCTTCGAGACAAATATGGTGATAGGGTTTCAAACATTTTGTACAAGTATCGAGAAGGAAGATACAAATGGAAAGAATATTTTTTTACAAGTATACAAGACATTGATGCTAGGAGGCAATTGAGTAGAAAGATAAAAACTATGATTATTCTGAGGGGTGCCAAGGATAAATAGGTTTGGAAGTTGAATAGCTCAGGAGAATACACAACAAGAAGTAAATATAATGTTCAACACCAACATAAAAATAATATCACTAGAATATGGAGAGATTTTGGGATAGCCCAAGCATTCCTAAAATCAAAATTTTTGTTTGGCTAGTAGGTCATAAAAAAATATTTTATCTTGGTATAACCTTATGAAAATGGGTTTTGATGGCCCCTCTCAATGTGTTTTTTGTAATAAGGAGGAGGATAGTGCGATGTTTTGGAAATATTACTCTACTAAGGTGCAGGGCATAGATAGTAGAGGTGAAGTTTTGGCATTGTGAAGGCTGCTATAGGAAAATGTCAAGAAAGATGCTAAATTATGGAGTAATTGTATTCATACAGAGATTTGAAAAGATCTAGAAATGAAAATCAAGAATTTAGACATTTTATGTAAAATGATGTATATTTCTAGCTATAGCATCTCAATTGAGATAAGAAGTGCATCTATTTGTAAACTTTCAAGCTCTAAATAAGAGAGATCTAATTTGTCAAGGGTGGGGGACATGAGTACAACCCCTTATTATCCAATAAAAATAATAATTATAAAATATTATTAAAATAATAACTATATGTATACGAGGATTTTAATGCCATAACCAAGCTGGATGAATATTTTGAAGGAATTAGGGAATTCATCCAAAGTATGAGATATTTCTCAATTTTTATTCAAAACAATAATTTATGAGACGTTGAGTTTGAAGAAGACAACTATACCTGGACCAACAACAGGAGAGGACAGAACCTAATAGCAAAAAAATTAGACAGATGCATACTCTTAGATCATTGGCTAGATGAAGGAACTTATGCTAAAATTAATACCTTAACAAGGATTGGTTTATATCACTGGCCAATAAGAGTTAAAATGGTGGTAAGTGAATTTAAAATATATCATATTTTTAAATATGAACAGATGTGGGAAGACCATCCTCAATTTGTTGATATGTAGCATAAACATGGAATTCTTCAGGGAATGGTGGGTTGGATGCTCTTCCAAACCATATTAAATCTATGACATCTAGATTAAAATAATGGAACAAGAACAAGTTTGGAAATACTTTTGAGAAAAAAAAAGAACTAAAAGATAAAATTTAAAAATTCCAAAAAGGTGATCATAGTAATCCAAGCTTAGAGGAAAGAGAGTTGATTAGTGAATATCATAATATTTTGAGTAATCAAGAGAAATTATGGGGATTAAAATCAATATAGACTTGATTAAAATGAGATTAAAACAGAAAGTTTTTTCATAGGATGGCTATCGTACAAAGATCAATATCCATAATTAGTAGAATTAAATCAATAGAAGGGGTTTGTATTGAAGATCAAAGTGAAATTAGAAAAGAGATAAAGTCTTTTTATCATAATATTCTAGGATCATAGGATTTTGAAGTTCTTAATGATAAACTTCTTCAAGAAGTACCTTCAATTATAACAAATGAAGATAATAGGAAACTGATGAAGCCAATTAATCTAGAAGAAGTTCATTTAGCTCTTTTCTCTTTTAATAAGGATAAATCCCCAGGTCCAGATGGGCTCTCTATAGATTTTTACCAACATAATTGGGATATAGTGAAGGATTCTTTATTGGTGGCAATGGAATAGTTTAGGATAAAACAATACATACCTTATAAAATAAATACATCCTACCTTACTCTAATTCCAAAAAAGAAGGATGCTAAATTATTTGATTCTTTAAGACCCATAAGCCTATGTAATATGGCATATAAGATTATCTCCATAGTGATGGCAAATCGGTTAAGCCCATTGTTAGACAAAATTACTTTAGAAGAGCAAGGAGGATTTGTGAATTAGATTATGGGCATAAATATGGTTTAATTTTATATTTGGTGCCTTGTGCCAACAATCACGACACACCCTTGGTTTGCAGCTCATGCCATGGATCATTTTTTGAAGTACTTTCCTCCATTTGTTTTTGAAGCCTCCCACTAGAATCCCACTATCCATCCAATGGACATCAACCAAAAATGGAAAATGAGTCAGGTTGTTTTCTTTCGCCAGATCATGCATTGTTGGACGCCCAACTTCTTGCACAACTTGGCACATGCTAAAATGTGTCAACCTTTGCACTATTCTTTATGCATCCCAAGTGTAAAGTGGGTTTTGGCCATCCTAACTTTCCATCACCAAAATGTTTGCTAACCTAGAAAGATTGCTTTTAGCAAAAGGAACTCTTCCTCATTTGGAGTTTGAGTATAGGAGAACCATATATCGATTATGCAATTGCTTAAGATATATGTATCTCTTGAGCAATCATACAACTTGACCTCACACTTAGCCTTGGAGTGAAGGTCATTATTATAAATTTTAATATTGGTTGGGCCATTTTGGACAACTATGTCATTGACCTTGTTAGCCAAAACACTTACTACATTGGCCAATTCAACCATTTATTCTACTAAATTGGTGGCCATAGTGAAATGAGTGAAATCCATATGTGCTTAAACAATTTGCCTAAGGTGACAAATGACTTATAAAAATGGTGCTAGTCTAAACAATTACAAAAAGCTTTTTCCAGGTTGATTCGATCAATTTGACCTAAAATTTGTGACTAGTGTATATAAATTGTTTATTTAGGAAATTTTACAATAAAAACAATTAATTAGTTAATCAATTTGATTAATTCATTTAATGACTTAATTAAATCAATTAAATAATACAAACCTTGGATGGAGGACATAAATGTGGTTTAATTTTGGATTTGGTGTCTTGCACCAATGGTAGTGATGTGACCTTGGTTTGTAGTCCATGCCACTTCTCACTTATTGAATTGCTTCTATTTTTTTGTTTTTGAAGCCTCCCATTAGAATCTAGCTATTTTTCCAATGGATGTCGATCAAAAATGGAAAACTAGTTAGGTTGTTGGCTTCTATTGGATCATGCACTGTTAGACACCCAAATTTTTACACAATTTGGCTTGCACTATAATGCTTCATCCTTCATGTTATTCTTTACCCATCCCTTTGAAATTTGTTGTTCATGTCGCTGGTGAAGGTTGAGATAAAATATAAAAAATACACTAATCAATATCGTTGATCTTTAGACATTTTAAATGGAAATATGTGCAAGAGCCTTGACTCTTTGCTTAGATTCCCAATATTCTCCCCCAAGTGATTGTTGCCCTTGAAATTGGGATGTCTTATGATAAATAATCAAACCATAGTGACCTTCCCCCAAGAGTTTTGCTTGTACCTCATTGTCATCAAATGATGCACAATCTTATAAGAGCAAGAGACCACTCAGGATAACGACCACATTTAGTTAAAAGACCAATGACGAGAACATAAGGAAAAGGGGTGTCAAATGGATGTCCAACTAAAAAGTTTTTCTATCATAGAGAAAATATCATATGAGATGACAACATGGCTTGTGGATGTGATGCTCTTCTATTCATTCTATATCACAAGAAAATGCCATAAGAAGCTATTTGTTAACCAAATATTGAGCTGACTTGAGTGACTTTGAATGAAGCTAGACAATGTGACATAGAATATAGAATGGGCTATGATTGTAGTCTAATAGAAAAGTGGTGTGTCCCACACCTAAAAATAGTGTAATATCACTTAAGGATGATAGAGGAGGTAATTTTATCCTACTTACATTAACGACAACTGATGATGAATCAAATTATCTTGTGGTTCTTACTAGACCTCTTCATCTAGACTTCCTTTCAATAAGGAGAAACCCTCAAGGTCCAATTGCAAATTCTTGATGATTTTGGTAAAACGTTTGCTAATGTTGTTAATTATATTGACAAAGTATTTAGTGGATAAGCTTGTTGAGGTTTTATTAAAGAGAATTGTGGTGAGATGTAATCTTTGCCATTACATGGGCAAGTCTTGGTTGGGGACTATGTTGACCATCAAATTGTATTTTCAATGATAATGAGGATGTTGTGACTGTCCATATATGAGCAGAGAAATATATCACATAGAGAAATTTATGAGGGCATGTGGCATTTGCTTTTGATTGATGAGAATATCAAAATTGTGCACATCAATATTTCCCAAAGGATCCTCGTCTAAAATAACAAGAAGAAAGTTTGTATTAGAGATCATACGTATACAACTAGTAGAAAGAAGCAAGAGCACTCATTTGGCATATCTACTTTAACTTACATAATAATTGCATGCATGGTCAAAACTATCTAACGATAAGCTGCATAAACTTGAACTAGCTGATCGGGACGAGTCTCCCATACCATTGATATGGATAGGCAAAAACTAGAGTTTGTATTAGAATGCATGCTTAAATAAGCACCAAGAAGAAGAGTACAAATGATAAACACCAAGAAGTAAACAAAATATTATATGTAGGACAAGAGTGCTAAAAATCATCTATCTCTAGCATATTCTAACAACTTGCTAAGTAAACAAGCTAACTCTAGAAGCTAAACTAACAAACTAAATCTAACGTGAGCTTTTAGAAGCTTCAAGTATTACATGTGAAATAATAAAAAGCCTAAGATAAATCATTAATTCTTCTTTTTTTAATAGATTATATGGGATTGAAACGAGTCCTGCCTATATTACATCATAACCACATAATGGTATTATAACAAAGTTTGGATATTATCCATGTATCTCTTGGCAAGATTTGAACCTTGGTCTCCTATTTAATTATTAAGGAATCTAACCGATTGAGCTAATGTCACTTGATTTCAATTAGTTTACACAGGTTTTTATGAGGGGTCCTAGTCCCCTAATACTGAGTGGGATTTGAACCTTTGACCTCTCAAAGAGAGGCCAAAGCCCTTACATTTTAATAAGGCTTGCAACTCTTAAGAGTTTACACAAGTTTTTATGAGGGATCCTAGTCCCCTCATACCGAGTGGGGTTTAAACCTTGGACCTCTCAAAGAGAAGCCAAAGCCCTTACCATTGCAGTAAGCTTGCAACTATTTCAATAAATCATTAATTCTTAAGCCTAAGAAATAATCCTAAGCCTAGATGTAATATCAAATGATTTTCTCATCATGACCATTGAATTTTTGGAAATGGATACCTTTAAGGCAATAGGTAACACTTTGGAAAAAATCTTTGAGATTTTAGGAACTATAAAAGATAGAGTCTTGGCTATTTATGCCCAAATATTAGTTATGATTGATATCAATAAAAATTTACCAAAATAAATCATTCTTAAGTATGGGGGTAAGTTGTGGATCCAAACCATAAACTATGAAAACATATCTTTCAAATGTAGAAAATTTCATGAGGTGGGGCATATTGAGAGACGATGCTTGAAGAAGAGTCTAGCAAAAATATATGTAGAAAACCATAAGAGAAACTTACAAATGGATATAGATGAGGATGGTTTTCAACTTCCAAAAAATAGGTCTAGATAGATGAAAGTAAATAATAGTGGAGACCAGTTAGTAAGGATATTGGAGGAAATACCAATTTTTTTGAGGCTTTAGCCTATGAGAAAAAAGTATATTAGATCTTAGAGGACACGATACAATAGGATCAAAATATTAAAAAGGAACCATCCACTTAATATGAACCTAATTTATTAATCAAAATTCCTAATGAAACTAAGGAATGTACCTCATCATATTTTTAAGACTCTCTTGAAGTATCATGCACCATTTAGGAGAAGGAATGTGGTAGAGAAAACAAGTGTTAGATAATATCTCTGTTGTTAACAAGGAAATGCCAAAAAATGAGTAGAAAAGTCAAAAGCTTCCTTAGCAAAGCCAGGAGAGGATAAATCTAATGAAAAAGAAAGTTGTGAAAGAATATGGAAGAATAGAATAATAAGTCCTACTCCTGATACTAGTAAGGCAAAAAGAGGAAAATATTCAAATTATCAAGCGAGAGCTAGGGAAGCAAGAACAAACATAGAGAAAGGAACAAAATCTAAGTTGGTTGAACTTCTCTTTACCATACAACAAAATGATACTGGTAATTCATAGGTGGGTCCAACAACCCCTAATGAGACATGATTACCATATCATGGAATATAAAGAGTGATGATATCTGCTCAAAGCATATGTGTATCACAAATCTCTATTTAAGTAATAAGTTTGATATTCTATTTACCCATGAAACTAAAATGATAAATAAAGAAGTTTCCAAAACTATGAAAACAGTATGGGTAAGATATGAATGGGATGTTGTGGATTTAGAAGGAGTGGTAGGGGGAATTATAACATGTTGGAATCTAGTTAGAACCTTCTATGAAACCATTCATAAAACTAGGCATTGGATAGCCTCATTAGTCACATGCTACTTTGCAAATATTTATTTCATTCTTATCAATGTCTATGGACCTATAACTCGGTCAGGTAGATCAAAATAATGGAGTGGGATTGAAGCCTCTATGAGAAGTAAAGATTAAAAAACTCGATTCATGATCATAGGAGATTTTTAATGCCATAACCAAGATGGATGAAAAATTTGGGGGGATTAGTAAAATAACCCAAAGTATGAGAGATTTTTCAACTTTTGTTTAAAACGATAATCTATGGGAGTTTAAGTTTAAAAAGGACAACTATACATGGACCAACAATAGGACATGCCAAAACCTAATAGCAAAAAAAATAGATAGATGCATACTCTCAGGTCATTGGCTAGATGAAGGGACTTGTTTTAAAATTAATACCTTGACAAGGACTGGTTCAAATCATTGGTTGTAATTGAATTCAAAAAATATAATATTTTAAATATGAGCAGATGTAGGAATACCATCCTCAATTTGATATGATAGCACAAACAAGGAATTATTCAATAAATTGTGGGGTGTATACACTTCTAAAACAAATTAAATTAATGACATCTAGATTAAAATAATGGAATAAGAACTGTTTAAAAAAAAAATTGAGAAAGAAGAACTAAAAGAGAAATTTCTAAATTTCCAAAAAGGGAAGCTCAATATTCGAAACTCGAAGGATAATATTTTAAGGAAGATAAATTTTGGAGACTAAAATCAATATTGACTTGGTTAAAAGAATGAGATAAAAATCTAGTCTTTTTGTAAGATGACAATAGTACAGAGAATGACATCCAAAATAGTTGACTTAAATTAGAAGAAAGGGTTTAGATTGAATACCATAGCAAAATTAGAAGGGAGACAAGGCTATTTTACTAGAATAGTCTAGGATCAAAGGATATTGAAGTTCTTAATGATAAACTACTACAAGAAGTACCTTTAGTTATAACAAATGAAGATAATAACAACTTGATGGAGCTTATTATTTTGGAAGTTTATTCAACTATTTTCTCTTTCGATGAGGATAAATTGCTAGGTCCAAATGGGCTATCAACAATATTCTATCATAATAAATAGGAAATAGTGAAGGATTTTTTTTGGTGATAGTGGAACAATCTAGGGTAAAACAATATATACATTATAAAATTAGTGCAACATATCTTACCCCGATTCCAAAAAAGAAGGATGCAAAGTTGTTTGATTCATTTAAGCCCATAAGCCTATGTAATATGGCATATAAGATAATCTCCAAAGTGATGGCAAATTGGTTAAGACCATTTTTAGACAAAAATATTTCAAAAGAGCAATAAGGATTTGTGAAAGTGAGACAAATTCTTGACGAGATCATAGTAGCTCATGACATAATGCATTCAAAAACTTCTAGAAAAGAGAAAGCAATGATCTTAAAACTTGATATGAATAAAGCCTATTTGCAGTATTATAAAAGTTTGAATTTGGTAATAAATAGGCCAGATGGATTAAAGCTTGTGTCTTTATAGTCATATTCAGTGCTAGTCAATAGGCTAGTAACAAAATCATTTAAAACCGAGAGGGGAATTAGAGAGGGATATCCTTTATCATTATTTTTTTCATTATTATGGCAAAGGTATTGGAAAGGAACTTGAGAAGGTATACAAAGATGGGCTAATAAGTGGACCTAAGTCTAGTAATAACATCAACAACATTACCCATCAATAATTTCTATATGATAGAACCTTTTGAGTGAGGGTAGGAAAAAGTGAGACTAGAGTTTTGAATAAGTTATTAAAGGAATATGAAATAGCGTTAGCGTAGAAAATAAATAGGACAAAACCCAAAATTTACTTTCTAAACACTCCAACTAGAATTAAAGTAGGGATATAAAAGTTTCTTCAAATGGAGGAAGCAAAATTTCCAGCAACATATCTAGGGATCCATTATTTGAGGGGAGAATGAGGATAGAATTATGGAATCTAGTTAGAATTAAAGTTTGGAATAAACTACTAGCATGGGAAGGTAGATGGTTATCATTAATAAGAAGAGTGCAATTGATTAAATCATTCTTATAGGCCATTCCAACATATTAAATGTCCTTGTATATTATGCCAAAATCGTCAAACAAAGTTTAACCTATATTATGCAGTCATTTTTATCATTAGGATTACATGATAAAAGGAAATTTATTTTGGTGAAATAGAGAAAGTGTATAATTATAAAACTAGGGGAGGTCTCAATTTAATATTTCTTATAGATGCAATCTTACCTATAAGGGGACAAGTACTTTGGGGATTATACAAAGAGAGTAAAAGACAATGGGCAAGAATTCTTCTGAGCAAGTACATTTATCCCAATAACCCAAGCTTAATATTTATTATATTCTCATTACTAGATGGTTTTGCACTAGCGAATGGTTTAAAAGAATCAATTGATCTAGTGATTATAGGTTTAAGATGGATGGTGGGAACTAGAAAAAAGTTATATTTGGATGGATACATGGTATGATAAAAAACCACTCAATATAGATCTAATTTTGAAACCATGGATGAGATTACTTTAAGACAAATATGTTGATAGGTTTTCAAACATTATGTATAAGGATTAGGAAGGAATATACAAATGGAAATAATTTTTTTTACATGTATAATAGACATTGTTGCTAGTAGGTAGTTGAGTTGAAAAATAACAACAATAATTATTTAAAAGTGAGCTAAGGATAAGTTGATTTGGGAGTTGAATAGCTTAAGAGAATACACAATATAAAGCACCAAAAAAATAGGAATAGCGCAAGATATAAAGAGATAATTGGGATAACTTGAGCATTCCAAAGTTCAAAATGTTTGTATAGCTAGTAGGTCATAATTTTATCCTAGGATAACCTAATGAAAAGGGGTTTTCATGGCCCCTCATAATGTGTTTTATGTAAAAAGGAGGAGGAGACTATAAACCATCCCTTAGGATATTGTTCAATAGTCTAGGAACTCTGGCAATGGATTCTTAATATTTTTGGAAAATGTATGACGATGAAGGGAAGAATTGAAGAATGGTTAAAGAAATGGTAAAGCACTTTTAAAAGTCAGGCATTGCAAAAAATTTGGGATACATAATAAGATACATTACTTTGGACTATATACATGGAAAGGAACAAAAAATATTTATAGTATAGGAAAGTAGTTTAGAGATAATGAAAAATAATATTTTTTTAGTCATAGAGGAGTCTAAACGAACCCTATCAAAATCATCTATTCCCTAATCTTGAAGCAAAGAGCCTTGATAGATGGAATCAAGTCATCAGATGGATTTATGATGTTGGTTACAAGAGAAACAAAAGGAAGACAAAGAATATAAATTGAAAACAATCAAAAGTGGAGTTGGTCAAATTAAATTTTGATTGAGCATCTAAAGAAAATCTAGGATAAGTATGAGGAGGAATAACTATAAATAATAAGAGTGAGATTTTATCACATTATGCTCTAAAAGCATAATGGATTCAATATAAACAATGAAGCTAAAGCTTGGGTGGCTTTGGAAGGTTCAAAAATACAAACAAATGAAATGGAATAGAGTATGGATGTAAGGCTATTCACTAATAGTAGTAAATGCAATTTTGAGAAAGTAAAGGTTCCATGGAACATGTTGTCCTCTTTGACTGTCTCGGCTACTAGGTGTAGGGACCAGGTGGTCATGACTATCATACCTTGTGTTGAGAGATACAATAAGGAAACTCTAAGAGCATGGGGATTGGCTCAATCTGGTGCCTCGAAGGTTTTTACAAGGCTGACTCCTTTTAATATGTGATCTTCAACGCTCTTCCTACTTTGTCCTAATCTAACCAGCTTTAGGGAAAAACGAAAAGAGAAAACAAACATAGCAAAAAGGGAAAATGATCCTAAGCTAACAAGGGATGATGTGCCAATATTATAATAATATTCCTCTACATAATAACAAAACACATGAACACATGAGTGTAATGCATTGACAACTCAAATGTGAACACTTCCTCCTCTCAGTAATTTAAGCACAAAGTGCATATAAAATAAATTGGATAGAAATCAATTAGTGATGGCCTTTAGCATACACACATAAATACACATACACACAAGAAGTGAGATAGAAAGAACCAAATAGTCACAACCTCAAGCATATATATATGAGCATGGAAAATTATAGATAATACCAGAAGTAGGGGCTCAAAAGCTTTCTTGCAAGACCATTCAAGGTTCAAGTACTACTATACAAAAGAAAATGAAAGGAAAAATATACACCTCATTGATCATTTGCAATGCTAAACAACTACTATATATAGATTCAATCGAGGGGATTTTCCCTCCAAAATCATGTAGGAGTTTTCCTACAAGCTCATATGTTGCTTGCTTGATTACATCATTGTAGTTCTTCAAGGTCTCTAGATATAGAATCATTATTTCTCAACTATTGGGTGCTCAACTACCACTAACACCTCCCATTGATATTCTGGTATTCTAGAATATGAGTATATGATCCCATCTATAATTACTCCTATTAGATTTGGGATTGCTCCTATTATTGGTGCCATGCTTTTATTTTGAATAAACCACACACTTTTCTTGGATTTTTTAGTTGAAGAGATGTTAGTAGATGATCTCTAACTTCCTCTAATAATGATTCATTAGTTTTTCTCATCTACTATTCTTGGAGCTTGTGCCATAGCCTTGATATTTTTCATATTTTCATCCCAATATGATCCTCCATCCTTTGCCTGCTACTTCTGCACTCTATTCTACTTCCTCCAACACTTTGTTGTTTTTTACTTCTCTTCTTCTCTGAAGTAGTGTGAGCCATTGCTTCTTTACAATAGAAGACTATTAAAACTTTTGTGCATCTCTTCGTGTTGAAATTTTGTAAACTCTTGAGGTTGGACTTTATCAAAAGCTTTTGTGAAAGACTTCCTCCTTGTTATTGGACCTATTTTGGGTAGGCCCAAATCTCGAAATGTTTTTTTTTTCCTTTGAAATATTTAGAACTTTTGATCTTTCAAAACTTTTTGCCTTTTTGGTCTTAAGGCCACATAGGTCATAAAATTTTTTTCCTTGATGTGTTAGTGGAAACTTTTGAAAATTTTCAATCTTCCAATACTTATTGTGCCTTTAAAACTTTTGGCTATGTTATGACTCTCAAAAACTTGAAAATTGCGGTCCATTTGAACTCTTGTAGTCTAGCACCATCTTGGGTCAAAACCCTTTATTTCCCTCATAGGTTTGAGACTTCTTTCTTTGCTTTCCAACAACCTTAACTTTGGATATTTAATATTTTCCCAAGTTATTTTAAGGAAAAGTTATAAAAATCCTCTCAATATGATGGGAACTATAGACGATGCCATTTTGTTAGTCCATAGGATCTTTGACTTGAAGTGCTCCCATATACTTGCAACTTTGCTATCATTAAGCATCGGTATCCTTCTTAAAGGAGTCATTGGTGCATAGAAGCTTCACAAAGTGACATCCTTGACTAAATATGGTGAAATAAATATCTCACAGGATCTCTTGATGATGAGATCCTATGAGTCTTCATATTTTTCCCACAACTGTTTATTTTCTCTCAATTGACTCTCCCAACAAATATGTCCTGTGTATGTGGTGGAGAGATCATGGATGAGGGGTTAGGAGCCACAAAAAAAATATATATTTATGAGAACTAGGCTTGCTAGCTCACCTACAATTTTTGTATGGGTCCAACCTCCATCAATGGTAGAACTATTTTAGTTATTATTGAAAAGGATCATGAATTGCTATCAATGACAAGGTTTGATTCAATTATCATTGAAAAGGTTGTGAGGAATTAATGTGGGTTGCTAATTATAAAGTATTGATAGTTATATTGACCATAGAACTTAAAGGCTTTTACACTTCTATTTAGCCTTTGGTGATAGCTTCTTGGTGGTTCTTCAATATGAGATTCCTAGTTGTCAGTAAGGGTTCAAGGGCTTTCCACTTTGCACAAGGTTCCAAGTCAGTTATAGTCCATAATTACCTCTTCTTTAGATCAATTTTAGTGAGAATTCACTACAACTTTGGTGGATCACAAGGGTCTTCTACTTGTACAAGGATACAAACCCAAAAAATAAGGTCTTATCTATTAGGTATGGATTCATTCAAATGTAACTTCAGTGATGAAGAAATAACTAACTTGTCTCAAACCATCATTTGAGTCGAGAAAAGGATGTGTGAAAATCATTTTATAGCATTATACCTAAGGTAGAGATATCTAATTACATTAAATTCTTCTTTTGTGAATTTATATCCCCCTTTATTTGCCATCCTTTTGTCTTACTTGAGCCTATTTTGTTTTCATCAGTGTGACATGAGAAGATCTTCATATGTTTTTCAGCATTGGATTTGCATGATACAAAATTACTTTCCTTTCATGTTCGTGGTAGAGGACATGCCATATTACCACATTTTGCATTAAATCCATATTATGTGGCCCTGATAATATCATTGGTCGGATGGTTTTACTTTTTTGGTTATAATTCCTAAAGGTCATTTCTTTTAATGCATCCAAAAGTGTGATTACAACCTACTTGTATCATTTCCATCACTCTCAATCCAACGACTTACATCTCTCAGGATCTTGATTTGATGTTTAGCTTTACTTTTGGAAATGCTTCTTTCCCTTGTCAAAGTATTACCACCTATTTGAATTACAAGCAACTTTTCATTTGATCACATTGTTTGAAACTAATCCTTCAAAAAAAAAAATGGTTAAAACAACAATATATATCAAAACAAAGATATATACACATATATACCCTTGCTATTTTCTTTTTTTTTGTACATGACCTTATGAGGGTCCAAAATTTGCTTTCGCTTGAGTCTCAACTTAAGCTTATAGATTCGTATGTCTTGGGAGGATCTAAATCCCAGACTTTGGTCTCCTATTGATCTATTTGATCATCTAGAATAAATGAATGCATCTATCAACAAAAACCTTTGACTTAGACCATTCTTATTTCATCATCAAAATTTAATTAGCATTTAGCCCAGATGTTGGTAAGTGTTCAATGTGGTCCAAGAAGAGTGGCTCTGATGTCCTAGCTGTGTATCTAGTCCTCAAGATCAAATCTGATAGTAAAATCCCTTAATAAGTAGATGCCAAAAGATGTATGAAGATCAATTATTGTTGTCCTCTATCACTATTAGGCTTGGAAGAGCATATAAGGTAAAAGGGAATTATTCAATGAATCCTAGGATTTGGACTGCACTTTCATCCAACTACACCACCCTCTTATTCATGGGATCATATCTTAGGCCTAGCACATTTGGTACTCCTTTTGGAATAACAAATGTGCTTGCCCTTGAATCTATCATGCAATTATGGATCAACATATCCTTATAGATAAGAAATAAATATAAAAATGGCAGCTTAGTCTTACTCACTCCAGGGGCGAATATGTAAAGACTTATAGATGCCTCTTGTTGGTCCCTCTATTTTTCATCCTCTAGTGCTTTCCTTGAATGCTCTTTCTGCCCAAGGATAAATAAGACATCCCACACTGATACCACCATGATTGATTTATATAGATGATCCATAAATACTAAATGACCCAAGAGTGGTAGCCTTTTGTGTAGTATGTAGTGGTAATGGGAGCCTTGGCTTGTCCCTAATCGACTAATAGATCTTGGTTGATTTTTATTGAGGTGTTTGTTGCTTCTTGATCTCATGGATTTTCTACTTAACAACTGAAGGGGGTTTTTGTACTCTTGGGGGTAAACATACTAGAGGCTTTGGACTAGACTAAGTTATTTTGGACTAACTGTTGAGGGTCATTTTATTATTTTATTTGATGTTAGTAGGAGGCATAGATGCGCTTGGTTTTGGATGTACCTTGACAATAAACTATTGTTTTGATTCCATTTGTCTATTATGGTTTCTTGGGGCATTTATATTGCTCTTGTCCTACTCCTTTATTGCTCTCTTTTTTGTACTTGTGACAAATTTTGTTTGGACTTGTAGCCTATTACCCGTTAGTACCTCATCAAATATCGCATAGACCTCCTCCTCATCCTAGATAACTAGGATTTACTCCTGAAGAGCACAAATCAACTCAGGAAAGGAGGAGGCAAGGGTAGATTGGTTTTCCATCTAGGTTTCAATTCCTATATAAGATGTGAATGCTTGAGAAGGAATCATTTTACTTGACATAGTTGTGGTAAGTTGAGATATTTCTCT
Organism: Wollemia nobilis; assembly: GCA_028583015.1. NCBI lineage: Eukaryota > Viridiplantae > Streptophyta > Pinopsida > Araucariales > Araucariaceae > Wollemia > Wollemia nobilis. The sequence goes on along the minus strand of JAQPPZ010016995.1, from coordinate 7,858,792 downwards.
AGGATAAACATGGGTGGAGCAAGTATCTGGGGTTGGATAGTACCAAGAAGTAGATTCCTCCATATAATTGTTCTTGATGGGAGCTATCTCCCTGGAATGGTTAAGAGGTTCTTGCTACAATGATATTGGTGCCAAAACTATTTATTGTTTTTGGTTATATTCCCAGTTATTGGCCTAAAATTAGGGTTTGGGATGGCTATTGAATGGATATCTATTGCCATGATTTCCTTGCAACAAGGGAGATCCCAGGTTACTCTAGTATTGGAACCTTTGGATGTTTTGTTGCCTTTTCATAGATAACATTTTATTGGTGACCAATCTAAACAGGTTTTTCATTGATCCAACTTTTAAGTTATCTAAAGTAGATGGTGTTGGAGAAAGTAGGGGAGAAGGTAGGGTAGAAGTTAGTAGACGTAAAACTGATGTTGGCTAAAAGGTTATTAGTAAGATTACTAGAGGGGCCTGATATCGAGATTACATATTCGAAAACAAAGGCATAGGAGTCATGGGATCCAACCTTCTAATATAAATAAAATCATGTTCAACTTAGATAGCTATGCCATAGGCATCTAGTAAGGAGTTTCTACCTCTAGCTTTAATCATTAAGGATATTTTAGAATCTAAAGCCTTTAGATAGTATATAAATACCATACATAGGAGAGGATGAATCTCATCAGGTATGCTATACCAAATTTTATAAAATTTGAGGTTGAAATCATCCATAGCCTCCATTGGTGCTCTCTTTATGGTTGATAGTTCTTCCAAGAGAGACACCCCATTTTCCTTCTCTCTAAATATTTCGATGAACAAGGCAACAAGCTGGTCCTAGTTAGCAATTGAGTGAGGTTGAAGCACAATGTACCATTCACGAGCCTTACCTCTAAATGAGGCCATTAGAAATCTTAGAACCATATTTTGCTCGGATACATTATGAAGTGTGCATTGAATCACCATGTGATTCATATGCTCGATCAAAGTTATCGTATCTTCTATAGAGAAGTAAGAGAGATATTTTAGTACAAACATAGGTATCTCATCCCATATTTTAGGCAAATTAGGAGGTCTTAGTGTATCTATTTCATTCCAAGTAGGAAATGGCATAGGTGGTAGAGCAACCATGTTTTAGCCTCTGCCTCTTCTTATTTTTGGAATGGTGTTAAATGGTGGGAGCAACACTTGAATGTTGGTAGCAACACAAGATCTAGTGGTAGGTATTTCATTCATACACTTCTAAATTCCTTATCTTTAGCAAAGTATCTAAGTGAATATTGCATTTTATCTTAAGCTGGTAGATTAAGATATTCATTAAAACCTCAATATGATGTTTTTTGAAATGGATGATTCTGGATATTCATGCTTTAAGCAGAGTCACCAAGTGAGATTTTTAGATGCTTTAAATAAATAGATAGGTAGGGACATTTACCAGAGTCTTGGCCTATTAGGGTTCTACTGATTGTGGGACCAATAAAAATGGATCAATTAGGTCCCACCAGGTGTACCATTAAACTATTATCCTCTTTGATTGTCTCAACCACCAAGAATAGCGACCAAACGGTCAAGACTATCATGCCTCGCATGGAGCAACATAATAGGGCAACTCTAAGAGCATGACGATCAACTCAATTATGTGCCTTCAATATTTTTATAAAGTTGGCTCCTTTTGATCTTTAGTGCCCTTCCTACTCTATCCTAATCTAACCAACTTCAATAGGAAAAGGAAAAGAGAAAACAAATATAGCAAAAAAAAAGCTCCCAAGCTAATAGGGGATGATGCATCAAGATCAGAGTAAGATTCCTCTACACAATACTAAAACACACAAACATGTGAGTGTAATGTTTTGACATCTCAAAGGTGAAAACTTCCTCCTCTCAGCATGTTAAGCACAGATCACATATAAAGGAAACAAGAAAAAATCAATTTAGTGATGGCCTCTAGTATACACACATAATCACACACTACAATAAACGAGACAAATTGAACCAAATAGTCATAACCTCAAGCATATATATGAATATGGAAAATTATAGATAATGCCAAAAGTGGGGTCTCAAAAGCTTACCTACAAGACCACTCAAGGTTAAGGTATTGTGATACAGAAGAAAAATTATACAACTCATTGATCCTTTGCAATGCTAAAACAACTACTATATATAGATGCAATTGAGGGGATTTTCGTTCTAAAACTACGCAAGAGTTTTTTGACAATCCCATTTGCTGCTTGCTTGATTGTGTCATTGTGGTTCTTTAAGGTCTCTAGATATAGAATCATTACTTAGCTAATCTCTAACTTCCTCTAACAATGGCTCATTAATTTGGCTCATCTACACTTCTTGGAGCTTGTGCCTTGGCCCTAATATTTTTCATCCTAATCTGATCCTTCATCCTTTGCCAATTGCTTTTGCATTGTATTTTGCTTCTTGGAGCACTTTTGCTCTTTTATGCTACTTTTCTCCTTTTGAGTTAGTATGAGTCACTACTTCTTTACAATAGAAGATTGTTAGAACTTATGCACATCTATTTGTGTCAGTTTGTAAACTTTCAAGGCTAGATTTTAATGAAAGTTCTTGTTAAAGGCTTCTTCCTTGTTATCATACCTTTTTTGGATAGGCCAAATTCTTAGAATTTTTATCTCTTTTTTCCTCCAAAATATTAAAAAATTCTAACCTTGTGATATTTTACCCTTCTTGTGCCTTTTAAAACTTTTTGCCACTTTTCACCTTTTGGGTCTTAAGGCCACATAGGTCATCAAAACATTTGCCTTGCTTTATTAGTCATGACTTTTGAAAACTTTTGATCTTTGAACACTTATTCTTTATTCATATTTTATGAACCTCTCCTCATTAACAATAAATCATTCACCAATATGCAAAAATATCAAATATGCATCCACAATAAATTCCACAATAATAATCCACACAATAAAATAAAGAAAGATAATACCCTTGAGGTAGGGCAACTCCAAGAATAATCCTCAATGAAGGAATCATTCCACAAGATCTCCAGCTCCATGAGCCAAGACTCTTACCAAAAGTGCTTTCATTTCTTAACTTTACAATTGGGGTACATGTTTCTTTATACAAGAATGTGATGGCTCACCTTAAATGAGTTAGAAGGTCACTCATGTGGTGATTCACCTTCCATAAGTTACAAAGTCCATAATATTATTATAGACACAATGTTATATATTATTATAATTGTATATGTGACCCATGTTATATTACAATATTATATTACATTCCCACATTCATATACTTAGGTAGCTAACATTCCATCCCTCTTACAAAAATATTTTATCCTCGAAACACAGGAAAATACTAAATAATATGGTATTCTAAGCAAATATGAGAATTGGTATCGATTTTGATCATCCACCCATCCTAGTGAAACTTTGATTGGTGGTGTTATTTGTTGATTTCGATATGCTCTTATGCCACTTATATCCATAATTAACCCTTGGATTCCATGTGCATCTATCATAGCTCCTTTGTTGCTTTATGCCCTGTCTCCATGATTGTTACCTCTCATGGTGGTGTGGATGGCGATATACTCTAACCTTAGCTTGATGTTTAAACTTTTGTACCTCTACTTTTGGTTTGTCCTTTGCTTTTGCTTCTTTGAAATCTACTACCTCCTTCTTAGACTCAATTTCAAGTTCTTTTACTTGTTCTTCAATTTGTTCCCCTATAATTGCTTCATGTTTTTCCTTACACTGAGAAATATCTTGTAATGTTATCTTCTTCTTTCTATAACATAACTTCATGAACTTATTTTGCACATTAATATTAACAATATCCAAATAATGCAACCAAGGATAACCAAGAACAATATCCATATCACCCATCTCAATAGCATAAAAATCTGAATGTAAAACATATTTATCCATGGTGACCTTCAAATCTTAAAAAATTTGAACATCCTCACCCTTAAGCTTTATGTTTTTATTTTTTGTTGCTGGAACCTACAAACTGTTATGCTTGCTGCTAGAGTTTATGGACACAATGATTTTTTTCTTTTGGATGAAACCATGAACTTGAAAAATGAATTTGTATTTTCAAACATATATTTTTGAACATTGTTTAACACCAAAAGTGTGATTTCCGTAGTCTGCATATTAGTATCATTTTATTTTGATCCCCATTTGCTTAAAAATACTTTAGATTCTTCCCATGTACATGTAATATTATGAGCACTAGCAAAGTTCATAAACCAAGATAAAACTTTCCCTTGTAAATACACATAAAGCTCACAACTCCATAAAAAATTAGAAGAATTTAAAAGCTTAGAAATTTTCCACCATTCACAAGTATTAATATCATATTTTCCAATGAATATTGGTAACTCCATGCCCTCAAACCAATAAAAAAAATCCAAGGCAGTTAGGGTTTTAAATAAATAAAAATTCCTTAAAATAATTTTTTTGAGATCTCATCTATTTCTTTATTCAAACAATGAACCTGTAGATTTTCTTCAAAATAGAACAAACAACGACTGATTTGCTTACTTAGATTGAGAGACATAAATTTGTTTTCCCTTTACATGAATTTTCCATGCAATCAAAAAACAACATCAAAAACCCAACTTTCAATAGTTGTAACTCTCTCAATACTTATCAAATTTCAACAAGTGATTAGTCATTTTTGTAGTACTCAAAATAATCTACATGCTAGTGCAAAAATCTTCTTAAAATGATTTCTAAAAAAATTAATTTGATTTTTTTTCTTTTGAAAAACAATTCATGCAACTTAGCATAAATACCTCAACTTCAAACAACCATAACTTTCTCAAAACTTATCAAAAATTCACAAATGAACAAACATTTTTGTAGTATTTGAAATGATCTATATGTTAGAATTTTTTTTTATGAAAATAACTATTGTAAAAAATGATATAGCCCGTGCAAGATGTGACATTTTTCTAACTAGCTTTGCAAAAACAACCCCACTAGAATTGTTTCTCTAATACCAATTGTTATGAACCTCTTGTCATTAACAATAAATCATTTACTTTCGTTGGTTTCTCCTTTCTCCCACTTCTCTGCACTTTCTTTTTTCCCTCTCTTCACGTTGGATGAGGATAGCCTTTTGTTGCTTTTGCTCAATTTTCTAGGCAGGTTGAGGATTTCCTCAAGTTTTGATTCTATGTTGCTTTATAGCTTCTGGTTGGTGCTCCTGTGTGGACTGGTTTTACCTTTTGTAATCAGGTTTTGGGTCCTTTTTAAAACCACTTTATATTATATATCTTAAATTTTTAACTGATCAAAAAACAATAAATCATTTACTAGTATGCAAAAATATACAATATGCATCCACTTATAAATTCTATAATAACAATCCACACAATAAAATAGAGAAATAATTCCCTTGAGGTAGAGCACCACCAAGAATACTCCTTAAGAAAGGAACCACTCCATAAGTCCTCAAGCTACACGAACCAAGACTCTTACAAATAATACTTCATATGAGTTGCTTTTTACAATTGGAGGTACATCTGTCTTTATACAAGAATGTAATGGTTCACCTTCCACGAGTTATAAGGTCACCCATGTGGTAATTCACCTTCCATGAGTTAGAAAATACATAATATTATAATATGGAAATATGCTAAATATTATTATAATTTGATGTGTGATCCAAGCTATAATATAATATTATATTATATCCCCACATTCATATACTTAGGTACCTAACATTCCATCCCTGTCACAAAAATGTTTCATCCTCAAAACATAGGAAGAAACTAAATAGTATGATCTTATAAGAAATGATGACAACTTGTACCAATTTTGATTATCCCTCCACCCAAGTGAAATATTGTTTGGTGGTAGTTTGCAATATTTCCAAGCCATCCTTGTGCCACTTGAATATCCATAGTTGTTTCTCCTATGGCTTCATATATATCCATTATAGCTCCTATGTTGCTCTCTACCTTGTTTCCATGGTTGTTGCTTCTCATGGTGATGTGGATGGCAATATGCTCCAACCTTAGCCCTTTTATTTTCCTTGACTCTCCAATATTTTGTTCCTCTATTTTGTGCTCTTTTGTTATGCTCCCATCTATTAATTCTTCCCTTTTATTTATTTTTTTTATTTCTAGTACTACCTCCTCAGATTCTATTTTAGGCTCTTCTATTTGTTCTCCTACAATAACTACCTGTTTATCTTTAGATCCCTGCTCCTTATCTTGAGAAATATCTTGGAGTGTTATCATATTTTTTTGATACCATAATTTATAGACTTCTTTTGTACATTAATGTTAATAGTATCTAAAGAATACAACCAAGGACAAACAAGAACAATATCCATATCACCCATGTCAATAGCATAAAATTTTGAATGTAAAACATATTTATCCATGGTGATCTTCAAATCTTCAAAAAGTTGAACATCCTCACCCTCAAGCTTTGTGTTTTTGATTTTTATTGCTAGAACCTACAAACTGTTATCCAAGTACCTATTGATGAAGGTATGCTTGTTGGATGGAGACAATAATTTTTTTCTTTTGGATGCAACCATGAACTTGCAAAATAATATTTTTACATTCCAACAATTTTTTTGACCAATGTTTGTTCTATTGGATACCAAAGATGTGCTTTCTTTTCCTTGCATATTTTTTTTTATGTTGCCCATTTTCTTAACAATGCAACTTCAATTTCTTCCAATATATATGTAAGATTATGGGCACTAGCAAAGTTCATAAACCAAGATTAAGCTTCCCCTCGTAAATAAGTATAAAACACATGTTTCCATAAAAAATAGAAGAATTTATAGACTTAAAAGTTTTCAACCATAAGTTGTAAGCTTACTGCAGTGGTACGGGTTTTGGACTATCTTTGAGATGTCCAAGGTTCAAACCCCACTCAATATGATGGGAATGAGACCCCTCGTAAAAACCAATGTAAACTCATTGGAAAAAAATTCACCATTCCCAAACATTACGATCATCATTTCCTATGAATACTGGCAACTCCATGACCTTAACCCAATTTTTTTTTCCCAAAGTAGCCAGGGTTTCAAATAATGAAAAATTCTTTAGAAAAATAATTCTAGGATCCCATTTATTTCTTTCTTCAAACAATAAAATTTGCAAGTTTTCTTTGAAATAAAACAAACGACAACTCACTTGCTTATCCAGATTGGGAGATATGAATTTATTTTTCCCTTTGCTAAATTTTTTGCATAGACCAAAACTACCTCATAAGCCCAATTTTAAATGGTTCTAATTCCTTCAACACTTATCAAAATTTGACAAATGAGTAGTCATTTGTGTAGTGTTCAAAATAATCTACATAATGGTGTAAAAAGCTTCTAAAAAAGATTGTTAAAAAAATTGACTCGCTCAATACTTATCAAAAAATGCATGTTTAGTGCCTGTAGCGTCTAGACCTCCAAATCCTTTTGAAGCCTCATTAGGCCAGTCATTAAACTTACCTCTCACTAATGGCCTCAATCGTCCTCGAGTCTATCCTAGAACCATGATCACATGGACCCCACCCCCCATAGGGTGGATTAAGTTAAATTTTGATGGGGTGGCTACGGGCAACCTAGGTGAAGCAGGGGTTGGAGGCTTACTCAGAGACCACAAGGGTGAGGTGCTAATAGCTTTTGCTAAACATCTTGGAGCTCAAACTAACAATGTTGCTGAAGCGAGGGCGGTTTGGAGGAGCCTAAAGGTGGCAGAGAATTATCCAGGGAAACTGTTGGTGGAAGGTGATTCTCTCATTATTATAAATCTTTTAAATAACACTAAGAGAGCTCCTTGGATATTTCATGACTACATCCAAGAAGTGAGGGCTCTAATTCATGATCGATCCGAGGCCATAATTTTGCATACCTTTTGGGAAGCAAACATGGCAGCTGATAGGTTGGCGAATGAAGGCATTGTAGCGGTAAACTTGATCACGTGGACTACAAATCTTCCTCATGCGGTCTCGATGGTGATAGAAAATGAGAAAGCTCAAAATGAAAGGCTCAGAGTGGATCAATGATAGAAAATGGGGGAATTTTTCAAAATATTTTTTGAACCTTATAATGGCTTTGGTCATATTTATTTTTTTCTTTCACATGACTAGTGTTTTTTGTAGCTGGTGGGGCGCTGATATAGTTTCATTATCTGCAAATTCATGCATGGGAAACATCTCCTTTGGCCTCAAGTCTTTCCCAAGGTGTGTTTGGTTTCGATGTCGCAACAGGGCCCTAGCAGAAAATAACAAAGTGTTGGAGATCCCTGACGATGGGGTACCGAACCCCACTATAATAGTCTTGAAGAAGATGGCGATTTCATCAGCCTCCAATATTATCAACCAGTTAAAGAGTCTGTCTGATCTGAAGTTGATGGCAAGGAGGAATCTAAGGATGAGGATGATAAGGAGTCAGATGAGGACTACAAGGAAGACTGTCTGCTTGGCCTTTTGGCTATCCGTTCTATGGGATGTTTGTTTGACTATATTCTACTATTTTTTGTATGGGCACAAGCGACCCTGCGTGGTGCTTGCATGATTAGTTTTTCTCATTGTTGTTTTTATTTTGAGTCTTTCTTTTCTGATGGCTACAATATTAGGCTTCCATAGTTTATTTTTGTTGTCTTCAGATGGAAGAGTAGGGCTTGGCCCTTGTTTTTGTCAGATTAAACTTGTAGGGCTTGACCCTTGTCCATTTGGTCGGTGGAACCTATTTTGTAAAATGGTTTTGGGTCAACCAGTTAAAACCCAGTGTTAATTATAATAATCTCTTACTTACAAAAAAAAAAATTCAACAAGTGACTAGTTATTTTTGTAGTACTCAAAATAATCCACATGCTAGTGCAAAAATCTTCTGAAAATGATTTCTAAAAAAATTAATTTGATTTTTTTTCTTTTGAAAAAATTCATGCAACCTAGCATAAATACCTCAACTTCAAACAACTATAACTTTCTCAAAACTTATCAAAATTTCACAAATGAACAATCATTTTGTAGTATTTGAAATGATCTATATGTTAGAATTTTTTTTTTAATGAAAATAACTGTTGTAAAAAATGATATAACCCTTGCAAGATGTGACATTTTTCTAACTAGATTTGCAAAAACAACCCCACTATAATTGTTTCTCTAATACCAATTGTTATGAACCTCTTGTCATTAACAATAAATCATTTACTTTTGTTGGTTTCTCCTTTCTCTCGCTTCTCTGTGCTTTCTTTTTTCCCTCTCTTCGCGTTGGCTGAGGATAGCCTTTTGTTGCTTTTGCTCTGTTTTCTAGGCAGGTTGAGGATTACCTCAAGTTTTGATTCTATGTTGCTTGTAGCTTCTGGTTGGTGCTCCTGTTTGGACTGGTTTTACCTTTTATAATCAAGTTTTGGGTCCCTGTTAAAACCACTTTATATTATATATCTTAAATTTTTAACTGATCAAAAAAACAATAAATCATTTACTAGTATGCAAAAATATACAATATGCATCCACTTATAAATTCCATAATAACAATACACACAATAAAATAGAGAAATAATTCCCTTGAGGTAGAGCACCACCAAGAATACTCCTTAAGAAAGGAATCACTCCATAATTCCTCAAGCTCCACGAACCAAGACTCTTACAAATAATACTTCATATGAGTTGCTTTTTACAATTGGAGGTACATCTGCCTTTATACAAGAATGTGATGGTTCACCTTCCACGAGTTATAAGGTCACCCATGTGGTAATTCACCTTCCATGAGTTAGAAAATACATAATATTATAATATGGAAATATGCTAAATATTATTATAATTTGATGTGTGATCCATGCCATAATATAATATTATATTATATCCCCACATTCATATACTTAGGTACCTAACATTCCATCCCTGTTACAAAAAGGTTTTATCCTCAAAACATAGGAAGAAACTAAATAGTATGATCTTATAAAAAATGGTGACAACTTGTACCAATCTTGATTATCCCTCCACCCAAGTGAAATATTGTTTGGTCATAGTTTGCAATGTTTCCAAGCCACTATTGTGCCACTTGAATACCCATAGTTGTTTCTCCTATGGCTCCATCTATATCCATTATAGCTCCTATGTTGCTCTCTACCTTGTTTCCATGGTTGTTGCTTCTCATGGTGATGTGGATGGCAATATGCTCCAACCTTAGCCCTTTTATTTTACTTGACTATCCAATATTTTGTTCCTCTATTTTGTGCTCTTTTGTTATGCTCCCATCTATTGATTCTTCCCTTTTATTTCTTTCTTGATTTCTAGTACTACCTCCTCAGATTCTATTTTTGGTTCTTCTATTTGTTCTCCTACAATAACTACCTATTTTTCTTTAGATCCCTGCTCCTTATCTTGAGAAATATCTTGCAGTGTTATCATATTTTTTCGATACCATAATTTATAGACTTCTTTTGTACATTAATGTTAATAGTATCTAAAGAATACAACCAAGGATAACCAAGAACAATATCCATATCACCCATCTCAATAGCATAAAAATTTGAATGTAAAACATATTTATCCATGGTGATCTTCAAATCTTCAAAAATTTGAACATCCTCACCCTCAAGCTTTATGTTTTTAATTTTTATTGTTGGAACCTACAAACTGTTATCCAAGTCCCTACTGATGAAGGTATGCTTGTTGTATGGAGACAATAATTTTTTTATTTTGGATGCAACCATGGACTTGCAAAATAATATTTTTACATTCCAACAATTTTTGTGACCAATGTTTGTTCTATTAAATACCAAAGATGTGCTTTATTTTGCTTGCATATGTATATATATTTTTTATGATGCCCATTTGCTTAAAAATGCAACTTCAATTTCTTCCCATGTATATGTAAGATTATGGGTACTAGCAAAGTCCATAAACCAAGATAAAGCTTTCCCTTGTAAATAAGTATAAAACTCACATCTCCATAAAAAATAGGAGAATTTATAGACTTAAAACTTTTCAACCATAAGTTGTAAGCTTACTGCAGTGGTACGGGTTTTGGACTATCTTTGAGAGGCCCAAGGTTCAAACCCCACTCAATATGAGGGGAATGATACCCCTCGTAAAAACCTATGTAAACTCATTGAAAAAAAAATCCACCATTTCCAAACATTACAATCATCATTTCCTATGAATACTGGCAACTCCATGACCTTAACCCAATTTTTTTCCCAAAGTAGCCAGGGTTTCAAATAATGAAAAATTATTTAGAAAAATAATTCTAGGATCTCATTTATTTCTTTATTCAAACAATAAAATTTGTAGGTTTTCTTTGAAATAAAACAAACGACAACTCACTTGCTTATCCAGATTGGGAGATATGAATTTATTTTTCCCTTTGCTGAATTTTTTGCATAGACCAAAACTACCTCATAGACCCAACTTTAAATGGTTGTAACTCCTTCAATACTTATCAAAATTTGACAAATGAGTAGTCATTTTTGTAGTATTCAAAATAATCTACACAATGGTGTAAAAAGCTTCTAAAAAGGATTGCTAAAAAAATTGATATGAAGTTTGTATTTTGATTTTTTTTTTTTATCATAGTTAAAAAACAACATAATTTAACCCAACTTCAAATAACAATAGTATAGTTCCATCCATATAAACTATAGTATAGTTTTCACTATGTTTTAACTCTTGGAAACTTAAATAGTATGGTCCATTTGAACTCTTGTAGTCTAGTTCCATCATGGGTCGAAACTATTTATTTCCCTCATAGGTTTGAGACTTTATTTTTTGCTTTCCACGAACTTTACCTTTTATTTTTTATTTTAATTTTATGAAAAAACCCTTGTAGGGCCACCTTGATCTGAGAAACCATGGGTTCTACACCGTTAAAATCACCCAGGAGTCATGCCTGATCCTAACTGCACCAACATTATCAACTTGATTTTGGGCACCCAATGTGCATTTGGTAGGGTGGAGATTCGAACCACGGACCTCCCTTGGAGGATTGCCCTACCCTATCCAACTCACCTACAACACGTGGGTATCCAACTTTACCTTTTGGATCTTTAATATTTTCTCATGTTCTTTTAAGGTAAAATTATTAGAAATACTCTGAAGAGGACATGAACTGTAGATGATGACATTTTGTTAGTATATGAGATCTTTGACCTGAAGTGCTCCCATATACTTGCAATTTTACTATCATTAAGTGCTAGTCTCCTTCTTAAAGGAGTCACTAGTGCAGAGAAACTTAACCAGGCAACATCCTTAACCAAATATTATAGAACAAATATCTCACGGGATATCTTGATGATGAGCTCCTGTGAGTCTTCATCTTGTGTGTGTGAGGTGAAGAGATGACAAACGAGGTGTTATAAACCATAAATCCAAACAAATGTGGATGATAACTAGGCTTGCTAGTTCACTCACAATTATTGTCTCAGTCCAATCTCCATCAATGATAGATTAATTCTAGTTATTACCAATAAGTCTTAAGAGTTGCTACCAATGACAGCGTTTGAATCAATTATTATCAAAAAGGTTATGAGGAATTAATATTGGCTACTAACTATAAAGTTTTAGTAGTTAGCTTGGCCACATGATTAAGGGTTTTTACACTCCTATTTAGCCTTTGGTATAGCTTCTTGGTGGTTATTTGGTATGAGATTCCTTTTGGTCATCATGGTTTGAGAGCTTTCCATTTTCACAATGTTCCAAGTCAACTCTAGTCACAATTACCTTTTCTTTGGCTAGATTGTAGTGAGACTTGACTACATAATAAATAAGAGATCATATTGGATTACATATATGTTAAGGGAAGGGAAAAAATATGCAAATAGACTAGCCAATAAAAGGGTTTTAATATAGGATCATGAAGTTAAAGTATCTTTTCTATGGTTAGAGGAAGTAGTAAGTTTAGCTAAAGCTGACAAGAAAATGTTGACTTTATGAATAAAAAAATGATTAAGATTTATTATAATATTTTTCATTGGTAATATTTGCTTTATTTTATAACATTAATATGATTTTATATAGGAGAGAAGCAAGTGGCATTAATGCTCCGCTACCTCTTCTACTTTGGCTTCAAATCAACTGTTTAGAACTAGGGTAGTGTTAGGGCAAAATTTTCAAGAAAAACGTCTCATATTTTAGGAGCCATATCTTTACACAAATTTGTCTAATTCAAGTGATTCTTATGTCATTTTGTACATAATTTGAAAAGCTTTAAAATGAGAGGTTATAAAAAATAATCCAAGTAGTATTGAAAGAGATACAATAATGAGAAGATAGAGATCCAAGTCCCAAGAAACAAAATTGCAAATATCTATCATCTAGTATTCGAATGATGGTAGGAGAAATGGAGGGCTAGGGCATCAGTGAGGAATGATATTCTATTTGGGTGTAGAATTTTTTAGCTAAGTTTTATTTACCCCTTCATTTTATTAGAATTTCTCCATAAATATTATTGTAGGTTTATTTATTTATTTATTTTTTAAAGCGAAAAAACCCTTACGGGGCCGTCTTGGTCTAAGAGACCACGAACAGGGGGTTCTACACCGTCAAAGTCACCCGGGGGTCGCACCCGACCCTGCCTGCACCAACATTATCAATTGGATTTTGGATACTCAATTTAGCTTTTTGGTAGGGTGGAGATTCGAACCTGGGACCTCCCTTGGAGGATTGCCCTCTCCTCTCTAACTCACCTACAACACCTGGGATTGTAGGTTTATTTTCAAATAATATAATTGATATAGGATATACTGGTAAATTTCAATAGATATCAAGTTATTGTTTTCTTCTCATTGACTAATTTGTTAGAGTTACTATGTTAGTAACTATAATATTACCTCATTTGGTAATTAGTAATTAGTCCTAGGTTAGTTGTATATCTACCTATGTTAGATATTCAATAAATAACTTTATTTATCAAATATTATATTGTTAGTGATTTGTTAGGATCGTTAGCACTAATTATGTATTGTTGGCCTGATTAGTGTTATAGGTTAGTAGTTAGTGTAATTAGCGTGATTATTTTATAGGCTATTCCAATCCTACGTTGTACTATTTATTTGTTAATCAATCGTATGAAACTATGTCTTCTAATCCTAATATGGTATTAAAGCCAATGCTCTCGACTCAATCGTAGCTTGAGAGAAGACCCATAGTCCATTGGGAGGCACACCTGAGAGCTGATCGGACAGATCGGATAAACTGACTAGATATTATTTTTTGTCAGATCTGAATTGGTTTGGACCTAGGTGACATAACGCGCTGGCAGATTGGATCTAATAGTCTGACCAGCTACGACGGGCGTTGGACATTAGGATTCACTACTGTCCTGAGTTAGACATCTTACCAAAATGGAAGTGGTGACTTAGAGACCCTATGATGGCCATGCTGACCAATCACACCTGACATGAATCTGTTGTGATGTAGATTGTGACATCATTGCTCAAAAACGATCGATGGAGCATGTTGATGGATGACCTAAGTTAGACCATGACCTGGACGCATATGAGGATGTGGCTTCACGTAGAAGCCTAGGCGAATCTAATCACATGGATTGGATGAACTAGACCTATGGTGACACATCAGTGACCAACCCCATACAGACCCTACGTGGTAGTGGTTGTCTACACTATGAGACAAGACGGTGACCGTTAATCCTAAGTTGACTTGGTCATAACTGTGACGAGGGAACCTAGCTCGAGGTGGACACTTGTTCACCACACGAACATGATACCCTAGAAGGAGGATAGACCCCTATGGCTAACATAGAACCTGTGCGATGGAAAATATTGGATGTGATTAAGCGTGACATGGAGATCTGGATAAAATTCATCTACGATAACTGGCATGTTTCGAATAGCAGTGAAGGACACGTTCGTGTGGAAGAGATCGAATGGGCATAGTCTTCCAGAAGAAAGACAACAAGTAGGGGGAGGTTTTTTATTTTTAAACCACCTATTCATCCATTGCATCCCTGATGTGGGATAATATCCCATGGATAACTAGAAGATCTTTAATTGCTTAGCAAATTTGTGATCGCTTCTACCCAAGATAGCTCGTTGATGGTAATTTATGAGTTGTAGTATGATACAAAGCCGCAAGCTCACACCCGACAACAATTTCTCTGATCAGAGACGTTTGTTTTTTATGTTCCAATCTATCATAGTGGCGACACTATTATTATCGACATGAGTTTGCCATCGGATCGATTGTCGTAGGTTTCGATCGAAGGCACACCACCGTTGAGATCGTGGAAGGAGCGCACCATCGCTGAGAAGAGTTGCTCAAGCTTTAGGGCAGTGATCGAGAATTTATATTTTAGCATATCATAGACAAGTGATACATCGACTATCACGAAGGATGCAACCGATCCCAAACTCCTCCCACATAGATTCTAAGAAGTGTAGGAAGTTGAACCCGTAATCGCAGACTGAAGGAATACCGGACAAAGTGATGAGCTGCAACAATCCTTCGAGTTGTCGGAGGTATGATGTTTTGCAGGTTATGTAGCGCTGATAAATCATGCAATAACCATTTGTGAAGATGCTTAATATCTAGAGACGATACTTTTCAATGGGGACGATACTCGTCGAAGCAGGTGATCATTGAACCAGGCTATGTTTGATGTTATGGATCGTTGAGTGAGCAGAAGACAACGATAGATTATAGTTATTTTGGACCAACCGACGGATCCACGATTGTAGGCAAATCCATTTTGCACAACCAACGATAGAAATACATTTTTCAATGGATAAATTTTCCATAGCTCGGAGGATCGAGGCACGAATTTGCAGAAGCATCGTTGATATTTTTTGGTCAACGCCACCCCTAGGAGAGCGCACCACCCAGACGGAGGCAACGCTACCTAGAGGAGCGCACACCACTTTCTTCTGCAGGATAGAGCGAATAAGAAGGGATTATTTTCCATTTATTCTCATTGAGCTAGGTAACTCAGGTGGTTCGAGTCGGCAGCCAAGTAGCTGCCCACTGGAAAGTAGGTGGTTCAAATCCCCTAAATTACATTTTTGCTAAAGGTGCCAACATTTGCTAAAATTACATTTTTAAAGGTATTTTTTAATTTAATTTAAATTAATTAAATTTATTTTCAATTTAATTAATTAAAAATTGCATTTTTTGCAATTTTATGAGCAAAATTGTCAAAAGCCTTCAAGGTTTTATATTTTTGGCACTAAGGGGGGATAAAGTTTTGTTTCTAGTATTTATAAGTTGCACTTAGGGGGGGTAATCTTAACTTTCCTACCTCACAAGATCTTTTGCAAAAAGGGGGGATACTCATTTTTTTTCTCTATCAAAGCTCATTTTGCCAAAAGAGGGGATGAAATTATCAGGGTGCATTTTCGGTAGAGACCGACACCTTGTTCATTTTTGTAAAATTCCTTTGTAAAGGTGCATTTTCGGTAGTGATCGACACCTTAAGAAAATGGGTAGATCAAAGAAAAAGCAAGCCCCAAAACCAATTGATGATGTTGTTACATCAGTTAAAGGTCCTTATTTTCCACCTAAGATGGATGGACCAGATTTTTATGAGAAGGGCACATTTCTCACACTAAACAATGGTTTAGTAGCCCTATTCGAAGATTCTGAGTCTTGTATAGACCTTCAGACAAATGGTGCTCGATTCCCTATTGGTGTTATAAGGGGCATATACATGTCATTGGTTGCACTTGACCTTGCCCAACATAAAGTGAAAATGGAAATAAATGAGGAAAAAGAGGTCCTAATGGTCGACGCTTGTTGTGACACAAGTGATCTTCAGCCCATTGTGGTGAATGCTTGTTGTGACACAAGTGACCTTCAGCCCATTGTGGTAAATTATTGTTGTGATACAGGTGACCTCATACCTTCAATGGTAGATATTAGTTGTAGCACAGGTGATCTCATCACAATAGCAGATTTTGCTTGTGATACTAGTGACTTAAAAACTGAACCTCCTAAAAATGAGCTCCATAATCTCATCAATAGTGACAAATGCCATATTATTAAAAGCATTGATGAAGATGATGAAATTGGGTGTTTTGAAAAACACACCAAAGGATTTGGATCCAAATTGATGAAGAAAATGGGATTCAATGGTGAGATATTAGGTAAATAGGAACAAGGCATTAAAACTCCTATAATGCTAAATGTTAGGGCAAAGAATGAAGGCCTTGGCTATTATGGACAAGCAAGTACCAGTAAAACCATGTTTGTAAACCCTAAATCTCCTACAACTCCTAAAAAGCATTATTGTAGTCATTGTGGTAGAACAGGACATGTAGCAACTAGGTGTTGGAAATTACATCCTTGTGATTCATGTGGATGTACAAATCACTCTTCTTCAAGTTGTTGGTACAAAATGAAAATGGCCAACAAGGTTCATATAGATTGTGGATGGACAGATCACACACGATGGATAAAGATGAAAGCAATATTGTATGAATTCTACAAAAAGGTAAAACCTATGGTATACCCAAAGGCAAATCCAGTGACAGACCGAGTGGCAGTCCCAAAGGCAATGACCTAGAGATAGACCTAAAGACAAACCTAGAGACAAAGTTCCAAAGGCAGATCTACAAGCATATCCAAAGGCAATGATCCAGAGGCAAATTCACAGGCAAATCTAGAGATAGACCCAGAGATACTGATCCAATGGTAACCTTAGAGCTAGAGCTAGAGCCAGAGCTATGAGCCACAACCAGAGCCCAAGAGCCAATATTCTTTCATTTATCTTCTTCTTCACTCTATTGAGATAGTTATATTATTACCCAAATAATGTAATAAAGGGGGATGTTAGAGTTACTCTATTAGTAGCTATAATATTACCTCATTTGGTAATTAGTAATTAGTCCTAGGTTATTTGTATATCTACCTATGTTAGATATTCGATAAATAACTTTATTTATCGAATATTATATTGTTAGTAATTGGTTAGTATTGTTAGCACTAATTATGCATTGTTAGCATGATTAGTGTGATAGGTTAGTAGTTAGCATAATTAGCATGATTATTGTCTAGGCTATTCCAAGCCTACATTGTACTATTTATTTGTTAATCAATCATATGAAACTATGGCTTCTAATCCTAATATGGTATTAGAGCCAATGCTCTCGGCTCGATCGTAGCTTGAGAGAAGACCCGTATTCCACTGGGAGGTACACTTGAGAGCCAATCAAACATATCAGATAGATTGACTGGATATATTTTTTTGTCATATCTAAATTGGTTTGGACCTGGATGACGTAGCGCGCTGATAGATTAGATCTGACAGTCTGACCAGCTACAGTGGACGTTGAACGTTGGTATTCACTACTATCCTGAGCTAGATAACCTACGAACGTGGAAGTGGGGACCTAGAGACCCTATGATGGCCATGCTAGCCAACCGCACTTGACGTGAATCTGCTATGACGTAGACTACGACATCATCGTTCATAAATGATCAACGAAGCATGTTGATGGATGCCTTAAGTTACACCATGACCTAGATGCAGATGAGGATGTGGCTCAATGTATAAGCTTAGGCGAATCTGATCACATGGAATAGGTAAACTAGACCTATGATGACACCTCAATGACCAGCCCTATATAGACCCTACGCAGTAGTGGCGATCTATCACAAACAGTGCCATCAACTCGACGAACCTGATGTGACACCACGAGACAAGACGGTGACCCCTAAGCCTAAGTTTACCTAGTCATGACTATGACGAGGGAACCTAGCTAGAGGTGGACACTTGTTCACCACACAAACACGACACCCTAGACAGAGGCTAGACCCCTACGGCTACATGTAGAACTTGTGCGATGGACAATATTTAATGCGATCAAGAATGACATGGCTAGACCCCTATGACTACACGTGGAACCTGTGCGATGGATAGGATTGGACGCAATTAAGCATGATGTGGACATCTAGACAAAATTCATCTATGATAATTGGCACGTTTTGAATGGCAGTGGAGGACACATTTGTGCGGAAGAGATCGGATGGGCATAGTCTTCTCGAAGGAAGATAACCAATAGGGGAAGGTTTTTTTATTTTTAAACCACCTATTCACTCATTGCATCCCCGATGTGGGATAATATCCCACAAATAACTAGAAGACCTCTAATTTCTTAGCAAATCTACGATCGCTTCTGCCCATGACAGCCCGTTGATGGTGATTTACGAGTTGTAGCGTGACACAAAGCCGCAAGCTCACACCTGATAATAATTTCTATGATCAAAGACATTCGTTGTTGATGTTCCAATATATCGTAGTGACGATGCCATTATTGCTGACGTGAATTTTCCATCAGATCAATTATCGCAGGTTTCGATCGAAGGTGCGCCATCGTTGAGATTATGGAAGGAGCGCTCCACCGTTGAGAAGAGCCGCTCAAGCTTTAGGGTAGTGATAGAGATTTTTTTTTAGCAAAATATAGATAAGTGATATGTCGGCTATCATAGAGGATGCAAGTGATCCCAAACTCCTCCCACAAAGATTCTAAGAAGTGTAGGAAGCTGAACCCACAATCATAGACTGAAGGAATACCGGACAACGTGACGAGATGCAACAATCCTTCGAGTTACCAGAGGCATGATATTTTGTAGGTTATGTAGCATTGAAAAATCGTGTAATAACCATCTATGAAGATTTTTAATATCTAGAGGCAATACCCTTCAGTGGAGGTGATACTCGTCGAAGCAGGTGATCGCTGAACCAGACTATGTTTGACGTTCTGGATCACTGAGTGACCAGAAGACAACGATAGATTACAACTATTTCGGACCAGCTAACGGATCCACAATTGCAGGTGACTCCATTTTGCATAGCCAATGATATAAATCCATTTGTCGATGGACGAATTTTTCATAGATCAGAGGATCGATGCACAAATTTGCAGAAGCATCGTTGATGCTTTTTGGTCAGCGCCACCCCTAGGAGAGCACACCATCCAGACGGGGGCAGCACTGCCCAAAGGACCCTACACCACTTTCTTTCGTAGGCTAGAGCGAATAAGAAGGGATTTTTTTCCCTTTATTCTCATCGAGCTAGGTAGCTCGGGTGGTTCGAGCTGACAGCCAAGTAGTTGCCCACTAGAAGGTCGAGGGTTCAAATCCCCTAAATTGTATTTTTTTTAAAGGTGCCAAATTTTGCTGAAATTACATTTTTAAATTTATTTATTTTATTTAATTTAAACATAACTTTAATTTAATTTATATTTCTTAAATTTATTTTCAATTTAATTAATTAAAAATTGCATTTTTTGCAATTTTATGAGCAAAATTGTCAAAAGTCTTCGAGGTTTTATATTTTTAGCACTAAGGGGGGATAAAGTTTTGTTTCTAGGATTTATAAGTTGCACTTAGGGGGGATAATATTTACTTTCCTACCTCACAAGATCTTTTGCAAAAAGGGGGATACTCATTTTTTTCTCCTTCAAAGCTCATTTTTCCAAAAGGGGGGATAAAATTGTCAGGGTGCATTTTCGACAGAGACTGACACCTTGTTCTTTTTTGTAAAATTCCTTTGTAAAGGTGCATTTTCGGTAGTGATCGACACCTTAAGAAAATGGGTAGATCAAAGAAAAAGCAAGCCCCAAAACCAAATTATGATGTTGTTACATCAGTTAAAAGTCCTTGTTTTCCACCTAATATAGATGGACCAGATTTTTATGAGAAGGGCACATTTCTCACATTAAACATTGGTTTAGCAGCCCTGTTCGAAGATTCTGAGTCTTGTATAGACCTTCATATAAATGGTGTTCGATTCCCTATTGGCGTTATAAGGGGCATATACATGTCATTGGTTGACTTGACCTTGCCCAATGTAAAGTAAAAATGGAAATAAATGAGGAAAAAGAGGTCCTAATGGTCGATGCTTGTTGTGACACAAGTGATCTTCAGCCCATTGTGGTGAATGCTTGTTGTGACACGAGTGACCTTCAGCCCATTGTGGCAAATGCTTGTTGTGATACAGGCGACCTCATACCTTCAATGGTAGATATTAGTTGTAGCACAGGTGATCTCATCACAGTAGTAGATTTTGCTTGTGACACTAGTGACTTAAAAATTGAACCTCCTAAAAATGAGCTCCATAATCTCATCAATAATGACAAATGCCATATTTTTAAAAGCATTGAGGAAGATGATGAAATTGGGTATTTTAAAAAACACACCAAAGTATTTGGATCTAAACTGATGAAAAAAATGGGATTCAATGGTGAGAGATTAGGTAAACAAGAACAAGGCATTAAAACTCCTATAATGCTAAATATCAGGGCAAAGAATGAAGGCCTTGGCTATTATGGACAAGAAAGTACCAGTAAAACCATGTTTGTAAACCCTAAATCTCCTATAACTCCTAAAAAGCATTATTGCAGTCATTATGGTAGAATAGGACATGTAGCAACTAGGTGTTGGAAATTACATCCTTGTGATTCATGTGGATGTACAAATCACTCTTCTTCAAGTTGTTGGTACAAAATGAAAATGGCCAACAAGGTTCATATAGATTGTGGATGGACATATAACACACAATGGAAAAATATGAAAGCAATGTTGTATAGCTTCTATAGAAAGGTAAAACCTATGGTAGACCTAGAGGCAAATCCAGTGACAGACCGAGTGGCAGTCCCAGAGGCAATGACCCAAAGACAAACCTAAAGACAGATCCAGAGACAAAGTTCCAAAGGCAGATCTACAGGCATATCCAAAGGCAATGATCCAGAGGCAGATTCATAGGTAGATCCAGAGATAGACCTAGATGTACTCATTTAGTGGTAACCTTAGAGCCATAACCAAAGCCAGAGCCATGAGCCATAGCCCAAGAGCCAACATTCTTTTGTTTCTCTTATTATTCACTGTATTGGGATAGTTATATTATTACCCAAATAATGTAATAAGGGGGGATGTTAGAGTTACTATGTTAGTAACTATAATATTACCTCATTTGGTAATTAGTAATTAGTCCTAGGTTAGTTGTATATCTACCTATGTTAGATATTCGATAAATAACTTTATTTATCGAATATTATATTGTTAGTGATTTGTTATGATTGTTAGCACTAATTATGCATTGTTAGCGTGATTAGTGTGATAGGTTAGTAGTTAGAGTAATTAGCGTGATTATTGTCTAGGCTATTCCAATCCCACGTTGTACTATTTATTTGTTATGGCTTCTAATCCTAATATAATTTATAGCTAAATATTTAGAAACATCCTTAGTAATAAAGGTTAGGGAGGACCTCATAGAACAATGATCCTTATTTTTCAAAAATAAGGTAAACCGTAACAACCCACAAACTCAACCTAAGGAAGAGAGCTATTTTTTTACAAGGATTAACTCACAAAGAACATCCAATATTTTCATCAGTATAAGGCATAATGACTTTTGGGTTTATTGTCACTGCAAACGACACTCAAGTGGACAAGAGTGGCTAACTTCTCATAATTTTTGGGGTCTATTTTTCTAATCTCACCACCATTAGAAAATATGTCTTAAGTGATACCCTCATTTCCCATACACTACCCTATATGAGACAACTTGACCACGACATAGGGATTACTCTTTAAGGCCCATAATACTTAAAGGTGATGTCTTTTCCCCAATTCTACATACTATCATTTATGTAGGATTACTATGGCATGATGCCTTAGTGATTAGTTAATTCCATATACCCATGGAACTAACTAAGACCATTACCACTCCTTGATAATGATCATGGTCACACTTGCCTACCCACAAGGTACCACCACTATACTACCCTATGAATGATCCAATGGATTATCCCATACCAATCCACCTCACCTCACTGCCTAAGCCATACTGCCAGGGTTTGTCATTCATAATTACCTAGTTGAAATGTCTACCCACAAATCACTAGGATTGGGTACAACTTGACTCTAGGATTTACTATTATACCGCTAATAACATTGCAAAAAAATAACCTCCTTCCTAACCCAAGGGTCCCAAACAACATTTATGACCATCTATTTAGAAGAATTAGAGTATTATATTAAATCATAATCAAATTCAACATAACATATTGCTAAGGACTAAGAATTTATATACTATAAGAGAATCATTACATATCATCGATAAAGAAATTTTTTCTACTGCTTCTACTTTAATACTAGGAAATTACGTAAATTCTTAGTTTTTATAAAAGCAGTAAAACAACATATAGAAATTCAAATTATAGTTTTGTCAACTACTTTCTTTAATGTTCCTTCAACATATAAGTAAGAATAATTTTACTTGTGATCAATAACTTATTTTCCAAGAATCTTAGTCTTTATTAAATTCTATCATTCTCTTCAATAATACATCTTATCCATCTTGCTAACTATAATTTCTTTCCAAAGGAAGCGTAAATTCGTCTTCATATATTAAATATCATTGCATCAAGGATGTATTTAAAGATATATATTCCTTCTTTAATAAACATAACATGACTTAACTCATGTTATCTCATAAATATTCCATTTTTTTATCAAGAAGCAACATTACAAATTTGCCACCAAAACCTTATTACATTCAACATATATAATGGTCCTTAATTATGTTCAACATACCAAATGGTCATTAATGTCATCTTCATCTTCAAGATCTTCTACTTGATATGTCTTCTTCAAACTTGAATGTAAATTTAGGGATCAGGACAACTCTTGAATGCATATGCAAGACTAACATGTGCTATGCAAGAAAAACATACAACAATGCAAGAGCATGTATCATATAAAACAAAATCAAGCAAGACATTGCAAGTTTGAGAGAATCCCATATTTCCCTTGATTATAGATTCCTTAGCTACTCAAGCCTCATACATCTCTTGGAAAGCTTACTATTTAATCCTTCAAATAATAACTTCCCATTTCCTAAATTTTAGAATATATTCAATACATTGTAACCTTAAAATTGTACCAATCCCTATATCATGGAATATCACTTATTTAATAAACCAAAATATTAATCTTATTTTTCATTAATTAATATTGACTAATAAACAACATATTATTTAGTCAATATTAATAAGCCAATATTAATTAATAGTTTTGGTTCCTATGTGTGCCTATGGGCCTTATCCTCCTATGTTGTTTGTAATTTCTCAGTTCCGAGGCCACCAAAGGTGGTCCTCCTTTTTGGTTCGTTTCGTTCAGGGTTGATCCCATTCGGGATCCCCTTTGCGGCTTGTAAAAGGTTTTGGGTCCCTTTCAAAACCCTTTATCAATAAAAAAAATATTATTAAGACAAAAGCCTTCAATATTAATTAATAGTTATATTCCTATGATTTAACAAAACTATTAATTAATTACAAACTTAATATAATAATATTGATTTTTGCGATATCGCGACATGTTGCATTTTCGCGGCCAAAGGAGAAAAGTGTTGCGATATCGCGACATGTTGCATTTTCGCGGCCAAAGGAGAAAAGTGTCGCAATATCGTGACATGTTGCATTTTTGCGGCCAAAGGAGAAGAAGGAAAGAGGGTCGCGATTTCGTGACTAGTTGCATCAACTGATCATGCCGATCCCCCTGTTAGCTAGTTAATGGTTCAAGAGATTTGGCTCCATTGCAAATCTTCTTTTACTATTGTAAGCATGTGTTCTCTCTAATTTCTGTTGGGAAGTGTCTCTTCCCAAATTGTAATTGTTCTTTGTTTTAATACAAGTTTTTTCAAAATTTTCAAAAAAAATATAATAATATTGATAGATAAATAATTATATTATTTAATCAATACTAATAAGGCAAAAGGCTTCCATATTAATTAATAGCTTCATTCCTATAACTTAATAAAACTATTAATTAATTATTTTTTAATTGAAATTGTTGTCAAATTCATATTAACCAAAAACATAAAGGATCAAATACAATATAAATGCTAACTCTCATCTGGGTACCTACCTCTAGGCCTAAACACCTGATAACCATCAAAACCATGATAGATTCCCCTCTAGCAGGGACAAAGCATACTAGGATGCATTCACAAGGCCATGCAAGGCACCCATCACCATAAATAAGCACAATAGAGACCACACATAGGCCTCTACTATTGTATTACAACTTGAGGTCATGAAGGGTAAAAAAAGAGGATAAATAGGATATATTGGCACACTCAGGATGCTCGACTACAAACACTAGAAGTGAACAGCCACGCATGTGATCTCCTGGTAACCTATACCAAAAACTAAGATATCCCCAATGGCTATCATAGGGATGAAAAAGCATACCTTCACCAGGACTTTGAAAAGACATGCCTGCATAATACTGAATGACTTGAGACTGGTGGGTCACTCCCCCTAATGGGTGGCCTGCATACTATCTACTGAGGAGAGACTATTGCATTTTTTCAAAACAAAAAAATTCAAGGGAGCAACTACACTAGGAAATCATTTGCTAAGGAGAAGAGTCTAAGTGACCCTGCTCCACCTCAAAGGGCTACCCTTTTGGATGCATCATTAGATGCATAATTAACTACAATAGCTAATTTTGTGCCACCAAATATTTTTGTACACCACACTACTCTATGCATTGTGTCCTCTCTTGATAATAAAATGGAGTCCCACAACTCCTAAGAGAGGCATAGGATAGTCCCCATCCCTTCGTCATGATTCATACACAAGGGCCCCCCAGAGGGTCTTAAGGGTATTTTTGAGTCTGAAACCTAAAATTTTGACTTATTGCAACAATACAATTTGTAGGTAAACTCTCTTGATGACTGTTTGAACAACAAAATTCCATGCACATTCCAAGACATGATTCTTATGAACATCAATATGACATATCATCAGCTAAGGCATCATAGGCATTTTGAGTGGGTACAAGCTACATATAATCATACAGAGTACCTATTCTCTTGGAAAGACATATGGCTAAGGAGGTATTATTGGAGTGAAATTTGGAGGCCTATGGATCCACTCCTTACCTCCAAGGTGTTGATCTCTAGGGACACCTCTGAAAGGATGGGGGAGGCATCCTGTGATGGATTGTGCTTGTGTTTTTTATTATGTTGGGTTACCCAACCCTCTTCGACTATTTTATGAGGAGTTTGCTCCATAGGATCCTTGAAATCTAGAGGGGGCAAAAGGGATATGGGGTTACTACCAAGTTAGAAGCTTGGGTTAGTGAATGAACGAGGAAAGGGGGTACATCACGAGAACTAAAAGGTTGTGAAGGCTAAACAGGTGGCACTATTTTGCTTGCATGTTGAGTAGGGGTAGTAGGAGTACTAGTAGATTGGTTTTGTTGTTTGGGAGGTCTCATTAGATAATTTTTAATTATATGGACTTGCTACTTGTAGTAGAAACATGAGATTGAAAAGTTGAGATAATTAATCCATTGTTCGAATTGGATACCAACGGATTTGAATAAGATCTTACTCGAGAGGTCCTTGGAGACATCACCCTCAACTAAGATGCATGGGTGGGAGTGCATTAAGTTGGAGGGATCGGATGGGAGGATTAATGGTCTTCCAAACCTAGTAGCTATATGAGGTAAGTACTTTATCCATGCCAAGTTTAAGAAATGGAGCTCAATCCAAAGGGGGAATTTCATGTTTGATACATTCTTGGGGTCAAATTGGAATATCCAATGCTATAGAAAGACAAGTTGACCAAAAATCATCTAGGTGCCAAGTCTTAGGATTTTTTAGCAAGTCTTTAGAGGTGAAAGTGATAAAAATGAAGGATTATCCAAAGCGATGATAAGAAGCAATCATCCAACCCTTGTATTCCCAGACTTTAACAAACCAACAATTGGGATTTTCATTAGGGGGGATTATTCTAGAAAAGAATAAAACAACTATTCATTATTCTAATTCTTTTATTTCTTCAGTAAAATCATCTTGCAACTCAAACTCGAAGGTACCTGACTCTTTAGCCGACTTATTTTCCTATTTAGAGCTTTGATTTTCTACTACATGTCCTACTTCAAGGGTTCCCTTCTTTGGTATGTGTTGGTCACCACCTCCTTGTTCAAATCCTCCAGGTCCATGGGTTGAGGGTGTGAGTCTAATATTATTTTGTCTTATATTGGAATGAAGACCCTCTAGTTGAGTTGTTGGGGACGCTTGAGAATTGCTACCATTAAAATTCAAGTTGTTGAGCAACGCATGGGCATAATGGGAGCTAAAACTGAGTCCACCCTATAGCATAGCACTTAATCTAATGGGGGAGCCTAAATGGTAACGTGGGTTGCTACCTTTGGAAATCTCGCTTCTATCTTGGTATGCTCCTAGAGTTACACTATTTTGTGGGCCACGGTAGAGGCATGGCTCAAATATAAAGGAAAATCCATGAGCAGGGTTGGAGGCACCCTCAATCCCTATATTATCATCCTTCCACTTTGGTTGTTGGATCGATTTATTCTTAAACTTAAATAGGAGGTCCACTAGCAAGTTGCCAAAAGGTGAAACAAAAAGCTCCTCATCTTGTGACTTGCCCTCTCTGTGGAAATGGAAAGCAGAACCAAAAGTCGGTGGCCTAAGCTCATTATCTTTCTTGTTAGATGGATTGCATCAATCCCACTAAAATTGTCATGTGATGCAACTCTTGGAGCCAAGAACCCCAAGTCAACTACTATCTATGTCTCTCTGACATGAAATAGCAATGTTGTAGTCTCTATCTTGGGTAAATGGTCACCTACAACACCCAGCAATGGATTTCCATCAATTGACATAAATCCTAGAGGGACATTATCCATGTCAACCTCCATGTTGTACCCCCTAGAGAGCCCTTCAATACGAGATCATGAGCTATCCAGTATGACTCTCACTAGATTCGATGCTTCGATCTCCTTTCGTTATTGCCTCCTTCCAGACCACCTTTAGGATTTTATGTAGCAAAACTACTAATTAATTACTTGATATTAATATTGACAAATAAGAAACACGTTCTTTAAACAAAAATCATCCATAGTTTCATTCCTTCACAAACTATTAATTAACTTCACAATGAATAAAGTAACACATTTATTTGGCCCCATGTAAAGGTTTGGGACAAAGATATCATCCCTAAGATTACTATTTTTTAGTGGTTGGTTATGCGTAATAAAATTATGATCCAGGATAATGTAAAAAAATATGGTTTCATCTTACCAAATAGATGTTTTTTGTGTGTCAAAAGGAGGAAAACATTGATCATCTACTTCTCAAGTGCTCCTTTACCAATAACTTGTTTGATCAGCTCTGTAGTGAATTCCAATTTCAGTGGGTTTTCCCTAGAACTATCTCATAATTGAACTTGCAATGGGAGCCTCCATTTAAAGGTAGAAGAATCAGGAAGTTGTGGCTTCTAAGCCTTCCACATATCTGGTGGAGAGTCTAGAATGAAAGAAACCATAGAATATTTGAGGACTTGAATATGGATTGGAAAATGGTTTAGAACCGAGCAAGAAGTCTCCTAATGGAGAATTTTAACACTATCCGCTTCAAGGAGGGATGGGAATCAGAGCAAGAAAGGCAAATATTGGAATGTTGGAGAGTCAGAGAGAAATTTCCAATACCTCGAGTTCATCCAAGAACTCATGCAAAATGGATACCGCCACCAGTTGAATGGTTCAAATTAAATTTTTATGGGGCCTCGAAAGGTAATATTAGCCTTGCGAAAGCTGGAGGGGTGATCCAAAATCATCTGGTTAAGATAATCAAAGCCTTTTCTGAACCACTGGGTGAACAAACAAGTCATTTTACTAAAGTAAGAGCAGCTCATGTAGGAATTTCTTTGGCTATCAATTGCAATCTAGATAAGCTCATAGTTAAAGGAGACACAAAATATTGTGACCATTTTAAAGGGAGGACAACCAGGCGCCTGGACTATTGATTTAATGATTGTGGAAGCTCAAGCGCTTTTGTATAGACTCGAGAATGTGTCTATCAATCATATTTATAGAGAAGACAACAAGGTAGCAGATGGTCTTGCTAACAAAGGAGTTATGGCAAAATCCATAAAGGAATGGGGGAATGATATCCTAGTGCACATAAATAATTTAGTTGATAACGATAATGCCACAGGAATTGACAATGGGGATTAGTAGGAAGAGGTTTGAAGGAAAGCATAGAGTATATGATATTTAGATATGTAAGGTGTATGTTGGTTTTCTAGTTTTGGATGTGGTTAGTGAAGTGTGTTTGTTGTTACACGGTTGGTATAGGAGTGGTAAATCCTTCTTGGTAAAATGGACAGTGATTGGCCATATCTATTGATGTCAAAATTTTAGCATTCCTTTCAAAAATGCACTTTTCCAACTTAATGAAAAAAAGTAACACGTTAATTAATTAGAAATATTCAATATTAATTAATTAAAAAATCCCAAGGGAGCAAGAGACCTCTCGATCTAGGCGGGAGGTCACATTTTCAAATTCTTGCTCCCTCCTTGGCTCTTCTTGGGGATTTTCAAGTGGATCTCCTACTTTCCTATGACTTTCTAGGTAGATCTCCTATTTTCCTAGGCTTTCTAGCCTTTCCTATCTCTACTTGGTGCTTGGAGGGCCTCCAGGACCTTTTCTATGTCTTCCTGAGGTGTTCTAGGAAGTCTTCTTAGGTGGTGCTGCGTGGTCGAAAAAACCTAGTTTTTGGCACGGTTTGGGAGGTTTATGTTCTTGCTCGGTTTGGGGGCTAGTGGAGCTCTTCCCTGCAGTTTTTCCTTTGGCCATGGGATGGGGCCATGTACTTTATTGTCTTGGCATTGCTTCGGAGTGGGCTTCGGTTCGTTTGTTCTGCTTGTCGGGATGGTCATTTGCTGGTTTTTTTGGGTTTGGGGGAGGCCCTGATTGTTCTCAGTTGAGTCATTTCCATGGTTTGCAATTTGTGGTTGGTGGTCTAGGGTTTTCTATGGATTTGTTTAGTTTGTTCTGCTTGCCTAGATGGTCATTCAAAATTTTGTTTGGGCTTGGGGGAGGCCCAAATTGTTTCCAGTTGAGTGATTCCCATTGTTTGAGGTTTGTGGTTGGCAATTCAATATTTTTGACGGATTCATTTCATCCGATCTGCTTGTCGGGATGGTCATTCGCTATTTTTTTGGGCTTGGGGAGGCCTCAATTTTATTGTTCATAGTTGAGTGATTCTCGTGGTTGACGGTTCGAGGCTCATGTCTAGGGGTTTCTGATGGATTTCTTATCTTCCTTTTTTGGTCTTGGAGGGGACCATGTGCTACATTGTGTTGTAGAAGGGTTTCGTGGGTTTTCCTTTGGTGGTAGGGTTAGGGTTTCTTGTAAATTTATGGGTACTTTATGGATGGTCCTACCTAAAAATATTTTTGGTCTGGTTGGGGGACCATTTGTTTTGTTGCAAAAGAGGGCTTCTTGATATTGTGTTGTGCTTGATCTTATTCTTATTTTGAGGGCATCTTCTTTGATAGTTTTTTTTTTTTTGTTGTGCTTCACCTTTATTCACTAGGAGATCACATGCCCTATCGTGATCTCCTTCGACTATTCTATTTTCAGGCCTATGGATGACCCTGCATGAACTATCTTTGTAGATTTGCTCGGTGTTGGTGTTCTGGTATTCAATCATGTGGAGTTTTCTGCATTTTGAGCATTTTGAAACTATGTGTTTTTCCCTAGGTGGGAAAACCTTTTTCAAAAAACAAATCTTAGGGAAGCTTTTGCGGATGGTCCAGTGTTGTTTTGCAGATGGTCCTAGGATGTTTTACAGATGGATCTGTGTTGGTTTTCGGGTGGTCCCATTTCTCTTAGGGATGGTCCTGATTCATTTACGGATGGTCTTTTTTTGTTTATGGATGGCCCTGCACTGTATTTCTTCATTATTTTTTCTTCGAGCCTTCTAAATCTACGAGATTTTCTCCTGTGCAAGAAAACCCTTCTCAAATTTGTGTGTAACTATGAGGTTCTCTCCTGTGCAAAAAACCCTTTTCAAATTTGGGTGTAACTATGATGTTTTCTCTACTGCCACTGCAAACCTTCATATATTTGTAAAATGTTACAGGATCCTTTCAAAATCCCTCTTACCAATAAAAAAAATTAATCAAAAAATCCATATATTAAAGATACAAAATAATGGTTCCTAGTTTAAATCTATTATGATGTACAACCAAAACATAAAATAAGCAAGAAGCATAAATAAAAGGCTTCATGTATAAACTTTTCTCTCACCCAAACAAGATATTGTCTAATATCGGCTAGTGACCCTAT
The DNA here is from genome assembly GCA_028583015.1 of Wollemia nobilis. Taxonomy (NCBI): domain Eukaryota; kingdom Viridiplantae; phylum Streptophyta; class Pinopsida; order Araucariales; family Araucariaceae; genus Wollemia; species Wollemia nobilis. Next base: position 7,827,739 of record JAQPPZ010016995.1, on the reverse strand, counting down.
GGAGTAAAAGTACATGAAAAAAAATAAGCAAATTGCTTTGCTTACCATGCTTCATGGTTTCATTCATAATCCAGCATCATGTGTCACACAGGTAATAACAGATGCAATAGTAAATGCATGCATAAATATATGCACATAGTGTGCTATCATATTGCTAATATAACATATAGAATATAAACGTACATTATAAAGTTGAAGCAATCATCACACCTTTTGTACATACAAAAGCGAATACTTCACAATATTACAATGAAGCTAACAACAATGAGTGCAATTTGAATGTCTATAAGCAATAATAAAATATCATTAAGCATAGTAATTAATGATGTAGAAGAATTACTACGTAAGGGATATTACAACTATTTAATCACCAAACATGCATGTCATTGCACTATGACTATTACGTGTAGAATAATAAAGCAATGTGATTATGTTAACTATTATATTGTAATATAACTTGTTGCATAAATACACTTAACACTACACTCAATCACATGTTGCAAATATAGTTATCACAACAGACTCATACAAGAAACACTGCATATATTTATATCATAACAATTGCAATTGGTTCATCTACAGTAACCACGACATCAATGTTTTCCAATCCAAATTCTTTACCAAATAATGTAACTCAAAAAATTTAAAAAATTTAATGGTTGGTCTGATTTAACGAAAACTCCAAACATTTAGGTAATCAAGCAAATCGAAGGAATTTAAACAAATATTTAAATACAACATATCAAGTATACAATCATTTCCATTTGAAGGATAAACCAAAATAATACCTTCATAGGCTTACTCCAAAAATCCCTTTTTTCACTTATTCAATCTTTGATTCGACGTAATTCCTTTTGTCCATAATTTTCCTTCCCTTTGTTCTCTTTTGCCCCTCCATCTAGACCAAGAATTCAAAGTAACATTTGAAGAGAAGAAGGAGTCCAAAATACAATAGAAAGGTAAAACCAAGTGTCATGACTCTTTCTTGCTTCTTTATGAAGTGTTTCACAAGAAAACTTTCCAATAGATCCGTTTCCAAAATTAATTTCCAATTCACTATTTAAAATTTGTATTTTATAAATATATCAAATGTGCCACTATTGGATGGAGCAGCAAGGAGGAGGAGCGGGAGGTCTAGGGGCGGAAAACCCTAGGTGTGGGGCTTCGGATGGTAGAACAATAGGCACGATAGGTGGGGGCTCTGGTGAGATAGCAGGGCCCCAGGCGGAGGATGTGGACAAGGAAATTCTATTGGAACCGGACCCAGGGCGTTGGGCGGATGCGGTCGAAGATATCTCTGATGGGGACCAGGACTCTGTGCGTCAGGATCAAGGGAAGACCCAGGAAGGAGACAAAGAGAAACCTGACAACTGGAGACCATCTTATCTTAATGCTCTTCGTGGTAAGCAAAAATTATCCGACTCTTGTTTTAATCTAAAACCCATCAATGGTAGGTTGGACATCCCGGATACCCTAGCTCAGCATGTGGCTATGGAGGGCAGAACGTCTCTGGTGGCAAAATTTATGGGGGTTCGACCGAACTTGGAAGTCATAAGGAGATGGGCCGTCCAAAAATGGTGGCCAAGGGTCGGTATGATGATTAAGGCTTTACCCAAGAGTTTCCTTTTGGTGACATTTCAATGTGACCAGGACATGGAAAGGATTCTTCAAGGAGGTCCTTGGTTTTTTGGGAAAATGGGCTTGTATCTGAAGCGTTGGACCCCCGATTTCAACCCCCAGACCCAGGTGTTGGATTTGGCTCCTATTTGGGTTAAGATGTCGGGATTACCTCTGCTTTTCTTGGAATGAGCAAATCTTGGCTGGGATAGCTGCAGAGATTGGGGAACTGGTAGCTATCGATCCTGCAACCTTGAGCAGAACAAGACTTCTTTCTCCTCGCATGTGTGTGTTGGCGGACCTGAGTAAAGAACTCCCTAAATCTATTATATTATCGTCTATGTATGGCCTTCATACTCAGGACTTTGAATATGAAAATATGTCTATTAAGTGTAGTGTTTGCGGGAAGGTAGGGCACCAGGGTATCCACTGCCTTTCCAAGAACCAGCCCCCACCCCAAAATACTGTTCCACAAACCCAGAATAATATCCCTCCCCCGCAGGTCTCCATTCCTGCCCAACATGGGCCTCAAGGACGTGGGGCTCGGAATCCGAATATCAGAGACCCCATTCGACCTAATGTCAGAAAGAGGCAACGTTATAACCCTCCTCCCAGAAATACCTATGCCTCAAAATCCTCTCACAGGGGAGTTGGTCCCTCTGGTGGGAACCCTCAAGTACAACCTGCTCCAAAGGTGATGCAGCAGGCCCCAGAACCAAATCACAAAGGAAAAAACCACATAGATCAATGCCCTGGAGCAAGTAAGTTCGATTGGGTAATACGGGAGACCTATGGAGGCTCGACGAAAGTGGTCCCCTATACTTGTAGAGGAATTTATGGGAAGAAATTCCAAGGAGATCAACATCCCAGTGGAGAACAGTTTTGATGCATTAAATCATCTGAAGGGAGATCAGATGGATAGCCAAGAAGTGGAATCTGAGGTAGAGGAGACCCAAGAGAAGGATTTAGAGGAGCAAAATCAGAGGAAGGAGCAGGAAACTGATAAGACAGACAAGGATACTCGGGAGGTAGAGGTGAACCACCAAGATCAGTGTACCCCCAAAGCAGGGAAAAAGGAACCTACTAATCAAGAAGCTAAGAGCACGAAATCATCTCCACTGTCAGAAAGACCAGTTAACCTGGAGATCCAGGTTGTTACCCCAAATGCCAAGACTGACCCATCCAATATGGTTACCAAAGCCAAGTGAAACCCAAGGAACCCCCACCTAAAGCGGATGTATGGGGATATGGTTCGGTAGGAAGAGGGAAACCTAGCAATGTTGCCTTAAGGCAGAAAGAAGCAGAGCGAGGAGTGGTTGATGGCACTCAAGCAGTATTACACTTTGGGGTGAAGGCTCGGGGATCCAAAGCCCATAAATGAAGATTCTATCATGGAATATACATGGGAGCAATCCTACAAAAATGAGAGCTTTGTATGCTCTTAGACAAGAACACAAACCGGATATGATATTACTACAAGAAACTAAAATGGAGGAGAGTAGAGTGATCCCTTTTAAGAATAGGACTTGGTGAGAAGCTGAAGTAGTAGCCCAGGAGGCCACTGGAATAGCAGGAGGGTTGTTGGTTATGTGGAACAAGAATGTGATTGATAGTAGAGTGATTATGATGTCTAGTTGGTTTATTTGTCTCCTATGTTTGGATAAAACCACGTAGGAAGAGTGGATCTTAACGAATGTATATGCTCTAGTTAGACAGGGACTGAGAAGGGTTCTCTGGGGTCAGCTAGCTGAACTGAGGGAGACGGTCCCCAACTACCCTTGGATTGTGGTGGGGGATTTCAATTGCTACCTTAATCCTGTAGATAAATTTGGGGGCTCTCAAAGAATAATTGTTGATATCTATGAGTTTAGAGATTTTGTTGATCAACATGAGCTGATGGATGTGGACCTACGTAGATTCTCCTATACATGGTCTAACAAAATACTGAAGGAAAACCAAATTCAGATCAGATTAGATAGGTTTCTTCTTTCTCAGGAATGCTTGGAGAGGTTTGGGGACTCTTCATTAATGACACTACCAAGAATCGGGTCTGACCACAACCCAATTCTGTGGGAAACTAGGGAGGACTCTAAGAAAAAATACATTAGACCCTTTCGATTCGAACTTATGTGGCTCCAACACCAGGATCTCAAGGATCTGGTTGCCCAATGGTGGGACAAAAAGTATAATGGTTCGAAACTGGCCCAAGTGGCGTGTAAACTGAGGAATGTGAAGGCTAACATTAGAGAGTGGAACAAAACTTCCTTTGGCAATATTTTCGCAAAAAAGGCAGAACTAAAAGACAAGATCAATGAACTGCAGGAGAATCTAAAGTCAGATCAGCTTACAGAAGATCTGAGAAACCGGGAGAGGGAGTTGTTAGCCGAATACCACACGGTGTTGGGATTTGAAGAAACCTTATGGAGGCAGAAATCCAGACTACGTTGGTTGAAGGAGGGTGACAGAAATACAAAGTTCTTCCATGTCTCTACTCTTCGCCACAGGAGTACTAACAAAATTAAGGAGATCAAGATGGTCGATGGGTCTAACACCAAAGATATGGAAGACATAAGGAGGGAAGCGGCCGAGTTCTTTAAATCGTTGCTAGAAGATGTAAATCCTACTATTGAAGAAGAGGACTCTCTGTTGGCGGCCATTCCACCCCTTGTCACTGAGAATCTTAATGGATTCTTACTCAGCCCTTTTACAGAGGAGGAAATCAGGAAGGCGGTTTTTGACATGGATGGTAACAGCTCCCCAGGACCGGATGGCTTCCCCGTTGCTTTCTTTCAGAAGTTTTGGGATATCCTAGGCGATGATGTAGTGGAAGCTATAATTGAGGCTCAAAAGGACATGGAAATCCCAGAAGGAGTTAATGCTACATTTTTAGTCCTCATCCCTAAACTAGTGGGAGCAATGGAATTTTCTAGTTTTCGCCCTATCAGTTTATGTAACACTCTGATGAAGATTCTCACGAAAACAATCGCCAATAGGCTGAAGGTTATCCTGCCATTCATCATTGATATGAACCAAGGAGGTTTTGTGAAAGGGCAACAAATATTGGATGGTATCATCACAATTCATGAAGTTATTCATTCAATGGTGGCTAGTAAGGAAGCAGGTATGTTACTAAAGCTAGACATGAATAAAGCCTACGATCGGGTCTCATGGCGTTTCCTCACCAAGATTTTGGGTAAGTTTGGTTTCTGTCCCCAGTGGATTAAGTTGATTTTTAGTTGTATCTCTACCACAAGATTTTTTGTCATGGTGAATGGGTCACCCTCCGGTTACTTTAAGAGTGAAAGGGGGCTGCGACAAGGAGATCCTTTGTCTCCATACTTGTTTATTATTTTAGCGGAAGCATTGGGTAGGAACATTTCAGAAGTTGTGGCAGAAGGTCGATTGGGAGGTTTCAAACCAGCCTCAACAGTAGAGCCAGTGTCTCACCAACAGTTCATGGATGATACGATCATTGTGTCCAAAGCCTCGGTGCCTCAGGCTAGGAAGCTGAAGAGAATTCTAACCAAGTATGAGACGGAAGCAGGACAATACATAAACTATAAGAAGAGTAGCATCTATTTCTTTAACATGCCTGGTGGGAGGGAGGAAAGAATAGCTAACCTCTTTGGATGTGGAAAGGAGCTTTTACCGATGACTTATCTAGGCATGCCTATGTTCGAAGGAAGAATGAAGGCTACATTGTGGAACTCAGTCATTGATAGGATCTCCAAAAAGTTAGCAGGGTGGAAGGGCAGCCTTCTCAGCTCCGTAGGGAAAGCCTTACTAGTTCAAACTACTTTACAGAGCATTCCAATCTACTGCATGTCTCTATTTAGAATGCTTGCAAAGGTCCGAGCTACACTGGAGCAAATTCAGTGCAACTTCTTGTGGTCAGGTTCGGAGGAGAGAAAGAGAATTTCGTTGGTAGCATGGAATCAGGTGTGTGCAAGCAAAGATCAAGGGGGCCTGGGGCTGAAGAGAATGAAAGAAATGAACCAAGCTCTGATTGGAAAACAGGTCTGGAGATTTGTCAATAATGATCAATTGGGATGGGTAAAACTTCTTAAGGCAAAATATATCAAAAATAATCAGGACTTCCTGAAAGCTGATAATCTCCCTAGAGGATCCTATTTTTGGAATTGTTTGCTCGAATGTCATGAGGTAGTCAGGAAAGGCATCAGATGGAGAATTGGTAATGGAAGACAAGTGGACTTTTGGCAAGATCCATGGTTGGAAGAAGCCCCTCTGCAAGATAACTTAGACCTTCGGGTCCTCCAACACAAACTTTCAGAGGAAATGGGAGGAAAAGTAGGGGATTTTCTTGTTGTAGCATAGGAAACTTCCTCTTGGAATAAAATCATAGTTCAAAATCCTTCAGAGCAAGAGAAGGTGGCCTTGACCAAACTCAATGATGCTTTAAGGGTGTTCCCGATCATTCCAAGGGGAGGAAGAGACAAGATGATTTGGGGCAAAACTACAAGTGGGATCTATTCAGTAAAAATTGCCTATAAACTAATCCACTCAGGATTTAATGGTTGGACTCCGACTTCTATTATTTGGTTAAAGAATTTAACCCCAAAAATAGCTTTCTTCTTTTGGCTGGCAGTTCAAAATAAGATTCTGACAACAGATAATCTGCAGAGGAGAGGTTTCCAATTCATCAATCGATGTATCTTGTGTGAGAAAGCGACAGAATCTGTAAGTCATATCTTTCTAACTTGTGAATTTTCTTGTGCAGTCTTCCAAATGATTATGTCCAAATTTCATATAGATTGGGTCCGCCCAAATAGCATGTCTGACTTCTGCATACAGTGGGCTTCCCCCTTCTGGGCGAAACTTTTGACTTGGCTCTGGAAGCTCAGCTTACCCCATTTTTTATGGGGGATATGGAATGAGAGAAATAAGAGAGTATTTAAAGGATGGAAGAAAGATCCCAGGTTATGTGGTAATAAAATAATCGAGCTACGAAAGAAAACTGGAAAACCTTTTACTTCAAAAATGAGACCCTGTCTCCTAGGGAAAGGAGGATTTTGCGAAACTGGGGAGAGGAACCTCCAGACCCAGTCATTACAACCAACCCACGGGATGGTGTCAAGTGGATACCCCCACACAAAAGTGGGTTAAGTTCAATTTTGACGGGGCAGCCAAAGGAAATCCGGGGGCTGCAGGAGCAGGAGGAGTTATGAGAAATGAGGAAGGAAAAGTGGTCCTTGCCTTTGCGGAGCCTTTGGGAACTCAAACAAATCATTTTGCAGAAGCTCGAGCCTGCATGCAGGCAATGAGAATTGCCAGACTAGAGGGTTATAAGGAAGTAATATTTGAAGGGGATTCACTTAATATAATCAAGGCAATTAAGGAGGATAAAGACCCCAGCTGGACCATCTCGGAGCTTATCCTAGAAGCAAAGATTCATAAATCCCATTTGGTTAGTGCCCGAATCCAACACACCTTCAGAGAAGGGAACCAGGCGGTGGATCTAATGGCAAATATTGCAGTTTCTGTTGGGGAGATGCAAATTTGGAAGGATAACTTCCCTCAAGAATTATTGGTGTTGGCTTCTAAAGAAGATCTAAGATCAAACCTGTTAGAGCAGCAGGAGATCAGAGTGGTTGATGATGAGTAATCCGACAGATGGAATTAGGCAGAGGGACAAAAGGCAACCCATTTGTTGGGGCCTAGGAAGTGACAAGTGTACGGTACAACAGCCTAGTGTTATGTTTAGTAAGTGCTAGGTGTTGTCTGGTTTTTGTTTTATCCTGAATAGTCCAGCGGCAAGTATAGGACTGCGGACTCTAAGTATGGCTTAATGTGGGTCTTGGGAAGATCCATTTTGTATTTTGATTATACGGGCTTGGAGCTAGAACCAGCCCATTTTGACTATGTAAAAGGTTTGTGGACCTTATAACCACCTCTACCTAATACCAAAAAAAAAACAATGTGCCCCCTTTTAATAAAGTTTAACTAACTAATGCTTACATTAATTTACTAATAATCTTAGGGCAAACATTACTCTTTTTTTTGTTGGATAATAAGGTGTTGTACTGCGGTCCCCCACCCTTGACAAATTACATCTCTCTTCTTTAGAGCTTGAGAGTTTAAAATAGGTACACTTCTCATCTCAATTGAGATGTTATAGCTAGAAACCTACATCATTTTAAATAAAATGTTTGAATTCTTGATTTTCATTTTTTGGATCTTTTCAAATCTCTGTATGAATACAATTAATCCAGAATTTAGCATCTTTCTTGACATTTTCCTATAGCAGCCTTCACAATGCCAAAAATTCACCTTTACTATCTATGCCTTGCATCTTAGTAGAGTAATATTTCCAAAACATCGCACTATCATAGTCTACTTTACCAAATTTGGATTGCTAGTTTCCTTCCTGAAACACAAGTGCAACCACCAAAATTATAATAAATAGTCTAAATGAAAACATATTATTGTTACAAAATAAAGGAGGTATTACCAATGGAAAACATTAAAGTAAATCTCAATCATTAATTGATTTAGGCAATTAACATTATTTTGTCAGCTTCAAATAAACTTTATACTTCCTCTAACCATGAAAAGGAGAAATTAACTTCACGATCCTCAATCAAAACTCCTCTATTGGTTAGTTTATTTGCACAATTGTTTCCTTCCCTAAATATATGTGTAAACCTAATTTCTTCAAACTCTTTAGCAAGGTCTTGAATTTCCACAATTATCTCTTGTATGTTCCATGGAGCCTTTGAAGCATTACTCATCTCATTACTTCAATATTATTATTATTTTCTAATGCTAGTGTTAATTACTAACATTAAGATAATAATAATTAAATTAATTACTCACCTAATTAATTTAATTAATACCAAATGTTAATATTAACCATTAACATCGATATTTAATAAGACTAACAATATTACTAATACCTTATTTGATAAATCATTAACCAAACAAATTACATACTCCAGAACACATGTAGTGACACAAGGGCTCATGCTAAAAGCTATCCTTGCCTGGACTAAGATGCAAATAAAAAATATGCACAAATAATGTTTTTCCTTAATTAGAAGACTTTACTATAATTGCAAAATTATCACCCACCTATGAAGGATCCCCTATGCACAGTGTAAGGACTCTTTTGGCTTTTATAGCAACCTCCTTATCCGATGATGCATTTTAATCACACATGCAAATGTATCTACATGAGGGTTGTATCCTTGTGGCTATCAATGATAATTCATCCATCATTTCCATTTTCTCTCAACTTTGGTGGTTATCCCATACTAAACCACTTATGAGAGTACCTGATCCTATAAACACAAAATTGATCAACGATACCATATTCTAAAAATAACATAACCCAACTCTAGAAATATTAAGGTACAACTATCAACTCATCTTGATAGAATAAAGGAGAATCATGCATTAAATACCAATATACCATTACATCAATCAAGCAACAAGGGAAAGCCCTGTCAAGATAAGCCATTACACAAATATTCATAAATTTAATGGGTATTGGCCAAGGGATTTGGCTTTGATAAAATGTATTGATAGGAGATGGAAATCTCCAAGAGTGAGTTTATTATTTCTTTCCAAAGGTTGATTCCTATCCATAATTGGTTCTAGGGAGGAAAGAGATAGAATACTGAAAGGGGTGCCTTGGTTTATGGGAAGAGTAGGATTCTTCTTTACCCACTGCTACGAAGACTTTGCAGTTAAAACATAAATCTATCCATCGTACTAGTCTGGGTCAATATGTATTGGTTGGTCATTGAATTATGGGAAATTGATACCTTCAAGGAAATAGACAACACTTTGGGAAAATTCCTTAAAATTTTAGAAACTACAAAAGATGGATTCTTGGCTATTTATGAATTAATACTGGTCATGATTGATATCAATAAACCTTTACTAGAATCAATTATTCTTAAGTATGGGGGTAAGTTATGGACCCAAACCATGGATTATGAAAATATATCTTTTAGATGTATAATATGTTATGAGGTGGAGCATGTTGAGAGATCATGCCCTAAGAAGAGTCTAGTAGAAACATACATAGAAAACCATAAGAGAAACTTAAAAATGGATATCGACGAGGATGGTTTTTAAATTCATAAATATAGGTCTAGATAGATGAAAGTAAATAAATAATGGAGACCAATAAGGAAGTATATTGGAAGAAATACTAATTCTTTTAAGGCTTTAGCCTATGAAGAAAAAGTAGATCAAATCTTAGAGGACACAATACAACAAGATCAAAATATTAACAAGGAACCGTCTATTTAGTATGATCCTGATTTAGGGATGAACATTCTCGATGAACCTAAGGAATACGCCTCATCAAATTTTAAATAATCTCTTGAAATACCATGCACCATTCATGAGAAGGAATGGTAGAAAACATAGTGTTAGATGTTAATACCTCTACCATTAACAAGTAAATACCATAAAATGAGTAGGATAAGTCAAAAGATTCCTTAGTAGAGCCACGAGAGGATAAAAATAATGAAAAGGAAAGTTATGAAAAAATATTGAGGAATAGAAAAATTATACCTACTTTTGATACTAATAAGGCAAAAAGAGAAAATCCTTCAAACTATCAAGTGAGCTAGCAAAGCAAGAGCAAACACAGAGAAAGGAACACAATCTAATTTGGTTGAACTTCTCTTTACCAAACAACAAAATGATATCAATAATTTGTAGGTAGGGCCAATAGTCCCTAATGAGACATGATTACCATCTCATGAAATATAAGGGGTGCTAATGCCCCATCAAAGCAGAGGTGTATCAGGGATTTGTGTTTAAGTAATAAGCTTTATGTTCTTCATATCCAGGAAACTAAATTGACAAAGGAAGAAGTTTCCAAAACTATGAAAGAATTGTGGATAAGATGTGAATGGGATGCTATGGATTTATAAGGAGCAACAGGGGGAATTCTAACATTTGGAAACTAGTTAAAAGCTCCTAAGAAAAATTTGATAAAACACATTGGATAGCCTCATTAATCACATGCTAATTTGTAGATATATGTTTCATCCTTATAATTGTCACTGGAACTACAACTCAATCAGGTAGATTAGAAGTATGAAGTAGAATTGGAACCTTTATGAGAAGTGAAGACCAAGAAACTCGATTCATGATCATAGGAGAATTTAATACCATAACCAAGCTTGATAATTTTTGGGGGGGAATTAGGACAAAAACCCAAAGTATGAGAGATTTCTTAGCTTTTATTCAAAACAACAATCTATGGGAGGTTCAATGGAGGATATGGACTTAATTGCCAGTAAAATTTGGCCAGCTGGAAAAGTGGTTTCCCTCAGTTCCCAAGGGACTTTGGGTGGCATTGCTTATCTTTGGGACCCAAAAGAGGTAGTTATTCACCATATGATTGGCATTTGGGGTTTGTTGGCTATAGCTATTCAAAGTAGACATTCCAACCAGATTATGCTTTGCATTACTGTTTATGCTCCGACTTCTTTAGAGGAAAAAAGAAGACAGGTGGAAGGATATTACTCATATTATCTCTCATTTTCCTAAAGCTTGGATCTTGATCGGAGGAGATTTCAATACCATCCTCTCTCTGGATGAGAAAAGGGGGGGAAATAGAAATTTGGACAAAAGCACCGACCTCATGAGCGAATATATTGCAAACCTCCATCTTGTGGATATCCAACCAGATAATGGCCTTATGACTTGGTCTAATAGAAGGCAAGGCTTAGCTTGTATAATGGAGAGATTGGATAGGTTTTTGCTCTCTCAAAATTTCTTAATCCATGGTCACATTCCTAAAGTGAAGACTCTTAATAATGTTGGTTCGGATCATTGGCCAGGCATGGTGGAAATGTGGAAAACCAATGTGAGTTTCTCTCCTTTTCGTTTTCAATTAATGTGGCTTAGAGATATTTCCTTCAGACCTCGTATGCAACAATGGTGGAAGGAAGGTAAACCTAGGCATGGGACTAAGATGTTCTGTTTCGCCAAAAGACTGCAATACATTAAATCCAAAATCAAGACTTGGAACTGGAAAGAGTTTGGGGATGTTCATAAAAAAAAACATGAAGTTATTGCTCATCTTGAAAATTTGAATAAGAAAATCCGTTTAGATGGCCTCACGGAGAAGAGAAGTGCGAGATGAAATTAAACTCACAACTCAATTAGAGGAATGGGAAAAAAGAGAAGAAATCTTATGGAAGCAAAAATCTAGAATTCAATGGCTCAAAGAAGGAGATCGAAACACAAATTTCTTCCACAAGTCTCTTCTAGCTCGAAGATCTCACAACTTTATTTCTTCCTTAAAATCAGATTCTGGAGATGTTGTTTATACTTGGGATGGCATGAACTCTATTGTTGTTGATTACTTTTCCAATATTTTTGTTGCTACTCCTCTTGACTCAACTTCTCAACATAATGTTCTTCAAGCAATCCCTTCTCTTATCACTTCTGAGGAGAACTCTATTTTGACTGCTCCTGTTACTATCAATGAGCTTCAACAAGTAGTTTTTAAAATGCAAAAAGGGAAAACCCTAGGTCCTGATGGTTTTCCTATTGAGTTCTACCAAGAGTTCTGGGATATCCTTCATGTTGATTTATTAGAGGTGGTGGAAGAAGCCAGGAAAGCCAAAGAAATTTTGAAGGTTATCAATAAAACTTATATTACTCTTGTTCCAAAAGCTCAAGAGGTTGATCATATCTCAACTTTTAGACCTATTGCTTTATGTAATGTTCTTCTCAAAATCATTACTAAAATCATGGCGAGAAAGGTTGAAGCCTCTTTTGCATAAGATTATTTCCCCAGAGCAAGGGGGTTATGTGGAAGGACGTCAAATAGTAGATGAGATAGTTCTTGCTCAGGAAGCCATCCATTCCATGGATATGCAAAATTCTCCTTCCATGTTCATTCGGTTAGACTTATCCAAAGCTTATGACAGAGTGGATTGGCACTTCCTTATCAAAGTTTTGAGGCAATTTGGTTTCTCTAAGGATTGGATGGATTGGATTATGGGATGTATCTCTTCAGTTTCCTACTTAGTTCTTATCAATGGTAGGCCTTCTCAGTTTGTCCCTGCTTCTAGAGTTATTATGCAAGGTGACCCGCTATCCCCTTATTTATTCATCATTCTTGCTTGAATGCTTGGGTAGGACTATAACCAAAAATAGGGAAAACAAAACCCTTGAGGGAGTTACCATTGCTCATGGAGCTAGACCTATCTCTCATCTTCAATTTGTGGATGACTCTACTCTTTTAGGTAAAGCTACGAGTTAAGGAAGCTTCTAATATTAAGCAAATCATTAGTTGTTTTTCTAAGGCTACTGGGTTGTTGATTAATGAAGACAAATCTAAAGTTATTTTCTTTCACTGCTCTTCTAGACAGGAATCCATGGTCTTGGATAAATTAAGATATAAGAAGACCTCTCTTCCAATCACTTATTTAGGTATTCCCATAAATATTCAAAGGCAGAAAAATAAATATTGGAATTGGTTGTTGGACAAAGTCAAGAAGAAAATTGGAAAGTGGACCAACAAGTGGCTTTCTTCAGGGGTAGAATCACCTTGGTAAAATCAGTCCTTCAAGCTATTCCTATTTATGTTTCTTCCATTTTGAATATCCCAAAGGTTGTTCTTCGAGAATTGGATCAAATCAGTCATCGTTTCCTTTGGAGTGGTACTAAGGAGAAAATAAAATGGGCCTTGGTGAAATGGGATACTTTATGTCTTCCTAAGAGTGAAGGGGGGTTAGGATTCCGGTCTTCAATTAATAACAACAAAGCTTTAGCTGCTAAATTATATTGGAGGATGTTGCATAACCCCAATGCTCTTTGGGCCAATAATCTCCGTGCTAAATATGTTGAGAACAAAAGTCCCGAAGACCTTGTTCGCTATCAACTTCCTACCAAAGGTTCTCCCATTTTAGGAGTTCTTAAGACTGGTGAGGATTTGATAAAGAAAAAATTATTTTGGATCATTCATAATGGTCAACATGCAAATTTTTGGACAGATTCTTGGGATGGTCACAAGCCTTTGATAACTCAGTTTCCTGATTGGAGGCCTTGGATGGAGGAGCTTCACCGAGCTAATTGGATAAAGGTGGCTAATTACTGTCGGTACCATACTAGTAATTCAAATGTTGGTAGATATTGGATCCCTATTGAGGACTGGCCTATTCAAATCCCAGAAAGGCAAAGACAAGATATCCAAGGCATCCTTCATATGAGATCCCTCTCTTGGTCCCATGAAAAAGATTGTTTTGGATGGAACAACACTACTAAGGGTGAGTATTCGGTTGCTCAAGGTTATTTGACCTTATGCCATAATAATCCCAACCATTCTTCTGACATATTTTCTCGATTGTGGGCTCAAAATCTTTGGCCTAAGGTGAGGTTCTTTAATTGGCTTTTATTGCATCGTAGGGTGCTTCTTGGTGAGCAACTTATGAAGCGTGGTTTTCATGGCCCTTTTAGATGTGAAATGTGTGAAGAGAATGTAGAAAATATCAACCATCTTTTTATTGAGTGTACTTTAGCCTCTGAGCTATGGAGGAGAATGGCCACTTTACTTGGCTTACAGTGGTCCAATTTTTTTACTTTTGAACAGCTTTGGAGGGATTGGCCTAATCAAGAGGGTGTTGATCATTTTATTAGGCAATTAGTTTGGATGGGTTCTACCATTCTTCTTTGGAATATTTGGAATGAAAGGAACAACCAAATTTTTAATCAAGATAGGAAGGATATTCACTATATTTGGCAAAAGACCATAGCCAACTTAGTTGAATCAGTCCATCAACTCCTTAATCACCCCCAAAACTCCCACCAAATATGGGATCAAGTGATGCAAAGATTGAAGATTAAACCTTCTAAGGGCAACCAACTTAAAGGGAATGTGAGTATTAGTAAGATGGATAGGACTAGAAATTGGCAACCTCCTCCTAAGGATTTTGGAAAATTCAATACTGATGGAGCCTCTAGAGGGAACCCTGGAAAAGCTAGTGTGGGAGGAATTGGTAGACTTTCATATGGCTCCCTAGTTTTTACTTTTCTTGAGAATTTGGGTATTCTTTCCAATAACCTTGTTGAGGGGTATGGTATCCTCAGAGGTCTTCAGGAGGCTACTAAGGTTGAATGGGAAAAGGTGTTAGTTGAGTCCGACTCTCAACTTATGATTAATCTCTTGAAGACTCCTTCTAAGAATCATAAGGTGGATTGGAGAATAAAAAGAATTATTGAGAAGATTTAGTTAATCCAGATGGGATTTTTGAAAGTTGATTACAATCATGTGGTTAGAGATCAAAACAAGAGTGTTGATGCTTTAGCTAATTGGGCTTTGGACAAAGGTGATCTTACTTGTTATGGCCACCCTCCTATATGGTGGGCTTCTCAAATTAGGGAAGCTCTTCTTTCTATCATTTCTTTGGATGGCTCCAGTTCTGAAGGTACCTAGTTTCTTCTTGTTTTTTTTTTTGCTTCTCTTTGGTTCATTCAATTTTTTTTAGTTCCCTAGCTCATTCTATTCTTTATTTTGTTTCCTCTGTTGATTCTTGCCTTAATAGTCTTCTGGTCTAGATAGGTCATTGTTTTGTTCATTTTTTTTTCTTTTTTCTTTTTTGTTTAGTTTTTTAAGGTGGGTGGGTTCTTTTGTTTTGTTTTGTTTTTGTGTTCTTTGTGTTGTTTTTTGTTGTTCTTGTGTTTTTGTTGTTTTTTTTTGTTTTTTTTTATATGTTTTTTGTTATTGTTCTTGTGTTTTTTTTCGTTCTTGTTCTTGGGTTTCTCTTTGTTTGTGTTATTTCGTGTTTTTATGTGTGAGTGTTTTCTATGTATTTTGTTTTTGTTTATTGTCTTTTGTTGGTTGTTGGTTGTTTTTTATTTTTATTTTATTTTTTTAATTTTTTAGGTTTTGGTTGTGTTTATTTTTCATGTTTTTTTGGGTTATGTCTTTGTAGTGTTTTGTTGTTTTTGTCTTGTTTGTGTTTTGTTATGTGGTTCTTGTGTTTTTCTATGTGGTTTGTGTTGTGGTTTTCTTTTTATCTTATTGTGCGTGTTTGGTTGTGCTTTTGTTTTTGACACACTCAAGGAGCATGTTTTTTATTTTATTTTATTATTTTTGTTGTTATTTACTTATTTTTAAATTGGTTTTATGTGTTTGTTTGCTCCTTGAGTATGTCAAAGGTGGTAGGCCAGGTCCGAGTCCTGGGCGTTTTTGGCGGAATGGATACCCCTGCCTCCTTGGGTCTTACCCGAAAGTGGCATCCCTTTTGGGATGTTTTCCACAAATAATAAAAAAAAGAAAACAATCTATGGGAGGTTGAGTTTGAAGAAGACAACTATAAATGGACCAACAATAGAAAAGACCAAAACCTAATAACAAATAATTTAAATATATGCATACTCTTAAATCATTGGCTAGATGAAGGGACTTGTGCTAAAATTAATACCTTGACAAGGATTTGTTCATATCACTGACCAATAAGAATAAAAATCATGGTAAGTGAATTAAAAAAAGATCATATTTTAGTATGAGCAAATGTGGCAAGACCATATTCAATTTGTTGATATGATAGCACATACATAGAATTCTTCAAGAAACAGTGGGCTATATACACTTCCAAAACAAATTAAATCAATGACATCTAGATTAAAAAAAAGGAACAAGAACACTTTTAAAAATATTTTTTAGAAGAAATAAGAACTAAAAGAGAAACTTTCAAATTTTCAAAAAGGTGAGCACAATAATCCAATCTTGGAGAAAAGGGAGTTGCTTAGTGAATATCATAATATTTTGAGTAAGAAAGATAAATTTTGGATATTAAAATCAAGACAAACTTGGTTAAAAGGAGATAAAAACATATTTTTTTCATAGGATGGCAATAGTACAAATATCAACATCTAGATTAGTAGAATTAAATTAGTAGAAGTGGTTTGGATTGAAGACTAGAGCAAAATTAGAAAGAAGACAAGGCTTTTTTACCAAAATATTTTAGGGTTAGAGGAGTTTGAAGTTCTTAATGTTAAATTGCTATAAAAAGTTACTTTAATTATAACAAATGAAAATATAGTAGACTGATGGAACCTATTACTCTATAAGTTCATTTACCTATATTATTTTTTGATAAGGATAAATCCCCAAGTCCAAATGGGTTCTTAGTAGCATTCTATTAGCATAATTGGGAAACACTAAAAGATTCTTTATTAGTGGAAGTGGAATAGTCTAGGGTAGAATAATACATATCTTATAAAATAAATGCAATATATCTTACCCTGATTCAAAAAATGAAGTATGTAGAATTGTTTGATTCAATATGGCATATAAGATAATCTCCAAAGTGATGGCAAATAAATTAAGACCATTGAGAGAAAAAATTATCTCAAAAGTATCCCCATTTATTTTAAGTCTGTGTTCAAAATGCTTACGAAAGTTTGGAAAAAAAATCAACAAAGTGAAAGGTTTTTTTTATGGAATGGAATGGAAGAAAAGAAAAGAATTGTTCTTGTTGCTTGGGAAAATATATGTACAAGAAAAGAAGTTGGAGGACTTGGTTGTAGGAAACTAAAACTCATGAATAAAGCTCTCATGGGGAAACAAGGTTGGAAAATAGTTACAGATGAGGAAGTCAAATGGGTTAAAATTTTAAAAGCAAAATACATGGATAATTGACCAAGAGCTCATAATAGTTTTGTAGAGTAAATCAAGAGCTAAAATGAGCAAGGAGAAAACCCATGACACAAGAGCTCAAATGTAGTTCTAAGGTTGAACCAAGAGTTGTTAATGAGTAAGGAGCATTTTGCCCACATTTTGCACATGGGGGTATTGGGAGTCGGGCCTATCTGCCCATGTTTAGGTGGTTAGGTGGGTAAGGGGGTCTAATGTCTCACATGGTGCATTGTAAATCGTGCAACCAAAGGGGGCGCACGTGGGTAGTATGGGTACCTAAGATAAAAGGTGGCATATTAAATGTTTATGACCATTTGGTGGTAAATGGAGGTGGAATATGACATATTAAATGTTTATGACCATTTGGTGGTAAATGGAGGTGGAAGATGGCATATTAAATGTTTACGACCCTTGCCACATTTAACTGTCATTGGGTCGCGCACACTCTTAGAGGTTGGTTGTGTTAGGTAATGGAGCCAAATTGATAACAAGAAATTGACAGGGTTCCAAGGCCATTATTGTTGGTGGAGTTCCAAGGCCATTATTGTTGGTGGGGTTCCAAGAGGCAACATTAAATATTTAATTACTATTAAATATTTAATTGCCAGTAAATATTTAAAACAAAACTATTGTAATAATTCTATATATTTGAGTATCTTGTTTATGGAAAATATATAGGATTATGTATCTCTTGTAGAGAGACAAAGGAAGCTTGGTGTAGAGCTTGATGCAAGGGAGTTTGCATGTTGAATTACTGTTAAAGTAATTGTGTGGAGATGCTGGTGTTTTGAAGAGGAATTTGCAATTGGTTGTGTTGCAGGATTACTCCCTTCAGATATTGTATTGGTAATAATACAAGGATAGATTGTTTCTTTGTGGAGTAGGGTACACTGCCCGAACCACGTAAATCTAGTGTCTCATTTGTGTGATTGTTTTTTTTGCACTGCTTAACTAAAGTTTAAACTATTTTTTATTATCGTTGTTATAATTTGTTTTTCTCCATAGACTGTGTATTAGTTGTACATGGTGTGAATTCCTAACAACTGGTATCAGAGCGATCTTGTTGGGAAAGGGCACTCACAGGAGAGTTTTATGTTCGAGTGGGAGAAATGGGAGAAAGTTCAAAGTTTAAACTGGAGAAGTTTATCGGACAAAATTTTGGTATGTGGAAAACCAAAGTGGAGGATTATCTGTATCAAAAGGATGATCTGTATTTGGCTTTAAAAGGGAAGACTGATGGTCAACCTGACTTGATGCATGATGAGGAATGGGATCTGATAGATAGGAGGGCACTAGGGGTGATCCGGTTGAGCCTGGATGATTCTATTGCATACAATATCGGGAAGGAAAAGACCACCAAAGGAGCCATGGATACACTAGCTAAGTTGTATGAAAAACCCTCAGCTTCAAATAAAATTTTCTTGATTAGAAAGTTATTTACTATGAAGTTGCAAGAGGGTGGATCTATCCAAGAACACCTTAACGAGTTTTATGTTGTTATGGGTTCTTTAAAATTTGTAGGGCTTGATTTTGATGATGAGGTTATGGCTTTAGGGTTTCTTTGTTCACTACCAGACTCGTGGGGTAGCGTTGTAATGGTAGTGAGTAATTTTGTGCCTGGATCTAGAAAGTTGGTGTTTGATGATGTGGTTAGCACAATCCTCAGTGAGGATATGAGGAGAAAAACCTCTGGGGAGGCTTCATCATCTGGAGTAGCACTATCTATAGAAAGCAGAGGCAGAAACAAAGAAAGAGGAAAAGGCCAAGCTAGATGGAAAAGCCAGAATAGAGGAAAATTGAAGGGTAGATCTAAAAGCAGAGACAAAAGCAAGATTAATTGTTGGCATTGTGGGAAGCGTGGACACTTCAAGAGGGAGTGCAGAGATAGAAATAAGAATGAGGACAATAATGGGAATGATGCTCAAGAGGCAAATATTGCAGGTGCAATTTATCAAGATGCCCTGATTCTTGCAGCAAATTGCACGAGTGAGTATTGGGTTATGGACTCTGGAGCTTCTTATCATGTCACTTCTCATAGGGAGTACTTTGCTGATTATACTCCAGGTCATTATGGAGAGGTTTTGTTGGGCAATAACTGTCCATGTGATATTGTGGGTATTGGCACGATGAATGTAAAGTTGCCAAACGAAAATATTTGGGTGCTTAACAATGTTAGGCACATTCTTGATCTGAAGAGGAACCTGATTTCAGCCAGTGCACTTGATTTGGAGGGATGCAACACTACTTTCGGAAATCAAAAATGGAGAGTGACAAAGGGTTCAATGGTGATTGCAAAAGGTGAGTTGACTGGAACTTTGTATTTATTGCAGAACTCATCTTATTGTACATTGAACTATGCTGCTCAGGATGATGCGAAAGCATGGCATTTGTGGTTGGGTCATATGAGTGAGAAAGGGATGAAAATCCTTCACTCCAAAAAACTTTTGCCAAAACTCAAGGAGGTTGATTTGGGTTTCTATGAAGGTTGTGTATACGAAAAACAAAAAAGGGTAAGATTTTTGAAGGTTGGTCCAGAAAGGAAGAAAGAGAAATTAGAGTTAGTACACTCGGATGTGTGGGGTCCCTCACCGGTACTTTCTCTTGAGGGATACTCTTATTATGTTACCTTCATTGACGATTTCAGTAGGAAGACATGGATCTACACAATCAAGCATAAGTCTGATGTTTTTGACACTTTTTAGAAGTGGAGAGCATTAGTGGAGGTTGAGGCAGGTAAGAAAGTAAAGTGCCTTAAATCTGACAATGGTGGTGAATATTGCAGCAAGGAGTTTGAGGACTATTGCACAAAGGAAGGAATTAGGAGAATCAAAACTACTCCTAGAACACCACAGGAGAATGGAGTCTCAGAGAGGATGAACAGAACTATAATGGAGCATGCCAGATCCATGAGATTGCATGCAGGGTTGCCATTGTTTTGTTGGGCTAGTGTAGTTGATACAATAGTTTATTTGATAAATAGAGGACCTTGTACTGCATTGGATGGAGGCATTCCAGAGGAGACTTGGAGAGGTAAACCTGTAAACTACTCTTTCCTTAGAGTATTTGGTTGTGAGGCTTATGCCCATATAGATAAAGAAAATAGGAGTAAGCTTGATGCAAAGTCTAGAAAGTGCTATTTTCTTGGTTATGGTGTGGATGAGATGGGATATAGGCTATGGGATAACATTGGTCAAAAAGTTATCAGGAGTAGAGATGTGATTTTCAATGAGGATAGGTTGTACAAGGATAGGCACATACAGGTTGAAGTGGATGCACCTGAGTTTGTTGACTTAGATGCAATCCCAGAGCATGGTGTAAAAAGATAACCTCTTGTTCAGATTGATGAACATGGTGCTCATGTTGAAGAGCATGGTGACCAAACAAATGAGCAAGTTGAGAATGAAACACCTCAAACACCCCCACCACTACTAATACCGGAAGGTTGGAGATCTACTCGGATAAGAAGAGCACCAAATAAGTATTCTCCTTCTTTGCATTACATTCTATACACTGATGCAGGTGAGCCTGAATGTTTTCATGAGGCTTTGCAATTGGAAACTAGGAGCAAGTGGGAGCATGCTATGAAGGATGAGATGGACTCATTGACTCAAAACCAAACTTGGGATTTGGTTGAGCTTCCCAAGGGCAAAAGGGCATTGCATTGCAAATGGGTGTACAGAGTGAAGGACGAAGTTGATGGCAGCAAGAGATACAAAGCAAGACTTGTTGTGAAAGGATTTGCACAGAGAAAAGGTATTGACTATAATGACATTTTCTCACTTGTAGTAAAAATGACTTCAATTCGGACTATTTTGAGTATAGTTGCAGTAGAAGATCTTCATCTTGAATAGTTAGATGTGAAGACAACATTCCTTCATGGGGATTTGGAGGAGGAGATCTACATGCACCAACCGGAGGGGTTTGAGGTCAAAGGCAAGAAGAGCCTTGTGTGTAAACTGAAAAAGAGCTTGTACGGTTTGAAGCAAGCTCCAAGGCAATGGTATCTCAAGTTTGATAGTTTCATGATTGAGCATAATTTTACTAGGATCCAAAGTGATCATTGTGTTTATTTTTGGGCTACAGGAAATGGTAACTTCCTTATTCTATTATTGTATGTTGATGATATGCTTGTGGCAGGATCCAATATGCAGGATATTAAGAAATTGAAAAGGGAGTTGGCAAGTAAATTTTCCATGAAGGATTTGGGGGAGGCCAAACAAATCCTTGGCATGAGAATCACTAGAGACAGGAAGGAGAAAACACTGAAGTTATCTCAGGAGGATTATGTGGAAAAGGTGCTTAAGAGGTTTAGTATGCATGATGCAAAACCGGTAGCCCAACCTCTTGCAAAGCACTTTAAGCTCTCAAAGAAGCTATGTCCCAAGACAAAGGAGGAGGAAGAGTACATGAAGAAGGTACCCTATGCTTCAGCAGTTGGGAGTTTGATGTATGCTATGGTGTGTACAAGACCGGACATTGCCCAAGCAGTGGGAGTTGTGAGCCGGTATATGAGTAATCCAGGTAAATCTCACTGGCAAGCAATGAAATGGATACTCAGGTATTTGAAAGGGACTTCAAAATTCTGTTTGAATTTTGGAGGTTCCAAAATTGAGTTACAGGGCTATGTGGATTTAGATATGGCAGGTGATTTGGATGGTGGGAGGAGCACTACTGGGTATGTATTCATAGTTGGAGGTACAACGAGTGAGTTGGATATCCAAGCTACAACGTGTTGTAGCTCTTTCTACTATGGAGGCTGAGTATGTAGCCATCACAGAAGGTGCCAAAGAGTTCATATGGCTTTAGAGATTGATTGAGGAGTTGGGTCAGGAGCAAGGAGATGGGACACTTTGGACTGACAACCAAAGTGCCATTCATTTAGCTAAGAACTCTGCTTTTCACTCATGGACAAAGCATATTCAGTTGAGGTATCACTTCATTCGATCAACAATGGAGGATGGTTTGGTGAAGTTGGGTAAGATTCACACTTCCCAAAATTTTGTTGATATGCTTACTAAAACTGTAACCAGGGAGAAGTTGAGCTTTTGCTCTACTTCGGTTGGCCTTAAGGAGTAAGGTCATGTTATGAGAAACTTTCAGTCCTAGGATGCAGGGATGTTGCATCAATCTTGTCTCCAAGTGGGAGATTGTTAGGTAATGGAGCCAAATTGATAACAAGAAATTGGCAGGGTTCCAAGGCCATTATTGTTGGTGGAGTTCCAAGGCCATTATTGTTGGTGGGGTTCCAAGAGGCAACATTAAATATTTAATTAGCATTAAATATTTAATTACCAGTAAATATTTAAAACAAAACTATTGTAATAATTCTATATATTTGAGTATCTTGTTTATGGAAAATATATAGGATTATGTATCTCTTGTAGAGAGACAAAGGAAGCTTGGTGTAGAGCTTGATGCAAGGGAGTTTGCATGTTGAATTACTGTTAAAGTAATTGTGTGGAGATGTTGGTGTTTTGAAGAGGAATTTGCAGCTGGTTGTGTTGCAGGATTACTCCCTTCAGATATTGTATTGGTAATAATACAAGGATAGATTGTTTCTTTGTGGAGTAGGGTACACTGCCCGAACCACGTAAATCTAGTGTCTCATTTGTGTGATTGTTTTTTTTTGCATCGCTTAACTAAAGTTTAAACTATTTTTTATTACCGTTGTTATAATTTGTTTTTCTCCATAGACTGTGTATTAGTTGTATATGGTGTGAATTCCTAACAGGTTGGGACCTCGCTTATGTAAAGTGTCGCGGTCACACTTTGTAATGTGTTGGGTTGGGTAAAGTTTGAATGTTAATAAAATAAATACTTGCACACTTTGAAACTGTAGACACCAAATCCTAGTCATTTAAATATTTACATTTATATGTTCATATATATATATATATATAATTAATGTTAAATCATAGTAGCTCATCAAATCACAATCCTAGCTTACCACTTGGTAATCCTAGCCACTAGCCTAATCTCAATCATAGCTTGCCACTTGGCAGTGCTAGCTTGACCGCCACTTCTGAACCCTAACCCTAGACATCCAAACGGTTATAAAACTTGATTCACTCTTATGAATGAGGGAGGAGAAAGAAGTTGTTGAACATCCATAGTGAAAAACCACTAAAATCGTGAGAGCGATCCTAGCTGAAATTTGAAAATTAACAAATCGAAGTCTTGCATTGTCTCGCATCATTTTTGCTAAGTAGATCCAGATGCGACAAGGCATCTGCATAGATCACAAACGTGGCTCTGCATCCACATATATGTGACACTGCGTCTAGCCATTCCTAAACGCGATCCTGCATTTGCTTGGTAAGTTTTTAAAACCCTCACATGCATAGATCAAGAATATTTTTAGCAAGGCTCTGATTTGTTTTTGTTTTCTATCTTCTGCACGATTCCATACTTTCATAAGCATTTTCATTAGGGTTAGTAGATTTTTGTTTATATCAAATAGGGTCTCACAAAGTGGAGACCCCTCATATGCTATTGATCCCTTTATGTTGTTTGTATTTTTGCAGGTGCAGGTGATAAGTCATTGGAAGTTGCTGGAGCAACAAACGGTCCGCAAGGATACTCAAGACCGACTACGAATTGATTTGTAGCAGAAGAAATCAATATACACCCACCATTCAGTTGGATCTGACAAAGAGGTTGCACCCCTTTGTGTTCATTGTGATTTGAAGACAACAAGCATAATTCCTTTGTAATAAGACCTCAATAACTTGGGGTAAATCATTATTGTACAAGAGTGGAGATCAAGGCTCCCAAGTAATTTAATAAAAGAGCATTTTTGTTTACATTATTGCTTGTGTCAATATTTTATTGCCTGGGTGTATTTCTTTTGTTTACAAAAATGGCAATCACAATGGGACCCCAAAGGGTTTTTTTTTGTGATTTGCCTTGTTATTTGTGATTCACTAATCTATGTTTGTTTTCTTGTAGGTTTTTAGAGCCTCGTGGTGATCTTGCGCAGACGTGGTGCCACATCTGTAGAGTTGGTAAAAAAATAGCGAAACGCTTCTAGGCGAGTCATTTTTGAAACCGCAACTTTACGTTCTATATTTTTGAAAGAAAAAAGGAAAGGAAATTTTGGCTTTTTTATTTTTGTTTCCATTATAAGCAGTAGATCCATTATTTTTTGAGCCTTTTAGAGTTCTTGTAGATATTCTAAGGATTTTGCAAAAAAAATGCATTTTTAGGGCATTTAGTTATTTTAGGTAGTAGATCAAACACTTTACAACCATTTTAAGGGTTTTTTTAAGGGTTTAAAAAAATCATAACATCTGCATTTAGAAAAAAAAATCAAAACATCTACATTTAGAAAAAAATCATAACATCTACATTTAGAAAAAAATCATATATGCATTTAGAAATAAATCATAACAACTGCATTTAGAAAAAAAAATCATAACATCTGCATTTAGAAAAAAAATCATAATAGTTGCATTTAGAAAAAAAAATCATAACATCTGCATTTAGAAAAAAATCATAACAGATTACATTTAGAAAAAAAATCATAACATCTACATTTAGAAAAAAATCATAACATATGCATTTAGAAAAAAAAATCATAACATTTGCATTTAAAAAAAATTCATAATAACTACATTTAGGTGGTAAAATTGCATTCTAAAAAGCATCTTAGGTTTTTCTCGATTTTTTTTGTTGATTGCATCTATAGGCAAGGAATTTGAAGTGCATACTAGATTTGCATCTTAGAATAATTTTGCACTTTTGTTAAAACAAAATCAAATATCACACACTGTGCAAGTCTCATCATTTAGCACCTCTACAGGATAAGTGTGAGGAAAACCTCTACTGAACGATTTGGATTTCATCACCAACCGTTAGAGAGGCCTTGTTAAAGCCATAACTAGTTGTGATAGTTTCTTGGATTTCATCACCAAGAAATTGGTTACTCTTGAGACTAGCTCGAGGTAACCAAGGTTAGATGCCCTTCATTCCAAGCGCTTAATAATCACAGAATCACAACTATCATTTCTTCCCAAGCTCAAACGAGAGGGTGAAGTGAAAGCCCAAGTGGGCTGGTAGCAAGGAATTAGATAGCACAACCTCTTCCAAAGGTGTTTTGTTCCCTTAGGTTATACCCATTGCCAATCCTCCACCTAGGAAGCCATATAAGTCGTTCGTGATTCATCCTTCGTCATAGGGGTGGGTTTAAACACACCTTTGTAGATTCATTCCACCACTCACCTTGCATAGTTTTTAGGCCTAGGGTCTACATCAAACACATTTAAAACCTTTAAAATTTTATAAATAAAACATTACAAAATTTTGAAAAATCTGGTTTGCTTGGTGTGCTTCTTTGCTTGGTTCATAGTGTAGATTTCACATTTTCACACACCCATACATTGCACATTTGTTGTTCCTTTAGCTTATGGTATTGACTTGAAGTCAAGCCAAAGCTTTACCCACAAATCAACCACATTCATCCATGGACTACTCTACTCAAACTTCCCATCCTCCAACCATTTATGTGGCTGGTCAAGCTAATGTGTTCACTAGACCCTCTCATGCAGACATAATGCATAGGGTAATCCATACATTTATCCTTGGGACTCCTTACACGAAATCATCCTCACCTACTAATAATCACATCACCTATATAGATTCTAATATTACCAGAACCTATGTGAACTCAGCCTTCCCATATTTTCCATCCCTTACCATCCCACTTGTTCCTACTTTTCAGTAGGAACCCACCCATTCACAACCTAACAACACTAGCTATTTCTGCATTAATCCACTTTTTGAGCCCACATCCCTGAGCCAAAATCCACCATTTTCATCTAACCTATATATTTCAGTTCCATCCACCCACACCACCATTTGTTCTAACCCACTTTATGAAGCACAGGTCAATGTTGCTTCACAAGCACAAACCTTTATCCCACCTACATCATCTGGATCCATTAATCCCATTCCCCATTCGGTTGTGATCCCCTTCACAAATTATCCTCCACCAACATCAACCCATGTCACAACCACTCATCATATGTAAACTTCTACCACCCATGCAACCATGCAACTCCTATTTACATTCATGCAACAATTTATAATTGTTAAACAACAAACATTACAACATTTACACTGATTTCTTGTAGTTTGTGCCAATTATAGTTTTCACCCCTTGTCACAACATCAGTCGCAGGTGGCAGATGTCAATCATCAGTCCATCTAGAACCGAAATACCTTCGCTCAAGATTCATCCTAGGTGTCTCGACCACCCACAATAACTATACCAACCCATCCACTCAACAACATCATCACCTCACCAATTCAACAGACAACCATATTTTCAACTTCACATCATCAACAACCCCCATCTCATCCACATCAATCACTCCAGAATAAATTCATCAAAACATTCAACATCATCAGATACCTACTCACATCAATTCCTTGGCCAACTAGAATCTCATCTCACTGCAACAATTCATCACTCAACAAATCCCACACACCTACACCTACCAAGCAAATCAAAGCTTCCAAGCACCATTGGAAGATCCCAAGTTTCAATTTCTATAAAATTTGATTGACAACTTGGCTATGCAAACACCTGGCATGGTATACCAGAAACCAACCTTAAGATAACTAATCAATCATCTGATCCATCCTTTGGTACCATCACCTCCTTATCCAATAAAATTTTATATTACCAAAGTTTGACAAATTTAAAGGGGATGAAGATCCTAGAGAGCATATAAGTGGGTTTATCCACACATGTTTTAGAATACAATAAAATGATCCCTTAATGCTAAGGAAATGCTTTATAATGGTACAACTATTTACCACACCATAGTATTTATACTTTCGAGCAATTGGTAGACCAATTCCTAGAGTGTTTCTCTCTGAATATAAGAAAGAAAACTACACTCATCGACTTATTCAACTTACAATAATTTGAATATGAGTCGGTGTATGACTTCAAAAATCATTACAGAGGGCAGTCATTACCAAGTTGTCATTCACCCTCCCTATGTCATAATTAACTCGATTTTTAACAAAGAGTTGTTCTAAACCAATCTCTTTGTTGCTACAATTGCAACAATATCAAACATTCGAAAAAGCTCTCACTCAAGCTCGGGGAATTGAAGAAAACAAAATCCAAGAGGGTGAAATAAAGTTGAAAAAAATGAGCGGCAAAACAAAAGCCAAAGGGGGTACAACCAAGGCCAGTCAAAAGTTGGTCAAGTCAATCAAGTGGTCTTGAGTCAACCAACACAGCAAATCCAACAACCTCAAGTCCAAATACAAAAACCCCAACAACAACAAAAGCAACCACAACAAAATATTTATTAGGCGGTTCCACTCCCACAACAGTTGCATAACCAACCTCCAACTGCAAACAACAATCAACATCGACAATTCACGCGATAACCCCGCAACTACACTCCATTGCCTGAACCATACTCATCCATTTTCCAAAGGTTGTATGAGGGACGATACATTACATTACCTAAGATTAAGTCTGAGGATCCCAACAAGCCTCGTGGAAAAAATTATAAGGAGTAGCACTATTGCATATATCATTGACAGAAAGGTCATGATATAAATGATTGTTATTCATTTAAAGACATTGTGCAAGATCTGCTTGAAAAGGGACACATCAAAATCAATAACCCTTTGGCACAATAGAATCAAAATATTGGTATCTATCAGACACCACTTCCTCATCATAAGGTAACACAAGTAACAAGGGCATCAACTGCTATAATTTCCCCTAACCAAATCAATCATGTAGCTCAATAATATCAAGATTTTGTGGGTGTTATCAATCTAGTCACCCAAGGTCAAAAAAGTGTGAATTGCATGCAACAATCAAATGAGCCAACACAAGCAGTACTTCCTCTTATGGCATCATCGACAAATGTACCTCTAAAACTGCATCACATTCATCCCACACCTCATCATTCATTACAACCTCAACCATTTACATTTGGTCAAGCCCAATTTCCACATCTAACATTCACACTAGGGGGACAAGCCTCTACATCACAGAGTCAACCTCCCAATATTTCATCAACACCTACAATCATCCATCATCCTTCATCATACACACCTCCAATTTCACAACCACCTCCCATCATATCATCTCAGCCTAAACCGCTAGCTAGAAGTCGCTTTGTTCAGCAAGATCTATTTCCATATCATATTTCAACATCCACACTGAGGGGACAAGCCTCTACATCACAGAGTTAGCTTCCCAATGTTTGATCAACACCTACATTCATCCATAATTCTTCATCGCACACCCTTTCAATTTTGCAAGCCCCCATCATCATATCATCTCAGCCTAAACCTCTAGCCACTAGCCGCTCTATTCAGCAAGATCCATCACCTTCTCCACCATCTACCATCTCACTTATAGTACCACCTATCCATGAAGAACCTTTGCAACATACACCATTCCCTACACCTGAGCCATAGGTCATCCTTGAAGCCTCCATATCCATAGTTGCTTCATTCGCATCCATACCAACCCAAGTTGGGGTCCATCTTGTCAATCCAAGCATTGGCAAGTACATAGCTGAGAATGTCGCAATAACACCACCTATTGAGACTATTAGAGATTACGGTCTCTCACGTGACCCACCTTTAGCTATAGGTACAATGTATAACATGGGTTAATCACAAAATAGGATTAGCTTTGTGTATGGGGAGTGGATTGTTCATCCGATCTTCCTCTTCCTAATAAACCCAAGCAATACTTTTGTCCTAACATAGAATATATGTCCAAGCCAACTTTCCCAATGCGATATTTTTAATAGGTTAATTGGCAGGGATATGGCTTAGGACAACATGAATAGGGTATTCATGATATCCTTGAAACTCACCATCGAGAGGCACATGATCACTCTGGCTTAGGATATAGGCCACAATATTCCACTTCCTTTTTTGAACAAATATTTCAACGACTTACTATAAATCCTTAATAGAATGGTGAAGAGGACGAAGATAACGATGATAGTGAGGATGAACACATAGACATTGAATTCGCACATCATCTATATGAGGCTATTTTAGAGTGTCTCAAGCCTCATCTTGAACCACCACTGCCACCTTGGCCACATTTGTAAACTTGATGTAAACTATGTACATATAATTGCAAAAAATATCATTAACATTGCACTTTGTACATCCATTCATGCATTCATAACTCATATATTCCACTTACATTGCATTCACACATTCCTATAATTTGTATTCATTCATGTCCCTTGCCATATTGATGGTTATTTGATTAGTTTGGATAATTGTTAGTCCACTACGTCTTGTTGCCTTGATCAGGGGCACATTCGGTCTAACATCAGTCCCATTTCGCAATTCATAAAAATCATGTAAAAAAAACAAGTTGCACTACTAGGTGTTTTCGATCACTCAGCCACTCCTAGTGTTTCAAGCAACCTCCATTGTACGTCAAGTTTTATCTTGGACCAAAACACACTTTTCACTAAGAAAATTTTGAGTTATAGGAATTGACTCTACCATTCTTGAACCAAACACATATCACACTTATTAATAACATCTTGTGTCAAAGAGAGATGATGCCATGATTGGGTTGAACCTTGAAGTGAAAAATTATTCTTGCTTATCCCATTATGCACATAGTCCAAAATAACAATGAAAACAATGGTTGTCACCACTTCAATTCTAAAACTTTACAAAGACAAAATAAAGAGGGTAGTAAGGATAAGGGTAACATTCTCATCAAGACTCAGTTCGAATGGTTGAGAACTTTATTTCTTAAAGCTCTAATTCTTATCACAACAAAAATAGCATGAGTAGTAAGGATAGGGTTAAATCCTCATCAAGACTCGATTCAAGTGGTTGAGGATCTGATTCCCAAAGCTCTAACTCAATTTATAAACACATAATAATAACTGGGCTTCAAGTAGTAAGGATAAGGTTTCATTCTCATCATGACTCGATTTGAGTGGTTGAGAATCCAATTCCCCAAAGCTTCAAAACCCTAACATTGGAATATGCTCATGCATGACGACACGTATCTCATGAAGAGAGCTTTGAATGAACATAAGGACAAGCTAGATTTTTGGTTCTCTTCGTGACTGGTTTAATCTCACCCTACTCAATATGGGTAAATGAATTTATTATTTGCACACACAATGGTTCTTGACTGGCTTGAGTCATTACCGTGCTCATGATTGGTAATTGAACATCCATTGCACACATAATTGGTCCTTGAGAAATTTGACTCTACTTTGCCAGATTAATAGATAAGTTTGTTTGAAATCACTAGGATGTTTGAGTCTCTGCAAAAAAACTCTAGATCCTCCATACCTAACACAAACAAAGTCATAAATGAACTCCCATTTTTTACCACCATCACATTTTCACACATGTATCATAGTCCATTTCATCTTGCAACTTATGGCCAAAACCAGTACTACTGTATTGGTGCCCCTAATTAAGCAATAAAGGTAAAGTTTGTTAAATAATGGTTCAAACCTCTTCGAATGATAATTAATAAGGCAACACCATTCATTCATTTGCATACATCACCACCAATTGCATTCATTCATAATACATTCATTTCATCACATGCATACCAAAATTTAAAAAGGCTCCAAAGGAAACGCTCCTTTGGTCAATTCAATTCAAAAGGCTCCAAAGGAGATGCCCCTTTGGTCAATTCAATTCAATAGGCTCCAAAGGAAATGCTTCTTTGGTCAATTCAATTCAAAAGGCTCCAAAGGAAACGCTCCTTTGGTCAATTAAATTCAAAAGGCTCCAAAGGAGACGCCCCTTTGGTCAATTCAATTCAAAAGGCTCCAAAGGAAACACCCCTTTAGTCAATTCAATTCAAAAGGCTCCAAATGAGACACCTATTTGGTTAATTTAGTTCAAATGCTCCAAAGGAGACACTCCTTTGGTCAATTCAGTTCAAAGGCTCCAAATGAGACGCTCCTTTGGTCAAATTCAGTTCAAAAGGTTCCAAAGGAAATGCTCCTTTGGTCAATTCAATTCAAAAGGCTCTAAAGGAAATGCTCCTTTGGTCAATTCAATTCAAAAGGCTCCAAAGGAGGTACACTCCTTTGGTCAAATCAGTTCAAAATGCTCCAAAGGAGACACCCCTCTTTGGTCACTTTCAATTCAAAAGGCTCCAGAGGCACCAAACCCCTCTGGTCAACATCTAGAATAGCTTTTTATTTCCTACACTAGCTAACCTAAATTCTCAAGTGAACCTTGTATCTAGTGATTTACTCTAGACACATGGCGGTTGTAGCTGTAGATTAAAAATACAACGCCAAACAGAAATAAAACCACAATAATGGAATACAGGAAAGTTGCACAAAACAAACGATTTTTATTAATCAATGGAGTTTAAAAACTCCTTTTGAGTACAACAGGGCCTGTAACCCTTTTTGTGATACACAAATTACAGTTTGTGCTAGGGTTCTCCGAAACCCTAGCTGGCACAAAGTGGTGGCATTTCCGAAGACGTATCCTTAATCCCAACAAAGTGAGTGGGTTTTGTTGTATCCTTTGGCTCGGACCACTCCAGCTTAAACATCTGCTATCAACACACCAGATCTGCCATTAAAATCCTGCACACATTAACACTATCAAGGAGTTAGAAATTAATAAGAGGGCTCCACTGTGTGAGCCCTCATAAACAATTTAAAACCCTAGAAAAATAGAATGCAGGAGTTCAACAACAGATTAATAAAAGAAAAGAAGTTACTTGCTTTAAACTGATTTATACCTGTTCTCTGTTAACGCGGCTAGACCAGGCGGCATCTGGAAGTAATGTGGTTGTCAAATCGGTTGCAGAAGGCGCCCTGGTGCACTCGCTGAATGCCCGCGTGCTTCTGGATCAAGGTTTCAGACGTCGGTCTGAGTCTGTGGCTACGGGTAAACGCCCGTGGGCACTTGTGACAAGAATGGGGAATTCTGCAGAGTGCTGCAGAAGAGATGGCGGCGAAGTTGGCGACGGATGCGGCGATGGATGCGGCGAAAAGGGGCGGCGATGGATGGCTGAAGAGATAGATGAAATAGAAGAGATAGGTCCAAAAGATAGCAAAGATAGCAAAGATAGCCAAGATAGAAGTAGATGGTTTGAGCCATCAAGGTGACTCTATTTATAATCTACTCTTAGGGCACACTTTAGGGTTTTAACGACACTTTGAACGTGTGGCTAAGATTAAAGTGGATCCAAGGGTAGAGAATAAATCTAGGTTGTGAAACGGATTAAGAAGGATGGACGGATGAGATTAAATGAAAGATGGACGGCTTAGATTAAATCACTTAAACTATATTTATATATATATATAAAATATATTAAAATATTAAAATATATATATAAATATTAATTTAAATAAATTTGGGGATGAAAAATGGCGGGAAAGGTGAAATTGGGCCAAATAATGGCGGGAAAGTGTGGATTTGGGCCAAATAATGGCGGGAAGGATGAATGATTGACATGTGGCTGACAGGAAGGTATAGATGACTTACAAGTGGCTGGATTTTGGTGTCTACAGATGCCCCTTTTGAGCTGCTTTGTGTGAAGACACAATGCAAAGCACAAAAACTTAAGACACCTGAAAAGCCGGATCAGACGCAACTCTCTCTCAAGATTAAAGCACAACTTTGAAGACCAAAGAATAAAAGAATATTTAAAATTTTATCAGCTTACCCCCTCAATTGGCGAGCGAGAATGGTTCTCACAAGCCAATTGGAAGAAATTCGGAAGAAAATGAACCGTTTTTGCCCCAACGGTGAAAAAAAGGGTTGGTGTATGAACCATCTGTTTATGTCCCAACAGAAAAGGGGTTGGTGTACAAACCAGAAAAGAATATGATTGAAGACGATATGAGTGATGTGAAAGATGGACCGTTTTCTGCCCCAACGGTTATAAAGGGATTTTTGCCAAATTGTAAGTTCCATGATCATGTAAGATGAATTCCACTATAGGAAAATTAGAAATTGATAACGGATGCCCCAACTCCCGTGTGTGAGTCCATACTCGTTGATGAAATTGCCTTGTTGGCGCCATTGATATGCAGAGATGAAAGATGCATGAAAAGAGTCCAAAACTCGTGAGATGCTCCTAGTGATCTGTATGGATAATTCCTCGGGTCGGAACCAATCAACCTAGGTAGCCTCAATCTCTAGCAAGACTCAAAATAATGATGATATTAAAGATTGTCCATGTTTAAGGCCCCATGAACTAGGCCATCAATGACAACCGTTGAGCAAATTAATCTTGGTATGAGGTCACTTGAAAAGTAGAATACCCAAAATTGATTTCCAATTTTCAAACAGATGAAATAATTGATGATGATAAATGGTAAGTGTCCTTATGGTGGTTTAATCCTCTTACCGAATTGCATGGATTCAAATCGCCGCAATCGCCAAGGTGATAGAATATACCACTAGATACGAGGTTTACTTTAATTTGATTTGGCAAAAATATGCATGATGAAAGAAGAATGAATGAAATTGACGATAGATCAGAAGAATTGATGAATGTGGTTAATTTTGTGAAGGTTTTGAATATTTTTAACCCAATTTGTAAAACAATGATGAATGATGCGCTTTTTGAGCGAAATGACAAAATTTGTGTCCAAAACTGTTGTAACCTTCACAAAATGTTTTATTATGATAAGAAGAATGGATGAATGCAATTTGATGAAATTTGGAGGAGGTAAGCTTCAATTTTGCAAGTTTTGTTCCTTTATTCAATATTGACACCAAACGTCGGTCTACATTTGTGGTTGGCAGAGACGCCCGTCGGTGTTTAGGCGCTCTGCAGACATAGCACTACGTCTGAATGCGCCATGAAATGCCCCACTGCATTTCAGGGCACCAAAACCAGCTATTTAAACAATTTCAACGAGAATTTCGCTCATTTGTGCGTTCGAGCTTGAGAGAAGTGCGTCTGAGGGAGTGGAGTGAAGTGAAGTGAAAGGTTGTGTGGGAGATTGAAGCACGCGGGAGCTATGGCGGAGATGGGAGCGGACGCGCCAGTGCAGCCAATCGAGGTATTTGTTCATTTAAGCAAGTACTTATTATGTGTTTTTTTTTTTTTTTTGGAAAAATTTGTAACAAATTTTTGTTTTGTTGTTTTGCAGCTTAGGGTGTTAGAGGCACGACACCGATTCTCCCCTATCATTCCGGGGATGAGGAGGTCGTTGTCCCAGGCAGACTGGGAGATATTGGAGGCAGTGGGACTAGCGGAGGCAGCCCGGTTGGAGGTAGTGAGTCTAGGCACACCACTAGGTCTAGGGCTCCTACTAGGTCTCAGGGGTCCTCTTTTGATGGTTAGCTTAGTGCTTAGATGCACTCTTTATGAGCCTTGGTGCTCTATTGTATATTGTAGCCTTTTGGCATTCATTGTAGAGTTTGACCTTTATACATATATATATATACATGGCTTTTATTTATTTGGTGTTTTACTCTCTTTTGTGTGAATGCCTATGTTTTTGTGATGCATGTTTTGATATGTTTTAATGTTTTTGATGCATATGTGATGGAATGGAATGCAAACTTATAGATGATTAATGCGAGACTAAGTATATAACATACAAATCTATGGATGATTAATGCAAGACTAAGTAAATGATATGTAAATCTATGGATGATTAATGCAAGACTAAGTAAATGAAATATGCACTAAGAAGCACTCATATTTTTAGATAGTTAGATTTAGCCAACTGTTATCATAATTGTTTAATCAGGGGCACCGAACTTGGTGGCTTGTGAATGGATGACGTATGGAATGACATGAATATGGAAGAAGATATGGAGGATGATATGGAAGAAGATATGGAGGAAGACTGTTTTACAAAGACTCAAACATGCTAGTGGTATCAAACAAACTTACTAATACTGCCTAATTCAACTAGGACCAAATGTGTGTGCATGCGAGTTCATTAACCAAATCAGAAGCATGGTAATGACTCTAGGCAATCAAAAACCTGTGTGTGTGCAAGTGTGTTCATTAACCTCATCTTGCATAAATTAGGTAACCCCGTTATGGAGAAGACCCCGAAGCTAGTTTGTCCGTATGAGCATTGAGAGGTCTCTTTTTGAGGAGAGACATGTCGCCACGCAATGAGTATACTCCACTTGCCACTCAAGCTGTCTATAGCCCCGGTGAAGGTTAACTCCATAGTCCATGTTGTTTTTGACCTTTGTAAGCCTTGGGGATGACTACCTATCCGTCTGATTGGACAAGTAGTACGATCCTTACAACTTATTTGGGATCAATGGTGTGTGAAAAATGTTCATTTCCTTAGAGCTTTGGGGAATCGGATTCTCAACCGAAGTATGATGAGAATTTTACCCTATCCTTACTACTCTGTTTATATTTATATTTTGTGATTGCTTGTGATAGTGGTAAGAACCACTGTTTTATGGACTATGTTTGCATGATAGGACAAACGAGGATTACCCTTTTCACTTCAAGGCACAACCCAAGGATGGTGTTATCTCTCTTTGACACAAGATGTTTTTAAGATGTGAAAATGTGATAGGTTCAAGACCGCTTTTGAAATCATTTCCCAATACTCAAGATTTTATTTAGTGTAATTTGTGATATGGCCCTAGAGAACTTTGACATGCATTTCAAAGTTTGCTTAAAACACTAGGAATGGCCGAGTGACTGAAAACATTTTGGCAATGTAAATATGTGCAAATGGAAAATGGGTGTACGAATGACAATTCGGTTTGATGGATTTTATGAAGGTGCCCCCGATTAAGGCAACATGACTTTTGCTTGACCAAATTTTATATCCAAAAGATAGAATGGTCTCTAACATGATATGCAACTATGGCTGAAAATGAAATGTTATGGTTTTCAATGAGATGTATGCACATGAAATGCAATGTTTTTGAATGAGATGTATGCAACTAACAATGAAATGCAAATTCTTTTTATTTTATTTGTTTTTTTTTTTTTTTGTTGTACAAGCCATGTATATATGTACATATAAAATTCAAACTATGCGTAGAATGCCCTCAAGTGTATAACATTAAGTGGTTCGGGTTCTTCCTCTCCCTCTAAACTGGCAAGTCTATAAGTTCCATTACCCACTCTTTCGGTGACCATATATGGACCTAACCAATTAGCCGCGAATTTATCTCGAAGATGCGGCAATGCATTGGTGTTTTGTTGATTCTCTTTAAGGACAAGATCCCCTACTTGAAATTCTCTTAGATGAACTTTGGCATTGTAAGCACGTTTCAATCGGTCTTGATAAACTCGCAAATGCTCTAAAGCATTGATTCGTTTTTCATCTATGAGTGTGAGTTGATCAAGACGTGCTTGTCTAGAAGTATCATCATCGATAAATTCCTGCAAAGAAATTCGCAAGGAAGGGATCTCGAGCTCAAGAGGCATGATTGCTTCAGCTCCATAGACCAAAGAAAATGGCGTTGCCCCAATGGGAGTTCCGATGCTTGTTCTGTAAGCCCATAATGCCAAGGGGATTTGTGTATGCCAATCTTTATGATTTTCTTTAACAAGTTTCTTAAGAATAGCAATTATGGTCTTATTGGAAGCTTCGACTTGTCCATTGGCTTGTGGGTAGTAAGGAGTTGAGAAACTATGTTGGATATTATACTTTTCGCAAAGAGCTCGAACATCCTTATTCTTAAAAGACTTGCCGTTATCATAAATGATTTTAGAGGGAATACCAAAACGACAAATGATATGGTGAAGTATAAACTCCACAATTCTAGGACCTGTCATACTGGTTAGAGGAATAGCTTCAACCCACTTTGTGAAGTATTCAGTGGCTGTAATGATGAAAGTATGTTGTCCTGAAGAGGCAAGTGAAATCTTGCCAATTAAATCGAGACCCCATTGTGAGAAGGGCCAAAGGCTTTGGATGGGCTGTAAAGCTTGTGATGGTATATGGATTAAATTAGCGTGTTCTTGACACTTTTTACATTGTTTAACATATTTGCAACAATCTTGTTCCATAGTGGGCCAATAATACCCCATACGTAAAATACGCTTCGCAATGGCCATTCCACTAAAATGACCACCACAAGTACCATCATGGGCTTCAACAATAGCTCTATGTGTTTCACCTGCTTCTAGACAATGGAGGAGTACTCCATCATATCCACGTTTATACAACACATCCCCCAAAAGAACAAAACGAGCTGCCTTTTGCTTAAAACAACGGCGGGCGATTCGAGACAAATCAGATGGGAGTGTTCCAAACTTGAGGAAGGCTACTATCTCACTAGACCAAGGCTCATATGGATCCGAATGGATAAAGCAAACATCTTTTTCATCCTTAGACTCAGCACGGACAATTGCAGACTTAGAGATTGTGGAAATGATTAGGGGTTGTACCTCTCCAAGGGAGTCCTTTGGAATCAATGATCCAAGAGAGGCCATGGCATCCGCAAATCTATTAGTCGAACGAGGCAAACTAGTGATCTCATACCAATCAAACTTAGAGAGCAACTTCATTGCTACATCATGATAAAGCTTAATGGTAGGTTCTTTGGCTTGGTATTCTCTCGTAATTTGTTTAACCACGAGTTGAGAATCCCCAAATATCCGAATACGCTTAATGCTCATAGCTATGGCTGATTGAAGACCTAAAATTAAGGCTTCATACTCTGCTGTATTATTGGTGCATTGGAAGTCTAGTTTGAATGATAAAGGGATGGGAATCCCTTGAGGTGTATGAAACACAACTCAAGCACCTTGACCTTTCGCGCACTTAGAGCCATCAAAGAATAGCGTGATGTCAACATCTTCCTCCGAAATGATGTCCTCTTCTTGTTCAGTGATAGCAAATACCGAATCATCTGGGAGCTCAATAATCAAAGGATGATCACTAGGTAGTGGAGCTTCCGCAAGTTGATCGGCTATAACTTGACCTTTAACGGATTTTTGGCTAATGAATTCAAGATCGAATTCGGTAAGCAACATTATCCATTTAGCGGTACGAGTGTTATTATAAGTGCGAGACATCATATAACGCAGAGGGTTTTCTCTAGCTATGACATATGTTGTATGGCTAAGCATATAATGACGAAGTTTCTTAGTGGCAAAAACCACTGCTAAGCACAACTTTTCCACATAAGCATATCGGGTTTCATAGCTTACCAATGTTCGACTAATATAATAGACAACTTGCTCACGATTTTGTTCATTCTTTTGTGCAAGCATTGTCCCTAAGGCAAAGTCCGTTGCTGAGATATAAAGATTGAAAGGGACCCCTGGACGAGGCGGAGCTAAGACTGGCGGAGATGCTAAGTACTGCTTGATGTCATCAAAGGCTTTCTGACACTCATCTGTCCATGAAAATTGTACCCCCTTTTGTAGTAGGTGGCAAAATGGCCTACATTTATCAGAAAGTTGTGCAATAAAGCGACGGATTGAATTAATCTTTCCTTGCAAACTACGCAACTCCTTCAAATTAGTTGGGGGACACATTTCCATAATGGCTTTGACCTTGTTTGGGTCCACCTCAATACCTCGTTTAGAGATAATAAAACCTAGGAGTTTGCCTGAGGTAACACCAAAGACACATTTCTTAGGGTTCAACCTTACTTTATGCTCTAGAAGCCTATCAAAAACTTTTTCCAATACATCAAAATGCTCTTGTCGAGTTTTAGATTTTGCCAATAAATCATCCACATAATCTTCGATAATCTTATGCATATAATCATGGAAAATATAAGTCATGGCTCGTTGATAGGTTGCACCTGCGTTCTTAAGGCCAAAGGGCATCACCCCTGTAACAAAAAGTTCCCCAAGGTGTGGTAAATGTTGTTTTGTGTTGATCTTCATGGTTTATTCGAATCT
This sequence comes from Wollemia nobilis, assembly GCA_028583015.1. Taxonomy (NCBI): domain Eukaryota; kingdom Viridiplantae; phylum Streptophyta; class Pinopsida; order Araucariales; family Araucariaceae; genus Wollemia; species Wollemia nobilis. Next base: position 7,788,659 of record JAQPPZ010016995.1, on the reverse strand, counting down.
GGTTGTATCCCGAAAATCCATCCATGAACGAAAGCATTTCATGACCAGCGCAGTGTCGACAAGAGTATCAATGTTTGGAAGAGGAAAGTCATCCTTAGGACACGCTTTATTTAGATCTCGAAAATCGGTGCAAACACGTATCCCCCCGTTAGGCTTGCGAACGGGTACCATGTTAGAAAGCCACTCAGGATAATCAATCGGGACGACAAATTTAACATCCAGAAGTTTCTGAATCTCCGATTTAACTATGAGGGCCACGGTAGGATGCATTTTCCTAAGTTTCTGTTTGAGAGGTTTAGCATCTTTTTGTAAGGTGAGGTTATGGACAACCAAATTAGGGTCTAGGCCTGGCATGTCTTTGTAAGACCATGCAAATATCTCCTTCTTCCGCTTGAGTAGAGCAATCATTTGCTCTTGTTCCTCCGATGATAGACTTTTAGCCGGTTTCACAATTTGGGTGCCATCTTGGTCCGGACTAAGGTCTACATCGATAGTTTCTTCAATAGACATGTGGGAACCTTCCTCAAGCCGATGGGGAGTAGGGATCGGATTTATGTCATCTAAAATGTCATCAAGCTCCTGTGCCTTGCTCTCGTCTATGTCCGCTCGGAAGACCTCTCGGCTTAGAAGATGAAGGTGAATGTGGAGGTGAAGGAGGAATGTAGTTGACGGAAGCCCTTAACAATTCCTCATAAAGGATGAATTCTGAAATAGATGGAGGGGATGAAATCCGATCCATGCCAATCAGGCTTGGGTTGATCAGGATTGGCTTATCCGGATCATATGGATTATGGAGTGGTGTGAATAAGTCTTCAAAATTCATTGTCGACTTATGGAAGAAAGGATGGGCGGAATGGAAGGGAAAACCGGTGAAGACCTCGGAAGACCTGAGATGCAAAACAACATAGTTTTTCAGTTTTTTTTTTTTTTTTTTGAGTTTTTTTTTTTGTAGTGGTGAAAACCACTATTACACACATACATAAAGCAATAAAGTATTTTTATATATTTTGATTTTTTTTTTTTTTGGAAATTTTCTGATTTTTTTTTTTTTGGTAGTGGTGAAAACCACTATTTTAGTATATACATATAATACAAGTTTGGATTATGGCTTATGGATGTGGCGGAGGGGGTGGTTCACCTCGTTCTTGTGGAAGAAGCAAGCGAAAGATGGCCTCTTGGAGAGGGAACAATTGGAGATAAAACTCGTCTTGTTTAATGAGGGGAACAATGGGCGCCGACTCTTCTTCATATTCATCACCATTTGACATGACGTCAAATTCTTCATAGGCTTCATCTTCGGATTCGTCTGGGTGGAGGATTTCTTCTTCCGAATTAAGATTAATGCTTTGAAAAGCTCGTTCAAAAGAAGAAAGGGATGGAAGTGGTTGGTAGCCCGGACCAAAACGCTCAGTGGGTCTCTGATATGGCATATCGATGCGTTCAGTTACCCCTTGCTCGTATCGACCTAGGCCAAATTGCCGCCAATTATGTCTGTGGAAATAGCGAGAGGGAAAACCCTCCATCCTTTCGATATTGGCAGGGACTGGATGCTTAGGTTCTAGTATGGTGGTAGGACTAGAAGATGACTCTATTCCCCCATATACAAAATTAATGGAATTTGGCATAGAACCCATGTTATAAACCGATCCAATGGATAAATGTTGGTCATGTGGACGACCAAAATCTTTAACTCTTTGCACATTGAACGGTGTGATGTGGACATCTTGGATGGCATACTCACCAATACCCGCATCAGTGAGATGGACCTTGACTTGGGAGGGAGATGGACTAGATGATGGAATAGAAGAATGTGGGATAGAAGAATTGGAAGGATTTGGTTGGGTTGATGCTTCACTAACTTGTGAAACATCAGCCGGTGATGGTTGGGAAGATGGAGGAATAATAGGTGATGTTGAAGAAGGTGTAGAAGAAGGGGGTAATGACGTGGAAAGAGATGATTGGTCATGGCCACATGTGCATGTGGTCACTGATGAAGAAGAAGGAAGATTAGGAGATGAAGAAAGTGGTGAATGAGATGGAATAGCGGAAGATGAAGATGGTTGCGATATGATGGGTAGCTCCTCAGGAATGGGAGCTTTAGAAGAAGATGGTATAGAAGAAGTAGATGGGGTCAAGAAAAGATGAGTGGATGGCAACACAATCTCATAAGGATTTGAGACATAGTTGCAATGTTTGAAGGGTTCAATGTCAGCAGGTACACAATGAACTTTGTCCCTCATATACATACTTCAGACATTGATGCAAGTATAGAAGGGACACATCTCATCTCCCTAAGCCAAGGCCGTCCAAGCAATACATTGTATGCCATGGACCCTTCCAAGATGTGAAACAAGGTATGCAAAGTTCGGGCCCCTACCTCAATGGGCAAGATAACCGTGCCAACCGTGGAAGATAAAGCATCATTGAATGCTTTAAGAGTAAAAGTCGACTTTGTGATAAGGGATGGCGACAGCTTTAGATGACTCAACGCCGATGTTGTAATGATATTGATTGAGGAACCGATGTCAATTAAGACTCTCTTGAATGGCTTGTGATCGATCTTGGCCATGATATGCAGTGGAGGATCTATACTTTTCGTTGACATAGGTTTGATTTCAAAATCATAGAAAGTGATGGAGGGCTCCATGCATGTTTGAATACTCCCCACAAAGTTGTTGAAGGCATTAGTATCTTGAGTTTGAAGCTCGATTGACTTTAATATTTCCATTAATGCCTCTCTATGCGGGGGAGATTGTTGAATGAGGTCATAGATCGATAACTTGCGTGAAGCCATTTTTAAACCGGTAGTTAACCGGCTACTCAATGACATGATGGGTCGTTGGCGTTGAGTAGAATGATTTAGCGGTTGTTGAGAAGTACTAGCACGTCGTTGGGTCACTGTTACCCGAGGTGGACTGGGGGTTTGTACAGGTGGTCGTGGTTCAGCCTTGATTTGGTTGGTTCGCCCTTTGACCCCGGGTTACTACGTTAATAGTACCCACAAAACCTTGGTATTGTTGTACATGGTTGACTTGATTAGAGGAGGAGTTACCTGAGTTACTCCCCCTGAAGTTGTTGGAGCTTCCTCCCGATGTGGAAGGGGTGTTTGAAATATACCAAGATTTTGATTTTGTTGGGCTAAGGGGCTATCCAATTTAATGGCTCCAATCTCAATAAGATCTTGGATCACATGTTTGAAATCTGTACAATTATTGATATCGTGCCCATTTTGCCTATGATAAGGACAAAATAGGTACTCCTTGTAATACTTTCCCCTTCTAGATGGTTCTAAAGGTTTAAACTCGTGTAAAGTTAACCGATTTGTGCTATATAACTTATTGAATATGACCGCATATGGTTCATCTAAAGGTGTGAACTGTCGCTTGGGACGATTGTTTTGCCAAGGTCGAGTTTCCATGGTTGGCCCAATGATTGGGAGTCTGGTTGAGGAGGGGCGGGTACCGCATGATAAGCAATTGGTTGCGGTTGACTTTGCATTACTTGTTGTTGTTGAGCCATTACGGGCTGACTCGCCACCACTTGATTAACTTGGTTAACATTTGAGGCTGTACTAGCCTGTGTTTGTTTGTTTTGGCCATAATTATTATTTCGTTGTTGGCCCTTTTGTTGCCATTCTTTTCTACGGGGTTTTAAAACACCCTCTTGGACTTTAATTTCTTCTATGATACTTGCTTGGGCCAAAGCCTCTTCAAAAGTCCCGTATTGTTGTAATTGGAGTAACCAAGAGATAGGTTTTAGACAACTCGGGTGAACATTTTGGTTAACTCCTCCATTGGTAGGGAGAATGGCAGTTTATTAATGATAGCCCTCCAACGGTTTCCAAAGTCATAAATAGTCTCATCGTCATGTTGCTTGAGCTTGTATAAGTCGGACAATGAGACTCTCTTTTGTACATTTAGGGAGAATCGTTCTAAAAATAGATTAATCAATTGTTCGTAAGCATAAATGCTATGGTGAGCTAAATGATTGTACCATTGTACAACGATCTCCCCCTAATGTCTCGAGGAAAAGTTCTGAGCATAAGAGCATCATTATTTTGGATTCTAAAGCAGGCATGCATGAATGAGCTCACATGTTCATGAGGATCCTCAGCTCCTCGAAATTTGTCAAACTTCGGTAATGTGAAATCAGTCGGATATGGCGGTGAAGGTACCGAAGGATGAATTGGTTGATTGATCAACGACCTTAGCGTAGGTTTCTGACTAGATGAGCCAGGCATGTTGAGCATAAGGTTGTCAATCTGTTGTTGTATAGCATGGAGTCGAGAATCTTCATGAAAATTTTGACTCGTTTGATGATTATGATGATGCAATGGAGGAGTGGAAAATTGATGAGATGGGATGAAATTGCCTGGATTAGGCGGTGTGGAATGGAAAAGTTGTTGGTATGGATGATACCGAAAAGAAGGTGATTGGTTTGAATGATGAACTGGACTAGGTTGGGAGAAAGGTGGGGTAGGAATGGACACCACCGAAGATTGGGGTACCTAGGTGGGCCCTGAGCTAAGAAAAGCTGGCTGGGTAGAAATTGGTTGAGGTGTAGGATTTACTACGACAGGTGGTTGAGCATTTTGTTGCTGTTGTTGCTGAAGCAACTTGTCGAGGTACTCCCTAACCTTATTAATCTCTAACCCAAGGGAGGTGGGATGATTGGATGAAGGTGGAGGGCAGGCTGCCATGGTAGTCACAGGAGACTGCATAGCAGGGGCAATGAAGGTGGTCGAAGTAGGCGGTACACTGGGAAGAAACAAGTAGACTGTGCCCCGGTAGGGTGAAACCATAAATGGTTTGGGAAGAAGAGTGTTGAAATTGGTCATGGCTAGAGGAGGTTCCACCAACCTCATAGAGAGAATTGGTGTACACCCGGTAAATGGAGGAGAAAGTGGTCGGGAAGACACTACATTTGTCTCCAAAGGAGGACAATTGAGCATCTGGGAAGATGTTGGAGATGAAGCCGACTGAGCAGATACAACATTAGCCTCAAAAAAGGGGTTAGTGTAGACCTGAGTGAAACCAGTGGGTATGGTTGATGCAATATCCTGCTGAAAAATAGAATCTTGCATAGGGGAATCTTGGATTGGCTCAAGGACATAGCCAATGCCATCTCTTAAGTGAGTTTGCACTTGGGCCATATCAATGTGGGTAATATGACAGGAATTGTCTTCCTCCATGGGCATGGCCATGTGATAGACGGTAGAAGGACGTGAAAGACCTGCAGGCGAACCTGCTTGAAATTCACTAGGATAAGTGGCTATGTTGGTGGTGGGGATGTTCTGTGAATTACCCATTTGATTATTTAGATTTAACATTTTAGATTGATTCCTTGTTAAGACCATGAAGCAATAAATCTAAACAAATTCAGAAAAGAAGAATGCAAAACTGGAATGATAAATTTACACTAAAGAAATTATCATAAAACAGTCACAACCTAGGTTTCAACCAATGTGTCTTACCTGCGGTTAATTAATTATTTTCTGATCTTAATCTATAGTAAATTTTAAGTGTCCGGTTTATGAGTTTTGCATGTGATCTAATCTTGAATTATTCACAAAAGAAGGTAAAAACTATGGCTAGGAAAGGACAACGAGATTCTTACTGGTGATGAAATCCAGCAAGTTTGCTCGGGGGTGACCTATGGTGTCTAAGGCATAAGTTTAATGGATGGAGATGAATTCCACCGTCACTAAACTTCAAGCAATACCTGGTGATGAAATCCAGATATTACTGTTTTAAATGCAATATGAAATGCAATGAATTTTATTTTAAGTGTTTTAGTTGTCTAATGTATACATACAAAGCTATAAATCAAAAGTTCTAATGATCTAAGCAAGAGGCTACTGAAAACATGCCATTTCCTCTCAAGAAGTGGAGTACACCGTTTAAAACCCCCTGCCTACCAATGATATCGGATATCAAAGGAGCAACCGGAAGGTTCGTCCACTTCTCTCGCTCGGAATCACCCAATGGCAGGAGTACTATTGACATCCAATCAATAGTCCTACTTAGATAACTAAAACAGATAATTCGTAGCTATTCTAATATGCAGATAGGTATGCAATTTTTTTTTTTTTTTTTATGCAACAATCAATAATGCAATGCAAAAAAAAATGTAACTAAAAATAACTGTTCTTTTCTAGATTACTTAGTTTTTGTTCATTTTAAAGCAATGATCTGAAAAAGAAACAGAATACAACAGAAAAACCAAAAACGTAAAAAGTACAGTTAACAAAGAAAAAAACGCACTTACTCGAAGCCTACGCTTTCTCGTGAAACGGCCTTCAAACGCCCAAGGGAGTCCACGCAGCTGAAACGCACCTCTGCGTTTCGGATTGGACTTCCAGACGCCGCTCTGCGTCTGCTGCGTTTTCTGCAAGCTCAGAAACCCTAGTTCGCTGGAACAACGAATTTCACGATTTCTGGAACCTGCAAAATAAAACAGAAAACAGGAATAGATTAGTAAAGCAAGTATTAAAAACATGAAACCCTAGGGGGTCCCACCGTGATCGCCATTTGTAGATTAAAAATACAACGCCAAACAAAATATAAAACCACAATAATGGAATACAGGAAAGTTGCACAAAACAAACAATTTTTATTAATCAATGGAGTTTAAAAACTCCTTTTGAGTACAACAGGGCCTGTAACCCTTTTTGTGATACACAAATTACAGTTTGTGCTAGGGTTCTCCGAAACCCTAGCTGGCATAAAGTGGTGGCATTTCCGAAGACGTATCCTTAATCCCAACAAAGTGAGTGGGTTTTGTTGTATCCTTTGGCTCGGACCACTCCGACTTAAACAACTGCTATCAACACACCGGATCTCGCCATTAAAATCCTCGCACACATTAACACTATCAAGGAGTTAGAAATTAATAAGAGGGCTCCACCGTGTGAGCCCTCATAAACAATTTAAAACCCTAGAAAAATAGAATGCAGGAGTTCAACAACAGATTAATAAAAGAAAAGAAGTTACTTGCTTTAAACTGATTTATACCGTTCTCTCGTTAACGCGGCTAGACCAGGCGGCATCCGGAAGTAATGTGGCCATCAAATCGGTCTGCAGAAGGCGCCCCGGTGCACTCGCCGAACGCCCGCGTGCTTCTGGATCAAGGTTTCAGACGCCGGTCTGAGTCTGTGGCTGCGGGTAAACGCCCGTGGGCACTTGTGACAAGAATGGGGAATTCTGCAGAGTACTGCAGAAGAGATGGCGGCGAAGTTGGCGACGGATGCGACGATGGATGCGACGAAAAGGGGCGGCGATGGATGGCTGAAGAGATAGATGAAATAGAAGAGATAGGTCCAAAAGATAGCAAAGATAGCAAAGATAGCCAAGATAGAAATAGAAAGTAGGGTTTGAGCCATCAAGGTGGCTCTATTTATAATCTACTCTTAGGGCACACTTTAGGGTTTTAACGACACTTTGAACGTGTGGCTAAGATTAAAGTGGATCCAAGGGTAGAGAATAAATCTAGGTTGTGAAACGGATTAAGAAGGATGGATGGATGAGATTAAATGAAAGATGGACGGCTTAGATTAAATCACTTAAACTATATTTATATATATATATTAAAATATATTAAAATATTAAAATATATATATAAATATTAATTTAAATAAATTTGGGGATGAAAAATGGCGGGAAAGGTGAAATTGGGCCAAATAATGGCGGGAAAGTGTGGATTTGGGCCAAATAATGGCGGGAAGGATGAATGATTGACATGTGGCTGACAGGAAGGTATAGATGACTTGCAAGTGGCTGGATTTTGGTGTCTACAGTAGCGATTGGTTATCCATGCAATCCGGTAGGATGGGTAGATCACCATAAGGATGCTTGTTCAATAAAAAACATCCATTTCATTCTAAAAATTTCACCTTTGTCATCTACTTTGTCACTTTCATCATTTCATCTCTTCTCCATCGACTCATCGCTTGAGGGGGTAGACAATATCTACAAATTCTAGTCTCAAATCAAGTCAATACTCAAAACACTCAATATTGGAAATTGCATTTGTTCAAGAATCATTACCAAAGACTATCATACGCCCTTTTTGTTGGGGCAGATAACAAGCAAAAATTTTAATCAAACAAACACTTGGTATACCTAAAGTCTAAAGTGTAGACCTCTCCCTGTACGTCTACCTACGATCGAAAGGTTATCAAGTGTAGGTAGACCTAAAGCCTAAAGTGTAGACCTCTCCCTTAACGTCTGCCCATGGATAAAATCAAATACCATCAATGTGTCAAAAGTAATGATTCGACAATGTGTCTCTTTTCCATGATTGGGGTAACCCACATTGACTATTATTTGTGACCATATTACACAACTCCCCTTCAAATTCAAATGGCTTCAAAAGCCTTCAAACAATCAAACATTTCAAAAAATCATCAAATCAATCCATCAATGCATTCAAAACATCATCCCATATCATCATAGTTGAAATCAAATCAGATTGATCCCTCAATTTTGGAATATGACAACATTCAAGAAACCTTGCGCAAAGCTATCATTCACCTTCTCCATGAGGACAAAAGGTAAAAATCTCTTAATTCAGTATGCACCATACCAATATCGGCGTATGAATGCGGTGACTGTAATCAAGTTTACAAATAACCCTATAACGATTCTAGTATCACACACACACACCACATTGCTTGGTCTACCTACCACATCAAATGCTTGTCATTCTACCACAAGCAAAGTTTCAACAATGCATATTTACCCCAAACTTGGGACAACCAAATTGATCCTAATTTTCAAACATTTGCATCCATCACATCCATCACTTTTCATCCTCCATATTCGATCAATTGACTCGTGGGTTTCATTCTTCATCCATTCATCAATTGAGGGGGTAAGCTAAAATGAAAAATTTTAAAATATTTCTTCGTGCATGTTGAGGAAAGAGTCCATTCATCCATCCAACAAAAACTAGGTGTCTCTTTGTTTTTGCACCGCATTGTGTTCTACACAACGTGATACAAAAAGGGGTATTTGCAGACACAAAATCCTAGTCATTTATATATTTATATATAGATGACGATAAATCATAGTTGCTCATCAAATCAAAATCCTAACTTACCACTTGATGATCCTAGCCACTAGCCTAATATCAATCATAGCTTGCCACTTGGTAGCGCTAGCTTGATCACCACTTTCAAACCCTAACCCTATTCGTATAAAGGATTATAAAACATGATTCACTCTTGTGAATGAGGGAGGAGAAAGAAGTCATCAAACATCCATAGAGAAGCACCATCGAAATCGCGAAAGCAATCCTAGCCAAAATTCAAAAATTAACAAATCAAAGTCGGGTATTGTCTCGCATCATTTTCGCTAAGCAGATCCAAATGTGATAGGGCATCTATGCAAATCATGAACATGGCTTTGCATCCACATATATGCGGTACTGCATCCAACCATTCCCAAATGCAATCCCATGTTTGCTCGATAAGTTTTTAAAACCCTCACAGGCATAGATCAAGAATATTTTTAGCAAGGCAAATCTGATTTGTTTTTATTTTCTGTCTTTTGCATGATTTCGCATTTTCACAAGCATTTTCATTAGGGTTAGTAGATTTTCGTTTATATCAAAGAGGACCTCACACAGTGGAGGTCCCTCATATGCTACTGATCCCTTTATGTTGTTTGTATTTTTGCAAGTGTAGGTGACAAGTCATTGGAAGTTGTTGGAGCAACAAGCGGTTTGCAAGGATACTCAATCCCGTCTACGAATTGATTTGTAGTAGAAGAAATCAATATACACCCCCCATTTAGTTGGATCTAACAAATAGATTGCACCCTTTTGTGTTCATTGTGATCTGAAGATAAGACCTCAATAACTTGGGGTAAATCATTATTGTACAAGAGTGGAGATCAAGGCTCCCAAGTGTTTTAATAAAAAGAGCATTTTTGTTTACTTTATTGCTTGTGTCAATATTTTATTTCTTGGGTGTATTTCTTTTATTTACAAAAACCAAGGATGATATTGTGACACCCATACTTTTTGTGGAAATGTTGAATGAATGAAAGTAAAAACAAACTAATTGACATAATTTTTGTGGAAGAACAAAATGGTAGAAAAGACATCAGAGCAGGGGGAGCAGAGTTGGAGAAGGGAATATTGTAGTCTAATACCATAGTAAGTAATCAATTCATTATTTTCCAATAAAAATTTGTAGAAATCTCTTTGATCGTGGTTTTACCCATTTTGGGATTTCCACGTAAATTTGGTGTTTCTCTTTGAACTATGTGAATGTTTTTATGAGATTATTGTTGTTATTTTCCTTTATTGTTGTAATTATCATATTAATACTAACACACAAAAATCATAAATTCATCAAGCATAAGGATTAAGCAAGATTCATAGATTTGTATGTAGAGGTGAATCCATAGTGTGGCACTTTACAAATTAGGTCTGGTATCAAAGCAATTTCTTTTCTTTGAGGCCTGTTTATGCAAGGTAGAAGATCCCTACAAGGAGAATTATTTCCTTATAACTTTAATAATAGAAGTAGAAGGATTGGATCTAGACAGATGGAAGATCAAGACAAAATCCAACCATGTCACTAAAGGATTTCCAGCAGAGGTTCCTCAAAATGGAATATACCCTCTGAAGCCTGATGGAGATGATGTTGAAGAAGAAGTCAAGGAAGGGAAGGAAAAAAAATAGATTCTAATTCAGATTCCAATTCTTCTAGTGATGAAAATGGAAAAGAGATTAAAGGACTTCCATAAAAAATAACCTAAAAATTCATCATCACAACCCTGATCCTAAATCCATTCAAAATGAAGGTCAAATTAGATATTCCAATCTATAGTGGGGAACTAGATCCTGAGAAGTTGGATGGATGGTTCAAATAGATAGAAGTTTACTTCAGCACCAAGGGTTATACAAAGGTATAGCAGATCAACTTTTCAAATTTGAAGCTTGGTGGCCATGCTCTCACATGGTGGGAGGCATATGTTGCTGGATTGGCAAGAAACCAATAGCCACTAGTACAAACATGGATATAATTTTCCAAAGCTCTCAAATCCCATCCCATAGGGTATCAAGAAAGTCTTGAGGAGAAATGATAATATTTACAGCAGAAAGAAGGGCAAACTGTTCAAGAATATACCACTGAATTCACAAAACAAGCGGTGATGTTGGGCATAAATTTGCAAGATCCCCAGATCTTCAAGAAATATAAGAGTGGTTTGCACTTTCAAATCAGGATAGAATTGGTATTATTTGATGTCAATATCAATGATGAAGCATGCATCAAAGCCACTTACTTAGAGATGAAGAGTTGTAAATCCATGAAGGAAAAGCAAATCCCAAACCCTTCAAAGTCTTCAGAAGTCATAGAAAATCCAAGGGTTCTATCAATAAGGGTAAGAAGAAATATTGAGCAACAACAACCAAAACATAGAAAGGTGAAAAACATTGAAAGGAGTGCGATGCCAACACCTATTCAAGTGAATATTGTTAGAAGTTGCATCCAGAGAAGAGGCCCAAATGGTGGAACAAGGGTAAGAAGAAGGTAAAAAGTGCATGCAAGCAGGAAGAACACCAAGAGGATAACTATAATGAAAGGGATGAAGAGGGTAAAGTGGTGTGTGTCACCAAATCCCAAACCCCAAGGTAGGATAAGCCCTCTAAGAAGGAGGGTCAAACTCTTGAAGCCAAGAAGGAGTTGTTATGGGTGTATATTAAAGTGAAGAAAACAAAAGCTACAACATTATTGATACAAGATCACAAAGAAATTTGTTTTCTAAAGATCTAGTGAAGCGGATGGGATTGAAAGCTATAGATCATCCACAACCATACCAGTGGGTAAGGATAGATTTACACTCTCAAGTGTAAAGCCTTCATACCAGTAGGTAAGGAAGAGTCATGCTCTTCCCATAATCCAAGGACCCCGTTTTAGGATTCTATCTCTTTCCTCCTTGGAACAAAAAATGGATAGGAATAAAACTTTCGGAAGAAAGGATATAATCACTCTTATAGACTTCCAAATCCTATCAATCCATTTTCTCAAGGCTAAATACCCTAGCCAAGACCCATTAAATTTACCAAAAATTACCCTATCTTTGAGATACAAGGATCAATCCTTTGTGAGCTTCTCACTAACCTCCACTACTAGAGATGGTTCTAAGAATTTAGCTATAAATCAATGCATGGGAAGGAAACTAAAACTCAAAATATACTCAAGTTTACCATAATATCCTCTAGCAATTATAATATATGAAAAAAACCTATAATAATTTGCATGCAAAATTTTTAAGATAAAGAAGGAGAAAAAGAAACTTGGCTAAAAATTTCTATGCCTAGACATAATGTCTTACCTCACTAAACCCCTAACCCTTTATTTATCCTCCCATCATCCAAACCCTAGCTGACAAATATCTCCAATTGTGTTTTTTCACGACTTGGAAATTTGTCACTACCCTTGTTCGAGATGATTGATTTCATAGGGTTATATCTTCCTCGATATTGCTTGGATTCCTTCACACGACCACTCAATTTAAAGCTCTTCAAATTCTGCACAAATTGGTCCAAGAATCAGTTGAATCAGATAACCCTTTACGAAGACATGACTCCTAAAAATGAGATTTAAAAAAAAATTACCCTAACGTTGCCCTAGTTTTGAATGGTTGTTTTCACATGGTCATATCTCCCTCAATACTACTTGGATTCTTTCAAATGACCACTCATTTCAAAGCTTTTCAAAATACACACAAAATGGCATGAAATCTTAGATAAATTGATGGTAATTTTTTTAACTTTAAATTCTAAAATCTCTATAATAATTAGTTGTAAATCTAGGACAATGTTAATAAAAATAATCCTAGTTTTGTAGCATTAACCAATCATCCAATATCCTTCTTGTTGCATTATAATATTTATTTGAACTCCATGACCTCAAATATTGAGGGATGATCCAAAAGAAAATTATTGCCAACAAATTAGAGATGTTATTTTAAAGAACAATTTGTTGCACCCTGAATACCTTTGAACTTTTCTTCCATTTTCTCCTCTAAGAAAGCTTTTCTCTATATCTCAACAAGAATAATAAAGAGATAAGGAGATAGTGGGTTACCCTGACAAATTCCAAGGGATGAAATAAAGTTATAGGCAAGGGATTAATTGATCAAAATAATATATTCTAGAGTGTTATAATCACATCTAATCCATTCACTCCAACCTACATTAAACCATTTATTTTTAGAATATTATGTAGAAAACACTAGTGAATGCTATCGTATGTTTTTTTGCTTATCTAGTTTTACAAGCATACCTGGTTTTCCATATAATGGTGAGAATGTATGGCCTATTGTCCAATGATTATACCATTAATAATTTGTTTACAATAAACAAAACCACCTTGTTCCTCTAAGATGAAAAAATCTAGAATGCTTCTCAATCTATTACCAAATTTTTTTATATAATCTTATAAATTGTATTACAAAGGCTTATTGAACAAAAGTCACCAAAAATTTTGTCTTGCATTTTTTGTGAACCAGTGCAATAAGGTGGCATTGATCTCAACTATTACAGCCTTTTATTTCCTGGCCTTTTCAACCAGAGTTAGTATATCACTTTTCAACAAATTCTAAATATTTTAGAATAAAATTTTAGAAAATCCATTAAGGTCAATGCCTTATTAGAGTGGAAAGGAAATAAATATCTCTTAGAATGGAAAGGAAAAAATATAGCTTGTAGATTTTCTTATAGCCTTATTAGAGTGGAAACGAAAGGGATTATAGTAGAAAATGGATTAAATCAAGGAGTTTCTACTCCCTGAAAATGGATAAGACAAAAGAGTGATAATTATTTTTGTTTTTCCAAATCTATATCCCTTAAATTTTTTTCTTTTTATTTCTAGGTTGAGGGTGTCTCCATTCCCAGCCACACTTTCATACACAACAATCTCTTTGATTTCTCTTAATTATTCATAATAAGTTATTGACGAGCATTAGCATAAGCATTAATATTATTATTATTAGCACGAGCTTTATTATATTATGTAAAAACATACAATAAGCTTCATGTGCAAAGCTTTCCAGTTGATAGCCTAAGATAGCTCATTGTTAAGTTAGTTTGATTTCTTTCCAATTTGCATCGTATGTTGATTTGAATATGCCAATTTGCACCTTACATATGATTTGGAAGATCTCATCGTATAATGTAATTTAGGCATATCGATGCAATATAAGCATTGTAATGTTTCTTTCAAAAGCAATGAAATTGGTAGCCTACTTGTGTTTGCGTCAGATTGGTGTTAAAGTAGGTTGTGAATCCTTCCTGTACGGGGGAGTTTGAGTTTCTCTATTGGAAACTCCCCTCCTTCCTTTTATTCCTCCTTTCGATTGACATTCTTAATATTTTGTGTGAGACTTATGCATTTAGGGAATCGTTTAACATTTCATATCTGTTGTTTTTTCTACGATCACGAATTGAAGTTGGCTCGACAACGATTGTTCTTGTTCTGAATCGATGTTGGGTTTGGTCGATCTCAGGCTACGCAAACTGCTTACAGGACCATATATGGCTGGAAGAAAAATTGGCCACATTATATGTCGTTGGCCCCTGCTTGGATCTTGGAGAACTTGGCCTTTTATGGGTTGGATGTCACATCGCTTGGAGGTATAATCATCCTCATTATTGCCCATGAATATAGAACAATATTTGACACCAACTCTATGACTTTGCCTAATGTGTGGATTTACCAAAGCAATCTCAAACCTTGACGCCAAATCAGCTTGCCCGCGCGTGTCCAATATTGATCGCTTTTGGGTGCAGTATAATATTAAAGGTATATATTAATTAATTAATTGATTAATTTTTTATTTCTAAAATATTATGTTTGAGCAGATTATTTACAATTTGGGAAGGGACACCTCCTAGCTTTAGTTAGCAAGAACATCTATTTTCTCTTTTTAATTTTCTAGAAGACTTTCACGACTCTAAAGCCCAAAAACCTAAGAGCTAGCCACTTTTGATTAAAGCTAACACAAGACCTATGTTAAAGCCAAACCTCTTAAATCATGTATCTATGTTGATTGTCTAAATCAACCAAGTGCTAGATTTTCTTACCAACCTACGAAATCCTATTGTCCTTAATAGCCATGTTATTGTGCCACTGAACCCTTACCTCCTTCTTGATACCGGTCTTAGCCAAGAAGTTTGCCATTGTATTTAGAGCTCTACCCACAAAATTCAAAATTACATCATCAAATTCACTCCATAAATCCTTAGTTTGGGTGATAAGAATCCTCAACCTCCACATCTTCATAGCAAATTTCCTCATGCAATCTAGAGCTCCTATCAAGATTTGAGAATCTAACTTCATGATTATCCTTATGACCCTATCTTACCACCTAGAGAGAAGCAATTTTGATAGCTAAGGCTTTTGCTTCATTGTTTATGGCCTTGCCTAGGCCTTGTAATTCCCAATTAAGTATTGTCCCAACATGATTCCTACAAACCACTCTAATTCCAATGTCACTTAGATTATCTTTTGCAGCTCCATCAATGTTAATTTTAATCTAACCTTCTAAGGCTACCTTCCAATTGGCTATGTCATGCATTTCCTACACTTCAGCTTTCTCCTCCATTGTTCCTTTATCAACCTAAGTTTTCTCTTTGGCATACACTACCACAGTTTCTCTATCTTTCATCTAGCCCTTGGATTGCCAAATATTTATTCAATCCTCAACCTAAAATACATGAGGATGGTCTAAAATAATCTCTTCATATCCATCCTTCGTTGTGTAGACTCTAAGGCTCCCATAGCCCCAAGCTAATTCATCCTCCTCATCCCTACTTGTGAGATATCTTTCTGCCAAGATTTTAGTCATGATGAGTGTCAATTTCAAAAGTATTGGAATTGGCCACTAAACCAACTTCTTAAGTTGCTTAAGCATATAGTCCCCAAGTTGGATAATGTTGAAATAACTTTCAATCTTGATCCAACTTTGCTTTCCATGGTCATTTTATAGGTTGCAAATATGGAAATTCAAAAATGATAAGTGGATATTTATCCTATGAATCTATTCAAAATTTTGTCTTCTCCCCTCTCCCCACTTTCTAAAATAATCCATAATGAGATCCTAGATTTAGTGTCTACCACACTAGGGACCCATTGCCATCCAAAAGGAAATGGCTCATTTCAATCGAGTTCACCTATCCCAAGTATTTACTAGTTAAAACTCTACAAAATAAAGAAGCTAGCTAGGAGATCCACCTCCAATAAAGCTTTCTAGCCAAAGCTTTATTATTAGCTTTGATATCCTCATGCCCAAACCTCCCTTCACTTTAGGTTGTCTTACTTTCTCCCAACATACTAATACCTATTTTCTCTCTTCATTTTATCTTCCATAATTTTTTTGGCCATCTTGTCCAACTTTTTCCATATGGTAGGTGGGGAAGTAATGATAGAAAATTTGTAGATTGGCATGGCCTGAATGACTATTGCAAATTAGTCAATCTACCCTCAAATACTAACCATTTGTGAGATCAATGGTTAATGCTCCCTTTGATATGGTCCAAAAAATTCCTCTAGAAAACTATCTTAAAGTTTTTAATATGTAGAGGGATCCCCAAATAGACCACTGGGAGAGAAGTCCTCTTGAATCCCAAGATCTCTAGAATTATGTCTTGAAGCCTTCAATTAAAATTTTATAAAATCAGTTTTGGATTTATGATCATTGATGACTTGATTTGTGCCCCTAAGATAAACATTAAGAGTGCCTCTAATCATTCTTACTTCCTTGGGATTGGCAGCTCCCGTCAATCTTGTGTCATCCATAAACTATCGGTGATTCAAAACCTCCTCATCCACCTTGATACATATAAGGAAACCCTATTGTCTTCTCCTCAAGGCAAGTCTACCTAGGCCTTTAGCCAATATGAGAAAAATATAAGGGAAATAAGGATCTCCCTCGCAAAGGCTTCTAGTGGCTCCAAACAACTACGAGGGGAGACCATTGATTAACACTAAGTATGTTGGAGTAGAGAAGCAACTCATGACCCACTCTATCCAATCCTAAGAGAAGTTGAAGGTTGTCATCATCCTTATTAAGAATCCCCACTATGCCCTATTATAAGCCTTTGATATATCCAAATTTTATGAACATTCCTTTATTGCCAATTTTTTGCATTGAATATATTGCCTCATAAGCTAGAACCAAACCATCCAGGATCTGCCTTCCCTCTACAAAAGCCCCTTATTTTCAAAAGACAAAGGTTTTAGTCGCTCAACCATTACCTTCATGATTATTTTGTAGATGACATTGTATAAGGCGATCGATCTATAGTCTAAAATATGCACCCCTCATTCCCTTTTGAAATTAAGGCAATGAAGGTATGATTTAATGCTAGAAGCATTCTTTTACTGCCCTTAGACTCCTCAATGACAACCATTACATCATCCTTCAAGTTGTTCCAAAAGGTTTGTAAAAACTCGATTGGGAAGCCATCTAGACCTAGCATTTTTCTTGTACTCATTCTAAAGAGTACCTCCTTCAACTCCTTTTTATCAATGGGTTTAATTAGGGCCTAGTTTTGTTCTCCATAGATGATAGAGGGTACGACAATAAGAACTTCTTTATGAGCCTCCTTATCTTGCATCAAACCTTATAAACAATTTAGAAAATTAATCCATTGAATAGGAATGCATACCTAGGATCGTATCAAAGGGGAGCCCGTCCTCATCCTAGAGAGCTTCTATCTTATTTGTTTGCCTCCTAGTACAAACGGGCCGCCAATGGAAAAATTTGGTGTTTTTGTCCCCTTCCAATAACCAAGTGGTTCTTGCTCTTTATTTCAAGTAGATCTCCTCTTGATTGTCAATATCATCTATTGCTTTACGTAATTCATCATCCTCTTTTTTGAGCTACTCCATAATTGTTCCCTTCCTGAAGAGTTTTTGCACCTCATCCCATCTAGCCATCAATGCAACCCTTTTGATTTGGAAGTCCAACTTGTTAGATCTCCTCCACCATTTCAATTGATCCTTGACATAGTGAAGCTGCTTATGGAAGCTAAATATTGTTATCCCATACTTCATACACCCCTCTTCTCACCATGGTGGGATTTTATTTCAAAGTTCCTCCTTTGGTAACCAAAAGTTTTCAAATTTGAACGATTTTTGGGGTTACCCCATCCTGATTATCCCTCCAACATAATGGGAAAGTGATCCAAGACTAGATCCTCCAAAATCTAAAATTTTAGATTCCATTTCACAAATGCCTCATCCAAAACTAGCAAATGATCTAACTTCACCTTCCTACTATGTGGCTCCCTTTTTTTGTTAGTCCAAGTATAGTTGATTCCAAGGCATTGAATATCCACCAAGTGTAATGCATGGACCTAAGCAATCGTGAGTTGATCCCCTGAGTCCAAAATTAGAGTTCCCCCTTCCTGATCTTTGGATGATAGTTTAGCATTAAAATCCCAAAAACAATATTGTCTAGCTCCTCCCTCGAGACTCTCATATTATGCACCACTCTCCATTGAAAAATATGTCCATCTAGGTTTTGAGCTCCATGGAAATTTGTGATTAAGACCTACTTAGTTGTGACATTATTTCTAAAATGGGATTTGATGACACCCCTTCAAGCTATATGTTCTATTGTTGTCCATTCAAAAGAGTTGCAAAAGGTAACTATCCCCCCTAAGGCCCCTTGGGTAGCTACTTCCATATGACCAACACCCCTCCAAAGTCATTTACTATTTTGTACATGAGATCCGATGACATTTTGGTCTCCTCGATAAGCAAAAAATATGTTTTATTTTTCTCTTAAAGTCTTAAAAACAACAAATTAATGGATTTTGTTGCTTAAAATTTTAACATCCCATGATTGTATAATCATTGGTTACCTTTAGATCATTAAGAGTCTATTATCCTCACTGATCCCCCATTAACCAACTTGTCTGCTGAGATGCTATCAATTCCTTATTTTATTTTTTGCCCACTCCCTAAGAGTTTGTATTCTTTGATTTATTATCTACCTGGTTGATCCCTAGAGTTATCTTCTCTCAATTATTTTTTGTAACACCCATTATGACATCCTTTACTATCAATTGCCCCTAGTTATGCACTAGCAATGCCCTTGCCATCTCTGACTATAGTAAGTCACTATACTCTCACATTAATTAATTAATTAATTTTCCCAAAAAAGAGATCAAGCTCTAAAGAACACAAGAAGACCTATCATTTTTTTACCTCATGCATAATTATTTGATTGATTGATTGATTAATTAATTTACTAATATTTAAAATATAGTGCATGATATTTTAAAACCTTATTCTAATTTCATGCATAATCTGTTAGAAATAGTGTATGAATTTTTCAAATACACTTTGTATGCACACCAATTGTGCTAGACATTACACTTGTATTTTGGAGGTTTTAAATTTGTTCTCATCTTTCATAGCAAGTAGTTGGGTTTATTATCGTAAATAATTAGATAGTCCATCTAACTGAGTAGGTGAGTCTGCATGAAACCCACTTGCACGTGGAAGTGTCGCTTATTGACAACAATGTGTCCATCTAGAATTTTGGTTAGTAACTTGCATGTTTGTCGTCATCTAGCATGTCACTTATGGATACTATGATGGCATTGAGCTCACCATCACCAACATCCTTGGGCTATATTTCTATGATTACTTTGACCTCGACGTAGAAGTCGTTGACCCTAGTGGATGGAATGAAGCGACACTGTTCATCCTTAATAAAACCTTCCTTATCATTCCAATTCATCTTATCATCTCTAAAACATTGTTTTGTCCTGCTATGCATCTTCTCAACATGCCCATAATACTTGCTTTGGCATTTCGCTATCCACATGGACCAAGTGGTAGCTTTCTGCATTCTTGTTCCCCATATCCACTTTCTTCATGTTGAGACGTGTTTGGAAGCAGACTTTCATTTATGACTACAACCCTTTTATTTTATTTTGTTAGCCTTTTCCTCTTGCAGGTAATGATCTTGGTTCTTCTTCTGATCATGGGGATCAAACTAATACTCCACCTTTGGAGTTGTCGTTGTCTCTTCCTTCTTTCATGCCTTAATTGGCTTGTCTCTCATGTATTAGATTTCATACATTGCTTTCACTTCAAATGTTATCCAAGATATTCAGCTTCCACTCTTTTTTGCTCATATCTTTGATAGCATGCCTTGCCATAAGTGTCAAGACAATATCACTTTATGATTTTATTTAAAACCATCAACGCCCAATGTATTTATTATTGGGAGGAATGATGAGGATTAGCGCACGTGTGCGCGCGTGCACACACACACACACACACACACACACACACACACACACACACACACACATATATATATATATATTTATTTATTAAATAAAAAGGGGTTGTACTCAAGTTCCACACCCTTGACAAACCATAACTATCTCTTCTAGAACTTGAGAGTTTACAAATAAATTTAATTTTCATCTCAATTGAGTTACTATAGCTAGATGCCTACACCTTTTTCCATAAAAAGTATAAATTCTTGATCTTCATTTTCTGAATCTTCTTTAATTTTCTTTGTAAATACAAATATTCCAAAATTCAACATCCTTCTTGACATTTTCTTGGAGAAACCTTCACAATAACAAAACTCCATGTCTACTATCTATGCACTACATCTTAATAGAATAATATTTCCAAAACTTCATGCTATCATAGTCTGCTTTACTATATCTAGGCTCCTATTTTCCTTGCTAAAACATAAGTGCAACCATTGTAATAAATAATCTATACAAAAACACATTAAAGTAAAAAATACAACAAATATTATCAATAAAAAACAATAAAGTTAGTATTAATCATTATTTAATTCAGACAATACACAATTTCTTGTAACTTAAACTAAACTTTCTACTTCCTCTAACCATAATCATTAATATTGTTATTATTAGCATATGCTTTATTTTATTATGTGAAAATATGGAGTAAGCTTCAAGTATAATGCTTTCTAACTGATAGCCTAAGATAGGTCATTGTTAAGTTAGATTGATTTATTTTCAATTTGCATTGTACATTAGGACTTGGATATGTTGATTTGCACCGTATATATGATTTGGAACATCACAATGTATCATGTAATTTAAGCATACTAATGCCTATA
The DNA here is from genome assembly GCA_028583015.1 of Wollemia nobilis. NCBI lineage: Eukaryota > Viridiplantae > Streptophyta > Pinopsida > Araucariales > Araucariaceae > Wollemia > Wollemia nobilis. The sequence goes on along the minus strand of JAQPPZ010016995.1, from coordinate 7,767,516 downwards.
TAAGCCTCGCAATGTTTCTTTCAAAAGCAACGAAGACTTACAACTATGTTTTCCCTCATGATAAAAAAATATTATTTATTTCTCTTTCATTTCATTTCTGTAAAAGCATAACTAAAATTTTAGGGTAAAGCATATGTTTTTAAAAGGGGTCTTGGTTCTCTTGTGTCGGGGTTTGAATTTGGGTCTCTTGGATGAAAATTCAAGGACAACTAAAATTTTAGGGTAAAGCATAAGTTTTTGAAAGGGGTCCCAATCTCCTTGTATCAGGGTTTGAACTTGGATTTCTTGGATGAAAATAAAAAACATACCACTATAGTATCTTTCGTGGGACCAAAAAAATTAAGATAAAGCATGTGTTTTTGAAAGGAGCCTTGGTCCCCTTCTACCGAGGTTTGAACATGGGTTTCCTAGATGAAAATCCAAAGACATACTATTTCGATATCCTTACAAGATTAAATCTTAAAAAAAAGCATGAGTTTTTTTAAAGGGTCCTTGTTCCCTTGTATCGGGATTTGAACTTGGGTCTTTAGATGAAAACCCAAAGACGTACCGCTACGATATCCTTCACGAGACTAAAAATTTTAAGGTAAAGCATGGGTTTTTGAAAGGGACCCCAATCCTCTTATATTGGGGTTTGAACTTGATCTCTTGATGAAAATCCAAAAACATACCATTATGGTATCCGTCAAAAGATAAAATTATAGGGTAAAACACAAATTTGTTTGAAAGGATTTTGATCCCTTAACCTGAACTTGGGTCTCTTGCATGAAAACCCAATGATATACCACTACGGTATCCCTTGTAGGATCCATCTATACTTTTAATTGCAAACCTTATATTTTGAAATAAAAATATACTATTGCTATTATTTTAAAGATTTTTTTTTTTATTTGGTTAGTGTGAGAAACTCCTATGACCAAGGGACAGGCTGAGCAGTCTCCTCCCAACCATGACCCATCATAAAGTCGAGAGCTATGCTTATCAATAGGGAATTTAACACACAACCACCACACAACTACCCCTCACATACTCGCCCATGCTGCGGTTTGAACCTTGGACCTATTAAAGAAGAGCCAAAGTTCGAATCATTGTGCTGTCCCCCCGAAACCAAAACCTTAATTAAGAAAAACCGTTCCCCATATCCCCCGAGGCTAAGAATTTCTATTTCACGGGGCTTGTCCCATCCGAGTATAACCCTGAGGCTAACCAGGGGATTCTTTTTTAGGCCAAGACTTTGCGTTTCACGAGGCTTGTCCGATTTGGGTATACCCCTGAGGCTAACCAGAGGATTCTTTTTGTATCCGACTATTATTTTAAAGATTTGATTAGTGTAAGAAACCCTTTACGACCAACATTAACAAATATATATATATATATATATATATATATATATATTTTTGGTAATATTAAGTAATGGGGGTTTTGACCAGGAATCCCCTACCCTGTTACAAATTAACAAATATATATTTTTAAATTTAATATATATTTTGTATTTTTTGGATTCAAGTAGTGCAATAAGCCACTATGACCAACGCATAGGGCTGAGTAGATCCCTCCCAGCCATGACCCCTCATAAGGTCAAGAGCTATGCTTATTAATAGGAGATTAACACAATCACACACACGTCGCGGTTTGAAATTTGGACCTTTCGAAGAAGAGCTAAACCCCAAACTGTTGTATTGTTCCTTGGAACATTTTTTATTTATTTTTAATACATAGGGGAATCGATAAAACTTAATTAAGTGCTACCACTATAAACTCTAACCCGCTACTAGGTGAAAGGAAGTCAACAAAACCCTCGACCCTTGGAGGCATCGAACTAAGGTGACCAACCAACAACACTTGATCATTACCATCCAACCTATCCTTGTATGGGTACGCTATGGTTTAAACCTTAAACCTCCTCAAAGAGAAGGCAAAGATTTAACCACTCCGCTGTCGTTGTTGAAGTCCCACTCAATATGAGGGGATCGTAACCCCTCATAAGAACCTAGAAGAGTTGTTAGGTCTTTGCAGCATATACAATTTGATTATTTGCAATGGGATGAACAAATGGAAAAATTCAGGAAAGTATACATGCAAAACATATAAGGGATAAAGTGTAATAGACTATGTAATATGTTCACAGAATTACATACCAAAAATAGAGGAGCTAGAAGTGGAAGATTCTCCAAGTGGAACTTAAGTCGGATCACAACCCAATTGTTATGAAACTTCGAATGCATGGAGACAAACCAAGGGAAAAACACTTGCAAGGCAATCAAAATAAATATCCTCACAAGGGAAACATTCTCTTAACGGATGAAAATCAGCAGAATTTTAGAGCGGTATTAAATAATAAGTTACAGGAAAGGGAAGAACTACATCACAGTAGTAGAGATTACAGTAAGAGTGAATGGTTAATGCAAGTTATTCAAGAAGCTCTAAACAAATGCAAGAGAGCTAAACCTAAAAATAAAGAAAGGAATAGCTTCCCAACCAACCCATGGTTCGATGAAGATTGCAAAAAAATGTGAAGATTACTAAAGGAACCAACGGGTAAAACAAGAGCAAACAAAAAAACATGAGAAACTGGTAAGGGCAAAAAAAGAAGAATACACTAAAACAAGGAGGGAAGAATTGATTTATTTAGGGAAGCATGAACCAAAGAAATTTTGGAAGGAACTAAGCATGAAAAGGATGCAAACTGAAAATAACATAACAATTAATAAGTGGTTGGAGTATTCAAAACAACTGTATCAGCGTAGTAACCAGTAGGAGACACCCCCTACTATCATTGTCAAGAAAGAACTTTTCACAATTGAAGACATTATTCAAGGGATAAAAAAGTTAGCAACTGGAAAAGCCCGTGACATAGACAATCTTCAAGCAGAGCATATAAAATGGGGGGTAGATATCTTGGCACCGCAAATCAAAAAAAATTTCAATGAGGTCATACAAAATGGCTTCCCTACCGAGTGGACAACTAGCTTGACCATTCCTTTGTTTAAAAGTGGAGATGTAAATAATCCCTCAAACTATCAAACTATCATGATCAACCCTCTCTTTGCAAAGTTGTTTGGGAGTATGATAGAGCGTAGGATCAACATATGGGTAGAAGAAAAGGGAAAGAGAGCAAAGGGGCAAGCGGGTTTTAGGCCCAAGCACTCAACTATTGATCATTGTATCACGCTCAGACACATAGTGGAAAAAATATGGGACAAAAAAGAGGAGGCTTTTTGTTGTTTTGTAGACTTCAAAAAGGCATTTGACATAGTGCCTAGGAAAAAATTATGGAGCAGAATGGAAGAGCTAGAGGTTCCAATTCACTACAGGGTAGCAGTTCACAGACTATATGAGCATGTAAAAGCTAGAATCAGAACACAGGAAGGGTTATCTGAATGTTTTGGTAGTGACATAGGTGTCAAACAAGGTTGCCCTCTATCTCCGACCTTATTTGGGCTATACATTGACAAGTTAGAAGAATGGATAAACAAATTTGGGGGAGAGGGTGTGCATTTAGCCAAATATGTGGTAAAACTCCTCATGTATGCAGATGATGTAATTCTTGTGGCCAAAATAACTAAAGATCTAGAAGATCACTTTCAAGCTCTATAACTCTTTTGTAAAGAAGTTGGGATGTAGGTGAACACGAACAAAACAAAAATTATGATTTTTTCAGCAAAAAAGAAGAAGCAACAACTCAAATTCAATTTGCAGGAGAATCGCTTGATGTATTAGTAGAATACAAATACCTGGGCATAGACTTTCATGACAAACTTAATTGGAATACATGTAGGATGAAAATAACTCAAAGTGGCTGGAGAGCACTATATGCACTTCAAAACAAGTGTAGGAATGCCGAGTTGTAGGACTGGAAGACCACCAAGGTCTTATTTGGCCTACTTGTTACACCGGTTCCGTTGTATGGTTGCGAGGTGTGGGCTAGTGGCACAACAAATGCAAAATGGAGGCAAATAGAAAGGATTCAAAAATATCTAATCACAAACTTTCTCAAAATTAAGGCCACAACCCCTTATGAAATTATTCTAGCTGAAACTGGAATGTTCCCTTTAGAAGCAATTGCTATGACCAAGCTGTTATGTTACTTGAAAAAAATAGAAAACATGACAAATGATAGATGGCCTAGAGCAGTTAGGGACAAAGAGTTGCATAGGCGAAAGAATACGTGGATGAAACAAAATCAGAAATGGATTCAGAAATGGATGAAACGTTGGGAAATCAACATAAATGAATGCCCAAATGTCAACAAAGACGTTAAAAATTATGTGAATGAAAAGTTCATAAGTGGAATGTGGAAAAATGCAAGCAGGAAAAAACAATATTATATTGCAAATTTTAACCCAACGTATGATCACAAGGAAAAAGCGTATATATACGCTGAAATCAAGTGGAAGGAAAAAATACTCATTGCTCAGATAAGGACTAGCTCTCATAGGCTTAGATGTGAAACAGGGAGATGGACAACGCCCAAAGAACAATGGGAAGAAAGGATGTGTACTCAGGCGGTAGAGACAGAGGAACACTTCATCTATAAATACCCGAGTTTTTCAGATATCCGTGACAAATACAAAGAAACACTTGGGAATGAGTTTATTACAGATTTATTTGAAGACAGTAAAATAAAAAAAGTTGGAGAATTGCTAACACAAATCAGCAGGAGAAGGAACAACCTTCCTCAAAAATATTAAAGATCATGTGATATGATTTGAGTAATTGTACTTCCATATTTGAGGTCCCATAGACCATATTTGGGTCTCGCGGACGCAATTAAAATCTTTCATTCATTCATTTATTGAAAAAAAATATAGCCTAGCTGCAAGCTTCCTGCAATGGTGAAGTTATGGGTTTTCATTGAGAAGACCCAAATTCAAACCCCACTCAAAACGAGGGGATGAGATCCTTCATAAAAACCTTTGTAAACTTAAATTCCTCTTAGGAGGGGACTGGGACCTCTCATAAAACCCGTGTAAATTTAAATTTTCCCTAATAAGAGGTGGCCGAGACCTATAAAAATCAATGTAAACTCAAATTTTTAAAAATATAATATTAAAAAACTTTTTTTTTCCATCTTTTTAAAAATTCGATGATTTAATAATTTATTTAAAGAAAGGATATGTATTCTATGCAGCACAGGGATAATAGAGACAGAGGAACACTTCATCTATAAATGCCCGAGTTTTTTAAATATCCGTGACAAATACAAAAAAACACTTGATAACGGGTTTATGACAGAGTTATTTGAAGACAATAAAATAAAAAAAAAAGTTGGGAAATTGCTAACCCAAATAAGGAGGAGAAGGAACAACCTTCTCAAAGATATTAAAGATCATATGATATGATTTGAGTAATTGTACTTCTATATTTGAGTCCCATGAACCTGTCTCGCCTACGTAATTAAAATCTTTCATTCATTGTATTTATATGTATAATTTAGATTAAATATAATATATATTTTAAAAAATCAAAAATAATTTATGGGACCCAAACTTTACCAAAAAGCCGGCACTATTTTTCGAGCTTGACCATGCAAACCAGCTCCCACACATTTTACAAAATCGAAATGGCGCCTCACGTAAACGGCAAATAAAATCGGTTTTCAAAAGCCACAAAAAGGACGAGCGAAACTCCCGGTTAAGTCCTCGTAAGCGTATTGGTCTACATGGCAGTCCACCATTCGCTACAGCAACGTGGTTGCATTTGAATTCCCGATCTGAGCCATCAATTTTATTTTATTCCTGAACTCCTGAACAAACAAACCCTCAATGTGCAAAATTATCCGTATGAATTTTTCTGTCGAAGGCCAAAGAAATCCGGGAAGAGGGAAAAATAATGGAGGGGAGAATTTGTTCTGTGCTGCCAATGTTGTGGATTGGGCTTGTTTTTGCACAGGCCCTCCAAGCCTTAGCGGCATCTAAAGGTATGAATTCTGATAAGTAAAGGTTTTATGCTGTCTTTTTTATTTATTTTTGTAAATATTGGGATTTTAAGTTTAATTGATGGTCACGGGTTCGAATCTTGTCGTCGTCATGTCCTGTCTGCGCGGTCTCGATGTGTGGTGGCGATCCCGGGTGGATCGCCCGAAGATTTTGGCTCATTGCTTTCAATTATGGTAAATGCTTTGCCTAGATAACTGATTTGAAAGGGAAGTTTGATATTTTTGTAGGTATATTGAAGTGCTTTCCCGTCAGTATTGTTAGATACTGTTAGAGGCTTGAAAGACACGTTACATGTTAGGAAGGTTTTTGTTCGGCGTTTGGCCTGCAGTAAGAGAGGCAATTTAAATTTTCTTGCAACTGTTGTGGAGTGAAAGTTTGAAATTAGGGCAAGTTTGAGATTTACATTTTGACGATGGATAAGGGATAGAGATCCGAGACGTCAATTTAACATCTATTGAATCATGTTGCCGCAAAATTGTGGAGTACGGAAGCTCAAATTGATTAGTTTGAATATGATTAGATTGGTTGAAATTAAAAAAAAATTAATTTTTTTAATTGATTATATGGGATTGAAGCAGTCTTATTTATATTGCATCATCATCAGGTAGGTATCACAGTAGTATATTACTTGGCAAGATTCGAACTTAGGTCTCTTCCTTAAAGATTGAGCTCATGTCATTCGATAAATTGAGCGACGTATTATTTTGCTTGAGATTGGTAATATTAATCTCAGAATTGGCTGAAAACTCTTTTGAATAATTCTTTTACCCACAGCCACACAGAGATTCTCTCCAGTACTGATTTTTTTTTGTTTGCTGCTTTTGCACAATGCTGGGTTTCTGCTATAGTAGAAGTGTTGAGTGATCTTTAGTGTTGGAGTTCCCTTTGGAACATTAACCACAAAAAAGGCTGCCCTTTAACACTTTGGAACTTTAAATAGGAGGTATAAGGTTCGAATCCTGTGGGTAGGGTTCTAACCATATATTGTGTAAACATCTGCCATGAGGATCGTCCCATATAGCTTATGGCTTCATGAACGTTAAAAAGTATTTTATCTTTTTAGCTTTTTTAAGATTAACCGAGGGTTATCTATAATTCTATTCCAAGAAAATTAATTAGGAATTCCATCTGGCCTGGACCATTGTTGCATATCACACGCAGAAGTGGGTACACTATGTTGCCTTAATGTAATGCGTCGACATATCTTTCCAAGAATTAGACAAGGGGTTTTGACACGAGCTTCATCAGTTTAACACACGAACGCAAACTTAATTACGAACTTGGTATCTATCTTGTCTCTCTTGTGGTAAAAACGGTATTTAAACCTTAAAATATGGTTCATGTCACAAGCATATGTTTGTAAATGGAAAGCATAAAAATATTTCCAAATTGCTAAAACCACATTCCTGTGGGATTTGGAAATCAATTTTTTTTGCGTATTGAAGGCTCCTTTGCAGTTAAAATTAACAGAGTGTGGAAGCACCAAAATTGTTGAAGGCTTAAAGTACACTCCACTAGAGACCAGCTCTGTGAAGAGCTGATGGCTTAATGGTAGAGTGTTAAAGAATGCAGATGAGAGGTAGTAGGTCTGGGTTCTACGTCTGGCAAGATGGTATCCCAATTAGATGGCTAGTTGCACATAAGCTTTATGTGGCTTAAGGGGGGATGTTGGAAGTTCAACGTATGCTTTGGCATAGCCTGAACCTATAAATAGCCTGTGGATGAGTGGATAGAGTGCCCATCAATTAGGTTTGAATCTTAGTTGGTCCTTGTCATGCACCAGAATTCATGAACAAATGGTGCAAATAACTTCAATATAATTCTGTTACTTCATCAAGTATATCATATGAAATATTAGCTTTTGATGCCCTAGACTTCTACGTAAACCACATAAGATGCACTTCCTTCTGTGTTTGTGGCTGTTCTTACTCATATGTAATAGTTGAACTCACACATACTTGACTGTTGCAGGTCGTGCCTATTGACACTATGCACTATCGCACAACTTAGACATGACTTTTTGGGAATTACTTTGGCATAGATTACTTATAGCTTTCACGTCGTCACAAGGCTTAAACTATAAACCATGGATGACACAGATACACATGATAAATTGTACATTAGTTTAGATTCTCTTTTCTTCTACAGCTAGTAATTTTCTGAACTTTCAAATTTATGTTCTTTAAATGCTCTGGTAAAGACGTTCGCAAGCAGATCTTGATATATTAATTAACTAATTCCATCTTCTTGCTTTTTCACTTGCCTCTGATGTAGCAAAATTTCACTTCTCTATATTTCGTTCTAAGATGCTGTATGATTTATTTATTTGTCAATTGAATTTTACTTAACAAGGAATAGAGAGGTTTGAATTTGTCACAGAGTTATGGTATCCGTCAATCCTTTTGCTTGGATACCTGTATCTGCATATCAGATACAGATACTGATACACTACTTAGATACAGCATCCAGATGTATTCAAATTCATGGGTATCATATGTAGAAGTATTTGACAACATGCCCCTATTTGGTCCATATCTAATACATCTGGATATGGCATCCATCTGGAGTTGTATCCATGACATAGGATTAAAAAAAGAATATACAATGAAAATATAAAAAAAACAATGACGTTCCTATTCTTAATTAATGAATGTATCCTATTTAAAGCTTGTATTTGTTTAAACATTTTTTCACATACACATGCACGCACATACACTTTTATAATGTCATGTCCACTGGTATTCATATCAGGGGTCTTGAAAATTTGGTGTATCCGTATCAGATACTGTATCTGTTTCCATGCAACATAGATTTGTGGTGGACAAGAATCTCCCATAATTCATTTGATCTAAATCAGTTCATATTCTGTGATCTGAATGATGTCTCAAATTTGAAAAGTTTTATGCACCATTGTCATTCAATGTGCAGTTGAGTCACGAGAATAAGCTAGTGTTTTCTTGCTTATCTTTTGGGTTCAAGGATCAACATCCTTGCGGGATGCAAAGCAATGCTCAGACCCAAATTTTCTTTGAGACAATAAAGATGACGACTTTGGCAATATTGCCAATGTCCCACTTGGCATCAGCACTTTAGCTCCATTTGCCTAGTAATTCAGCAAGCTCTTGTGGCAACTGAATTTGTATTTGTTGAATGAGTATTAAATGAAACAGGGATCATCCCAGATCATGAAATGATCCATATTCTCTGCATTATCTATAGCCTAGTTGGAAAACTTGCACCGCAATAAACTCGGGAAAACTCAGCCCCCCCAAAAAAAAACTGAAGAAAAATTTTCAATTAAAAAAAAAAAAAATTAAACAACAATTGAAGAGGAGCCAGAAAGCTAATTTTATATTGTATATGCATAGAAAAGAGTACAATTACAATTCATGATCATCAAATCCAACCAAATACATCATAATATCATACAAATGCAAAATTTCAAAAATATAAAGCAGTTTTTAAACTGTTTTTTGTTTTCCCCTCCTTCCCCTTGAACTAGATGGTTGGCCTTGGCTCTGAACAGGTGGTCGAATTGGAGGCTCCTTGAGTACAGGATCATCATGGTATATCTCCTCCAGTCCTCTCAAATGTTCTGCTTCCTCCTCAAGTGCCTCAAAAAATGAACAAGCTTTCAATGAAACTTACTACCACTCTTAGCTTCGTATTCCCTTTCTTCATTATCATTCATTTTCTTTCAATTTTCCCAAATTTAAATTCTAATAGTATTATATTAGGAAGAGGTGACAAGTAGAATCTGTTTGGTATAATAATAAAAGAATGACAATCAACATTGAACATACTAGATTTTTTTTAAAAGAAAAATTTAAGTTTACATGGGTTTTTATGAGGGGTCCCGGTCCCCTTGTACTGAGTGGGGTTTGAACTTGGGTCTCTTAATGAAAACCCAAGAACTTTACCACTACAGTAAGCTTGCAGCTAGATAAACGTACTAGATATTTAATCAAATGCAGTTAGAAATATTTTTCCTATTTTACCATTTAGTCTCTTTCCCCAAGGGTACATGGAATTACTAAGAGATATCTATATATCTATTGCAATTAAGAACTTAAGCTTACCATAAATACCATGGTCACTTTCTTAGAGATTTATGTGGATATAGTTGAAATTTTGAAACTCCTCTAAATATAGAAAACACATTATTTTGAAATTATTAATAATGAAACTCTATAAAAAATTGTTCACAGTCGAAGAAGAAAAAATGGAAAAATAAGGCCAAATGGCCTTTTTTTTTTTTTTTTTAAAAGTAGGGTTTTGAAAGGGTTGTTCTTTCTCTTTTACATCAACTCAGTCACATTGGGCTATACAACCACTTTGGTGCCGCTGGGATTTGAACCTTGGTGTGAGCTACTTAACCCATATGTCTCAACCATTGAACCATGGCCAAATGGTCTTTTTAAAAATTATTTTTTGACCATTTTTTGCTAACTGCCCAAGGCATGTTGACAATGTGAGGAAACCATGAGCAGTATTTTAAAACTCGCATCTTAGGATAAACTCGGCAGTCTAATTTTGGAGAGAAAGTCTGCCTCGGGAAAACTTGGGAAAAAAAAACCGGAGAAAGTTTTTCAACAAACAAAAAAAGAACATTTTAAGCAACAATTGGAAAACCAAAAAGTTGATTTTATATTAGATATTCATTGCAAAGAGTACAATTACAGTTTATGAAAAGCATTATTTACAATTGAGGGTTGGAATCATTTGTAAAGGTGATATGCCACTATGTAAGTGCCTCTGTCATGGTGTTATGATGGTTGTTGAGAAATGTAGCTCGGACAGGAACTTCTTGCACAGGCTTCAGTATGAACGTGCTAGAAGTGGTTCGAGACATTTCAAGGATGATGTAGAGGATGATATGGCATAGTGGGACCCACAACGGAGAGTGGGAGAATCTACATGGCACTTGGTGGATCAGTTCAGGAGAAGTACCTCATGGACAAAGTCAAGTTGTGTCTTAGGTTTAGATTTCCTATTATTTCATTTCCTCTCATTATTTGTAAAGTGACCACTTAGGAAAAGTGGGAACTAATTCTATTTTGTAATTCACTTTAGAAGGGGTGAAAGTCTTTTATCTTGAAGTTGACTTAGACTAGGATTTAATCTGGTCCGTACATCTCAAGATGAGATAAGATCTAATCTTGACCATACATCTGAAGAGATTAGGGTTTCTATTCAAGCATAAAAGGAGAAGGGCAAGAGTGCTTAGAGAAGGAAGAAGAAGAAGAGCAGATTGTTGAAGAGAACTGCAAGGTTAAGAGGAGAGGAAGAGTGATTTGTTGTCTAAGAAAGGCAGAAATAGAGCAGGTCGTCCTGTTGTAGCTGTACCCTCATCTATTGTGTAATACTTGTATGTTCAGAAATTTATTTTGCTTCCGCTGTTCATTTTCCAGCTATTGTGTAATTGTTGCATGTTAATTTTAATTAATGCAGATCTGATTTATTTAATAGAAACATAGGACAACAGTCATCTAGGCTTAGGAAAATTTACATGGTATCAGAGCTTTATTGTGATTGAGATCCTCAAGGGTTTACAGTAGTAGATCACTGTTGGATAGAAAGAACCAGCAGTTAGAGGGTTTCATACTTTTGCTTGAAGGACTAAGCTTACTTGCAGGACAGTTTTTTGAGTCTTTCATATCAGATCTGAAAGTTTGTGCAGCAGATCTCAGAGATGGCAGCAACTAGCCTCAGATTTGAGGATAGATTGGAAGGTGCCTCCAATTTCTTGCCCTGGAAAGTCAGGGTAATGTTCTTATTGGAAGAGAATGATCTTTGGGATATTGTCAAGGATGTTGTGACTCCGCCTACAGAACCGCAGCAGTTGGCAGCTCACAGAAAGAAGGAAGTGAAGGCCAAGCGGATGATCTTGGATGCAGTGAAGGATCACCTGATTCCTCACATATCCGAGAAGACTAAGACAAAGGAGATGTTCGATGCCCTGGTTAGCCTCTACCAGAGCGAGAACATAAACAGGAAGATGATATTGCGGAACAAACTCAGATCTATAGAGATGACCAGATCTGACACCGTTACCAGTTACCTGATGAAGATCACGCAGATTCGTGATCAACTGGCAGCAGTTGGGGAGAAGGTTGAAGACACAGAGTTGGTGAACGTGGCACTAAATGGTTTCTCAGCTTCATGGGAACCATTTGTCAAAGGCATCTGTGCTCGTGAGCACCTTCCCACCTTTGAGAAACTGTGGGATGATTTTATCCAGGAGGAGACTCGGATGGAGTCAAAGGCCAACAAGAAGGGTGGTGACGATAACCTAGCCCTCTTTGGGCAAACCAAGAAGGGTAGAGGTAAAGGACCCAACAAGGGTAAGGTAAAGAGTGAGGAGTCAACCTCACAGTCAGGGAAGGACTTGAGCAAGATCAAGTGCTTCATTTGTCATAAGCACGACCATTATGCATCACAGTGTCCAGACAAGAAGAAGGGCAAAGGGAAGCAACAACAGACGTAGGTAGCAGCCTCCGTAGAAACTCAGATGAGCGAGTTTGCTGCCAAATTCGAGAAGGATTTCTCGTTGGTCTCTTGCCTTTCTACCAACACGGTTTCGAGGGATGCTTGGTATGTGGACAGTGGGGCATCTCGGCACATGACATCAGCCCGACAGTGTTTTACCAATCTACAAGAGCAGGACTCAGGGGTTCAGGTTGAGCTTGGTGATGATGCCAAGTATCCAGTTGAAGGAATTGGTACCATTCCTTTTCGACTCCAGTCAGGGAACTCTTTAGACTTTGATGATGTTTTGTTTGTTCCAGGTCTCAGGAAGAACTTGCTTTCAGTTTCGGTTATGGAGGATAAGGGTTATGCAGTAGAGTTCAAGAACCAACATGTCCTTATTAGACCGAAAGAATCTAGCCCAAAAACAACACAAGTGATAGGGGTTAGGGAAGGCAATCTATACAGGTTGCAGGGTGAACCTGTTCTAGCCCTAGTTCATAGCAATAACAACTTGTGTGAGTTGTGGCACAAGAGGATGGGGCACTTGCATCATAGAGCGTTGCCTATTCTGAGGGAGATAGTCACAGGTCTTCCAGAGTTCAGCATTGAGCAGCAGGGAGTATGCAGAGGGTGCACGCTTGGCAAGCATGCCAAGGCTGCTTTCCCAAACAACGAGCATAGGTCTAAGGAGATACTAGATCTAGTACATTCGGATGTTTGTGGACCGATGTCAGTAGCATCAATTTTAGGTAGCATGTACTATGTTTCCTTTATTGATGATTTCTCTCGCAAGACATGGATCTACTTCTTAAAGACCAAGGATGAAGTCTTTAGCAGGTTTCAGGAGTTCAAAGCTCTAGTTGAGAATCAGACAGGGAAGAAGATCAAGGTCTTGAGATCAGACAATGGGGGTGAGCAAGCAGGAAGAATCAAGAGGGAGCTGATTGTTCCATACAACCCACAACAGAATGGGGTTGCAGAGCGAAAGAATCGATCCATCATAGGGGCTGCTAGGGCCATGATTCATGACCAGGGCTTGCCGATGTTTCTTTGGGCAGAAGCATGCAACACAACAGTCTACATCCAGAACAGGTGTCCTCACAAGATCTTGGAGGACAAGACACCAGAGGAGGCATTCACTGGTGTGAAGCCAGAGGTGAGTCATTTCCGCATCTTTGGATGTCCAGTTTATATCCATGTTTCGGTAGAGAAGAGGACCAAGTTGGAGCCCTCCAGTAGGAAGGGTTTATTTGTAGGTTACAATGAGACTTCAAAAGCTTACAGGGTCTATATTCTAGAGCAGAGGAAGACAGTAGTGAGCAGGGATGTAAAGTTTGAGGAGGACGTTGCATCCAGGAAGTCCCATGAGCCTATTCCAGTGACAGAGAATGAGGAGCAGGAAGCTCCGAAGGTTGAGCCAGTATCACCAAAGACACCAGTGGTTTCCAGTTCAGGACAACAACCTTCAGGTGAGGAGGAGACATTAGCCCCTTCCAGTTCTATCAGGAGACCTCGATGGCTCACACAGACATTGAGGGATGCTCAGGAGTATGTTGAGGCTCCTAGCAACATGATTAGGGAGAGCAGACCTCCGAGGAAGTTTCCAAACTACATGGCATTGATGAGCAACATCATAAATTCAGAGCCTTCCAGTTTTCAAGAGGCAACAGACCAACAGGTTTGGCGGGATGCCATGGTGGAGGAGTACACCTCCATCATGAAGAATGATGTTTGGGACATAGTGCCAAGACCGGGGGAAGTCAGTTGTGAGTTCCAGGTGGCTCTACAAAATTAAGCATGCTGCAGATGGCAGCATCGAGAAGTTCAAGGCAAGGTTTGTGGCGAGAGGGTTCTCCCAAAAAGAGGGAGTGGACTATGAGGAGACTTTTGCTCCAATCGCGAGGTACACTTCCATTAGAGCAGTTATATCTTTAGCTTCATTTATGGGATGGCGGATTCATCAAATGGATGTGAAGACAACTTTCCTTAATGGGATCATTGAGGAAGAAGTGTACATAGAGCAGCCTCAGGGCTTTGAAGTAAATGGGAAGGAGTCCCATGTTTGTAGGCTTAAGAAAGCCTTATATGGACTCAAACAGGCACCGAGAGCATGGTATTCCAGGATAGATGGATATTTGCAGAGTGTGGGCTTCGCCAAAAGTGATGCAGATCCTAATCTATATTACATATTTGTTGGGACTGATCTGCTCATTTTGGTGCTATATGTAGATGACTTGTTTCTTACAGGTGCAGAGAAGCTCATTGCAGGGTGCAAAGCAGATATGGCAGCTGAGTTTGAGATGAAGGACATCGACATGATGCATTACTTCTTGGGTTTGGAGGTTTGGCAGAGACCAGGGGAGATATTCCTTGGGCAGGGTAAGTATGCAGTTGAGATCCTGAAGAGGTTTCGGATGGAGGACTGCAAACCTATGGCCACACCCATGATCACTCAATTTGAAGTTAGAGTCAGTTGGGTGGACCCCTACGAGCCTGATAGGATCCTTGATGTATTTGGTCAACACTAGACCAGATATATGTTTTGCAGTGAACACCTTGAGTCAGTTCATGGTGGAGCCAAGGCAGGAGCATTGGGTAGCAACAAAACATGTGCTCAGATACTTGAGGGGCACAATGGAGTATGGTCTGAGATATCTTGGAGATGGTGAAGTGAGGTTGCAGGGGTATACAGACTCAGATTGGGCAGGCAATGCAGCAGACAGGAAGAGCACCTCAGGGTGCTGCTTTAGCTTGGGATCAGGCATGATATCCTGGTTCAGCAGGAAGCAAACTTCTGTGGCACTTAGCTCAACAGAGGCCGAATACATGGCAGCCAATATTGCTAGTTGTGAGGCCATTTGGCTTCGCAAGTTGCTTACAGTATTGATTGATCAGGAGTTGGATCCCACGGTGATATACTGTGATAATCAGAGTTGTATCAAACTCTCTGAGAATCCAGTATTTCATGACAAGTCCAAACACATAGAGATCAAATATCACTTCATACGAGACAGGATTCAGAAGGGAGCAGTAAAGCTCCAGTATATTCCCACAGATCAACAGGTAGCTGATATTCTGACCAAGCCCTTAGTGAAAGGGAAGTTTGAAGCATTCAGAGACAAACTTGGATTGGTGCAGAATTCCTTCCTCGCTAAGAGGGAGTGTTGAGAAATGTAGCTCGGACAGGAACTTCTTGCACAGGCTTCAGTATGAACGTGCTAGAAGTGGTTCGAGACATTTCGAGGATGATGCAGAGGATGATATGGCATAGTGGGACCCACAACGGAGAGTGGGAGAATCTACATGGCACTTGGTGGATCAGTTCAGGAGAAGTACCTCATGGACAAAGTCAAGTTGTGTCTTAGGTTTAGATTTCCTATTATTTCATTTCCTCTCATTATTTGTAAAGTGACCACTTAGGAAAAGTGGGAACTAATTCTATTTTGTAATTCACTTTAGAAGGGGTGAAAGTCTTTTATCTTGAAGTTGACTTAGACTAGGATTTAATCTGGTCCATACATCTCAAGATGAGATAAGATCTAATCTTGACCATACATCTGAAGAGATTAGGGTTTCTATTCAAGCATAAAAGGAGAAGGGCAAGAGTGCTTAGAGAAGGAAGAAGAAGAAGAGCAGATTGCTGAAGAGAACTGCAAGGTTAAGAGGAGAGGAAGAGTGATTTGCTGTCTAAGAAAGGCAAAAATAGAGCAGGCTATCCTGCTGTAGCTGTACCCTCATCTATTGTGTAATACTTGTATGTTCAGAAATTTATTTTGCTTCCGCTGTTCATTTTCCAGCTATTGTGTGATTGTTGCATGTATTGAATTTATTTAAGTTCAGAAACATAGGACAACAGTCACCTAGGCTTAGGAAAATTTACATGGTATCAAAACTTTACTATGATTGAGATCCTCAAGGGTTTACGGTAGTAGATCACTGCTAGATAGAAAGAACCAGCAGTTAGAGGGTTTCATACTTTTGCTTGAAGGACTAAGCTTATTTGCAGGACAGTTTTTTTAGAATTTCATATCATATCTGAAAGTTTGTGCGGCAGATCTCAGAGATGGCAGCAGCTAGCCTTAGATTTGCTGTCTAAGAAAGGCAGAAATAGAGCCACCATGGACAGTTCATTTTCTCTATTTTTTGCTAACTGCCCAAGGCCTGTTAAGAACGTGAGGAAACAGTGAGCAGTATTTTAAAACTCGCATCTTAGGAAAGACTCAAAAAAATGTTTTGCAAATAAGCTTAGTCCTTCAAGCAAAAGTATGAAACCCTCTAACTGCTGGTTCTTTCTATCCAGCAGTGATCTACTACTGTAAACCCTTGAGGATCTCAATCACAGTAAAGCTCTGGTACCATGTAAATTTTCCTAAGCCTAGATGACTGCTGTCCTATGTTTCTGAACTTAAATAAATTCAATACATGCAACAATCACACAATAGCTGGAAAATGAACAACGGAAGCAAAATAAATTTCTGAACATACAAGTATTACACAATAGATGAGGGTACAGCTACAACAGGATGGCCTGCTCTATTTCTGTCTTTCTTAGACAGCAAATCACTCTTCCTGGTGGCGCCGTATATTGAGAAAATGAACTGTCCAAGGCATGGTGAGAAGTATCAGATTTGCTGTCTAAGAATGGCCTGCTCTATTTTTTGCTAACTGCCCAAGGCATGTTGAGAACGTGAGGAAATAGTGAGCAATATTTTAAAACTCGCATCTCAGGAAAAACTCGGCAGTCTAATTTTGGAGAGAAAATCTGCAACTCGGGAAAACTTGGGAAAAAAAAAACCGAAGAAATTTTTTCAACAAACAGAAAAAGAACATTTTAAGCAACAATTGGAAAACTGAAAAGTTGATTTTATTTTATGACGGTATCCTTTCAACTAGCGTACTATGAAAACAGCAAAGGTCAATCCTGAGGACTTTAATAATGGAGATAAAAAATACATTTTATCCTAAACTAAGAGGTGAGAGTGGACAATTAGGACAGCTACTTTTTTTTCAATGAGTTTACACAGGTTTTTATGAGGGGTCCTGGTCCCCTCATACTGAGTGGGGTTTGAACCTTGGACCCCTCAAAGAGAGGCCAAAGCCCTTACCACTGCAGCATAGGACAGCTACTTTAAATTAGGGATTTTAAAAATAAATTCATTATTTTTAAAGACATCGAATCCAAATATATAAGAGGTTAGTTTGGGACGATTATGTTGTCACAGAAGATTAAAAAGCTCCTGTCCACACAGTGCATATATGTGGTGTAACGATTTGAAAACTAAAGAACAGGAAGATTGTTTTTCTGCATTACAGAAGATTGAAAGGCCTGGGCAATGATTTGTGAAACCTCTGGAAATAAAGCAGGTGCTGCTACTACTCAACATTTTGTTCTGGGACTGGAAAAGATTCACCAAATTCTGCCCCCTGCCTCGACGTGCGTGAGTTTTGGCGAGAAATATAGGCCCGAGATTTAAAAAAAACACCTCGCGGGGGGGTTTAACTCCCGAGAAATGCGATTTCATGCGAGATCCTGATAAGTCTTAAAACACTGACAGTGAGAAATTGGGATAAATATTGCTGCGAGTTGGTGATTTCCTTGGCGGTGAAGGGGAAAAAAAGAAAAAAATCTCGCCGCCTGCAATTTCTTGCGAGTTTCCCAAGAATCGCGGGGGACCGGTGATTTTTCGAACTATGATCTATAATTCTGCCATACAATTGCATTATCATATGTAACAAGCAGGAAAATTGGGAAAAGAGAATATGGGGTCAATGACTTTACGGTGTGTGAGAAAAACTTCATTTTGAGCATGTAAGTGCCATGGCCCATTTACATTGACAGCCTTTTGAGTGTTCTCCAGCAGCTTTATTGTCTCCAGGCCTTCAGCATCTGTGAATAAGTGATTTTCAGCATTTTTTAGATGTCCATTAACATTTTTCGGAGAGAGATATTTGCAGGCAGATGAGAAACTTCCAGCAGTTTTTACATTCCTTTCAATTTGCAGCATCAAAGTGCTTTTAGTTTTTGAATTTTTTGTTTATTTAGTTCTATGAAATCATAAATTTATTTGCGTACATTTGATATCTCAAATTTAATGTTGAACTCGTCATTTTTTTTTTTCTGTGCCAAATTTTTCCACGCTTCAAGCTTGGCAAATTCAATTTTAAACGCGAACCTTTTGACTAAGGCAAAATCTATGTTCTTCAGATTACTTCTTCCTCTCTTATGTCCTCTTTGAGTCAAAGATTTGATGCTTTCAAATTTCACAAGGTGAAATTATGTTTATAAGAGTTAAAATGTCAAAACTTGTCAATATTGATGACCCACTGTAGATGTTCGTCTCTTCACATGAATACAAAGATAGCATTCTTTTTCATCTTTTTTAATTGTTAACAATGTCATGGTTGCTTGATGAAATGAATTGGGAGCCCCATGATTTTTCTTCAAGGTGGTTCAGTTTCTAGACTTGTACAATATTCATTTAAAATTTAAACATGCTTGGCAATTGTAAAATTCTCAGGTGATGTGCATTTTATGTTATGATGACAGAAGCTTGAGTTTTTCACTCCAAAAATATCCAACAGTAGTATTTTTGATAACAATATTCTTTCAACTGCAGAGTCATATTTACAAGCTGGTGATGCCTATGTTTCAAAAGGGGAGTATACAGCAGCATTTAAACAATATACATTGTATATCGGTAAGTTATCTTGTTTCCTAGACAGTTCCTAAATATAAATTGAATTGCAACTTAAAGAAATACCCTTTTAATGCTAGGGAAACTGTCAAATGTTTCATCTTTCTAATTAAAGATATCTGGTTGTTACTACCTTTTATTATTATGGGTCTGTTTATTTCCTTAAGCGTTTAATTTATGATACCTTGAATCATGCTTTATGCTAACTTGATCTTTAAGGCTCAAACAATACATTTTCTCAGACATTATAATTATTTAAAGATAAAACCTTTACATGCAATTTGTTTTAGGACTTTAGCCATCTGCCATATAAGAAATGCAATATCTAGGATTTGTTTTGCACTTAAGTTTCACCTTTTGGTTTAAGTGGTGTTTCTATGACTTCAAAGAATGCATCATGCCAGGTATTTCTGATCATAGATTGGACTTTAATAGTTTTACGGTTCATTCTTTGAACCCATAAATTATAACCTTGCAATTGAAGAAATCTAGAACAGTTTTCATTGCAAAATTGAATGACTGTAAAGGATTAGGTAAGCCATGACAAATTCAGAAACAGTCAGTTTCTTTTTATCCTATTATAACAAGAAACTATCTCCTTTTGTAGCTATATAACAGGTTTAATAATTAAAATTTAAGACAATGCAGAATGCAGGTCTAATAACAAGAAACTCTTTCTTCCCTTTATTTATTCTTCTTCTTCAAGTTGGTCAAAATGCTCAAGTCTATAACAAGATGATTTAGATATTTTGTCTTAACAATGATCCTATGAACTTTTTCGTTTGAAGTCTTTCTAAGGAAATATTTATGAGTTCTGTATTTATTGGCTGCAAATTGAATGACACACGCGCGCGCACACACACACATATATATTATGTGTGCACACACATACATATATATACACACATTACTGTATAGGTATTTTCATGGTAATGTGTATGTATGTACACACACACACACATATATATATATATATATATAACATAATACATTACTATGTATATATAACTAGCAGAAGTGCATAAATTTGTGAAGCACTTTGAACCATCAAATCCATGCCCTTTGGAATCTAAAGAAAGATAATAGTTTTAGACATTGCTCACGTCTTACATTAGCTTCAGGGTTTGAGAGGTTTTATATTGTTTATTCGTAGATGCTAAAACCATGGAAGGCTTTTATATGATAATTATCCCATAAAATAGAGAATATATAGCCCATAATTCTAATTGCATCATGTTTATAACAATTATCATGGAATGTCTAGGGGTCTTGACTATCAAATATTTTTTTTTTTTGCAGAATTATATCCTACTGATGTTATTGGCTACTCTAAACGAGCTGCTGCAAACATTCAGCGTAGACGCCATTTTGAGGCACTTGAAGATCTAGACAAAGCTTTGGAACTTGATCCGAAGTTTTTACAAGCTTATTTGCATCGTGGATCTCTTTTGCGTCAAGTTTGCAGGTATTCCATTTTACTTTGCTACTACATTTTTGACTAACTTTCAATTTTACCTTAGCATTCCCTAATTGTGGGGAAAGTAGAAAAAGCACATGGCTAGGTGTAATGTAGTGACAATGCAGGAACTTTTATATGAAATAAGACTAAAAAATAGTTAGAAATGATAATTATTACATGCATTTGACTGAAATCCTTTGTGCTACATTGAATAGATAAATGTTTATGAATTTCTTTTTTTTGGGTTTAAATTTTAATTTGTTTATATGGGGTTGAAATGTGCTCCCATCTGTATTACATATATTTCAATGAACCATGTTATTGTGGTATCCCAACAAACTGTATTATCGCATGGGGCCTTACAGTGTAAGTGTCCATCATAATGCTTGGATTTGAACTCCTGTTGTGCTCATAAGATTGCATCCTATTTACCATTGCTCCAAAGTGCCTTGGACTACATTTTTTTTTTCTTTTCTAAATTGGTTATATGGGATTGAAATGGGCCCGACCTGTATTACATCATGAATGCCTTGCCATAGTATTTCAACAAACACATAGCGTATTACAATAACATTTACAATTTTTGGCAATTATGCATATATCACCTAGCAAGATTTGAACCTGGGTCTCTGCCATGAAAATAGATGTATTTAACCACAGGCGCTCATGCCATTTGATACAAAATTTGTGTTTGTTACTGCATCTACTTTTTTCTTTTTCTTTTTTAATTTGCTTGTGGGAACATTGTAATTATTCCTTTTCTCGAGATGCTTAGCTGATTAGTTTTTTAGAAACTAAACTTGCACTAAGTTATATTTTACATGATGGTAGATGCTATACGCATATGGAGTGGTCAGGTTGCGTACTTGTTGAAATACCAAGCCTTCCTCATTAATAGTTTTATCAGTTAGTTACAAGGCCTGAGATTGAAGTATTCGTCAGACTGCTTTCTTCAGAAGTGTACATTTAACACATTTAATTGTGTATATCTAGATAGACTATTAAAATCATTTAGCTTTTATTGTTTTACACCTGCGCAAATAATGTCAATGGCAGCATACCTGTGCAAATAATCTCAAATGCAGACTACTGTCTTCTCTTCACTGCAAAGTTGTCTTAATACAATTATATTATAAATTTCTTCTTTATGTGTCTTGTATACATATTTTGAATTTAAAGTAGGGAAAATGTTTAGTGAAGAAGCATTTTTGTTCATTCTTGCAGGACTAAGTTTTTAGTTTGTTTTACTTATTCTGTTATTGTTATTCGAGTGTTGAAGGATTCTTAGTTTGGAGGTTTTAGCATTCATACAGATATCAAGGATTTGAGAGAAAAGACCTAACTTGTTTTTTAGACAAATGAGAGTGCACAAACAGTTCTGAAATATGAATGGTAATTAGAAATGTTATCAATGTACTTAAGAAATCATTTTATTGGGATCCCTGTAAATGGTTTCTGATGAATTGCCCCATAACATCTCTGATGTCCTGGATGAAGTTAATTTTGTTTTCTGATATTCATTGTGCTTTAGAGTAAAATTCTTTTCAAGGCATATAAAGCATAAGCTTGACATTAGTAAAGATAGTGTACTAGATAGGCATGCAAAAGTCAGTTTTGTGATTGTGCGTGGTTATAAACTATTGCATGCATGGCAATGCTATGCACCCTTGTAAATTTGTGTGCCTACATAGATAGTATGCTGGAGAATGTTCTGCATGTCTGTGATTGTGCATGTTCATGCACATGTACAGATATCAACATCAGACTGAGATATGGGTGTAACTTCTTAGTAGTGTGTATATATTGTATTTGAATAAGGAAATGCAAGTTAAGCCAGAATTCGACTGCCAGCTGACTGGCTTAAGTATAGTGATCACAAACATAGTTTTTAGGTGGCTTCCTTTACTTTTCATTCTGAGATTACATTAATGTTGCATGATGTTTATTTGTTAGGTATTGAAGGATTACATGCTCCAATTGAGCATTTCCAGTATAGGTGGTTATTTAAGTTACAACACAGCAACATTTACAATTTTTGGCAATTATGCATATATCATGTGGCAAGATTTGAACCTGGGTCTCTGCCATGAAAATAGATGTATTTAACCACAGGCGTTTATGCCATTTGATACAAAATTTGTGTTTGTTACTGCATCTACTTTTTTCTTTTTCTTTTTTAATTTGCTTGTGGGAACATTGTAATTATTCCTTTTCTCGAGATGCTTAGCTGATTAGTTTTTTAGAAACTAAACTTGCACTAAGTTATATTTTACATGATGGTAGATGCTATACGCATATGGAGTGGTCAGGTTGCGTACTTGTTGAAATACCAAGCCTTCCTCATTAATAGTTTTATCAGTTAGTTACAAGGCCTGAGCTTGAAGTATTCGTCAGACTGCTTTCTTCAGAAGTGTACATTTAACACATTTAATTGTGTATATCTAGATAGACTATTAAAATCATTTAGCTTTTATTGTTTTACACCTGCGCAAATAATGTCAATGGCAGCATACCTGTGCAAATAATCTCAAATGCAGACTACTGTCTTCTCTTCACTGCAAAGTTGTCTTAATACAATTATATTATAAATTTCTTCTTTATGTGTCTTGTATACATATTTTGAATTTAAAGTAGGGAAAATGTTTAGTGAAGAAGCATTTTTGTTCATTCTTGCAGGACTAAGTTTTGAGTTTGTTTTACTTATTCTGTTATTGTTATTCGAGTGTTGAAGGATTCTTAGTTTGGAGGTTTTAGCATTCATACAGATATCAAGGATTTGAGAGAAAAGACCTAACTTGTTTTTAAGACAAATGAGAGTGCACAAAAAGTTCTGAAATATGAATGGTAATTAGAAATGTTATCAATGTACATAAGAATTCATTTTATTGGGATCCCTGTAAATGGTTTCTGATGAATTGCCCCATAACATCTCTGATGTCCTGGATGAAGTTAATTTTGTTTTCTGATATTCATTGTGCTTTAGAGTAAAATTCTTTTCAAGGCATATAAAGTATAAGCTTGACATTAGTAAAGATAGTGTACTAGATAGGCATGCAAAAGTCAGTTCTGTGCTTGTGCGTGGTTATAAACTATTGCATGCATGGCAATGCTATGCACCCTTGTAAATTTATGTGCCTACATAGATAGTATGCTGGAGAATGTTCTGCATGTCTGTGATTGTGCATGTTCATGCACATGTACAGATATCAATATCAGACTGAGATATGGGTGTAACTTCTTAGTAGTGTGTATATATTGTATTTGAATAAGGAAATGCAAGTTAAGCCAGAATTCGACTGCCAGCTGACTGGCTTAAGTATAGTGATCACAAACATAGTTTTTAGGTGGCTTCCTTTACTTTTCATTCTGAGATTACATTAATGTTGCATGATGTATATTTGTTAGGTATTGAAGGATTACATGCTCCAATTGAGCATTTCCAGTAGAGGTGGTTATTTAAGTTACAGCTAAGCCAGCATGCCTCCTGGGCATATGAGACACCCTTGTGTGAGCAAGGGAATTTTTTTTGTTTTACCTTATATTTTTAGTTCAATAATTTACCTCTATGGGTTTCAACCATTTCATCAAAACTGTGATGAGTCTTGCCAATTCTTCTAAGACCAAGGCACTAATCCATCTAAACCTGAGGTACCATTAATAAGTATTGAAGTTCAAGGAAAGTTGTGACAAACATTCAGCAAAAGGGAATGGATAGGCACTTGTCCTATCTGTGCATTATTCAAAGCCATTAGTGCAGGATTTGAAGTCTGTTTTGAGAAGCCAGTGCTAGGATAAGCCAAAGCTATGATTTGCATATGGAAGAAGCACTTATCTATTATGAGAAATATGGTGCCATTTCCATTCCCTCAATAAACCATGACAGTAATAGCTGCTTGATTTTCCTTCCTTTTTGATCATACAACATAGACAACGATTTTTGTGAAAGCTTTGCCCCCTTGGAATTCTCCCAACATTCTTATTGTTGTCAACTATCAAACAATTTCGCTTATATTTATTTGCAGATATTTTTTATGTGTAGAGCTGAAAAAGCATTTGCGCTGGTATCAACATTTTCAACTAAGATAGATTAATGATCCTCTATGATATGTACTTGTTTGGAACTTCAGCTTGACTTGTTTAAAGAAGACTGAATACTCATAATATTTCTATCCAGATTTGAGGAATCAGAGAGAGACTACAAAACATTTTTGGAGTCAAAACCAGGAAATTCAGCTGCAGAAAAAGAATTGTCTCAGCTGATACAGACCAAAAGTGCATTTGATAAAGCATTGAGTCTTTTTAACTCTGGTGATTTGTCGAAAGCATTGGAGTATATAGAAAAAGTTGTACTTGTATTCTCATCAGAATGTTCCAAGGTATTAAATTGTTCCTTTTTCAAAATATTGTTTCTTTCTTATTGCTGTTTTTTGGATTTGATTGATTCAGGGAAATTTTCCTTTCTTTTTTTTTCACCTTTTTCCAAATTCTGTATTCAAAATATGTACAATACTATAGGCTGATAATTTGGACCTGCTTCAGGCAAAACTGCTAAAATCAAGACTTTTAATTGGAGTAAAAGACTATTCAGGAGCTATTGCAGAAACTGGATATATACTGAAAGCGAATGAAAATGATCTTGAGGCATTGCTGCTACGTGGAAAAGCCTATTACTACCTTGGAGATCATGATGTTGCTATGAGGTTTGTTTCTCTCTCTTTCTTTCATTGCAACATGCTGCAAGGTTAGTAAAACCTCTAGAGCTTGGGGGTGGACAGAAATATGAAGTTGTCGCAGTTTTTTGTTTTAAATTTTTGTTGTGTAATATCTAAAGTTTAAATGGTTTTACAAACCCTAGGTTTTAAGATTGAATTTGCAGAAATCAGTTTCATAACCAAAATATCACCAAACAAGGAGGCAACTTTAAGATTTCTCATCATGCATTCTGATCCATAGACGTTGTTATCCTATCACATCTGACATACCCACAATCATGTAGATATAGCTATGTTAGAAATCGAAGAATAATGTAAATAATCAATATTGATGGTGATTTTTTCCCCCTTATATATAAATGAACTATAGCATCTTCCATGCACATTTTGATTGGAGAAGATGCATGATGAGCACAGACATCATCTATTTGTCTGGTCTGTTGATTCTCTTTGCATTCTGCTTGACCTTTGTATTCATGGAATACGACATTTTGGCTTTTGCATTCTTTATTTTGTTCTTATCCTTCCACACAAAGACTACGGGGAGTTGTTTCATTAGTTTCCTTTATCATTTTGATTAGCATGCAATCACTTTCCATTGACAAAAAGAATTGCTTGTTTTAAGCATCAATATATATTTGAATATGTGAAATTTTGTTATCTCCTTTATGTTATCCCATGCAGGTATGCATGTTCTTGAACAGTAGTTTTAAAATTTACCCAATGCAGATAAATGTATTCTTGAGCAGTATTTATCTGATTTTCAATGAGGAAATGTGGTCGGAACCTTTGGATTTAGGATCATGATTTTCACAAAATGAAGTGTTCCATTCTGATTGCTTTTTTGCTTGCTTTTTTCTTTATAATTGAAGTTTCTTATGGTTTTTAACTCTGGTTACCAAATCTTTATCAACAGTCAAATTCAAAACATATGAAATTTTCTTTTGTTATATTAGCAATTTATCATCTGTGCTTAATGTTTTGCAAGGACCAACTACTGTCATCCACCAAGAAAATATTTCACTTCCATCTGGTATCTTTTACTATAACCTTCCATATTTCCTTCCATCAGGTTTTGCAATACGGACCCTATAATATATGGTGGCTTGTTGGCTCTGTCCCTTTGTTTTTAATGGATAGCAGCCACTCAATCGCTGTCATCCACCAAGAAAATCTTTCACTTACATCTGGTATCTTTTACTATAACCTTCCATATTTCCTTCCATTAGGTTTTGCAATATGGACCTTATAATGCATGGTGGCTTGTTGGCTCTGTCCCTTTGTTTTTAATGGATAGCAGCCTCTCAATCACTGTCACTTCCAGCTCAAGTTTTCGTGGCCTCAAAATCCCTATCAGTTCTGTCTCAATATTTCATGGTCTCAGTGTGAATTCCGTTCTGCTTGTTCATTTGGTTAAGACCCATATCCCTAAATTCTGTTTTGGCCTTATGGAAATTAAATTTAATTTGGCTCATCTCAGGCCTTCGCTAACACCTTGCTTGATAATGTAGTTTTCTTGCATAGGCAGAACAAAGAAATTCTAGAGTCTTTGTATTATGTGCCTAACATAGTACTGAGACTAGGACTCCGCTCACACTCAGCAAGATCAAAATGCAATAAAGAGATTTGGCAACTTTAAACAAAGTTTTTGACCTGCAACTGATTCCCCCCTCCTCCCTCCGGATTTATGGATTTATGCACTGCAGCTAAGTTTAATGTCTAAATTTGGTGAAACTTCCTAAAAATCAGTGTCTAGATGAGTCAATCCATTTCAACTTGTTTTGGGCTTTGGACCACTTGGACGTGTGAGTTTTAGGACAGACGAGGAGTACCATGCAACTATGTTTTTCTTTTGATTTTACATGGTGGAATCGGTAGCTGCCACGAATCCGGCTTTTATTGCCGCCACAGTATTCTGTGCTGTCCGCCCTGGAAGCTACCACACAGATCTTCGTGCTGTCCGCCCCTATAACCACCATGCCACGATCATTTTAAACCTTTACGCTGCTGAAAGCACCAGGAAAGGGACAAGCGTTCAGTCCGGCGAGGCCCGAGATTTGAACCTTGGACCTCTGCTCCCCTTACGGGGTTTGGGGGAACCAATTGGTCTACACCTGGGACCTATATCATGCAACTATGTTGCCTACAGTTTTCAGTCTTAGTTAACCTTTGGCATGCTAGAGAGGCATATGCCTTTGATTGTATGGTCTTCATAGCACTGCGGCAATGAAGGGCTTGTTGAAATATTGTAATCATTGACTGTTTGTAAAAACTCTATGATAGTCCAAGGTTGTAGTTTTATTATTAATATTCTTCCGGAGTGACAGAATTGAACTCTGCCTTAGAAGGATCCATTGCTCAGCCTTTTGTCTTTGTATCATTCAATGGCCAGAACTTGAGTGTTCTGGCTAAGAAATTATAATATCAATTATGCAATAACTTTTTATTACAAAGGGAATAGAGTATATGCACAGGTTCTTAAAATGTTTTTGTTTGCAGGAAGTCTATAATTTCACACAATGCTTTTTCTATATCTCTATTAAGATTGGTTTTCTGATTAAATAAGAAAGAAAGAAGTTATTTTAATGTCCATGGATGACTGAAGTAGGTCAATGGGACTCGAAAGTAAACCAGTTAGCAACGAAAGATGGCAGTAACAAAGCATGTGGTTGTGATAGCATTTTCCTCTCGAGGTCATTGGAATGTTTGTTTCAAAAGTGACTGCTTTGAAAATGAAAATTTTTGGTTCTTTCAGGCATTTTCAGAAAGGGTTGCGTTTGGATCCTGAGCATGGTGAACTGAAGAAAGAATACTTTAAGCTTAAGAATATTTTGAAGAAGACTAAGAGTGTAAGTGGCAATCCATCTCTTGTGATTATTTTTCCTTGAAAGTAGGGTGATAAATAGCCCAGAGGGTTAAGCTATCTTTTTGGGACTCTTGAAATTTGAGATTTCTT
The DNA here is from genome assembly GCA_028583015.1 of Wollemia nobilis. NCBI lineage: Eukaryota > Viridiplantae > Streptophyta > Pinopsida > Araucariales > Araucariaceae > Wollemia > Wollemia nobilis. Next base: position 7,739,284 of record JAQPPZ010016995.1, on the reverse strand, counting down.
ATCTTGTCCAATGCAGGCTGAGGAGAACGTGGAGAAAGGGAAATTACGCATGGCAGCTGAGGATTTCAAAGCAGCTATACAAGTGGATCCTAGCCATACTGCACATAATGTGAATGTGTATCTTGGTTTGTGTAAGGTTTTAGTCAAGCTTGGGAGGGGCAAAGAGGCTTTGGAGAGCTGCACAGAAGCTTTGAATATTGATGAGGAGCTTATCGAAGCTTTAGTTCAGGTCTGTCTTTCATTCTCTAAAAATATGACTTTCTCATCCACATGGTAAGATTTCAAGATCAAGAGTTGATTGATTCTTTCCCCCTCTGCAAGGAATGTTTCATTGGTCTAGCCCTAATGCTACTGCCTCCTTTGCAATCATTGTTAATCTTGAAGCAAGGTTTTTATGATTACTTTTAACACCCTGAAAAATATTATTGCAGAATTTGGTGTCTTTGTTCAGTATACATTAACCCTTTAACAATCAATTAGCTTGGCCCGGGTGTGTGCAACATATACAAGCAAATATTTTCAGTCAGTTTTCCTAGTTTAAACATTATAACCTAGAGGTGCATTTATATGGGATTGAAATGGGGTTGAAATGGGCCTTACCCATATTACATCATGACCACATAGTGATATTACAATGGCTTGACAATTATGCATGTATCTCTTGGCAAGATTTGAACCTTGGTCTCCTCCTTGAAAGTCAAGGAATTTAACCGGTTGAGCTAATGCCATTTGATAACCTGGAGGTGAATAAGGATCCTATGAGGCTAAGAAGGCCTGCATTAAATTTATCTGTATAAAATTGAAGTTACATCTTAATCATCTGGCATTTAATTTCAATCATGAAGCATGAAATGGTTTTCTTTAAGCTTTGAGCCCATGAAGTCAATAAAAGACACTATATGGGCTAAGATGAGAAGAAAAAATTACATGTATCGTTGAACAAGTATTAATGGGCAGATTAATGAAATAAATGCTCTTGCATCACTTTTATACTTCATTTGACAAGTTATCAATAAATGTCTATAGATTTGTGTCATGCATCTCTTATACTTAAAGACTAGGTGTATACACCAACAATTTCCACGTTGCTCTGACTTGCATCTACATGTCATTGATTTACTAGTTCTGCAATTTGTGATATAAAATGGGGTAATTGGCTATAAAAGGCATGCTCATATCTGTTCCTTTTTTAGTCTCTCTCAAGGTCTGCAATATCGCTTGTAATGGAGAGCGCAAGGTTTAAAGGAAACAATTTCTTTGATAACTATAAACTGCCAATGCACTCTTTATGTTCTTTTTTGTTGGGATAGGCTTGTGTGCAATTGTTATGAAGAATTTATTAGCTACTTTAAGAATATGATGTGACTAAAGAAGAAGTTGAAATAGAACATAAATTAGCAACCTGAGGAGCCAAATTCATGGCAAGTTGCATTGTTCATGAATAGTGTGTTGTATTCTTCATGGTATTTTTGCTGAACTTGACATTCATGTGATGCAAAGAGTGCAATGATCTTATCATCATCATATAAAAACTTTGTTCTGTTGGAACATATTTCCTTTACCATTATTTTATATGGCTAATTTTTACTTTGGAAAAGCTTAACATCACAATAAATTTCTGGAAAAAGATACACCCAAATATGCGTAAACCATGTCCTATGACTGCCCAATGTAATGCTATCCCCTTTCTGGGCATAGATGCTGGTTATGGTTACATTATGAAAACTGTATCTGAACTCTTTAAGAAAATAAACATGGTAGTAGAGAGAGTTTAATTGGACCCATCCTCAAAAGTTAAACAAACAAGAAAAATTAGGCATCCAATTATCCCCTTGAATTTTTATAGTGTGTTTTGGTTCCTCTCCTTTCTCGCTTAACAGTGGACTGGTTGGGAAATTATTCTTGATACCGTGGAACTCGATTTGAAGGAATTCAATTTTATGATTTCATGTCAGAACTGTAGCTGCAACATGGTCCAAATTGTAGGAAATTGATTATGCATCCAACTTCTAAATGCTTAGGGAATCCACCATGCTCCAGCTACTTGTTAATTCCATGGCATGAAGACCACTTGAATTGTTTGGCATCTGCTGGTTTAAAATCTTTACCTTTTTTATCCTCATCTCTGGGAATATTCAAAATCCAGGTGGAAGCTCTCCAGTTTCCTGGTGTAGCTCAAAGGGAGGAATATAAACGTTCTTTATGATTGTCCATTAGAAAACGATTTCCTGTTTCTCTTTCTCTTCATATACTCTTCTACACACTTTTCATTCCTGCTGTCCTTTTCTAGGTTCTTTAAGGTCGTCAAATCAAGCACATTCCTCTTCCCTCCTTCCTTTGAATTTCTTGTTTGACAGTTATCTCCCTGGTTACCTAGAAGCTAAATGCATGGCAGTATCTCCTCCTCCCTGGTTACCTAGAAGCTAAATGCATGGCAGTATCTCCTCCTCCCTGGTTACCTAGAAGCTGAATGCATGGCAGTATCTCCTCCTGACCCCTTACATCCCTTAAGTGCTTGCTTCCCATGAACTATTCTTTCTTTCCATCCACCCTAACGGCAGAGCACAGAGAATTGTTTCTAGGCATTTGTGAGGGTGAGCATTCATGCATGCACTTTAGAGAAGGGATTCTTAATCTATATTCTGGCTCTATCCTACCAGAGTAAATGGCAAAGCCTCCTAAAACAACGGCTCCCGCATGTGGTAATTAGACTTTTATTATCACCTTATCACCTTACTTCCTGATCATGATATCGTTGGTGCTCTTGTGCTGGCTCATAGGCTGAAGCACCATGCCAAGGTGCAAGAGATGATTTTCAACAACCACCAGGCGTGACTATTTAACTCTTACCTGGGCCTTTAAGCATTAAAATTGAACTGAAAGGTTTAGTTTAGTCACTTGGCCAACCACAGTTATTAACAAAATTTGAGACCTAAACATAGTGAGACAGAAGCCAAAGGTTTGTATCGTAGCCCTCTCCCCTGCATTCTAGGACTACTAATTGAGCTACTCTGTTTGTGAATTCATACCTTTGGCTTACATTCCTCTCATCATATACTTTCTAGAATCTGCCATCCTCAGCAGTGCAAAAATGTTCCTCTCCAAACTGCAACTTTTTAGAAACAAAAAAGGCAAAAACGAAATAGACCTGGCAATAAGAAAATATTGTATCTCACACTTTTTCACCATTCCCACTTTCAGACAAATTATGTAGGTCTAAAATTTTGCTAAGTCACTGGACTGACCCTGGGTCAAATCATTATGCTTATACCTATTCTTTTTGTTTTGTATAATCCTTTTACCTCTTTTTTGGATGGATTAAATTTTAAGTTTGATGCATTATCAAAATATGATTTTTGGAGTTGGATTCTAAATCTTCACCCCTAAAGTCCTGGAGTATCTCCCTATCCTAAATAGAATTTTTTTCCCTCCTCAGTTGCAAAGGAAAGTAGTATAAAATTATAAATTGCTTTATAGAATGTTCTTACAGTTATTGCCATTTCTTGCAGTTAATGACATTCTCATTCTCATTGTTGCAGAGGGGTGAAGCCAAGCTTTTAATCGAAGATTGGGAAGGGGCTGTCAATGACATAAAAATAGCACAGCAGAAGTCTCCACAGGTTTGTAACTTGGCTGGGAAATTTCTTAGTTATTCTTGCATTTCGGCGCTGAAGGTATGCATAGAAAGGTTGCTTTCTATGATTTTGGAGATTAATCTGTCCTCTTTGCTGAGTTGTTTCTGGATCTGCATTGTATACATATGAATCAAATAATATTCATTCCCCATTATGTGGGTAAAACAGTAAATGTATTGGATTTTCCATTCATGTTGTTTGCTTTGCTAATGAGTTCCCAGTGCATGCATATCTATATCCACATCCATTTATCACCAATATGTCTACCCTTGTGAAGGTCATCAGGGCAGAAGTAGTTGCTTGGGTTAGTTCCTATGGCACATGCTTCCTCTAGTGCAAATCTCTTGTTTTCAAAGTAGCTACTTGAACAAATCTACTATGGGCTTTTCATTTCATTAGCAGACACAGATTTCTTTATTAATGCTTATATGAATATCTCTCTTTTTTAGTTTGATTTTTATTTTTTTAATGCTTAACGTAAATAAGATTGCATTTAAGATACAAACATTGTCTAGAAGTGAATGCAGATCTGTATCCGTCAGTAGAAAAACAATAAAGAAAAATAATAGTAGATAAAAATCTATTACTTAGGAGGGAAGGAAGAAAGAAAGATATTATTATGACCAAAAGTGTAACCAGTCGCAATAGAATGTGCTAGGGTAAAAAGAAGCCTAGAATCTTAGAAGTAACTAAATACTAAGGGACAAAAACGTAAAACAATGTAGACATAATAAAACGGGGTTGACCCAAGATGGTCAAACTCCATAGCATGTGCTCTAAAGTAGAAATAAACATTCCTACAAGGAAATCAGTAGTTGAAAAGGTCATGATTAGAGACCAGAATAAGAGACCAGCACGTCTCTAGGAGGACTCAGAGTCAGTTGTTGTCAACCAGCATGTTAAAAAAAGGTCAGTGCAGAATTTGATAATATCTACAGGGAAATGTCTAGGGCTTGGGAAGGGGGAGGGGGGGTAGTTAGATGTTCCAATGGGGAAGCAGGGTAATTCACTTAGGACTTCTACTAACACCCAAGCCTGGAAAATCTCCTTTTGCTAGATAGAAAATTAGTAATGCCTCTGTCATTGTGAGCCATGCTGCATGTAAGAGGATCTAAAAGCTTCTCTTTGCTAAATTAGAATGGATTTACGCTGCCTTGGATGATGTGGGCGGCTCAGGTATGTTGGAGTTAGTATGTAGAGATGGGTCATCTTGTTTACCTGTCCACATCAGTGTGTGAGTTTGTAATATCTAAAGGGCACTTCATGCCTCTAACATTTGAGATGAGTGAAGAGGAATAGGTAATCAATGTTATAGCCCAATGGGTCCCGTGTAAGGTCCTACATAAAAAAGTGAGCCTTGTGGAGAAAAAATGCCAAGCATCTGTAATGTAGATATCAAACGAAAGTTGAAAATAAACCTCGCAAATCACTTTATAGATATTACTTTTTTCTCTAAATCTCGTAGTAGATAAGGCACATGAAGATAAAGTGCTTTGCATCCTCCACCTCTTAGAGAGAGCATAGAAAATAAATCCTATCTTTGTGTGAATAATGTGATCTATGTCGAATATTAATTACTGGACATACCCCTCAACCGGGGAATGTGAATCCAAAGCCATGTAACTAATGTTGCTAACTATAGTGATTTTGATTATTGCCATAGCAATCTGTAATAAATGCTTGGCATAAATGTCCAACTTCGGACTGAGAGGCTGTAAGGTGATGTCCAAGTGTCCTGAATGTACTGTTGGTCTGTATATCCCCTCTGACTGCTTTATTAGTTACATCCTTCAGGGGAAGAATGTGGTGAGGGGCATCCAAGGTGGCACTAGAATGGGAAAGTCAATCCATAGAGACAGCAATGGACTGAAAAAGCAAACTCACAAACACAATGAAACCAAAGAGGCAATCCTTTTTGAGAATAGAGTACCAAATATGGATCTCTCGCAGGGTCCAATGTTGAAGTGCCTTGAGATTTTAGTATGTGGATATATAGAATGAGCATCAAGATACTCTTGAAGAGAAGAGACTGGAAATCAAACTCAGACTGGACAATGCTTGAATGCACCATGAAACTGTCCATTTGCCATAGATCATACATTGAAACATGATAGTCTGAACCTCCTCAACTTCAGCCTAGTGAGTGAATTCCAAGCTGCAGCCTTGAACCTATGACCCATGATGCTTGGGCATAATAATTGATTGAATAGGCTTATCTTCAAATGGATATCTTGGAAATGTATATGAAGTTAGTGATATCTCTTACAAACCTGTTATGTCCGGGCAGGCTTCTAGTTTTAACTAAAGAATGGGCTAGTGAATTGAGCTTCCAAATAGATATAGGCACCAAAAGGTCCATGGAGAATAATGAAGGGTATCAAGGAGCACATCTATAGTCAAGCCAGGAAGAAATTCAAGTTTCTTTAGGCAAAGGCAACACGAATAACGCTGTGTGGAGAATATGGAAGGAGGGTTATGGACAAGGACAAAGTGGAACCTCTTATACATGAATTTACGTTTCTCATCACTCCAACAATTTACAAGGCAAAAATCCATGAGAATAGAGTAATTTATAATCTTTAAGCTTGTTGGGAAAGGAGTCAAGTACTGGATTCCAATGAATATGAGAAAGAGACTCATACTTGACTGTGATTGCAGATAGAGAATGATAGCCAAACATGAACTGGGAAAGATGGGTTATGTAATCAATGACATTCTAGCCATCAAAGTGAATTGTTGTGTGGTAAATACTGAATTACTTTAGGGAAGGTGAGGATGGTTTTGAGGTCAAACAAAACATAGTCAAGACAGCATGGTTAGCAAGGGGGAACCGAGGAATAAAAAAATCACAAATATGTTGAATTAAAAACCTGTTCAGAAGCACAAAATCCCCCATAGTGGCACCTCCACTATGCGGGAAGCAATTAAATCCATTGGAATTCACAAAATGGAGTTGTGCATTGAAGATTATGACAGACCATGTGACTCACCCAACAGGAGAAGATGCCTCCCATAGGCTTTGATAGGATGGCTTCCATCAATTGAGGTTGTTTGCAAATCAAGCTTGTCAATTTTAACCCATAAAGATGGAACTTATCCTTTGCAAGATTGTGTGTAGGAATATCTTGGTTCCCACTGCAGGCATTATAGTCTAATTGCATCATTGAATGAGTAGTGGGAAATCTTCAGACAGAAGACAAAGGGCAATGAAAGAATGTAATAAAATGCAACAAAGGTATGCCTAAGAGAAAGGACCTTTGTACTTGAAGCCGTATGTATCTCAAATTCTTGTCAAAAGCTATTAAAAACACCTTGGATAAAAACAATCACACAAAAAAGGCAGGCTGTCCCCAAAATCCATCAATGCTTGTCTGATCTACAAATCTCACACCTAAAAGATGAGATCCAAAAATACATTGTAGCAGGAGGAAGGGCCTGCTCAGGGCTCTTATGGGAAAGAAAAAGATCTCAGGATGAGAAAACAATTTCAAAGGTACTCATGAAAACTATGTTGTGCCATTGCAATTCTAGTAGGTGATAGAAATGCCATAGCCACCTATAGAGACAGGAGAGCACCATACTTTAGTTAACCAAGGATGTGGCTACCTGACGAGGATGATCAACGATTCAACACATCATAGCTCTGCAGTTATAGATTGCAGCCCATATGTTATTTTTCCTGGCAGTTAAAGGTAAATGCAAGCCTTCTGGAGTTCTTCTAGTTGGTATTGTGTGAGATCTGTATTTATATATCATTTTGTTTGGAAGAGAGGAGTTGTCTTCACTCCCAAAGCCCTCAGAAGCTTCTTCCGTGGATAGGAATCAATATATAAGAATGCCATTTGGAGCTATGACACCCATTTTAAAGGAAATAAAGCATAATAATGTTCCACCTGTTTTGGGTTGGATTTTGTATTTTGTACTTGTCCTTGGTATTTTTGTATTCTTTTGGAGCACTCTTTCTGGCCCCATCTGGGCTACTGCAACAAATGTTATATTTGAGTCCCATTGACTGAGTTATATCATTCATAGACATTTGAAAAAGAAATAGTGGGAAAGAAAAAAAGAACAATGAGAAGTCCTTGTTTCTTTCTTTCTAGTATTTGTGTATTAGATAGTCAAACTGAAGTTGTTTCTAAGCTTTGTCTTTCTGTTTGTATATGCAAATTGTGGGGTGTCTTGTTTGTGAATTCTTGCTTTAAGATCATACATGTGGAAGGAGTAAAACAACAAATGAACACTTAATATTCATGGAATCATAGTTGAGAAACTCTAACTTGGCAAAGGCTCTTCAAGGCCACTTCTGACTTGTGGCGGGGGGGAGAGAGATAGCGGACTTGGGAAAAACTTAGCCCAAAAAAAGGTAAAAAATGCAAATTTTCGTTTAAAAAAGGATTTTTCCACAATGAATTAACTTTACATAAATCCAAATTTGATCATTTAGGCTCTAGAGAAATGAATTAACAAATATTAACAAGCAAAAGAATCTTTTACATCAAATTATAGTTTTATAATATCACATCAAAATAAGGTACAACATGTCTCAAAATGCTTAATCAGTCCACTATAACTCATGTAACCTGTAGCAATAGCCTTCTCCTTGTGTGCTTGCTTTTGTTGTGCTGGTGCCTCTTCTTGTGCATTTGCATGTGCCTCTTGCTTTATACTTTTAAACTCACCCCATGTAAAGAGGGGTGATTGATGCCGCATCTACTTTATGGTCCACTCAAATAATGGATCGATCTCATCTAAATCAATATCCTTGTGATCACTTCCCATTATTTGTTTATGGTGGAGGTGAAGGTTGTAGTGGACAAGCATGAGGTCATTAAGCCCTTGTTGTGTGAGTCAGTTGTGCTTTGTAAGCGCTAGTTCAGGCGTGGCGCCATCTCAAGTGCCACTTTGGACGTAATGTAGTGTGTCGGAAGTCAAGTACATGCACATGCAATTTGAAATGTAGTAGTTTTGTTATTTTTAGTTGTTTTGTTATACGGATGAGAAAGTGTTTGACGAAATGTACGTATAATTAAAAAGACATGTAATGAAATTAAATGTAAGTGAAATGCATGACAAATGAAATGCAAGAAAATGATGAAGTGTCAAGTAGGTAGTTGGAGGTTCAGGTAGTAACTACCTCCCAAGTTCTATAAATAAGATCCCTCATTCATTCGAGAGGGCAATGCATGGTATGTATGGATGATATAGTTGTATGCTTGGGTGCATTGGGAGATAATTGCATTGTATACCATACATGTATTCTTGTAGATAATAAAAATACTTCCATTCAACCATTATTGTGCATTGTGCATGTACTTGTGAATAATTGCTATTGTTGTGGATAGACCGTATGGATGATTTCCACCTTTGCATATTTGCTATAGATGCAAATACAAGGTTGTTTGAATTGCTGAACCAAGCCGTCCAATGCTGAACAAGGCCGTCTAAGGTTTAAACTATTGATTAGGCCGTCTAACATATTTGCATGTGCAGGGCTGTCAGGCATGAGTTGATTGTGTTGTTTAGGCCGTTTGGAGTAAAGTACAAGCCCGTTTGAGTGTTTTCCTGACTACATGTTGATGTTTTGTGTTGCTGATTTACTTTGTCATCCTTTTTGTGTTTCTTCAATAGCAGAATACCATTGTTGTGCTACATTTGGCACTATTGCCATTTGAAGTTCGAACTAGTGAATGTGTGGACATTGAAAACGAGATAAGTGAATGATAGATAACTCGAGGATGTGGGAGACATGGATGAGGAAGAATGAGTGAGCAACCGACGAGAAGAAACTTGGGGATTACGCAACAACAGGTGCAAGGAGAGCATGGACATGCGGCGCACATAAAAGACTTGTATGTTGGAGGAGAGGAGCTGCATGTCGGCGACAAAGATTTGCATGTTGATGGCAGAGTGTTGACGGAGATTACTTGCAAGGAGATACATGTGCTTGTAGTGGAGTGAATGTAGAACCCTTACGAGGGAAATGCGGATGAAGGATGTGAAGAAAGGTGGCAAACATTGTTTTTGACAATGGAGGATGACGCACAAGTGGAGTCGCAACATGCAGACGAAGATCAAGCCAAGGGAAACGTTCGCACAAGTGGTGAAAGAAGAGCCAGTATGGATCTTGTGTAGGACGAGGCAAAGCAATTGATGACTCCAACACAAGTGTGGGGGAGAGTGCCTAGACGTGTTGAGGATGGGAATCAAGCACAACGACAACTGCGGGAGTGTGTTCGAAAGACTAGAAAGACCAGAGCCGATGCTTGTGTATTTGTGAAGGAGGTTGCAGAGTGTAAGTGCATAGGGAAGCAATGGAAGATTGTTTGCAGATAATCAATTATCAATGGAAGGTTCGTTGAGTGGAAACGAGATAAAACAACCACCGCAAATGGTAAACATTGTTGCAGCAACGAGCAAGCAAAAGTGCTTGAAATTCATAGGAGATGGGAGGATCTTGAACGCCATTTTCAAACGTATGAGATGATATGGGAGGCTAATGGAGTAATTGACCAAGACGCATGGCTGAGACTATTTCTTGAATGGACTACTGCTACGGTAGAAGAAGAACATGAAGGTGGTTTTGCCAACCACTTACTAGGAAGCATTTGATCGAGCATTAACCTTGGAAAGTGAGATGAAGACAACGACATTTGGAGGAGGAAATATGAGCCATGAGCGTGACAAGGATTCTGACAGTGATTGTGATGATCTCAGTACCACCATCCAGGCCATACGAAAAGACTTGGAGAGAATGTTAAACGACGTGAAGTTTGAACATAAGGTAAAGACATTTGGTGTTCTGATTGTAAATTAGGTCACAACAATGTCAATTATCCTAAGAAAGCATATTCCAATATTTGTAAAATTGTAGGGCATGCTATTGTGGATTGCTTGTTCAATATGAGAAATGCAAGGCACCAAACAATGACGGTGTAGGAGGAGAAAGAGGAGAAACCTAGCACTTTGAAAAGCGGACAAGGAGCGACGAGTGGCAGATATCAAAACAACCGCCAAGGAAGAAGGCAACCGCAGCAAGGGAATTGACCTGCATGAGGTGGAAGTGAAGGATGCTTGCGATATGACTTTAGATGGAATGTCCATCGTATAGTGTAGAAGATGCTATGAGTGGGGACACTTTGCATGAAATTGTATGAATGCTTCGATAGGAGAAGTTTGGAGCAGTAATGTAATGATATGTAGGTGGTGCGGATTTGGAAACCACAAGGAGGCATTTTTTCCAAAGAAGGTACGCACAAGCAACTTGCAAAATGTCAATTTCATTGACATAGAGGAGCCTCAAGTGTGCCAACAACAAACACAAGAAAAATCACGTGTTGGCGGTAACTGGGGCACAACCATGTGAAATAAACCGAACAGTATTTCATTATTGAAGCAACATTTAAATAATACATTTGCAGCTTAATATAAACCCGGAGGTTGTGGAACCACCCGAGGTAAAATTAGGGACTGTTATAGAAAATAACAATACGCCTAAATAAAACCTAAATAATGAAATAAATAAGATATCAATATGATATGCTAACATCCCCCCCTTATTATTTATGTAATTGAAGAACTACTAATACCCCCCCTGATTACATCATTTGGTAATACAAAGAGAGCGGCGAAACAATTCAAATTTGACACGTGCAAGTGCCTTAGTGAAAATGTCTGCAACTTGAGCATTGGTGGGAATGTGCTGAAGCTGAATTCGGTGTCTTGGAGCCTGTTGGTTACGAATCTGCCATGAGGAAAGGATTTTGGGTTAATGCGCCCAGATTCGCCCACCAGCATGAAAGGCCGGAAGGAAGAGATGCCTTCCGAGCCAATCTCCGGAGAAGGCCGGCTCCTTGGGGGGGTTTTCTGATTTAAGCTAAGAGTACAGGAAAGAGATAAATGTACAGAAAGGGACAAATGTACAGAAAGAAATTACAAATATGTCCAGATGTTGGTGGGGGGAACTAACAGTACGGGAACATACCAATTACCGCTACTTACTGCATTATAAACATAGAGCATGCCAGGAACTGCAAAAACTATGTGTACTTCCGATACTCATGCAGTGTATGCACAGCTCCAATGATCCCCTAGCAAACATTCCCTACAAGGAACTAACAGCATGGCAATGCACCGGTTTACCAGATACGTACACTAACATGAGTAGAAAGCAGACTTAGAGATATCAGAACCAGGTATATGTGTTTATGTAGAGAATTTAACTGCACAGCTCCAATGGCTCCCTAACAGACATTCCCTACAAGGAACTAACAGTACGGGATCGCATCGATCAACGGATACGGACCAGCAACAAAACACATAACTGATGGAACTGCTACCATATCTATTCTATATATGCTTTAAATTAATGAAATACAGAGGGTGCTTTAAACAAGCAATGCTAGAGGGACTTGCTCACCAAATGCTGAAATGAATCAACAAGCCGTGACAGGTTAGCCTAAGGCATATAATGAAAGACAGACATAAAAGAATAAAGACAGCAGAACAGAACCGGGCATACAGATTATATTCATAAGCAGAAGCACGGTTACAATAAGCACAGTAGTTCCCTAACAGACATTCCCCTTTCCACCCTTTACAATGAATTCATGATGGGCTTTTATAGCCCGAGTCCCTCCCGTTACATTAATGGGCACAAGGTCCCAGTCAAACATAAGCTGACAAAAGCGGCGAAAGAGCTGCAAATGCTGACCTTTTGTCGGACCGGACTGTACCCGCAGCATGGTCTTCCCGGAAGCTGGACAGCTACATGGCGGTGCGCTGGGCGGAACTTCAATGCGCGATGATGCGGGTAGGCTGGAGCGAGTAGAACCTCGGATCAGCTTTGAATGAGGCTACGGCACGAGCGGTGCAGCCCATGCTTGTCCTTTTGCTCGGCACGTTTCGGCTCTAATCCCGAAGGTGGACACTTGTCGGATGATGGATGATCTTTGTTTGACACGTGTACGCCTTGGAGGGCGATCTGTCCATCTTCGCTTGGGATCGGAGCACCTCGGGATGCGCGGGCGGAAACGTAGTGCGGTCGGGAAGGCCTTCATGCCTTGGTCAAATTCCGGGTTTGTTCCCTCTGCGCTCTGTCAAGGGCGCACTCGGCTTCGGTGTGAAGTCGGAATGCGCACGGCGGCGATGTCTGCCGCCGTACGGACTTGCTCCAGCACTTGATTTCTCTTTTGTCAGCTGCCGTCTGCGCTTACAAGAGTGCGCCCGAGAAGAGGGGGCGAAGTGCGAACTTCGCACCCAAAGCAGAGGCGAAGTGCGTAACTTCGCACCCGGGACTTAGCCATTTTTCAGGTGACTTCTGTGGAAGTTGAAAAATTAACGGGGACTCCAAGAAAGGGGGAAAGAAAGAGAATGCGGGAAAGAAAAGGAAAGGGAGAGAAGAAGGAAGGAAAATGGAGGAAGAGGGAAAAGAAGAGCAGCACTGTTACAACACTGAAGACATTGCACCCCGTGCAAAATGTGACAACATTTCTGGCGGCTCGCGGGGTGTCGAGCTCGCCTCGGCGCAAAGAATCCATGCCTTCATCCTTTGGGTGCAGAGGAACTTGCCTCCCCTGCCTTTTGCTGCTCTAGCTGTTCTCCTTGCGGCAACTGTTCTTCAGATTCATCTTTGTCAGTTGCCTCCTCAGAGTCGCCTTCCGAAAACTCTCCATCTCGTGCTTCTACCTCGCAGATGCGAGTGTATGCCTCCTTGGCTGGGCGCCAAGCTTCTGCTTCAAATGGCCGGCGGTCGGTGCATCTTCTAATGCTGCGTGGAAACGGCGACCGCGTGCGGGTCGATGGTGAGGTATCTTTTTCTAACTCCTGGAAGTAGGAGCTGATCTTGGAATATTTGACCACCATCTGAGTGACTTTGTCTTGAATTGGCTCAGTCCAGCTATCAATGTCAGCTGTATCTGCTTCGAAGGACTGCCAATTCTTTTTTACCCGATCTAGGGTGAGAAGCTCGCCATTTTCAACAAAACCTGGGCACCCAAGTTCTGAAAGAGCGTGAAAGGGGGCCAAACAAATGTCTCTTTCATGCGTGAATGCGTCTAGCATTCGTCTGGCCACTCTCACCTCTTCAACTTTTTTGAAATATTTGTGCAAGGTCACCCTTGCACCTGCCCATTCTGCAGCGAATGAGGACACGGGAGAAAAATGGAGGCCGTTGCGCTCGCGCTCCTGAAGATTTACCGCCAGGTCTAGCCATTGCTTCGCCCGACGCTCGGCCTCCTCTACCACAGGCTTTCCCTGGGCAGAAACTTCTTGAATTTTGGATGCGAAATCCAGAACTGCCATCGCCTTGAAGGTGTGGGGCTTGCATTCCCGCAGCAAACCAGCCCGCATCTCCTTAACCTTTGTCTTTGAAAAGACCGTCGCTTGAGATGCTCTCTCTGCAAGTTGCGACTGCGCCTGCTTCAAAGACTCCTGGAGCTGAGAAATCTGCTCCGAGGCTGCTTTCTTTTCGGTTGCGGCTTGTTGCTGAGAAGCGGCCAGCTGGGCTTTGAGTTCATCTGTTTCTTGCCGCGCCGCTTCCGGTGCTCGGTGGACCTAGACGAGGTCCTCTTCAAGCTGCCTTACTTTATCCTGCAACCCGAAAAGCTCTTCCTGCTCCTCCAGACTTTTGACAAAGAGACTGTCAGCTTTGCGCATTATCGACTGAATCTGATACTGCTTGTTAATGTCGTCAAAGCTTTTCTCCTTTGTCTGGAGCTCATAGTCCGCCCTGGTCATTTCCCGGAGAGGTTTCTTTACTTTCGGGATTATTTTCTCTGTTGTAATCACTCTCCTCCCGAAATCATACTTTGCGCGTTTTGCCGGGGCGGCTATCTCTTCATGTCTCCTCCGCTTCAGGTCCTGGAGGAAAGAGACAGAATACTCTACAGCCCTCGTTGCCAGAGGCAAGTCGTCTGTATTACGGAGGTCGTCCATGAAATCTGGTTCCCCCAGCCTAGGGTTCTGCTGAGACGTCTCTCCTGCGGGAATGGGATCGGGGAGGAACCGGACGGACCTTGGAAGAATCGGCCGCTTGTGGGGGCGACCGGGAAATGGAGATGGGAATGGTTGACACTTGCAAGGGTTTGAAGCGGCTGAGAAGGTGGATGTGACGGTGAACGGACGGTCTCAGCACTGACTTCAGGCGAAGGGTTTGGAGTTGTGCTCAGAGAAAGAGAGACGTTAGGGTTCTGAGCAAACTGATCGAAAGAATGGGGGCCGCTAGAAGGACGCGGAGACGGGGAGGGGGATGCGGCCATGACTTGCTCGGATTGAGCGGGAGACGGAGTGGGAGTAGGACTTGGTGAGACTAAAGAGACAGGGGCAGCAAACGTACCTGCGGGCTCCGCCTGAGCCGATGCCGGATGGATGTCTTCGCTTCTGGTCTCGGCGGCTGGCTTGGGACTGCCCAGAGGAACTGCCTCTGCGGCGGCAGGACGCGGCTGCGGCTCTGCAACTGGTTGCTGCACTATCAGGCTAGGTCGCCTGATTTTCTCAACTCTCCTCCGCTTCTTTTCTTCTGGAATAACGGTTGGATCAGGGGAAGGAGATGAAGCAGGTGCAGCAGGCGTTGAGGCTCCCACGGTGAACTTGTACCGGGGTTTGACTTGCAGAAGGTCTGCCGCAACCGGTCTGCTCTGTGGCGGCGCTGGCGCTTTTCGTGCCTGAGGGACTGCCTCGGGCGCTGCTTCGACTAACTCTTTCGCCTTCTGAGGCGCCGCCTTGGAAGCCACGGGCTGCATTGGATTTGCCTGGAAGTCTGTTGGGCCCACGTCGGTAGTTGCCGAAGTGTACAACTGTTTGGGAGGAGACCCTCCTTTATAATCTTCAAAGGGACCTCGGGGAACGTAACCTTGATATGCGAACGGCCGCCAGCTGTCATGATGCTGGTCATAGAGAACCGAAAAGTCGTCATCTACGGCCAGGTTTCTCCTTGTTGATTTGTCGTGCTGCGTGCGGCATCTCATCTTCCAGCATTCGGTAATCTTTTCTTTAGACCAGTTAAGGCCTGCTATCTTGGATAGAAATTTTTTGAATCCTGGAGATGAGAAATGGTGGTCCGGGTTTCGCTTGGGGTCATATGTCACCTCCTCGCAGTAAAAATCCTGCCAGGGAGGAGAAGCTTCCATCAATTCTATTTCCCAGTCAAGATCCACATGAACCACATCGCATCTATCTTCGGTTATATCTGCCCGGGGGCAGAGATGCGCAAACTTTCCCCTTATTCCATACGGGTCATACTTCCAGCGCTGTGGCAACAAAACCAGGCCAAATCGGGAAAGCTCTTGCTCTAGGTAGACATGCTGTCCTACCTCAAAAATCTCAACATTTGCCCGGGAAAGAGGGTATTGAAAAATCTGTCCTCTCTTCTTTCCTAGGCCGAACTCCTCTTCAACATAGTCCATTTGTCGGGCAACCTCCATCCCGAACAGGTGCTCCGAGCACCAATAGGGCAGCAAATGGGGTTTGCCCTTGAATCCGTAGATTCTGACCACAATCCCTTGCGTCAGTCTGAAAACGTCCCCGAGCTTCTGATTTATCAAAGCGCTCGTCATTTCTCTCGGGGGACGGGGGATCTCGCTTTCGGTGAAGACTGACATGACGAATCCCAGAAAGTTGATGTTGAACTTGTAGTAGGACCCTTTCCGGTATAAGTCATCCGTCCAGTTATAGACGGGCTGTGGTTCTCCCCTCTCGTTGACCTTCTTCAGGTTCAGGATCGGCATTTGGGGATGCAGATGGTACAAACAAAGCCAGGCTAGAACAGAACTGAAACGAAAGTCGGTGGACTGCTTCTTCTGAATCTTGAACAGGCTGGAATGAATGGCATATGCCAGCCAGTCTGCCCAGTCGAAGGAGATGGGACGCTTCCCACTTCTCTGTGCTGCTGGCTCGTAGGATTCTCCACATAGGAGACATTCTGCCAGCGCTAGCTGGTACGGCTGTACCAGCTCATCAGAATCGCAGCCAAGAATAGATGCCAAAATAGTGTACAAGTACTTGCTTTGAAACTGTGTCAAGGGCATGGGGCCAGTTGGCCATTGTCCGGCCCGCATAGCGGGGCGTTCGGCTACGAATTGAGGAAATCCCTCATCCGTTTGGTTGGCATGAAACGTCCCTCTGCTCGCCCAAATTTATCTTTACGAGAATGGCGTTGGAGTCATACTCCAACCACGGGCGAAAGCCGGTTGGACGATCTCCTGCGCAGGTGCGAACAAGGGTTTACCGCTGGAGCTGCAAATTTGCCGGGTAGCTGGTCTGTAGTGTCTGACAATTAGGTCTACCAGCTCTGGGCATTGGTGGACTGGAGGGCACAAGAATTTGAACAGATTGGATTTGTACGCCGCTCCGAAATGGTGGGAGGGCGAAACTTTGTCTGCCCAGCTCTCCACATTTGCCCGCAGCTTCGCCAGGCTCATCGAAAAGGAGCCGTCCTTGTATCCCGACAAATAATTCACCGGAGGTGGTGGGGCTTGCCCACGCTGTACTTTCTTCGTCCGGGACTTTGACCTTTTTTCTGGCGGGGTTTCACTCCTGAAAACGCCCGGCCGCGGTAACTCCTTTGGTTCGCCACTTTCGCTGGACTGCGCTGACACTGGCATCTTTCCTTTGTCCATCTCTCCGAATCAGCAATAATTGCAAGTTCAAGACGTCTGCAGCAGATTTCGCTGTCACAGGAATAATTTGCCTTTGTCCAGGAATAATCTGCATAGTCTGGAATGTTTAAAAACATCTGACCCCCTTTTCTAGATAAAGACAGCGCCATAAATGTCGCGCAGGAGGGGGTAGGTCGGCTGAGTTAAGGTTCTTAGATGGCTGCGCAGGAGAATGTTTGGAAAAAGTGCGCTCCGGCAGACGTGCCAAGCCTCTTTTGTTGCACCTTCGTTGAGGAACGTGCAATCATTAATTCTGTCTCGAGCGCTGCACCATGGCTGACGTCGCTGCCACCAACCGGGCACACTGCTCAAGAAAGGACCATTGGTGCGGAAACCTATTTTGGAATGGTTGCAACGCGCCTTGGGCCCAGCTTGGGACCTTTTTTGAATATTTTATTCGTTTTTTAAACTTCACGCAAGCTGGCACGGATTACAAGGCGGGGTCGGACTTCGCCCAAAGTTGGGCGCGTCCCGACTTCGCCGGCGAAGTCGGACTTCGCCCGAATTTCGGGCGAAGTTCGAACTTCGCGCGGCGCGTGTTGCATTGTTCCTCCTTTTCTTTGCTGTGCTCAAGGGGTGAGCGCGTTTTGGTTTCCTTGCCACCTTTGGACTTTGGCCAGCACTTAAACTCTTTTCTGCTCTTTAGGTCGAGTGGGCTGCGCAGCGCGTGCGTTGAGGCGGGTTCGGACTTCGCCCGAATTTGGGGCGAAGTGCGAACTTCGCGCGAAGTTCGCACTTCGCGCAAAAGTTGCGCGCAGTGCGTACTCGCACGGAAAGAGTGCGCGATGCGTGCTCGCACGGAAGCCGGCCGAAGTCGGACTTCGCGCGCGAAGTCAGTCTTCGCTCAAGGCTGAGCGGAGCTTGTCTTTTGTGTGCTTTAGCATTCTCCCTTGATCGGACTTCGCAATTTGGCTGGGCCGAAGTCCGACTTCGCTGCGAAGTCGGGCTTCGGCCAACACTTAGTCAATTTTTTCTTTTCTTTTCCCTGCATTCTTTGCTTATTTTCTTCCTTTGCACAGCCGAACTTCGCCCTTCTCGAGGCGACGACGATTCGCTGCGAAGTCTGTCTCTCTCTCCCATGCCACAGTTAAGCTCAAATAAGAATAAAAACAATTTAAAAGCTGAAAACTGGAAACTGTACATGCTGGGAAATAAAAAGCATAAGGAAAATTTTTTACAAGGAAGGGCCACTCGGGCGCCTTCAACAGCGGTAAAGTTTCAAGTGGAACCCGTTAACAGGGATAGGCAGGAGCTGACCCTCCATATCCCGCAGTATGTAGGCATTGAACTGGTTCACCCGGGCAATCTGATAAGGGCCCTCCCAGAGAGCATCAAACTTCCCGTGATTACCTGGCTTTGCTTTGTATGAGTCCCACTTCAGCACCAGGTCCCCGATTTCGAAAACTCGGGCAGTGGTGCCTTTGGCAAACCAGCCTTGAGTGGCTGCAATGTGATCCGCGAAGGCTTGGTATGCACTTTCTCTGTCTTCTTCCAACTGCAGGAGTTGGCACAGTCTGTCGTCCACCGGGTCTCCGCTGCTCCTGTCTTCGTCAATCATCCACAGGGCAGGGATCTCGATGTGTGATGGCATGACGGCCTCTTTGCCATAGACGAGCGCATAGGGGGACGTTCCGAGGGATTTCTTGAACGCAACTCTGTCCGCCCATAGCGCCCGGTTCAGGAGCAAGTGCCAAGTCCGCTTGTTTCTCTCAATGGTCCTCCGGATGATCTTCAGGAGGTTCTTGTTAGTAGACTCGGCAAGGCCATTCCCCTGCGGGTAGTAATTAGAAGACATCTTGTGATAGATGCCAAGTCTGCCGGTGTACTCCGTGAGTACAGCGCCTACAAATCCCGGACCGTTGTGCGTCACAATTGACTACGGAACCCCGAAGCGGGTAATCGGGCTCTCAATGAACACGATGACCGTTTCTTGGTCGGCGTTTTTGGTCGGGATCGCCTCCGTCCACCGCGTGAAATAGTCGGTAGCCGTAAGAATAAACTTGTGGCCGACAGAGGAGTTAGGAGAAATCACCCCAATAAAGTCTAGACCCCATTCTTTGGAACGGAGTCTCGGCTTTGAATCGGTTGAAGGGGCGGGGGTGCTTTTCTGTTTCGGCCGGCAAACCTTTGGCATTGATCACATTTAGCGCGAGACCGCATGCGCGTCTGCAAACAGAGTGGGCCAATAGTACCCGGCCCTTATTATTTTTAAGGCCGTTGGCCTTGAAGAATGGTGACCCCCAGGCATCCCGGAATGAAATTCTCCGAGGACCCTAGGCTGGTCGGATTTTCTGACGCACCGCAACGGGATGCCGTCAATGTTTATGAAGTAAAGCCCCTCGGGGCGAAGAGTGTACTTGAGTGCACCCAGCCGAAATCTCCTTCGTTGTGAGGCGTTCGGGTGATCGGGACATCTTCCGGTGCGGAAGAATCTCACCGGTTCATCTGTCCAATCACTCCCCCTCCGATAAGGAGTCGGCTAGGTAGATGCGTGTCGTTGTGTCCTCCCACTTACGAGGCGGAGATGCCGGCTACGGCGCTTCGGGCCAATTCCTGACACAAGGCTCGGCCTCTGATAAGCTTGGTGGGCCGCACTTCGATGTCGAACTCCTGGATCTTGGCAATCCATCCCGCTCTCTTGTGACCCGGTTCTCCTTGCAAAATAAAACTTCGAACATCCGGGTGAATCACAAAGACGGTTGTCTTGCTCTGGGAGACAAAGTGCCTGAACTTTCGAAGGGACTTCATGACAGCATGAACCTGCCGCTCTATAAAATTGTACTTTTCTTCATGCGGCAAGATGACTTGGCTCAGGAACGCTATGGGGCGCTCCTCACCGTCGTCTCCCTTCTGAGTCGGGACTGCGGCGTAACTTTCGGGTTCTCCCACTGCATACGGGATGAAGTCCTTGGAGTAGTCCGGGTTGGTCAACACCGGAGCTTGTGCAATTCGGGCCTTGATCTCCTCGAAGGCTTGCTCTCTCTCATCAGTCCATTCGTAAGGTGTGTCTTTCTTGAGCGGTTCGGCCATGGGCTTGATCACCTGTGCGAAGTCCGGGATGAACTTCCGCACAAAGTTAATCTGACCGAAGAAGGACTGCAGCCCTTTTTTGTCGATGGGGGCTGGCAAGCGAACGAGGGCTTCCGCTCTGTCGGGGTCAATGGCGAGGCCTTCCTCGGAGATAACATGTCCCGGCGACTTTCCTTCCTTTACCGCGAAGACAGACTTCTTCGGGTTGATAGAAATGCCGAATTCTCGACAACTCTCAAATATCTGCCGTAGGTGCGAAACATGATCTTCTCGTTGGTGAGAGAAAACGGTCATGTCATCAAGGTAGATGACAATGATTTTATTGAGCAGCTCTCGGAAGGCCAAGTCCATGGCCCTTTGGAACGTGGCACCAGCATTGGATAAGCCAAACGGCATGCGCTGATAGGCGAACGTCCCCCACTTCGTGGTAAACGCCGTCTTATCTTTGGTCTTCGTCTTTGACCCAAATCTGGTTGTAGCCGGAAAATCCATCTAAAAGTGAAAATCTCTGGGCTCCAGCAACGATATGTAGGATCTGGTCGATTTGGGGAAGCGGATAGTGGTCCCGGAGGGAAGCCTAGTTAAGGTTTCTGAAGTCGACACAGAGACGAATGTCGCCATTCTTTTTCCTCACGGGCACCAAATTCGCGACCCAGGATGAATGTTTGATGGGGTAGATGATCTTGGCCTCCAGCATCTTCAAGAGCTCGGTCTTCATCATGGCCTCAATCTTGGGATTCACGGCCCTTTGCTTCTGTCGGAATGGCTTGGCGCCATCCTCTAGCTCAATAGTATCTTTGGATGACAATTCTGTCATACCCCTTCAAATCCTCGTAGCACGAGGCCACGATGTCGGGGAACTCTTGGCACGGTGATCCGATCTGCTCCGGCTCCGCCGACGTGCGATCTGTTCCGACCTTGATAGTTTTACCGGGTTCAAGTTCTAGGTCAGCATCTTGCCTCGGGTCTACTTTGATCTGTGGGATATTGCTCTGTCATTCTGATCAAAGAGACTCTCCAATGTAATCGGTCCTTTTGGGACGTGATTATTCCGTAACTGTATCAACCCCTCATATTGCTCGTCATCAGGGTCTCTACCTCCGATTACACACACTTCGTTAACCAGGAATGTGACGATTTCCTCGTCTGGCCCGAACACTGCCCGGTGGGTGTCCTTATCGAGCACGGAAGGCACGTAGAGCGGTCTGAACCGGCTTCGGTTTCTGGACAACGTCTTCAGCCGGAACGTACCTGGCTCCAACAGACGCCAGAATATCAGCGTGCTTGTTTTTCTCACGCGATATTGCTTTGATACTCAATGAGTCGAACGACTCCATCAGGTCCCATACCCGATTGCGGTACGCTCTGAGATAGTGCTGTCTGGATGCGCACTTGTCCATCACTTGGTGACACACCAGCTCCGAATCTCCGAAAATTTGGAGATGTTTGATTCCGAGCCTCTCCGCCTTTTCGCAAACCCAAGCACGGGGCTTCGTGATTCCGCCGAGTTATTAGTGCGGCTCCGGGCCGGCCTTGTAGGCATAGTCCTTACGGATTCCGGTTGGAGAAACCGGGAGTACCCCTGCACCGGCGCCATTCTTGCATCGCGCGCCGTCAAAGAAAAGCTTCCACGGCTCTCCGGGTGCGGGTCCTACTTCTTTTGCAGCCGACACGTCAAGCTTCTCGGGCACGTTTAATGGAGTAGCAGCCACGCTTCTGTCCCGATTACGGCATTAAAGTCCCGCAATGAGAACTCATCTTCGAGTTGCAGCACTTCGAGGGCTTGCTCGGTCAGTTCCACTGTCACCAGTTCTTCCTCTGACAATTGGACCATGCAGTCCATCTCTCCTCCGGGTATCTTCTCTACTAGGAAGGTGGAAGGCTTCTCATTAAAAATTCTCAGTCTTCTTCCTTTGAAGGGCACTTCCATATGCGAGTAGTCTAGAGACAGGTACCCGCCCAACTTTGCAGTGAACTCCCGAGAGAGACACATGCCGAAGTAAGGCTCCAGGTCGACAATCACGACCTCTTGGATGACTACGATGTCGAGGGCCTTGTGCAGCCGGATAGGGATGTCCTTTATGACACCAGCTGTCTTGACGGGGGTGCCGTCCTAGTTGCGGCACGCCTTGGCCGCTACCGTGTGTATTCCATCCCGATCTCATCGCGAGACGGCCTTCGGCATCACGGTCGAGGAAGCACCGAGAATCCACCATGCAGTTGTGAACCATGTGCCCTTGCATCCCTAATGACAGATAAAAGGGTGGCGGCTCTGTTCTTCCCAGTGGCTGAGACTGTCAAAGGTTGAACCAGGACAGCAGGCTGCATCTGTTTGCCGCTCTTCATATTCTTCAGTGATTCTTGCAGCAGATCTACCTGGCCTGGGAGCAGAAGAGCATCGTACATGCTGATTCTTGCGGGAGTTCTCTTCAACTCGTCTACAATGCTGTAGCCCGAGGTACTAGCTCCTTCTGCTGGTTTTGCCGGCTCATACTTCGTCCGGTACTGCTGGGTGGCCTCAACTCGTTGCCTCTTGGTCAGAGACGGGTACTTCAGCTTCTCCTGGGCTTGTTCTTTGGTTTCGGTGGAGGGTGAGACGCGGAGCTTTAGCCGGAGTTGGGGCCCTTCTTTGGAGGTTTGGGTGGAGCAGGGGCAGCCTTTGCCGGAGAAGGCTTGGCGGGAGCTTTATCTTTGGACGCCTTCTCTCGGGCTGTGAAAGGCCACAGCCGCTTGTATGGTGGCAGCCCGCCGGGCTGCGGTTTTCTCTTCTTGCGTAAACTTGCAAAGGCTTGGCCGCATCCGCAGCCTTCTTTTCTTCCTTGGCGGGCGGCACTAGATTCTCTTCCGGGAGGGCAAAGTTGGCCTCGCCGTCCAAGATCATGTACAGCTCGTCATCTTCTATAGCGCTGCCGGCCAATGTCTGGATGTAGTGCTGGTGCAAAGTGCAGTCTTCCTCGGAATGCGGGTCATTGCACGTAGTGCACCAGTTAACCTGGTCGGGTGGACCAGGCGGATCTTCTATAGCAGCATTTCTCGGAGGCGGACGCCTCTGCGGCTGATGTTCCGGGGCTTTGTCTTTTGTCAGTGCGGGCGGCGCATAAGGCCTCCTAGGAGCAAGGTCCATCTGGGCCTGCTTCTTCTTCATAGCGGTCATGTCATTGGACATGGCATGGTATCCGGAGGCCAAAGCCCGCACTTCTTGTAGAATCGTGTTTTGGATGCTGCTGTCAGGTGGCGGCAATTGCGCTGGTGGAGGCAATGCGGCCAATGGAGGGGATTAGAATAGGACGCGTATTGTGGGGGAGCGGGAAGTCTTTGGAAAGTGGGGAGCGGGAGGTGGCGGATGAGGGTAATGCAGCCGAGGCGGGCCGTAAGGAGTCACGACCGGCGCCGGATTCCACCGCTGCTTGGGGTTGCTTGCCACGATGTGGACGGCGAACCACCGAAGCGAGAAGGATGCTGGGATGCGGGGAAGTCGGGATGAATGGGTTCTGCACTACGGACGGGAGCTTGCCGATGGAGATAATGTCGGCTTCGACTTGTCGGGCCGCTTCGTACAGCGCGGGGAACTCATCAATCCGGGCGATCTTCAGCAGCAGGCATATGTCTAAGTTGAAAGACCTCAGATAGTAGTGAGCGGCCATGCCGGCTGAAGGCCGAAGTTCGCGAGGTACCCGTTTCCAGGATCTCGCAAACCTAATGTTAAAATCAGACACCTCCTCTTGAGGATGTCTCTGGATAGCTTGGAACTGATGCAGTAGAGAAGTAGGGTCAGCAGACTCGTTGCATCCTTTTACGAGTCTCCTGGCAAGCTGGGGCCACCTTGTGATGGATCCCTCTGGCAGCGATCTCCACCAGTAGAGAAGCTTTCCCCTCAGGGAAAGGGCCAGCAGACGGGTCTTCACACTTTCATCGGTAATAGTATGCAGTGCGGCCGGGGCAAGGATGTCCTGGATGTGCTCGTACGCCGTCTTACCGTAGCCGTCGTATGTGGGAATAGACTTTAAAGCAGCAGGGGGCCCAGCTTGCTGTCCGACCAGGGCCAAGGGCCCCGTAGAGTCCACCGCCGGGAAGAGGTCATCGTCATTTGGCTGTTGGGCAGCCATTTCTTCTTCTTCTTCTTCTTCTTCTCCGCCGTCGGTTGTGTACTCAGTGTCGGAACTTTCCGAGGATGCAGGATCTTCTTCTTCCTCGGCTTCTTCTATTTCGTACTCGGCTCCTCCGACTTCAGCTTCGGCTTCTTCTTGGATCTCGGCCTCGGCTTCGTCGAAGCGAGCTCGCGGATCGGCCCGGCTGGGGATCTCGCCTCGGCGTTGATGTCCGGTTCGTAGAACTCGGGCGGGCTTCTCGGATTTCTTGCTTGCCACCTTCTCGTGTGCATGAAGGTGACGGGACCGGTCTTCTAGACTCGGAGGATTTGTTCGTGCGAGTCGCCGGTGTTCGATTTGGAACAGCAATGAAGCGAACACCGGTGCTTCAATTCTGTCGGGGGTGAGAAACTTCCTTGTCTCACCGAGAGCTCAGGAACTGTCAGCGCCAGGTGGAGACTGATCAGAAAATCTCTCGTCAAATGTGGGACCCGTGTCCCGCCGAGCGTAGCAGGAAAACTGTTGCGCTAGGTGAAGACCAAACGGGTACCCTTTCTTTAAAACGTGGGACAAGTGTCCCACCGGCGTGCCGAGAACCGTTGGTTACGAATCTGCCATGAGGAAAGGATTTTGGGTTAATGCGCCCGATTCGCCCACCGGCATGAAAGGCCGGAAGGAAGAGATGCCTTCAGAGCCAATCTCCGGAGAAGGCCGGCTCCTTGGGGGGGTTTCGATTTAAGCTAAGAGTACAGGAAAGAGATAAATGTACAGAAAGGGACAAATGTACAGAAAGAAATTACAAATATGTCCAGATGTTGGTGGGGGGAACTAACAGTACGGGAACACACTAATTACCGCTACTTACTGCATTATAAACATAGAGCATGACAGGAACTGCAAAAACTATGTGTACTTCCGATACTCATGCAGTGTATGCACAGCTCCAATGATCCCCTAGCAAACATTCCCTACAAGGAACTAACAGCATGGCAATGCACCGGTTTACCAGATACGTACACTAACATGAGTAGAAAGCAGACTTAGAGATATCGAGACCGGTATATGTGTTTATGTAGAGAATTTAACCGCACAGCTCCAATGGCTCCCTAACAGACATTCCCTACAAGGAACTAACGATGACGGGATCGCATCAGTCACCAGATACGGACCAGCAACAAAACACATAACTGATGGAACTGCTACCACATCTATTCTATATATGCTTTAAATTAATGAAATACAGAGGGTGCTTTAAACAAGCAATGCTAGAGGGACCTGCTCACCAAATGCTGAAATGAATCAACAAGCCGTGACAGGTTAGCCTAAGGCATATAATGAAAGACAGCATAAAAGAATAAAGACAGCAGAACAGAACCAGGCATACAGATTATATTCATAAGCAGAAGCACGGTTACAATAAGCACAGTAGTTCCCTAACAGACATTCCCCTTTCCACCCTTTACAATGAATTCATGATGGGCTTTTATAGCCCGAGTCCCTCCCGTTACATTAATGGGCACAAGGACCCGATCAAACATAAGCTGACAAAAGCGGCGAAAGAGCTGCAAATGCTGACCTTTTGTCGGACCGGACTGTACCCGCAGCATGGTCTTCCTGGAAGCTGGACAGCTACATGGCGGTGCGCTGGGCAGAACTTCAATCTGGCAGTGATGCGGGTAGCTGGAGCAGGTAGAACCTCAGATCAGCTTTGAATGAGGCTACTGGCACAGGCAGTGCAGCCCATGCTTGTCCTTTTGCTTGGCACGTTTCGGCTCTAATCCCGAAGCTGGACACTTGTCAGATGATGGATGATCTTTGTTTGACACGTGTCCGCCTTGGAGGGCGATCTGTCCATCTTCGCTTGGGATCGGAGCACCTCGGGATGCGCGGGCGGGAACGAGTGCAGTCGGGAAGGCCTTCATGCCTTGGTCAAATTCCGGGTTTGTTCCCTACTGCGCACCTGTCAAGGGCGCACTCCGACTTCGGTGTGAAGTCGGAATGCGCACAGGCGAAAACTGATGTCTGCCGCCGTACGGACCTGCTCCAGCACTTGATTTCTCTTTTGTCAGCCTGCCAGTCTGCCGGTTACAAGGTGCGCCCAGAAGAGGGGCGAAGTGCGAACTCGCACCAAAGCGGCGAAGTGCGCTCGCACCAAGCGGCGACAGCGCGAGTGCGACTCGCACCCGGACTTAGCCATTTTTCGGGTGACTTGCTTGGAAGTTGAAAAATTAACTGGGGGACTCCAAGAAAGGGGGGAAAGAAAGAGAATGCGGGAAAGAAAAGGAAAGGGAGAGAAGAAGGAAGGAAAATGGAGGAAGAGGGAAAAGAAGAGCAGCATTGTTACAACACTGAAGACATTGCACCCCGTGCAAAATGTGACAACAGGAACTTCGTCTCGAATGAAGTGACATTGTGTGTCAATGTGCTTGGTTCTTTTATGATGGACTGGATTCTTGACAAGATTCAAAACACCCATGTTGTCGCAGAACAAGTGTATTGGAGATTTTGATGGAAGACCCATACTTGTGAGGATGTGACGCAACCATATCACTTCGCACACAACTTCACGTGCGGCGCGATATTCTGCCTCTGTTGATGAAATAGCAACCACCTGTTGCTTCTTGCTGTGCCAAGAGACAGGACCAGATCCAAGATGAAACAAATATCCTGAAGTCGATTTACGGTCATCATATGATCCGGCATAGTCGGAGTCCGTGTATCCCTATAAGAAGAATTTGTTGTTCCTCTTATATTCTAGGCCATATTCCATTGTGCCACGGACATAGTGAAGAACGCACTTTGCTGCTTTCCAGTGTGTAGTCTTAGGCTCCTGCATGAACCTCGAAAGATAGTTGACAGCAAATACGATATCTGGCCTAGTGTTGGTCAGATATATGAGACTCCCAATCAACTTGCGATAGAGAGTACCATCTACCTGAGGTGAATCATCATATCGCGATAACTGAATTCCTGTTTCCATCGGAGTAGACATTGGCTTGCAATCAGTCATGCGATATTTTTCCAATAGGGTCTTGGCATATTTTTTCTAAGACACTTTGATGTAGTGCTCCTGCTGGTTGACTTCCAGACCAAGACAATAATGGAGAAGTCCGAGATCTGACATCTCAAAAGATTGACACAAGTCTCTTTTGACAGTAGAAATCATTGTTTCTGAACTCCCTGTAATGAGCAGATCATCAACATAGAGTACAAGCAACACTATTTCAGAACCTTGTTTCTTAAAATAGAGGTTTGCATCTGACGGACATCTCTTAAAACCATGCTGCAAAAGGTGATGATCCATTTTTATATACCAAGCCCGAGGGGCTTGTTTCAAACCATATAAGGATTTTACCAATCTGCAAACTTTCTGTTGTCGGCCTTCCACTTCAAATCCTTCCGGTTGAGTCATGTAGACTTCTTCTTGGAGATCACCATTTAGAAAAGCACTCTTGACATCCATTTGGTGTACTTTCCACCCATATTGCGCTGCCATAGCACAAAGAACTCGAATGGTTGTCATCCGAGCAGGTAGGTGCAAAAGTTTCCTCATAGTCAATGCCTTCTCTTTGAGCATAGCCCTTTGCAACAAGTCGGGCCTTATGCTTATCTATTGTACCATCTGCCTTATACTTCACTTTATACACCCATTTGCAGCCTATGGGCTTCTTTCCGTATGGCAGATCGACAAGCTTCCAAGTTTTGTTTTTCATCAAAGACTTATACTCTGCATCCATAGCAGCCTTCCACTGAGGCTCACCAAGAGCAACTTGCACTGATGCGGGTTCAAGATCGTCTATGGAAGACATAAATACCCTGTCACTATCAATATCCATATCTTCTGTATCTCTCTCTGGATCTACAGAAAGTTCCTCAAAATATTGACACAGCTCATCAACCCCAGTATTCTTTGTTGCAGCTTTCTCCTGTCGAGCCATGCTGCGAGTACGAGGCCTATCCAATGTCAAATCTGGTGGAGTGGATAGCTTAGAGTCTTTGATTGTATTTGTATACCACTTTGGATTCTTCTTCTGAGGTGTTGAAGAAGATGAAGACGGACCTCCAACTTTTGATGAAGGAGATTTATCAACCTTAGGTTCCACAAGGTCTAGGTATACATCTCGATGTGGGTTCCGATGTGAAAGCCTCATCAAAAACTACATCTCTACTGATGTGTATCTTCTTGGTTAAGGGATCAATCAAACGATAACCCTTAGAGTGCTCATCATACCCAAGAAGAATACACTTCAATGTCTTCTCATCTAGTTTCTTCCTTTTCTCTTTTGGTATGTGCATGAAAGCTTTACATCCAAAAATGCGTAGATGAGAAATGGAGGGTTTCCTACCACTCCATGCTTCCTGTGGAGTCATTCCTTGTAGAGCCTTTGTGGGTGCCCTATTCAACAGATATACTGCTGTGGTGACAGCTTCTGCCCAATATAGTTGCTCAATACTAGCTCCTGTGAGCATGCAACGAACCATTTCCATGATGGAACGATTCCTCCTTTCAGCAACTCCATTTTGCTGAGGAGTATAAGCAGTAGTTAACTGTCGTGTGATCCCATTTTCTTTCAAGAACTCAGAGAATTCTTTAGAGGTAAACTCCCCCCCTCGATCTGAGTGGAGGGTCTTTATAGAAGTCCCTGACTCCTTTTCAACAGATTTCTTGAATTGCTGAAAGAAGCCAAATGCTTCAGATTTCAGTTGAAGAAAGAATACCCACATCTTTCGTGAGTAATCATCTACGAATAACTGAAAATACCTCTTACCCCCATAACTGTTGGGAGTGAAGGGACGGGACAGATCGGTGTGAATCAACTCCAAAGGTTTCTTTGCTCTTGTAGAGCTCCTTTCAAAAGGCACTCTATGCTGCTTTCCTGCCAAGCAGTCAGAGCAAACTGGTAAAGTGGTAGAAAGGGAAGGAAGACCTTTTACCATTTCATACTTAACTCAAGTAAGTAACCAGAACTCAAATGTCCATATCTCTTGTGCCATAGGGAAGTTGCCTCCTTTGTAGAGATTTTCATGGTGACATGTGGAGTAGAGATAGCATCTAAGGCAAATAAGCCATGCTTATATGAAGCAATGGCAATGTTCTTACCCCTCCTGGTAATAGAACAACACTTCTTGCCTCCCTCAACACTAAAGTGCACAACCATATCTTTGTCCAGAATCTGTGTGACTGACAACAAATTGTTTACCAATCCTGGAACATAGAGAACTTTGTCAATCTGACACTTGCCATCAGGAAGAGTGACTGAAACAAGTACCTTCTCCCCGAACCTTGTAGGTTTTATCATCAGCAATAGTGACAGGTTTGCCCTCTTTGGCCTCAAAAGACTCAAACCACGATTTGTCACCAGTCATGTGCTTACCGGCTCCAGAATCAACATACCGGATAGGATCCGTCTCGCTTGGACACCTGTGGTAGTCATGAGAACTTTGTGGGCTCTCTCAGAATCCGTGTCAGATTCTTCAACAACAACATTCACTTGTTGTTTGTTCTTTTGTGGTTTGTTCCGGCCTTTCTGTTTTGATTGTTTATTCTTATGCCAACATCTGTTTGTATCATGACCTTCTTTGTCACAGATCTTGCAATATCGCTTTTTCTGTTGAGGTTGTTGAGTTTGTTTCCCTTTTGAATCCTTTTGTGAATTCCCTCCCTTCTGAAAATTACCCTTCTTCTGGTTCCGCCCTTTCCCGTTGATGTAGAGGGCAGTGTTAGAAGAATCATCTCGCCGTAGTTGGCGTGCCTCCTCCTCTTGAAGCATATTAACCAATTCTACAAAAGTAACTTTCCGTTGCGACACCTGAAGGGAAGTGATCAACACCCGATAAGAATCAGGTAAAGCTCTCAATACAATTGAGGTAAGGAGCTTATCATCAACTGGTTCTCCTAAAGAATTCAACTTTGCTTTCAATTCTGACACTCTGCAAAGAAAAAATTCAACTGTCTCCCCCTGCTTCATGCTTAGACTGTGTAATTGAGATTGAAGAAATAGAATAGTGGAATCATTCTTTCCCTCATAGATAGTATTAAGGGCATCCCATGCCTCTTTACTATTTGCACAGTCAGCAATATGGGGTTGAACTTCATCAGCCACAACAAGCAAAATGAGCACCTTTGCTTTGTTGTCTAGCTTGTCAAAGTCTCTTTGAGTAGTAGATGGAGCTGTAGCACCAGCAACAGATGAAGGTCTTGTTGTTGCTCCAGATACAACATCCCATAAGTCATCCATGACTAGGATAGCCTTCATCTTGTTTTTCCATGGTGTGTAATTAGGACCTTTCAACAACTGATGAGAATCAGTCATTAATTTTGCAGACATGGTGAAGGTTCCTTATAACACCAATTGGTCCCCCTTTCTATATACCTTGTGCTAGGCCGTTATACCGTACAAAATACCCGCCCTTACGTGAGGGAAACTATAGGTATTTTGAAAGATAAAAAAAAATCACCCGCCCTTACGTGAGGGAAACTATAGGTAATTTTTAGAGATCATACGATACGTGGAACTTAAGCAAGATGCGAAAGGGAATAGTCTTGTTGATGGCACCTACCATAGAAAGTCTGCAATCCTCATGCGTGGGGCGTAACTTCCCCTAAACACTTTGGATTTCAGAACTTTCGTCAGGATTTACGCCTAAACACAAGAACTATTAGGGTAATGGATGGAGTAAAAAAAATGCAAAATGGCAAACTTATCTCTCCCCGACGATTTATAGAGAACAAGCTCAGACGTCGTTTTGGCAGCTATATTAGGCGGCGGATACAGTAGCGCAATCACGACAACTTTACCTGTAAGTGCTGGCCAGAGGTATCACAAATACCGAACGCTGCAGTGCAATAAATTGCACGGATGGGTTTTAATTATTCCGGGGACTTAGGAGTGAATTTCATTTTAACTTTTAATGTTATAGTGCAAAAAATGAAATATGCAACATACAACATAAAAGTGCCCACAAAAATAACCCACTAGGTGTCGGGCGCAGCCGAAAATGCACCTTTACAATAATGCCAAATTTGCTTTTCAAAAAATTACTCACTTTCCCCCTGTGATTTTTGGAAAAAAAATACCCCCAAAAAAAATCTCTTAACAAAGCATTTTTTTATAATTATTATATATTTTTAAAGTTAAAAAAAAATAATTTTAATTTATATAGTTTAAAAACTATGAAAATATAAATTAAAATCAAATTTTAATTTATATAGTTTAAAAACTATAGAAAAATAAATTAAAATTAAAAAAAATAATAATTAACAAAAAAAAAACTTTGAAATTTTTTTTTTTACCTTTTTTTTTTTCAAGGGGGAGTCGGCGGGATTTGAACCCCCGACCTTGCAGGCTCCCTGAGCCTTACCGCATAGTCCACCACCAGGTGGACTAGCGGGCTGATCCGAAAGGATCAGGGACCCCCTCCTATTTGAGGAGGGTCCCCAGCCCCTTTCCTTGCTAGCGCATCCGCCTGGCCGCAACTCCCTCCTTTGCTGCCGTCGCTAGGTGGCCGTGGCTGCACCTGTCCGCTGCTGTTGGTCGCGGCAGGTTGGCGCCGGCTGCTGGTGGCAGCGGAAAAACTCCTGCCGCTGCTGGCAGCAGCTGGGATGGCCGGGCGTCGCACGACGTCTCGCGGCGTTTGCTGCTGCGGCAAGGTCGCCGCGGCGCAGCGGGTGGCTGCGTCGCGGGGGGTGCGACACGCGTCGCGTGAAAAAATTAATCACGCGACGGCGGGGGGGGTGCGACGCGCGTTGCGTGAAAAAATTAATCACGCGACGGCGGGGGGGGTGCGACGCGCGTCGCGTGAAAAAATTAATCACGCGACGGCGCGGGGGGTGGAGTGGCGCGGCCGCGCGTGATGAAAAGATCACGTCGCAGGGGGGTAGGCGCCGCCACTGCGCGTGATGAAAAGATCACGTCGCGGGGGGGGTGGGTAGGGGGTGTGGCCGCGCGTGAAAAAAATCACGCAGGGGGTCTGCGTTTTTTTTTTTTTTTAAAAATGCGTGATTTCTCAGACAATATCACGCATAGGAGGTGCGCAGGGGGGTCTGTTTTTTTTTTTTTTTAAAGATGCGTGCTCAGCAAAAAAACACGCACAGACCAGCGCTGGGAAAAAAAATTTCCCAGACCAGCGCTGGAAAAAAAAATTCCCAGACCAGCAAGCTTCCGCTTCCTCCCAAAAAAAAATTCTCCAGGCAAGACCAGCTCCAAAAAAAATCGCGTCCTCTCTCTCTCACCCTTCTGGCTCTGATGCCATGTGAAATAAACCGAACAGTATTTCATTATTGAAGCAGCATTTAAATAATACATTTGCAGCTTAAAATAAACCCGGAGGTTGTGGAACCACCCGAGGTAAAAATAGAGATTGTTATAGAAAATAACAATACGCCTAAATAAAACCTAAATAATGAAATAAATAAGATATCAATATGATATGCTAACAAACCATTCTTATACGAACAAATCATTCTTATACGAACCAGTTGCAATTAACTTGCAATTTTTTGTGATGAAAGACTTTCTCTTTTTGTCTACAACCTTGAATTCAACTGCCATGTCTTGATCCAACATTTGTGAGACATAGCAAGTTGTTTGCTAGTTCGGGCACATATAGCACATTCTCATTGTGCATTTTCCATTAGTTAGATTGACAGGAACATTTTCGACTCCTTTAACCTGATAAGTCTTATCATTAGTAATTGTGACTAGTTTCCCATATTTTGTTTGTAGGGAATCAAACCACATTTTGTCTCTAGTCATATGTTTGTTGGCACCTGAATCAATATACCAAAAATCATCCTTTGGTTTTGTTACTACCTTGGTCATCAGTACCTTGTGTCCTAGTTTAGAGTCTTGTTCACAATCAGATTCTGGTTCTTCATGTGCAACATGCCCTTGTTGTTGCTTGGGATATGATTTGAATTGAGGAGGCTTATGGACTTGATCCCTTTGAGTCAAAGTGTATCTACAGAACTTTTTATCATGTCCTTTCTCACAAATATGATAGTACCTCCTTTGTTTTTTAGGTTGATTTTGGGAGGAAGAAGTGGAAGGCCCCTTCTGACCCTCTCGTGGTTTTTTTGTTGAGATGAGTGCATTATTGGATAATTGGTCCCTTAATTGATTTTCTGTTTCCTCTTGTTGAAGCATGTTTACCAACTCTTCAAAAGACACCCTTCTATTTGATACTTGCAAAGAAGTGACCAACATTTGATATGAATCAAGGAGATCTCTAAGTACAATGGGTACTAAGAGCTTGTCTTCTACCTTTTCCCCCATGGTATTCAATTTTACCTTCAATTCCGTAATTCTGCAAATAAATTGCTCAATACTTTCTCCATCCTGTACCCTCAATGTATAAAGTTGGGATTGAAGGTGAAGAATTGTGGCTTCATTCTTCCCTTCAAATATAGTGGAAAGTATATCCCATGCTTCTGTTGATGTCTTTGCTTCACTGATGTGTGGTTGAATTTCATCTGCTACACCAAGAGTGATGAGCATTAGCACCTTGGCATCTCCCTCATCAAACTTTTGTTGAGCTGCAATCTCCTCAGGTCAAGTTTCTTCTCCAATGACTATGGCACAGAGTTTCTCAACCACCAAGATGGTCCTCATCTTGGTCTTCCAAGGTGCAAAATTTGGAGCTTTGAGCAAATGTGATTTTGTGAGAAAAATTTGTGATGTAACTATGATGAGGGTTCTTATATCTCCCAAAATGGTCCCCCTTTCTATATACCACCAGTTCGATATACTGAACCTTTCTATATACCCGCCTTTCCTATATACCCTTTGGAACGTGGAAGAAGCTACTCCCCTCAATATATGCGGTTGTATGTGAGAGAGATGTTAAGGTACGTGAAAGTCCTTAATAAAAAATATTATTTTTTTAAAGTGCCAACTCTCCTGTAGAAATGAAATTTAACATGCTTACACACAATTCCATTTCTACTTAAATAATTCTACAAATCTGCAGTCATGAGCAATAACAATGCACAAAACCTGCAATAACAACAACAACAGCAGCAATGGCAGATGACAAATAAATACAAGCAGTTTTATATTAACAATGGCATATACAGTACAGCATTACAATCTGCAGTCTGCAAACCCTATGCAGAATACCCTTCATGGCTGCATACAAGACTGGACTGCATCATGCCCTACGCACATATGCACCAACCCTCACACGTACCAATGCTCTTCTATCAATCCATCAACCTGCATGACTGCAACATCCATTTCCTTGAATGTATTTATAGGATAGCCTTGGCGGTTACTGCAACCAACCACGCTCAACCGTCCCCAACTGTCCATTCATTAATGCCTTAACTAATCAGTCTAAGATGTAACTAACCAGTCTCAGACTAATTAACCAGTCTTAGACTAATTAACCAGTCTCAGACTAATTAACTAGTCTGACTTAACTAAACCAGTCGTCTAATTAACATGACGACTAGTTGTACAATTTGTCATTTTATTCAACGTTATTAATCAGTCTGTATTACATCATGACGACCGATTTACATTGCCAAAACATTACATTATCAATTTGCCTTTCTACATCTCCTTCTATCCACTTTATGACTTTAAAAAAAGAAAGGACAGATTTAAGTGATACCTTGCTGTCCGAGCTTAAAAAACGCATGCGCTTGTCTTTTCCTCCTTAATACCAAAGAAATCTGCGCACGTCTCTTATTGTCCTGAATCCTTCACTCCTGCACCCGTATCCCTTGGTTGAAGCAAAACAACTTTGCAGTCAAAACAATACCGCATGATAGTGCGCCTCACAGGTCTATCAAATTCCAAAAATATCCGACCACGTTTGAGCAGGTTGCCCATGAAAATTTGCCTTCCGGGTTGCCACTTTTTCTCCTTTTCCAAGTGGGACTCTTTGCACAAATATACGCGTACGAGCTTGTTGCAATTACTTTGTTTCAAATGTATTGCTTCGTGCAGAAGAATTTAATCTTTTTGGTGTCGAACAAAACAAGAGCCTCATTGAGCATGTGAGCGATGCTAGCATGAGTGGCAGGTGGCCCGCCAAAGCGTAAATTTTTACTAAAGAAGAGCGTTTTGCTTTATTGCTTATTTTTTGTCTTTCCTTTGGTAGACCCAGGATGGTATGACTATACAAGATGGACAATAAATTTTTGCTTAAGATATGAGGGATATTTGCTCAGGACAAGAGGGATAATTTTGTGGTCTTTTGTGTTGGAGAACAATGTGGAACAATTGCTTACAATAGACAGAAAAAATAGAACATGGGAGGTGAATGAGATTTTTTTTTTTGACAAAACCGATTGTTGGAAAGCAGTTGATGGGAACTGGATCATGTTAACAAAAAAATATGCTTGTATGTTGCCAATGAGTTCAACCTAGGACGCTTGCTCTAATACCACAAGATAGAAATTAACACAAAAATATTTTATTTTATTTTTCAACTTCCTCGTATTTTTACATGCATATATTAATACATACATTGTCTCTTGGATGTCTCAAGAGACTTTTGTTGCTTCACCTTCATCTCTAACTGTTCAGTTTCTCTCAACCTCTCGTGAGGTGTGACATATTAATCAAATAATGTAATAATGGTCTAATAGGAGGCAGTGGAGTCGTACAGGTTGAAGATCTTTGTTCATAAGGTCACCAACCTTAGTTCGGCAAAAGTTGGGAAGCTGACCAAGCATGGGAGTCGCAAGATGAAGATTGTGCACAATGAATGTGATTTTGTCTAGGTTGCTCGACGAACGAAGAGCCTCGAATATGTCCTCTTGGCTCATATTGTACATGGAAGGAGTGATGGTTGGAGAGAAATATGATTGGGCAACTTTCCTGTCAGATCGCATACATAAATGTCTAATG
Source organism: Wollemia nobilis (assembly GCA_028583015.1). Lineage (NCBI taxonomy): Eukaryota > Viridiplantae > Streptophyta > Pinopsida > Araucariales > Araucariaceae > Wollemia > Wollemia nobilis. The sequence continues at coordinate 7,703,021 of JAQPPZ010016995.1, read as the reverse complement.
CGGTACACGAAGAATTTTTCAATGGTGTTTCACGCCATTGCGTTACTTCTAGATGCCACAACATATGAAAAGATTAAGTTTCCTGGATTGAATCTTCTTTAAACAATACCAAAAGCAACACCCACTATTTTCTGTTGGGAACATGTAGCCTCACGGACAAAGAATGGACCAATGGGGAAGAAGAAGGTGACAACGAAGACAAGAAAGCGAAAGTTTTGTCATTGGAGTCGTTAGAAGAAGATGAAGGAGGAGATACTGATGCATTAGCTAAGGAGAGTGCAGATTTTGATGGAGTAGAGGAACAATTGCCAAGTGCAGAGGAGCCAATAAGAGAAAAGCGGGCAAAGTAGTTGGAGTAGCAACGACAATAGATGGGAGAACAACTACAACGACAACGATAGCCTTAATATCAGTCGGTGAGTTAGAGTATCAAGGTATCTCCACCTTTGGGACCCCCACAATATGCCATCATAGCAGGGACAGTTGGCAGAAATCCACAAGGACTAGTGGCAGGTCAACACTACAACCTACGTGGGATGACTTATGTTATTGTGCCATTGGGCACTTGTGCAAAATCATCAGTCTAGACTGTGTGAGGAGGCATTGTAGGTACCATGGAAGTGGCTTCAATAAAGGCTACCAAGGATGGACAACAACCAAAGCAAGTAGGAGCAACTACATAAGAAGTTTGGTGTGTAGGAGAGGAGGTGCAACAACTGGAAAGGAGGAGAGCATAGATGCAAGTATAAGCTATTCCTGTAGTTGTAGATGTGCAAACTGCAGTTGATGCAATGGAGGCATCATCGTCATTGGAAGAAGCACCTGTGATACATGGAGGAGAATATTAGGTGATATAACAATGACAATGAATGTGGATACACCGACTTTCAAGCAGGAGAGTTACGCCACAACACCACTACGATAGTTTGCGGAAGAAGTTGAGGTGTGGTTCACCTTCGTTGGATGAGGAGGCATCAGTGGAAATTGCATCAACAACAACACAAAATATGACACCATCTTCATCAATGTCGGAGGGAGCAAAGGCAAAAAAAAACAACCTGCATCAGAACATATATTGTGGCAGAAGGGACTAAGTAGTCAACCTTCAGCAAATGAACTAGACGAGGGCAAGGAGATAACGAATACTGTTGATAAGCAAGCTGATGCAAAGGGAGAAAAGGAACCAAAATTTAGGAAGGAAAAGTAGCCAAGGCAAAAATCAACTTGAAAAGACAAGGTGGAGAAGATATTGAAGAAACCGCCATTGGAGATGATACAGATGAAGAGCTGGAGCATGGGGAGATGTGAGCATTTTCTGATTGAAGTGCCTAACATGCAACAACCTTTAGTTCATGGCGAACGGATCAATGAGAAGGTTGATACATTTTTTGAGAAGGCGAGTGGGTTGTTTGATAGGGTGAGGAGTGAGTTTTGAGTTGGATGTTTTGGTCAATGGCGACTATGGCATTTGCGCATGGAGATGGAATTGGGCAAATTGATCAATTGGGCCCAAGATGGAGAGTGAATGAGAATCTTTATAGAGATCCATCAAGTGCAGCCACGGGAGCTTGGAGTTGGTACTAGCAACATTTAGTCAATATTGGGAGTGGAGTTGCCAAAAGGAACTTCAACCATATATTGACAACCACAATGAGTGTACATTGGCAAGGGAAGGAAGGACAAGTTTCTTGATTTATCAGGTGTCAAGAGAATCAAATTGGTGCTAGAGTTGGAGAGATCTTACGCAAAAATGAACTTCTTGGCATATTTGATTAGGTTGTTGGCAATGGTATTGGAGACATTTCAGGAGATGATCAATAGCCTAAAGTTGAAGGACAAGGCAACCAGTTGCAGCAAGTAGGACAACTTCGGTAGGTGCACCAGGTAGCTGAAGCAAAGCTAGCAAAATGAGACAAGAAATGGATAAATTGAGGCAAGTGCAGTGGAGCAAGATCAATTGATTGGTCAGTTGGAGTGTGTGGTGAGGGAACATGCACTTGAAATGAATATGCAAGAGATCGATCACCAAGACCAATTGATCGCATAGCATGATGAGCAACTTGTGGAAGTTGCAAGAAAGGAGGCTGAAGCAACAAAAGAAGAGGCCGAATTGAAGAATAGGCTTGCAAAAATTGAGCAAAAGTCACAACACTATGGCTTCTAGTGGGCTCGCTACCAAGCCTATGCAAAGAGACTGAAGGGAGAAACTGAAGCCTTGAAGTTGCAGATTCTGTAATTGGGTGGAATAGCTATTCCAACGCCTCAACCACAACAAAGCTAGAACCCTCAGGAGCAGCAACACTCGACGACGAGGATGTTAATCAATCTAGAGAGGAAGGTAGATGTAGGCGCTAGTTCAAATGTGGCGCCATCTCAAGCGCCACCTTGGACATAATGTAGTGTGTTAGAAGTCAAGTATGCGCACATGTAATTTTGTAATGTAGTAATTTTGTTATACCTACGAGAAAGTGTTTGGTGAAATGTGTGTATAATTAATAAGTCATGTAATGAAATGAAATGTAAGTCAAATGCATGACAAATGAAATGCAAGAAAATGATGAAGTGTCGGGTAGGTAGTTGTAGGAGGTTGAGGGAGTAACTACCTCCCAAGTTCTATAAATAAGACCTCTCATTCATTCGAGAGGACAATGCATGGTATGTATGGATGATATAGTTGTATGCTTGGGTGCATTGGGAGATAATTGCATTGTATACTAGACATGTATTCTTATAGATAACAAGAATACTTCCATTCAACCATTATTGTGCAAACTTCTTGTGCATTGTGCATGTACTTGTGAATAATTGCTTTTGGTGTCGATAGACCGTCTAAACAATTTCCACCTTTGCATGTTTGCTATAGATGCACAAACAAGGTTGTTTGACTCTAGATTGTGTTGTCTGACAATGACACTGGACCATCTAGACTGCTGAACCAGGCCATCCAATGCTAAACAAGGCCATCTAAACTGTTGACTAGGCTGTAACATATTTGCATGTGCAGGGTCTCAAGCATGAGTTGATTGTGTTGTGTAGGCCGTTTGGAGTAAAGTATAGGACCGTTTTTTCCTTGATTGCATGTTGATGTGTTGCGTTGCTGATTTACTCTGTTATCCCTTCTTTGTTCCTTCAATTGCCGACTACCATTGCTGTGATACATGTTTCCTAAAGTGAATTTGCTCAAATATATTCATGTTGTGCTCACAACCCGAAGCTCCATGGATGGCATATAATCCTAATGGTAAGGCATTGGAGATGGCGTGTTTTGGCACGATACTCCTCCCACCATAACTGCGCAATTATTTCTAAGAAGACGTTTGAATGGGTTATCTGGCCTTTGATTTGTCCTTGCTTGAATGCATTGTACAATGGTGAAAAAGTAGCCCTTCGTGCTCTTGTAATCTTGCAACTCCATCACTATCAAATTCGGAACTTCATCATCAGGCACCATTCTCATAATTCAGCCATTCTCATAATTCTCTTATGAAGGCCCGTGCTCATCTTAATCAACTTACAAGGACTCATCATAGAGGAATTTGGGGTTGAGATAGCACCCATTTGCATGTCCATCGACTATCAATTATGTCCAAAATAGGACAGAATTTGTTCTCCACATACCCATAAAATGAGGCAATTGCCTCTTTGGTCCTCTTCATGGCCTCATAAACTTACCTTATAGGTGATTAGTCTCCATGAATGAGACAAAGAATGGTCTCACCAAAGGCTTTGTCACCTGAAGTTATATGAAAGATATTAAATTTTTTGTTAGCAATTTGCATCTTGGGTTAGATTCTAGAAGATAAAGATTAAATTTTAAAACATTTTGAATAAAATAAATGAAAATTTCAAATTTGTGAATGAAAAAAAGAACTTGTAAACATGTGCTGCACAAACGGCTAAAAGGGGTTCTCAAGCACATAATCAACCGCCTTTTTGTCCTCATTTGAGGATTGAGGTTTTGTAGCCACTACTCACTCACAAACATCCTATTTATGGGCCCCTTTGCTTTCTACAAGCTCTACAATGTGATGAAATTGGGGGTGAATGTGTAACTCAAGGTCACACAAGCTCCTTGCTTTCTGTCAACTGCCTCATTAGGTGAAGGGCCCATGCATGGTTGTTGATTGACACATCTGTCTTTTCCTACAACCTCAGTCACCTGTGATAGTATCCCAATGTCTTTGGGAATTGAATTGTGATGGTGGGTTGCACATGGAGTCCAAAAAATAGTAGGGAATTTCTATTCTAAAATCATTCCTGCTGCCATATATGCTGCTACGTTGTCCATGATAACATGGATAACATTGCCCTCCTCCACCTCCTGCAAAATGTCCTGCAACAAATTGACAAGCTTTGCAACATTTTTAATTTGTGAGGATGCATTAACTGATTTGAGGAGCACTTGTCTCCAAATAGAAGAAACCAAAAAATAGAGTGTGCAACCTTTCTTTCTCCATATTTTTCTTTTTGCTCCTCAAGCTTGATTTGTAAATCATCTACAGCCTCGTTCAGGTGAGTACCCCTAAAGTCATGATAACTAGGCATCTTGAATCCTACACCACAAACAATGATGTCATCTAGCATTATCGTCCAATATGGAGACCTTGCCACATTAAGGGGAATGTTGGAAAAATATCAAAAACATTCGCAGGCCTTGCTTGCAGTATTGTGCCACCTGATTCCATTCAGTCATGCCTTCACACGTGAGGGTTGTGACTTTGGACCAGAATGGGACAGAAAAAGATGAAGCCCCATTCCCTCCTACTGATGGTGAACTGTCGTGTTGCTGTCTAGGGCCAATGCTGTTAGACTCCGTAGGGAGCTGAGGAGGAGGAAACTCCATTGCTGTGTTGGTTCTTTTTGCCTCTGCTTCCTCTCCTGAAATTTTTCTAGAAGGGAACTCATTTCTCTTTCAATTGCAGGGCCCACTGTGCGCTACTTCAGACACTGGTGCATCTTGGTCATATAAAAGAATCATATGTTCAATGATATAATGCATTTCAAAGTACACATATAATGGTTTACATTCTGGTAGGCAGCATATGCTGAAAAGATTAAATTAAAACAAGCCTAACTATTTATCTTAACAGCTTATTCAGTTGTAACAAAATATGCTAATAGATTGCTCATAACAGATTTATTCTAACACCCCCTTTAATGATTAGATTGGATACACCACAAGGTTATTAACTCACGCAAAAGTATGCCTTTATAACGTCTTACTGCCAATCGTCTACCACAATGGGGCTTACTACAAGCATGCATCTACTAGAGAGTCCCTATGACTATCATTCCATCTTAAGTACTCTTCCGGACAAATAAGACTCACGACTAAGACCAATAACCGGAGTTGACCACTACACACAATATCAAGTTAATCGGATCAAGAAACTCGGACTTGACCAAAGCACTTCTACAAATAATACAACTAATTTACTCAAGATACTTGAGCACAAAATATCAAGGCAACTAGAGGTGATCACATAATATCAGGATAACTGGACTTGATCATAAAATGTACTTTGGCAGCAAGTAACCCGGTGTGCCCTCTATGAAGATGCTAACTTAGGACACCTTGGCTGTATTTATCATCCTTTCCATTTTTTCCTACGTCAATTTCTCATACAATTGCCTAATGGGAACCATGTGCAAGGTCCTTGCCCCTCCTTGTTCCACATTATCATAAGGAACCATGAGCCAAACTTGTGCATGGTGGGATTGGAACACGTGACCTCAGGGTTGCAAGCAAGACGTTCCACTATCAAGCTAAGAATAACATGTGATGTGTGGAGTGCCCAAAATTTAAAACTATGTCCAGAAAGAAATATGCACCATGTGCAAATTTCCAGCACTAATGGGTAAACCCTACTCACAAGGGACAAGAAATATGAGGTGTGTAGAAGCAAAAATTTGATGCACGCCCAAACAAGTCTTATGCGACGTCAATGCAACAAGAAGAATGAGCGAGTTTTGAATTCACAACTCAGTGCATGCGAACAAGACCTTCCATCTTTGTGCGAGAGGCATGACATGGTATGAAAGCAATGTATCATTCATATGAAGTGTGGAGACCAAATCTGAAAGCGATGTAGGGAGGTCTTCGACTAAACCAAACATTTGTCCACTGAGATTCAAACTCCCCACGCCTTTGAACATAGCTTGAAATGGGTCGGCACTGGTTTTTGTTATCATCGTCCATGCTGGGCCTAGGTTTCTTGGCTAGCAAATACAGATTCAAAAGATCCTCATCATTACGACTGGCCTTAAGAATCTCATCCACCCTGGTGATGGTAAATGTGTTGCTCTCCTCCACGTTCAAGACCTTACATAGAGCATGTAGCTAGACCCCTAATGCCTCGGGGAACTCATGGTTGTCATCAACGAGTAGGAGAATCTTGTTGCCCACTTAAAATCCTTTCCTCATGCCTTCAAAACAAAGGCATTGTGAATAGAAATGCCTTGAGTTCATCTTCTGACAACACTTTAAGATGTTCTACTGGGATGGCACAGGGAGGCAAAAACTTAGGGCAAACAAAGCCAAAACTCCCGCAAATGAGATGTAATTTTTGTTGTGTAACGACATTGAAAGTGTGTCAAAACAGTAACATTCACATTCTTGGGCACCATGTCGTTGCTTTCTCCCCAGACCGCAACACATCAGACTGCAGCTCCTCCGTTATCACATTGTCACCGTTACCCTCAAACATTGCGAATGTCTCCACTGAATCTGAGTCCTTCGCCAAATTATTGCTATTGTGTTTCTTCCCCAGTATGTCTTAGTAGAACGCTACGAATTCCTCAAAGTCCACATGGTTCTGTTTAAGTTCATGTCACAGATCCAGTCTTCGCAGCTTTAAATAACTTCCAGAATCTTGCAAAAAGAATACATTTGATGCCAATAATTTTGCATTCAAGTTAGAATATCCTGGGAAAAGGAATACTGTTATGCCAAACACGCCCAGACTGGTTGTCTACCTAAATGAGCAGAATGGCATCTGTCCAAACAATTTCCAGGGAGATTTTTGGCAACATAGAGGTAAACCAGGATATTCAAATCCCTCCTGTCCACATGAACATATTGAGTGGTGCCTCAGCAAATGTGGGAGAACGTTTTGGATCCCATAACAAATCTCCCAGCATGTTGCCGTGGCTGTCTGTGGCTGCAGCCTCAGATTCTGTGCCGTGGGACTTAGACTAAGCTTTATCCAATTCACAACTCTGATTCCACTGCCTAATTATGAATGAATGACTGGCATGCCAAATTTTGGACCTCAAGAATGTCAATGTTTCCCTCTTCTCAGAATCGAGGCTCCACACTCAATTTCACCTAAGAGATGACTTTGAAGACTCCGAGAGGCACCGTGGCTGCCTTCAGGTCTGGATCTTCCTCGATGAGGTAACGACTTCAGCGTATTCCTCGAGTTCGGAAGGGTGGATTTGTGGAGGATAATAAAGCAGCAGTACGACGAACTCGTCCATTCTAATGCCCTCAGGGTCCTGATGCTCCCATGTTGGGTGCTTTACCAACTGCCTGGTGAGTCAAAAGCTGTGTTACAGCAGAAATCTGAACCATTCAACACAAGTTTACAATAGCAAAGCCAGATAAATCTTCACTTGATCGACTTTGTGGGCAGATATACAAGCTAGAGACTGAATAAAAGAGGTTAGAAGAGGATTCAGTCAGCTTGGAAGAACAGCTTAAGATTTCTTTAGCCTATCAAAAAATGCTTAAGTATGGTTGCACACATTTCCAGTCTCAACACAACACAGACCAGTTAGAAAAGTCAGATGCAGAGGCGTCTTCGAATTGCCCACGTTTGCTCAAGACACAAGCTTGTGGATCTGCATGATAATGTTCATGCCTCACACACAGAATTGGGTGAAAGGCTGTCCTCACCAACCCATCAAATGTACAGATCAAATTGGCACTGATTAAACAGCTCCGATACCATAAAAGAATCATACATTCGATGATATTATGCATTTCAGAGTACACATATAATGGTTTACATTCTGGTAAGCAGCATATGCTGATAAGATTAAATCAAACAAACCTAACTATTTGTCCGAACAGTCTAATGGTAGTAAACTGCTCGTAACAGATTTATTCCAACAAGATTCTCGTTAAGTGGCATTTAAGGCGGTTTATGCCTCCATGTAGCAACAGCCAAAATAGTGCACATAACCTCTCTTTTCTTCGAATTCTCTGTCTCCTGCTTCCAAGCTGGATCTTTGTTCCTGGCCATTTTAATTGTGGCTACACATGGAGATAACAATGAAATAAAAATTTAATACCTCAAAAAACCCGACTTTTGGCATGGACAGAAACTTCATTGTTTTTCTCAAAATCTAATGCTGGGTGCTTGATAGATTCTTGAACACTTCGAATGCTTCATCATTTGCAAATGCTTCATGTTTGGAATGCAAATGATTGTTTGAACAGCTGCCTTGACCTCCTCCTTTCAGCTGTCGTCGTCACAAGAGACTGCCAAAATGAGGCAAGATGGAAGGGGAAAGAAAAAAAACATTTTATGCTGTTTGGTCAACCCATGCCAGTGCAGCCAAGTTTTTTCCTTGGAAATTGTGACTTCTGTGAGTCTGGGGAGTTTTGGGAAAAACTCATTGAGTCTTTTAAAATGTGTGAGTCAGGCCTAAAAACTCCTTTGGGCCCCACTTGACTTGGGACTTGGCAAGTTTTTGTGACTGCAGGGAGTCATCAGATACATGAACAAGGCATCATTTATATGCTATAAGTTTGGTTATCTAACAGTTCTTATAACTTTATGTTGATTGACACTCAATGTTAGGTCATTTATATTTAATATAACAAATGGCATTTAAAGTTCCTAAAAATTATGAACGATACAATGATTTTATCCTCTGAAAAGAAAATTTGATTCTCACTTACCTTAAAAGTGAAAGCATTAATAGAGTTTGTAAATCTGTTAATAACCAAGAAAACATCTTAGTCCATTAGCATGGAGTGGTAAGTCTGGGGTGCTTGCTATGGCAATGCGCAGGTTCAAACTTGGTGGACAGCCCTTGGCTCTGTGAATGATTACCATGGTTAAAGTACCAACCAATGTATTGTTTAGGAACATCTTCAATATAAAATAAAATGATGTCTTTATAACAAAATTATACGAGGGCTGCACCTTGGTACACCAATGTCCACCAGGACACCTTTGTAATGAGCTGCAGTGCTTGCCAGTTATCTAGGAAGATGACCTGGATACATCGTTATATTTTTATTTATTAACAAAAGGATTTGATACCCCTAGTTAATCTCGAATGCAGATGTCTTCCATGTGTAACACAGGTCTTTTTCTGATGTGGGGGTATTGAGTAATTACAATGTGGATCCTTTAGTACCTAGATGAATAAGTTTGGTTTTATTTTTTATGGTTTGGGGGTATTGAGTAATTACAATGTGGATCCTTTAGTACCTAGATGATTAATTTTGGTTTTATTTTTTATGGTTTGTCACTTTGTTGCAATATGTATAGAGCTTAGATAAACATTGCATGGCTTTGAAGCATTATAAAGGTGAAATATAAGCTTTATGAGGAAGAACTTAAACAGTTTTTAGCTTCGGCCACAATTTATTTTCACACACTATGATTGAATAACTTTGCAACTGGCAGGATATGAATATAAGAGAAGCATTGCAGAGGGCTGAGCATTCTTTGAAGTTAAGCAAGCGGAAAGATTGGTACAAGATTCTTGGTGTTTCAAAAACTGCATCCATTGCAGAGATCAAGCGAGCATATAAAAAGCTAGCATTGCAATGGCATCCTGACAAGAATGTGGACAATAGGGAGGAAGCAGAAGCAAAATTCAGAGAAATAGCAGAAGCATATGAGGTGAGTATTATTAGATTTTTATTCAAAATGTGTACTGTACATTTTGGCATAAGCATTCTATCCTCTGTTTTCACACGGCCATAGTTGTCAAGTATTCAAGTAGAAATAATGTTTGACATTCGAAAACTATTGTATAGTATGGCGTTCATGTGAAGCAATGTAAGTTAACAGTTAATGCACACGGTATCAATATATCTTTAGGCAGATATAAAATTTCCAAAGTTCAATTTTGTTTTACGAGGAAAATATATATATATATATATATATATATATATATATATTTTATAATAACTTAGGTTTATGAATTTAAAGATTTAATAGTAAGGCCTGAACATCCACTATAGCAACAAAATTTGCCATGTCTTTGGACATGAGTACTAAGACTCGCAATATAGGTAACTAAGAACAACTTTTCTACCATCATTATTAACAAAATCTGTCTAGGATCATAGCCATCAATTTCTATTTGCAGAGTAACTTGGAGTGTGTTAGGTGATTTGACTTCTTTTTTCAAGAATATATTGAAATTCTTGTCAGGATGCAGGAAATCAATTTTTATAGTTTTAGGAATACACAACATACAGCATTTTATCACGAAAACACGGTCAATTGGGATTTAAAAATTTAGTAACCAGTTAGCTATATGTGTACTCTGCAACAAGTTCTGCAAAAGCTGACGCTGAATGCTCTTGATTTTGATGCTTCCATCTGTCCTTTTTTTTGTTTGCCTATTTAAGCGTTCTGAAATCCCAATGACTGCAGCAAATGGGTCATCTATTTTATAGGATGCAGAATGAGCTGGTTAAAACATTTTGCTGGACGTTGATCGTAAGATTTTCATTTGGTTAGTGTTTGAAATGCTCATGAATATCTCATAACCAAATAAATACATATTCTGATATTTAGTAATCAAATGCCATTGCAAATATTTCTAATCAGAGTTTTCTATAGGCCATTTTTGCCAATTGGCTTTTAAAAAAAAAAACGATTTTTGATTCATCAATTGGCAAAAATTTCAAAATGTATTTGCCAACTTTTTTTATAATATGTATATTCACCAAATTTTGCTTATAATACTAGTAAATTCTATGTTTTCTTCCAAATATTAGTATGCAAGACATATCTTCTATGTCTGAGACTCTAATTCTATCAAATATATCAATCTCACTTCTGTGAATTGTTACATAATACAAAGCCTCTGCTGTATATCCACAGCATAAAATGGCTTGAATACCATACAACATATACCTTGCTATGTCATGGATCCAAACTTTTCTTGTCCTGAAAATGCAGCAACAAATTGATGGCTAATTTTGATTGGATTGCATCAATTTGAATATATAAATTTCCCCTTTTAGTCTTTGTTGGAAGTTTGCATAAAATTTACTCTAAACCCAGTGTTGATATTTTCATACACTTTAAAGTGTGAAATTTATTTTAATGATCCTCAAGAAGTTTTTACATTCATTGTAGCCTTTTGGGTTATATTTCCTCCAGGACAACATGGTATGTTCAATGGTCTTAATATAATGAAAATGGGTCCTATATGGCAATAAGAATAACTTGGTCTTCACTTTCACATGCAGGTGCTTGGAGATGATGAGAAACGGATGAAGTATGATAGAGGTGAAGATATTGAAGAACCTGGTATGGGCTTCAACCCTTTTGGCGGTGGGCAACAATTCACATTTCACTTTGAAGGTGGTTTCCCTGGCGGCTTTGGATTTCAATGAGGATTTCAAGAGTGAGACTTACATAGAACCACTTTTTCTTCACATTGATCAGTTATACCCAAGGTTCATGCAATGACAAAGGCAGTTTTAGAGCAATTATTATTTCCCTGAGATGCAGCTGATTGAATTTTGGAGTCACCTTCAAATCTAATTCTTGAAATCAAGAGTGGTGACAAATTTGATTACTCTCTGGCAGCTATTATCAAATTTTATTTATCCTTGAAAGCCAGATTTTATCAAGATTTATGTTCTTCAGAGTTGTCTTTGCATGTTTTGACTGGTTTATGCAAGGATTGAAAATACAGAAAACTGTAATTTTTAGGAAAACTACCTTCTTTTTGAGAATGGTAAGTTCATCTATTGTCTTACACACCCATTCAACGAGGATTGTCAATTGGAGACACTCATTGAATGGGGACTGTCAATTGGAGACTGTGTGCTGAAAAGGCAAGATTTTTAAATTTTGTTCAATGGGTTCTTCACAATTAGCGATAAACCTTTTGGTTAGCATTGACCAAGCACAAAAGTCTGTCCTCTCAGGATGCTGTGACTCACTCAAGTCTAAATCATTCTGTTTTCTCTAGACTCTTTAGTGTTCATATTTTCATTTTAGCACAGGTATACATTAGTTTTCTAAAGTGAAAAGTCGACAAATATTGTTAATCACATTATGCATTACATTCTTCTGGTAGTGGATATTTGTTTGAGGTTATTTTTGCAGCAGAAGGTGAGAGGTGATACGAAAGATTGAGGTTCAAGTCTTAATTGGTTCATGCCGCCCACAAGTATGTGGAGTTTCCTACCATAGTTAATGCCTAGAGACAAGGATGTGTATTTTACAGTCCCTAGGTCTAATCAAAGGCCTTTTCTCTTAAAAAAAAAATCGTATATTATGAATAATTCTTTATTATTGTTTTTTTAATTGGTTACATGGGATTGAAGTGGACCCCACCCATATTACATGAATCCCCACCCATATTACATCATGACCATGCAGTGGTATTACATCTTGGCAGTTATGTATATATTGATTGGCAAAATATGAATCTCCTTGAAAGCTGAGGATGACCGATTGAGCTCGTGTCATTTGATATGAATAATGTCCTATTATTAACTCGTTTTTTTTTTAATTTATTTTAATTTTCTAGTTTTTGGAGTTTCAAACTTAGTCTGGAAACATGTATCCTTTTTACTCACTTCAAGTATGTCATGATTCTGTGTCTTTGTGGGGACAAAAGATGACTAGGAGTTTTTGTTGCTGAAATAAAGCTTTCAATTAAATGTAGAATGCAGTCCTCTAAAGGAACAGAGCCCAGAATTACAAAAAGTATAAGACCGACAAAAGAAGACTAGGAGTTTTTGTTGCTGAAATAAAGCTTTCAATTAAATGTAGAATGCAGTCCTCTAAAGGAACAGAGCCCAGAATTACAAAAAGTATAAGACTTCTACCCAAAGGTTTGATATATGATGTTAAAACATATCTTGAAAGAATTTATTAAAAAAACGAGGAAAATTAATCGCAACACGAATCCATCATAATAGGTAACATCTTGGAAATCCTATTCATGGAAATGGTTAAAGATAACCTAAGGTTAAGAAGAAGCCATGTCCTCTGTGTATCCCTCATGGCACATGTATACTGTTAGAGATGGACCATTGTCACGATTGTTATTAACTCTTGAATTGTTATTTAAAGACCTAGGGCTGACGACCTAGTCAATGTTACTAGCATGCCGTAATGAGGGTTTCTTTTTCAGCAAAATTTACCATAGCTTTGTGCACAAGGTCATGAATTGTGAAAATTTGGGGGTATGCTAATTAGCATTTTTTAAAATGAAATCTTCACAAAAATTTAGTTCAGAGTAGAAAAATTGCCTAATGATTTTTTTAGTATAATCAATTATATGACATGCCCTTGGATTATGTTTTCACACCAAGCTATTCATAGCAGATAGCCTTTTAAAACAGAAATGCATTAGCCTTTTAAAACAAAAATGCATTTAAAAATCAGGAGATTGGAAGACACTCATAGCACTTAAACCTTCGGAAAAAAATGCGGAAGATTGGAAGACATTCATAGAACAGAGCCGTCTAAAGCAAAAATGCATTTTTAAATCATGTGATAAATATAAGGTACAATAAAATTTTAACAATGATCATTCATACATTCATTACACATAACCTTCCAAAACAAAAATGCCCCTTAAATCTGGAGACATTCATAGAACATAGCCGCATCTTAAACAAAAATGCGTTCTCATATCAACTGATGAGAAGACAAGTAAATATAGGTACCATAAAATGTTAACAATAGTCATTCAAAAGTAGACACGCATGCTCGTAAAACATAATGCACTCAACAGTGAAGAGCATAAAATGACCCACTACCAAATGAATACAGGTCAGATTATAGAGGAGTAAACTAAACAAAAAGACCGACCGCTGTTTCTTTTGATTTTGGAAGTTTAATCTGAATCAACAAGGAAAAAGGGGTGTTTGGTCTAATGTGTTAATTATTCTAATTTCATCAAATGGTATTAGCTCAACTGGTTAAATTCCTCAACTTTAAAGGAGGAGACCTATGTTCCAATCTTAGTAGGTGATACATGCAAAATTGTGAAGCTGTTATAATACTATATAACATCATTATGTGGTCATGATATAATATAAGTAAGCCCTGTTTCAATCCCATATAATCAATTAAAAAAAAAAGAAGATATTCCAATTTTAGTCTACTTAGAAATAAAGAGCATGCATGCGATAATATACCTGTTTTCTAAAAATATTTTGGATACACTAGTGACATCTAGATGGCTTTAGACATTTTGGACACTCAGTGACATCTAGATGGCTTTTGGAGTACTCTTCTTGAAAATTAAATAGAATGTATATCAAAGATGACTATATAATAGATTGTTATGAAAAATCTAAAGTTCTTTTCATTACATTAGGAGGAGATAAGTAAATTATCACGAGGGATTGGGTGTGTTATAATATTATGGATGTTGACCACAAGGATTTTATGACTTCGTCTTCAATATTGTTTATATAAGTGATATTAATTGGTTCCATGTACATAATTCTACTTATGTCATCTTAAATCATATGTGCAAATTGTTTTTAAGTTTCTATTAATTTTTTTTTTTTAAATTATTATTACTTTAATAATATTTTAAAGTTAGATAAATAGGTTTGGAGGAAGTGATGGAGAGTGAAGACATACATATCGCAAGCCAAGGTTCCAATTTCATTGTGGGTAAACCTTAATATTGTCCAATGAATTTGGGCCCAAGTAGTGGCAAGCTAAGATTCCACTTCCATGGATAAACTTTAATATTGCATGATGAGTTTGGGCCAAGTGTTGGCAAATGAAAATTTTCACACCATATGCCAAGGTTCCAATCCAATGGGTAAATCTCAATATTTCTTTGGAGCTATCAGAATTCCCTACATCCAAGGATTTCACTTAAAAAAATATCTAGTCACTTGAGGTCCTTAAGGTCTCAACATTCTTTAGGTTGCAATGCAATTTTTTTTACATGTGATAGTTTGCAAAGCATAAGATAAAACATAAGATCTTGTAGACCTTTAATACATGCGTTGTGTAAAAGGGAGGTAAAAACTTCAAACTATTTACTTTGTCATTGCCCCATTGCTTTTAATAGATGAGGCTACTTCTTAAAAAATAAGAATCTAGAGAATTGCTTCGTAAATGTTGAAAGAGTTCACGAAATAATAGACTAATTCTTACAAAGCTACAATAATAAAGCATTTTTTTGAAGGATTGGATTTACGGATTAAAGGAATAATAATTTTTTAGAACAAGTCTCAAAATCATATTTGAATTTGGATTTGTAGTGTTCTCTTTTGTAAAATGTTACAGACGTGTTTTACTTATTATTATATGTTAGTGTGGAAAAAACGTGTTAGCTTTTTGGTTACAAGATTTGAATACACATATAAGGGTCATTTGTGACAATGAAGTTAATGCAAAGGATCTTGGTTGATTTATGGTAAAATGGAAATGTCCAAAAGTGGAGTTTATCAAACTTGATTTTGATGATGCTTCTGAAAAAATTGAGAAAGTTGGTGGAGCTAATGTTTTTCAAAATAATAGACAAATTTCCTTCCTCAACAAACAATTACATAATTAAGACCCTTTTTTTCTCTTTAAGGATAAATATTACCAATTAAAAATGATAGAGATATATATTAATTATCAATGATTCACGTAATATTACTATTAATTGAGTAAAAAATGGATATGGGAATTGGATCAACATATTTTATTTTTTATGTCCATATATTAATGGACACAAAATCTTGAATATGCCACATATCTATAGAGAACAAAAGAAGGATATCCCAACTTATCTATAAAGAAGAAAGCAAGATGGTTGTAGAATTGATCTATATTTTGGTAAAATTTTAATTTTAGAAGGTAATTAATCATAAGAGATTATCTCTTTATTAATCAAAAAATTGAAAATAAAAAAGTAGTCATCTGAGGCCGATGAAGAATATTTTAAATAATAAGGCAAGCTAGATTTGGTCTAATTAACCTAGTAACAAATGAAATATTTTGTTATTTGATAATAGTGCTCTCAATAGAAGTCATATACAACTTATTAAAAAATTAATAATCTTTTTAAATTAATGAAGACATGGTAAAAGAAATATTATAATTCTAATTACAAGCCAAATTCAAATATCCACATTATGATAGCATTTATATAATATTTGTCTTGGGGGGACAACACAACGGTTTAGGCTTTGGCTCTTCTTCGGGAGGTCGAAGGTTCAAACCGCGACGTGGGCAAGTATGCAAGGGGGTGGGTGTGTGTAAATTCCCTATTGATAAGCTTAGCTCTCCCTCTTATGAGAGGTCATGATGGGATGGGGATGCCTAGCCTTGAGCGTAAGTCATAGGGGTTTCTCACATTAACAAAAAAAAAAAAAAAAATTATATTATACTTTTTTTTATTATGGTAAATGAAGGAGTTTTGAAAGGGTCCCAAACCTTTTGCATTTGCAGAGAAGAAAAATCACTTCCAACACCAACATATTACAAATTTTGGACTAAAAAGGAGTATGATGCATACATAGATACAACAATTTTGATTTAACTTTATCCCATGAGGATGTAGTATTTCTTAAATTCAATCCATTTGGTTTCTTTAGAATCTTCAAGAGATTTAATCAATTCTCCATTGGTTTTAGATCATATCTCCAATTCTGCTCTTCTTCAATTTCACTTTCTTGAGATCTTCAGAAGTTTTCGCCTAGTCTTATGCAACCTTCTTTATTTAGCTCTTGAATATCAGTTTAGTTTCGTTGAAAACTAACCCCATGCTAATAGATCTTTTACATTGAGCAATTTCCCTAAGGATTTGAAACTTCTAACTCAGTAGCATCAAAATTATTTTCCTCTTTTAGAGTTATAATCATCAAATTCCATACCTTTGATCCATCCATTTGAACTCCCATGTTTGCCATAACATCAACCACAACATTACCTTCCCTGTAGATGTGTTGGACCACAAATCACTCCATGCCCAATAATATATTCACTGCATCTTGAATAATACTTTCAATGCTCCAGCTAGCGGTTTGCTTGGCATTCAAACTGTTAATGATATTCATAGAATCCCCTTCCACTATAGGCTTCTTAACATTCATTTTTTTTGCAAGCCTTAATCCTGTAATCATGGTTCTCATGTTTGCTACATGGTTTGATGCATGACCAAAGTTCACTGCATAACAAGAGATCACTACCCCTGAGCTAGATCTCAAAACCCCTCCCCCTCCAACCTTCCCTGTATTCCCTTTAGAGGCTCCATAAAAATTTAGTTTTACCCACTTTGGGGGGATTCGTCCATCTCACCTTTATCCTTGGCAAGTTAATTTGATTTCCTGTAGATCTCAACAATCCCCAGTCCACTACTATTTCTTCCTCCAACTCATTTTCATAGATTTGGTTGTCCATATTAACAACCACATTTTTAGCAATGGTAGATTTGATACTCTTGATAATGACCTCTACATTAGCCTTGTTCTGAAACACTCGTTTATTCCTCTCCCTCTATATATGCCAAATGAAGTGGGGTAAAACAAAGATCCAAATTTTCTTCAATCGAGGGCTATGATAAGGGTTAATCTAACTTTCCCATAAGGCCTTTAAAGACATTGCTGTCACCCATTGAGTTTTAAGCGATTGAAGAAGCACATGCCAAACCTTCAAGGAAAGGGGGTAATGGAAAAAAAGATGATCAATTGTCTCCTCATTTCCACAACATAAATAACACATATTAGGAATGATCATCCCTCTTCTTCTAAGATTATCCATTGTCAATATTTGATTTTGCAATGCCATCCAAAGAAAGAAAGACACCTTCGATAGGAGATATTTAATCCAAACTCTATTTGAGGGAAAATTCTGATTCTCCTTATCCCTTTCGAAGGCAAAAAACAAGTTAACAATAAATATTCCTTTAGGATTAGGACCCCAAAATAACCTATTCTTTCCTATATTGAGCTGTAGATAGTAATTTTGTAAGTAGAGATTGAGAGAGTTAAGCCTACTTTGAATAATTGCATTAGCTCCTTCCAACTGCAGCATGTGCCACACTCTGCAATTATCTTCCTCCTTGATGTACTTTTGAATCATGTTTCCATATTTTTGCTTTAAAGGCCGAATGATGCACTTCTAGTAATCATTAAAAATTAAAGGCCTCTTTATGACCCATGCATCCTCCCAAACACATATCTTATCACCTCTTTCCACATACCATCTACCTTTCCATAAGATATTTCTTGTTTTGATCAACTCATTCCAAAAAGATGATCCTAAAGGTGGATTTAATCTATAAGCAAAGGGGATTCTGTTCACAAGATATTTTCAAGAGAGGATCTGAGCCCAACATTGATCATGTTTAATCATTTGTTGCCACCCCACTTTGGGTATTAAAACCCTGTTCACCTTCTTCACTTTTTTGATTCCTAAACCACCTTCTTGCTTATTCCTACAAACTTTCTCCCATGTAACCAAACTAATCCTTTGTTTCTCTTTTGCACCAGTCCAAAGAAAGTTCCTTTGCATTCGCTCCAATTTCTCATCCACCGATGCTGGGATTTAAAAAAAATATATCATGAAAATGGGTAGGTTTTGGAGGGTTGTCCTCAATAATTTCCTCACTTGAGTAAGGGAAGAGCCTTTCCATCCTGCAAGCTTTATGTTGAATCTCTCAAGCATTGAATTCCAGTATTCTCTTTTCATTCTACCAATAAAAAGTAGCATTCCCAAATATACAGTGGGGAAGCTGTCTGCTCTACAATCAAAATTTCTTGCAATTTTATTCTAAGTTGGGGAGTTTTAACAAAGAATAACCTACTTTTCAAGATATTAATAATTTTCACCTGAAGTTATTTCATAGGTAATGAGAATTTGCATGATATTATCAGCTTTTATAACTGATGATTGTGATAATATTATGATATCATCAATGAGCTGCTGATGAGTAATTATATCTAAAGATGATGCTAGTCAAATTCCTTTAATCAAGGTTGCATATTTTGCTACAGTTAAGCTCATTCCTAGAGGCTCAACCTCTATTATGAATAGATAAGACGATATAGGATCACCTTTTCTCAATCCTCTTTTACCTGGAAAGAAACCTACTAGTTCTTCATTTACTATCATTGAATATCGAGGAGTGGAGATGCAAACCATGATCCAAAGTCTCCAGTTTGCCCTAAAATCAAAAGACTGCAACACGTTATCCAAAAATACCCAAGAGACTATTTTTTAGGCTTTATTGATATCCATATTCAACATCATGCCTTCTAATCCTCTCATCCTCATAGAGTGTAGAGCCTCATGAACAGTGATTATCCCATCCAAGATCTGCCTTTGTTTAACAAAACCACTCTATTGGGGGGAGATAATCTTAGGTAAAATACTCTTTAGTCTATTGGCTAGAACCTTTATCAAAATTTTATAAATGGAATTGCACAAGTTGATTGGGAAAAAATATTTTAGCATGTCTGCTCCTTGCTTTTTTAAAATTAAAACCAAGATGTAGAATTCCATTCCTTGAGAATTGTTTTTTCTCACTGAAATTCCAACAAAGTCTCTAACATACCATTCTTAATAATATCCCTGTAAATCTAAAAGAAACCATTTGGGAAGCCATCCGTACCCGAGGTTTAACCTTCTACATGCTAAAAATTACCCTGCGCACCTCCTCTGAGAAAGGACTGTACAAAAAAAGGTTTAACTATTCACCACTTGGGGAATATTATTCAAAAATTTGTTAACTGATCCAACATTTATTACATCTTCCATGCTGAGTAGATTTTGAAAGAAAGAAATTGCTTCCTTTCTAATATCCTCTTCCTATTTTATTTCCTTGCCCTCTTCTGGCTTCAATATTTTTATTCTATTATACGCCTTGTGTGTAATAGTTGTGAGATGAAAAAAATGGGTGTTCCAATCTCCTTCTTTGAGCCATAAAGCCCTAGATTTTTGTCTCCAATGGACTTCTTATTGGGCTAATAAAGTGTGAAGATTAGACAAAAGCACCTTTTATTTTCTATCTAATTCCTCTGTGCGCCTCCAATTCTGAATTTGTTCTTCCACCTCTTTTTTTTTTGCTTGATAAAAAGGGGTTGTACTAGGGTCCCCCACCCTTAACAAATTACATCTCTTTTCTTTAGAGCTTGAGAGTTTACAAATAGATACACTTCTCATCTCAATTGAGATGCTCAAGTTAGAAACCTACATCATTTTACATAAAATGTTTGAATTCTTGATTTTCATTTTCTGGATCTTTTCAAATCTTTGTATGAATACAATTACTCCAAAATTTAGCATCTTTCTTGACATTTTTCTATAGCAGCCTTCACAATGCCAAAACTTCACCTCTACTATCTATGCCTTGCATCTTAGTAGAGAAATATTTCCAAAACATCGCAATAACATAGTCCGCTTTACCAAATCTGGATTTCTAGTTTCCTTCCTGAAACACAAGTGCAACCACAAAAATTATAATAAATAGTCTCAATGAACACACATTATTGTTACAAAATAAAATAGATATTACCAATTGAAATCATTAAGTAAATATTAACCATTAATTGATTTAGGCAATCAACAATTTTTTGCCAGCTTCAACTAAACTTTCTACTTCCTCTAACCATGGAAATGAGATGTTAACTTCACGATCCTCAACCAAAACCCCTCTATTGGCTAGCTTATATGCACATTTGTTTCCTTCTCTTAATATATGTGTAAACCTGATTTCTTCAAACTCTTTAGCAAGATCTTGAATTTCCACAATTATCTCTTGCATGTTCCATGGAGAATTTGCTTTCCTCAAAATTACATTTATTACTATGAGAGAATCACCTTCCATCCATACTCTATTCCATTTCATTTGTTTACATATTTTTAACCCTTCTAAAGTTACCGAAGCTTCAGCTTCATTATTTATCTTAAATCCACAATTAAAAACATAATGAGACAAAATATCTCCTCTATTATTTCTAATTATTCCTCCTCCTCCTATTGGTCCTGGGTTTCCTTTAGATGCTCCATCAAAATTCAACTTAACCCACTCCACATCTGGTGGTTTCCACTTTATATTATTTACCTTATTTTTGCTTCTCTTGTACCCAACATCATAATTCCATTTAATGACTTGACTCCATCTATCAAGACTCTCTGCTTCCAAATTAGGGATTGGGTGAGTTGATAGGGTTGGTTTAGACTCCTCTATGGCTAAACATATCTTCTTTTTCATTACCTCTAAACTGCTTTCCTTTCCTTTAAATATTCTTCTATTCCTTTCTAGCCATATAGGCCAAAGTATTGTATCTTTTGATATATCCCATATTGTCTGTAAAGCCTCACTTTTATAAGTGCTCTACCATTGCTTTAACCAATCTTCAATTCTGCTATTCATCACCATGCATTTACCAAACATATTAAGAATCCATCGCCATAGATTCCAGACTATTGAGCAATGTCTCAAGAGATGGTCAATACTCTTCTCCTTATTATAGAAAACACATTTAGAGGGGCCATGAAAACCCCTTTTCATAAGGTTAGCCCAGGATAAAATTCTTCTATGACCTACTAGCCAAACAAAACTTTTGACTTTAGGAATGCTTGGGCTATCCCAAATATCTCTCCAAATTCTAGTGATATTATTATTATGTTGGTGTTGAACATTATATCCACTTCTTGTTGTGTAATCTCCTGAGCTATTCAACTCCCAAATCAATTTATCCTTGGCACCCCTTGGAATAATTACAACTGTTATCTTTCTACTCAATTTCCTCCTAGCATCAATGTCTTGTATACTTGTAAAATAATCTTCTTTCCATCTGTATATTCCTTCTCGATCCTTGTACAAAATGTTTGAAACCCTATCACCGAATTTGTCTTGAAGTAATCTCATCCACCTCTTTCAAGATAGCATTTAGATTAATTTTTCTCTCTTTTAAATGACCAAAAATCTCCTTGTTCCAAACCTTTACATTTTTCTTAATATTTTTTAGCTTTCGAGAGACTTGGGACATTTTGGATCCCCTAATATTAATGTTCCACCATTCTAAAATATTTTGAGCTAAAGAAGGATGTGACATCCATATAAACTCAAATCTGAAGTATCTACCTTTAACTGTTCTCCCCTCCAACATTTCCAAAAGTAGTGGAGAATGATTAGAGATAATCTTCTATAGGTATTTGAGAGAATATTTATCATAGTGAGTTAACCAAGACTAGGATGCTAATACTCTATTCAATCTATTTTGACTGTAGTTTGCTCCCTAACCTCCTATTAGACCAGCTGTATTTAGCCCCTTTCAGATCCAAATACATCAATTAGCATTTATAGATAGAATCATTAAATTCCTCCATACTATTAGAATAACCCAAGCTGCCTCCCTTCTTGTCACTCCCCTAGAGAACTATCATCCTTGTTATCAAATTTCTCCCTCTGATGCTTGACCATGTTTACCTGATTAGTTTCCTTATTTTGGATGCCATAATATACTTCAACCATTAGATTCTAAAGACTTGAAAAGGAGTTCTAGTTCACGGATTCAACTTTGTCATAAACAGGTTCCTAGGTTTGAAAACTTTATTTCTCAATGACAGAGGGGTTTTGATCTATGAGGTTCACCTAAATTGCTTCTTCCAGAATTTCCTCTTCCTCTACCATCTAGGTCTCCAAGTCTTTGATGGGGGTTTCTTGGACATCAACCTTATTTGAATTCTTCTTCGTTGGAATGACTGAGTCTTCCACCTATTTGGATCTCAAATCTGAAGCCTCATTCCTTTTACAAAATTTTTGAGGGTTGCTCTCCTTCTTCCTATTAGGGCATAAATTTCTTGAATGCCCTAGTTTCTTGTAAGAATCACATCTTGAGGGACTATTCTCATATTTGATAGATTACACCCAAATTTCATGTTTAAAAATGAGTTCTATTGAGTTGGGGAGTTCCTTTTCCAAGTCGGCATTCACACATATCCTAGCATACACTAGCCTCGACTTTGCTAACGTTGCCAGATTGATCGTAAATAGATTACCAACCTCTTTAGCAATACCTATCAACACTATCTCATGCTAGAATTGGAAGGGTAAACCCGAAAATCTAACCCAAATAGGAGCTTGATGAATGCTATGCATATTTGGATCGAAGTTGGGCCCTTATGTTTGTAGAAATAAACCTGGTCCAAAAAACCATGGGCCGCCCCATAAGATGCGATCTACATTATCTTCATAGGTCATAGTAATACAATTTATTGTAATAGGATAAAATATTGACTTTATTAAGACTTATTTCAACCCTATATAACCAATAAAAATATTAAAGATCATACAAACAACAATAAAATATCACTTTAAATAAAATAATAAAATATATAAGAAAAGGTACAAATGCTATACCATAGATTTAACTACGCAATAATAGAATGAAGATAATTTGGAGATTAGCTATATAAAAAATGGTTACATAAGCACTTGGCTTCCCATTTGAAATATTTTCTTATTTTTCATTTTCCTTTTGTTTCTAAGGGTTGAGTATGATAATTTGTTATTTATTTTAAATCGAATATTCAAAGAAACTACAAGTAACTTAAGATGTTTATATGATGTTTGAACAAGTACATTTAAAAAAAAAATTGTGTGGCTTCTATTGGGGGCCACTCTCATTACAAAAATAAAATATTACATTGCTCTCATTACATTTCTAACAAGTTAATTAAAGCATATCTAACTTTACCTTTCTATCAAAGATATTCTTCATTTGCCTTTCTATCAAAGATATTCTCCATCTTCCTCAAACAACTAAGTTTCCACAATCAACTCCTTTTATATCACATACCTTTCAAAATTTAAATTATGTCAAGATGAAATTCATCACCGCAAATGACTAAAATATTTGCTACCCAACTTCTATATATATAAGTGTCTTGTCAATAACAACCTCATAATTTCTTAATACCTTTTTCTAGGGTTCTTATTCATTCCCCTAATATTCCAAGATTATTTTCATTGTTATTTTTTATCTTTGTTTATGGGTTTGGCCCTACTTCTTGTTAGCACTTGTGATATTTGCTTTTGTTTTCCCATATCAATATCCCTTTGGGTTTTCTCTTTTTTTTTGCTTCTTGGATCTTCCTCTCTTTTTTTCATTCCTAGCAAAACTTTCATCTTCATCAATCTTTTCAATCTTATCATACTGCTCATAGTAAGACTTATCATATTTAGGTTTACCTTGTTATGAAGGATTTGAAGTACAAGGAATAACTTCAAAAGCATAATCTTATTTAGTTGCCCTAGAAACCCTAAAGTGCAAGGATGCTATTCTGTAGCAATTATCTTCTTATTCTTCCCTAAAAAACCTAAATTGTTATGGATTTACTCCATCCTCATTTCTTTATTATGTTGCTCTTGAAAAGCTTAAAGTGCAAGGGATAACTTCTTCACCCCTTTCACTTTATTACCTGAATGAAGATGATTTCCTTGGAATAAAATTGACCTCTTTTGTCATCTTTGTTTTAGTATTTCTCTCCACATCTTTTTTGGCACCTTTAATTCCTTTTGAACATTGCAAATGATATTGTAGATAGGCTTTATTTACCTCTTATTTCAAAGTGAAATATCCTTGATTTGATCTAGCTTCTATTACTGTATGATTTACTTACTTCATATTGAAGTTTATCTTATGGCTAAATTTTATTGTTTCTTTCTTCATAGTTTCACTTTTCAAACTCTTGTTATGTGTCCAAATTCATAATAATTGTGGCAACAAAATGTGACATTTTCATGATCTACTTGATTCCATTCTCTTGATTTAGATTTAATATTAATGGATTATGGTAAAGATTTTGAAATATTCATAGCAAAAAATATTCAAGTATATATAGCATGATTTCACTCCTTAGTAGTTAGTACTTCCTTCATGAATTCCCCTAGGGTATTTCCAATATTATTCAAAACATCCTTATATATAAGCTGATATGAAAGTCCAAAAGGTCTAACCCATATTGGAAGTTTATTAATAGTTTTTGTCTCAACAAAACGTTTTTCATTCCATGGTCTCAAATACAGTGCATCCCTTCCCTTAATCCATGGGCCACCAACCATTATGTTATCCCTAATTTTTGAACTGGAAACGATGATGAGAAAAAAACCTTTAGGAAGAAAAGTCATTGATTAATTTGAATTTAATCCCCACTTCCACTTGATCTAATTTTGGATCTCCAAAAACCCTAGCCATGATCTATGGAAATTATATATTAACCTTATACTTTTAAGAACCATTATATCATGCTCAATCATCTCATCCTTGATACTCACTTCTAGTGTAACATCTGCTACCAATATTGAAGTTGTCATGTATTCACTCTTCTGCTTATCTCCAACTTGGGCATCCATACTTTCAACTAAGGCATCTTGCATTCCCATTAGGGATTTTAAATATGAATTTCCTTCCATACTATCTAATGGGATCCACCCTTGGCTTGAACTCCCTCTTGGATCACACTCACTATCAACTTGCACTCAATCCCAACTTGCTCTCTCTCCTTCCTTGAACTCAATTTTAGCTTGCACCTCCTCTTGGCTCACAATAGCCCCTATCTCTTCTTTTTATTGATGTTCCTTTGCTTTAGAATTTTTTTGGAAACAATTTTCTATGCATTTGTGGTAAGTGTTTGAAGTATTGATGCACTCTGGATGAACTTGTTTCTCTTTTGCCATGAATTAATTTTAGCTCACACTCCCTCTTAGCACACACTTCCTCCCAGCTTACACTTCCTCCTAGCTCCATTTGAATAAGTATTTTTAAGAGAACTATAATTTTATTTTCCTTTTATTTTAGAGTTTGGTTATCTATATCATAATCATCATTTTAATAGGTTATATAGGGTTGAAATGGGTTCCACTCTTATTACATTGTGACCATATATTGGTATTACAATAGTTTGGTAACTATGCATGTATCGTTTAACAAGATTCAAATCTTAGTATGCTCTATGATTTTTTGGTCATAGACATAAAGATCTTCATATGGCCACATAATATTGTCTCCATAATTACTATAGATATATTTGAAAAGGTCCTTTTATTATTGAATGCAATCTTTTCTAAGTAGTGGATTCTTTCCTTTAATCACATCAATAGGATGATAAGAAGAGGATTTTACTTTGATGCTCATTTTTCTTGTGTTGTTATGATTAAACAAGATTTCTAGAGTGATCAGACCCTTGGGTAGTTGATTTACCTTTAGTCGTATGATCCCATCATTGATGTTGTCTTTATAATTATTCTTTTCTTTGGTGCATTGGGCCTTCCTAATAAAAAATTTATAATTTGTTCATCATTATTAAAGACTTTTCAATGATTGGAGTTATAAGGAATTACTAGTCTAAAGACTACCTCTAATCCTTTAGGTCTATGCCACATATAATTGGTGGGGTCAAATTGTGATGCCATTCTCGTAAAATAATTTTCCTTTACATTTATTTCTTTAGGGATTGGTTTGAATTTGTATGTATCAAAACTTTTTTATAAATCCCAGACTAGATGATTGTAAGATATTAGGTGCTTGTGTTGAATGTGTTGTATCCTTTGCATTAAAAAGAAAAGAAAAAGTGAGGGTCTTATTTTTAGGGCAGTCTCCTTAATTAGAAAGTATAGGTGGTTTTATCCCATGGTCTTATTTTTGGATAATTTCCTTAATTAGCGGGTATGGGTGGTTTTAGCCCATGATCTTATTTTTGGGGTAGTCTCCTTAATTAGCAGGTATGGGTGGTTTTAGCCCATGGTTTTATACCCATTGTATTCTAATACCACTTGGTGGTTTAGGATTATTTGGTGCTACAAGATACCTATATATATTGTAACTACTTTGTTAAAAGTGCATAATAATAAAAAAGCAAGAGGTGCGACTTTGAGTTTCTATTGGTTTTCCTAGTCAAGGGTTTCCAAGATAAATATTTATGTTTATTGTGTATGCATATTATTTTTCCTTCTCTTTTATGATTTTTTTTGCATTAGTATCTCTAGAATAGGTTTATCAATCTCTTCATCTAGTATTAGAGCATGGTTATTGGATTCAAGGGTATGCCTTTATTGTTAGGATTTGACCCAGTATAATAGGAGCAAGGGTATCTTGGGTCTACGATAGAGCTATTTTTGAGTGGGAGTTTTGTGCAGGTGAATCTAGTTTGAAGGAAAAGGGCTAGCTAGCAATACAAGAATCAAGATCAAAAATTTTAATAGTAAGATATTTAAATTATGAAAGGTAAATATGGAAGATATGCTTGTGGATAAATATTAATGGGTTTTTGTGTAGGAAAAATCCATGGATATGTCACAAGAAGATTGGGAGAAGTTGGACATGAAGGGAAAGAGTACTATTTAGTTGTGCATTATATATTCAATGTTGATCAATGTCTCTGGAGAAAATAGTGCTAAGGAGCTATGGGAGAAGTTAGGGGCTTTATATCAGTTAAAGTACCCAATAAAAAAATTGTTTCTTCAAAAGAAGTATCTCTTTTGGATGAATGATGGGGAAAATGTGGTATAACATCTCAAAGCATTTAATACCATGGTAAGTCAGTTAGCATCTGTTGATATTAAAATTACTGAAGAAGATAAGTGTATTACATTGTTATATTATTTGTCAGACTCATGGAATAATTTGGTTGTCGCCATTAGGAGTACTACTACCTTCAAGGTTTGAAGATGTGGTTGCATCCTTGTTATTAGAATAAATGAAGCAAAAATCCATGGAGGGATCATACAAGGATGCTTTACTTGTAAGGTACCTTTCTCAAGATAAAAATAAACATATATCTAGGAATAGGTCAAAGTCAAAAGGGATATTTAAATCTCTTGGAAAAGTTATATGAAAATGTAGAAAATACGATAAAGCTGGGCATTTGAAGAAAGACTACAAATCCAAAAATATTAGAAAAAATAAGGGATATGATGATGCTTCTTCCATAGAAGCAAATAAATCCATAGAAGGAGGGGATGTATACTTGGCATATTAGGGTACACATTCAGATCGTGATCCATGGTTGATCAACTCAGGGGCTGTTTTTCATATGACTCCTTACATAAAATATTTTTGTGAATATGAAAAGAAAAATGAAGGTGATATCTTCCTAGGAGATGACTTGATGACCAAAATCATAGGATGTGGTCATACGTTTGTTGAAATATGAAAGGGTTAAAACCCTCCTTGGTGTTCTGCATATTCCAGTGTTGGCCATAAACTTGATATCCATGAGTAGAATGAGATATGCAAGTGTGCAAATAATATTTGAAAAGGATACATGTAGGATGGTTCGAGACATAAAGGTGTTGACACAAGGAGTTTTGATTGGAACACTATACAAGCTATTGGGTAGTATTGTGACTGATGGGTGTAATAGTTTTGTTGTTCTTGAAAATGAAACAAACAAAACCCTTAATCTTTCTATAGGGAAGACAATTATTTGGTACCAAATAATGGGATATATTAAAGAAAAGGGCTTTTAAGCTTTATATACTAAAGTTATGATTGAAGAATTTCTTTAGATTTTGATTTTTGTGAACATTGTGTATATGGTACACAAATTTGGGTAAATTTTCCATCTAATGCTGCAAGAGCAAAAGGGGTTTTGGAGTTGATATAGAGTTACTTGTTTGGACCTATGCCTATTCCATCACTTGGAAAATCATTGTATGTCTATTCTATGCCTATTCTATGCCTATTCATTTATAAATGATTTTTCAAGGTATGCATGGATATATATCCTCAAAAATAAATCTAATGTCTTCATAAAATTCAAAGAGTTTAAGGCTCTTATAGAAAACTAGACTGATAAAAAGATAAAGGTGTTGTAGACAGACAATGGAAGAGAGTTTTGCAATAATAAATTTGAGGAGTTCTATAAGCAATGTGGAATAGTATGACTCCATACACTTCTCAACAAAGTGGAGTTGTGGAAATAATGAATAGGACATTGATGGAAAAGGCAAGGATAATGCTTAGTGGTATAGGGTTAACATAAGAATTATGGGCAAAGGTTGTGGACATTGCATGTTTCCTGGTAAACCAGCCACCTACATCAACATTGGTTGATAAAAATTTATATGAGGCATGGACTAGTAAGAAACCCTCTCTTGAAAATCTTAGATTTTTTTGTTATGCTTATGTGCATGTTCTAAAGGAAAAAGGAGTAAGATAATAAAGCCGAGAAGCGTATATTTATTGATTATAAATATGGTGTAAAAAGCTACAAACTTTGAAACCTAGAAACTAGGATAGTTATTTATAGTCGAGATCTAATCTTTAGAGAATTTAAAAGTGCTCTCAAGTATGAAGGAAAACCAGGAGAGGAAGAACAAAAAAAGGAGCAATTTGAGTTCATAGATGAACAATCTGACTCAACAAAATATGATGAACTAGATCCTCAAAATCTATGAAGAACACAAGATTATACTGAGATGGGGGGGGTGAACAGTATAAGACCTCTTTTTACTTTCTCTATTTAACTTCAACTTCGCAAAGCAATGAACCAATAGCAATATCAAAGCAATGCATAAAGCAACACACAATGAGACACCATGTTGGCAATTTTGGGTACCTTGAGTTCTTTGCAGTTGCTCAAGTAAATAAGTTGTCATTGATGTCAAGAAGCTTTTGAAAGAATTTGATTTGATGTAAAATAATGTGTTTTGTTGAAGTTTCGGCTTGACAGGTTCGAAAGAAAGTAAGTTGGAAAAATGTCGCGATATCGCGACATGTCGCATTTTCGCGACTTAGGCAGGAGAGAGAAAGCTTTTTGAAAAAGTGTCGCGATATCGCGACATGTTGGAAGAGAAAGAAGAAGAAAAGTGCGATTTGCGACATGTTGGAAGAGAAAGAAGAAGCTGGCAAAACTGTCGCGATTTCGCGACATGTTGGAAGAGAGAGAAGAAGCTGGCAAAACTGTCACGATTTCATGACATGTTGGCAGAGAAAGAGAGCAAGGTGGAAAGTGTCACGATTTCGCGACATGTCGCATTTTCGCGACTCGAAAAGTGCAGGAAGGCAAAGAAGGAAAAGTGTCACGATTTCGTGACATAATGCAAGGAAGGTTGTACGGACGAAAAAGTGTCACGATTTCGCGACATGATGCAGAAGGAGAGTCCACAGTGTGAACTGTCACGATTTCACGACATGCTGCAAAAGACTAAGTGAGGACTGTCACGATTTCGCGACATGCTGAAAAGCTCGAAGTGAGAACTGTCACGATTTCGTGACATGCAGCAAAGGGAAGAGTCTAAAATAAGAAGCGTCACGATTTCGTGACAGGCTACAAAGAAGTTGTACGGATGCAAAAAGTGTCACGATTTCACGATAGGTTGAAGAGAAAGCTTGCGAATGCAGAAAGTGTCACGATTTCACGATAGGTTGAGATGGCAGCTTTCAGTTGGAGAAAGTGTCATGATTTCATGATAAAAATAGTTAGCAAGTCTTCAACAGAAGAAGCGTCATGATTTCATGATGAATTCAAGAAGGAAGAGCTCGAAGGCGAAAGCGTCACGATTTCATGACATGTTCCAGTTTCATGGGTATAAGGCAGAGAGAAGCTCAAGGCAATGAAAGTGTCACGATTTCGTGACATGTTCCATTTTCGCTAGTGCAAGCCTAGAAGAAGACCAAGAAGACTAAAGTGTCACGATTTTGTGACAGGAGTGATGATGACGTCAGCAAAGACGAAGTGTCACGATATCGTGACAAGAACGTAGTCAAGGCAGACAAAAGCAAAAGTGTCATGATATCGTGACAATAGCCAAACGAAAGTGTACGGCTGCAAAAATGTCATGATATCACGACATGTTGTGGTTTCACGACAGAAGCTACTGAACCACAGAGGCGGTTGAAGTCGACAGAGTTAAAATTGGGCCGACGAAGATTAGGGCGTGCAACCGACGGAGTTAGGGTTTGCATTTGCATAACAGTCGACTAAGACCAAGGTTTAGATCTTGATTATGTTAGTATAAAAGGAGGGTTGTTTGAAGAGAATATGGATCGATCGAAGTGTGCGTTCGAAGTGCGAATTTCATAGATAGAGTGTGGGGAGAAGTTCGATCGTCGAGAAGCAGAGTGCAAATTCGATTGCAGTGTATAGAGTGCATTCCATCGAATATTCTAAGTGAGAGAGATTGCAAGGAAGCAGAGTGCACGAAGATCATGCTGCTATGTTTGCGTAGAGGTGCATAAATTGATGTTTGATCGAAGTGCTGCTGTAATTGCACAGAGGTGAAATTTTGAGGACATTTGTGCCAGATCGAAGGACTGTGTTTGGTGCAGATCAGAGAAAAAGATAGAGGACATTTGTGCTAGACCGAAGGACTGTGTTTAGTGCATTTTCGAGGACCAGCTTTGAGGTGATAGAGTTGAGGACAAAGGTCTCCAGCCAGAGCAGGGAAGACAGGTGTCTTCTGTGGATAGAGTTCCACTTGCTAAGGGCAGTAGAGGCAGAGGTCTTCTAGAGGATCACCAACCAGAGCAGAGTTAGGGGATTGGTGTCTCCTTTGGGTTGGTACCCATAAACATTGTAATCGGGAAAGGTTTTCCCAGATTTGGTTGATAAAATTTTAGTGAAAATTTTATCCGTGGAGTAGCCCACCTTGGGTGAACCACGTAAATTGTTGTGTCTCTATTGTGGATGGTGTTTTCTGTATTGCTTTGATTTCTGCTTGATACTTGCTTTCTATACACTGCATAATATTGTATTAAAAGTTAAGTTGAAGGAAAAAGTAAAAAGTGGTCTTATACTGTTCACCCCCCCTCTCAGTATAAGCTTGTGTTCTTCAATTGGTATCAGAGCGGGTCTCTCCAGAAAAAGCCTAACAGCTTGGAGAAGGATCTATCAGAAGAACATACAGATTCAGAAAAGGATGAAGAGGTTAAGTTCGATCTCAAAAGTGAATTCTTCTGGGCTTTAAGAAAAATTTAGGGAAGAGAGTTCTGTTCTCAAGCATCATGACAGGAAGAAGAGACAACAAGATCAATCTTCATCCTGAAGAACGATGGATTCCAGTTGGTCACAAGAAGAACAATCATCCAAGGCATCAAAACAGGTTACATAATACTTTCCATGGCTACTGTTTTTCTTGCAAGAAATTTGGTCACAAAGCTATGCATTGCAATAAATCCGTGAATAGCCATAGTAAGGAAAATGTTAACTCTTTTGCACCTCTTATGGATAAAAATGTCATGTGTTACAAGTGCAAGAATTTTGGGCATATAGCAAGGATGTGCAGTTTGGATAGATCTAGCATTGAGTTCACTAAAAAGAGAAATGAGATCAAATCTAAGTCAATGATAGTTCAAACTGCTTTTCATGCTCAAGACAAAGTAGAGAAATGGTATCTTGATAGTGGTTGCTCAAAACATATGACTGGTGAAAAGGAAAAGTTTTTGGTCTTAAAAAACACAAACAAAGGAACAGTTAGTTTTGGAGATAATAGGTCAGCTAAAATTTGTGGTAAAGGGACTCTTAGTTTGGATGGGAAATCCAAAATAGAAAATGTGCTTTATGTAGAAGGCCTAAGACATAATCTTCTAAGTGTGAGTCAACTTTGTGATCAAGGACACATAGTATCTTTCTTTTCGGATAGATGTGAGATACGTAAAGAAAAAAATGGAAAACTCATTGCTAGTGCTACAAGGACTCCAAACAATCTTTACATGCTAAGTGAGATAAAAAAGGAAAAGTGTTTTCTAACTCAAGAAGATGAGAGTTGGTTATGGCATAAAATATTGGGGCATTTGAGCTTTGATAATCTTGTCAATATTAGTAACAAGGAAGCAGTTAGAGACTTGCCCAAAATAAAAAGGCCCCATAACACCATTTGCGGTCCTTGTCAACATGGAAAACAGGACCAGAACCAGTTTTAAATCAAAAGGGTATACTTCTTCAAAACCATTAGATCTTATTCATACTGATTTATGTGGCCCCACCAGAACTCAGAGCATTCAGGGAGAAAGCTACTTCATGTTGTTTATAGATGATTATTCTAGAATGACTTGGGTTACTTTTCTCAAAGAAAAATCTGAAGCTTTTGAAAAATTTAAAGCTTTCAAAGAAATGATTGAAAATGAGACTGACAAGAGAATCAAATGCTTAAGATCGGACAGAGGAGGAGAGTTCACTTCTAATGAATTTGTGGAATACTGTGAGCAACAAGGAATCAAAAGAGAATATTCAGCAACAAGAACTCCTCAACAAAATGGAGTAGTTGAAAGAAAAAATAGAACTATTGAAAATATGGCTAGAGCTATGTTAAATGAGTCGAAACTTTCAGATGGTTTCTGGAAAGAGGCAGTCAGTACAACAATCTACATTATCACCAGGGCCCAACTTAGAGTCAATCATCATAAAACTCCTTATGAGTTGTGGAAAGGAAGACCAGCTACGGTAAAACATTTCAAAGTGTTTGGGAGTAAGTGCTTCATCAGAAGGGAAGATCAGAATTTGGGTAAGTTTGATCCTTGGTGTGATGAGGGAATTTTTCTTGGTTATTCCAGCGAAAAGCAAGGCTTACAGATGCTTCAACAAAAGAACGCATACAGTCGTAGAGAGCATAAATGTAACAGTTGATGAAAAGACAGGGATAAGAGAACCTGTCAAGAAAATCGATGATGAAATTTGTCAAGAAGAATTCAGAGAGGTTTCGGATGAAGAAGAGGAAAGACAACAATCTGCTTCCCAAAACTCCTTCACGATATGTTCAGAAAAATCATCCCAAATATTTGATCATTGGTGATCCAAACAACAGGCAAACTAGAAGAAGAGTCATTCCTTCACACGATTCTACAAATGTTTCATTATTATCTCAGATTGAGCCAAAAGATTTCAGTGAAGCATGTGGAGATAAATTTTGGGTAAAAGCAATGGATGAAGAGCTAAATCAAATAGAGAAAAGTGAAACTTGGGATTTGGTTCCAAGACCTAAGGACAAGAATGTCATTGGCACAAAATGGATATTCAGAAATAAACTCAATGAGGATGGAAAGATTGTCAGAAACAAAGCTAGGTTGGTTTGCAAAGGTTATGCTCAAGTAGAAGGTGTTGATTTCAAAGAGACGTTCGCTCCTATTGCTCGTCTCGAAGCTATCAAAATGTTTTTGGCCCTTTCAAGCTTCAAAGCATTCAAGGTGTATCAAATGGATGTAAAGTCAGCTTTTTTAAATGGAGTGTTGGATGAAGAAGTCTACATAGAACAGCCAGAAGGCGTGTCTCTCTCAGATCAATCAGACTATGTGTGTAAACTAAAAAAGGCCTTGTATGGGTTAAAGCAAGCACCTAGGGCTTGGTACTCAAGACTTGATAGGTACCTTCATGAGCAAGGCTTCAGGAAAGGTGTGGGAGATAGCAATTTGTATATTAAGGATGAAGGTGATGATATGCTGATTGTAGTTGTCTATGTTGATGATATCATTTTTGGGGGAAATAATACTCAGATGTGCAAAGATTTTGCTAACACCATGCAGAAGGAATTTGAGATGTCTATGATTGGAGAGCTGTCATTCTTTTTAGGTCTTCGGATTGCTCAATCAAAAGATGGTATATTTCTCTCTCAAGGAAAGTATATCAAAGAAATGTTGAAAAAATTTGGGATGATGGACAACAAACTTGTATGTACTCCAATGACTACAGGGTGCAAGATGAGTAAAGATGATGAATCTCCAGTGGCAGATCAAAGTTTGTACAGATCAATGATTTGCAGTTTATTACATGTTACAGCTACCAGACAAGATATCATGCAGGTTGTCGGGTTAGTAGCCAGATTTCATGCAGCTCCTAAAGATTCTCATGTTATAGCAGTTAAAAGGATATTCAGATATCTGAAGGGCACTATGGACTTTGGGCTTTGGTATCCCAAAGGTGATGATTTCACTCTCACAACCTATACGAGATGCAGATTGGGCGAGCGATAATGATGACAGGAAAAGCACCGGTGGTGGAGCATTCTTTTCGGGAAAGAGTTTGGTTTCTTGGCTAAGTAAGAAACAACCTTCGGTTTCCTTATCTACGACAGAGGCTGAATACATAGCAACGGTGGCTGGGTGTACACAGGTTTTATGGATGAAAACCACCTTGGAGGATTTCAAAGTCAAGCATGAACAACCCATCTCCATATTTTGTGATAATACAAGTGCCATAAGTATTTCCAAAAATCCGGTAATGCACTCAAGGACAAAGCATATTTCCATCAAGTATCACTTTCTAAGGGAGAAAGTGCAAGACAAGCAAGTCAAGGTAGAATATGTGTCTACTAAAGAGCAGATTGCAGATATCTTCACAAAACCTCTTCCAAGAGATACGTTTGAGTATCTAAGGGAGAAATTGGGAGTTGTACTCCCACCCCAAAATTAATCACCTCATCAGGAGGTGGGGGAGGGACTAAGCTAAGAGGCTCATTCTTAGTCCCGAGCCCCAAAGGTGACCCTTTGCCATTGATGACAAAGGGGGAGAGATATGAGTAAGGGGGAGAGCTTCAATGTGAAGAGGAAAGCTTCAAGTCAGGGGGAGCAAAACTTCAAAAGGAGATTCTCAGCTGTTAGCACAGTTGGTTTCAGTTTTAGCTCCTGAGACGTGTTTTTAGTAAAGGGTTGCCATCAATGACAAAGGGGGAGATTGTTGGCAATTTTGGGTACCTTGAGTTCTTTGCAGTTGCTCAAGTAAATAAGTTGTCATTGATGTCAAGAAGCTTTTGAAAGAATTTGATTTGATGTAAAATAATGTGTTTTGTTGAAGTTTCGGCTTGACAGGTTCGAAAGAAAGTAAGTTGGAAAAATGTCGCGATATCGCGACATGTCGCATTTTCGCGACTTAGGCAGGAGAGAGAAAGCTTTTTGAAAAAGTGTCGCGATTTCGCGACATGTTGGAAGAGAAAGAAGAAGCTGGAAAAACTGTCACGATTTCGCGACATGTTGGAAGAGAAAGAAGAAGCTGGCAAAACTGTCGCGATTTCGCGACATGTTGGAAGAGAGAGAAGAAGCTGGCAAAACTGTCACGATTTCGTGACATGTTGGCAAAGAAAGAGAGCAAGGTGGAAAGTGTCACGATTTCGCGACATGTCGCATTTTCGCGACTCGAAAAGTGCAGGAAGGCAAAGAAGGAAAAGTGTCACGATTTCGCGACATAATGCAAGGAAGGTTGTACGGACGAAAAAGTGTCACGATTTCGTGACATGATGCAGAAGGGAGAGTCCGCAGTGTGAACTATCGCGATTTCGCGACATGCTGCAAAAGACTAAGTAAGGACTGTCACGATTTTGCGACATGCTGAAAAGCTCGAAGTGAGAACTGTCACGATTTCGTGACATGCAACAAAGGGAAGAGTCTGAAATGAGAAGCGTCACGATTTCGTGACAGGCTACAAAGAAGTTGTACGGATGCAGAAAGTGTCACGATTTCGTGACAGGTTGAAGAGAAAGCTTGCGAATGCAAAAAGTGTCACGATTTCGCGACAGGTTGAGATGGCAACATTGAGTTGGAGAAAGTGTCACGATTTCATGACAGAAATAGTTAGCAAGTCTTCAACAGAAGAAGCGTCATGATTTCACGACGAATTCAAGAAGGAAGAGCTCGAAGGCGAAAGCGTCACGATTTCACGACATGTTCCAGTTTCGCGGGTATAAGGCAGAGAGAAGCTCAAGGCAGCAAAAGTGTCACGATTTCATGACATGTTCCGTTTTCGCTAGTGCAAGCCTAGAAGAAGACCAAGAAGACTAAAGTGTCACGATTTCGTGATAGGAGTGAAGATGACGTCAGCAAAGACAGAAGTGTCATGATA
Organism: Wollemia nobilis; assembly: GCA_028583015.1. Lineage (NCBI taxonomy): Eukaryota > Viridiplantae > Streptophyta > Pinopsida > Araucariales > Araucariaceae > Wollemia > Wollemia nobilis. The sequence goes on along the minus strand of JAQPPZ010016995.1, from coordinate 7,666,062 downwards.
TCGTGACAAGAACGTAGTCAAGGCAGACAAAAGCAAAAGTGTCACGATATCGTGACAATAGCCAAACGAAAGTGTACGACTGCAAAAATGTCATGATATCGCGACATGTTGTGGTTTCATGATAGAAGCTACTGAACCACAGAGGCGGTTGAAGCCGACAGAGTTAAAATTGGGCTGACGAAGATTAGGGCGTGCAGTCGACGGAGTTAGGGTTTGCATTTGCATAACAGTCGACTAAGACCAAGGTTTAGATCTTGATTATGTTAGTATAAAAGGAGGGTTGTTTGAAGAGAATATGCATCGATCGAAGTGTGCGTTCGAAGTGCGATATTCATAGATAGAGTGTGGGGAGAAGTTCGATCATCGAGAAGCAGAGTGCAAATTCGATTGCAGTGTACAGAGTGCATTCCATCGAATCTTCTAAGTGAGAGGGATTGCAAGGAAGCAAAGTGTACGAAGATCATGTTGCTTGTGTTTGTGCAGAGGTGCATAAATTGATGTTTGATCGAAGTGCTACTGTAATTGCACAGAGGTGAAATTTTGAGGACATTTGTGCCAGATCGAAGGACTGTGTTTGGTGCAGATCAGAGAAAAATATAGAGGACATTTGTGCTAGACCGAAGGACTGTGTTTAGTGCATTTTCGAGGACCAGCTTTGAGGTGATAGAGTTGAGGACAGAGGTCTCCAGCCAGAGCAGGGAAGACAGGTGTCTTATGTGGATAGAGTTCCACTTGCTAAGGGCAGCAGAGGCGAGAGGTCTTCTAGAGGATCACCGACCAGAGCAGAGTTAGGGGATTGGTGTCTCCTTTGGGTTGGTACCCATAAACATTGTAATCGGGAAAGGTTTTCCCAGATTTGGTTGATAAAATTTTAGTGAAAATTTTATCCGTGGAGTAGCCCACCTTGGGTGAACCACGTAAATTGTTGTGTCTCTATTGTGGATGGTGTTTTCTGTATTGCTTTGATTTCTGCTTGATACTTGCTTTCTATACATTGCATAATATTGTATTAAAAGTTAAGTTGAAGGAAAAAGTAAAAAGTGGTCTTATACTGTTCACCCCCCCTCTCAGTATAAGCTTGTGTTCTTCACACCAATTTTAATGTGGTTCACCCAACATGGGCTACATCCACAAAAATTTTCTCTAAAAAGCTTTCTCAAAGTTCTTTGGGAATCCTTCCCAATTACAATGTTTATGAGCCTCAACCCAAATGAGAAACCTTCCCCTACTCAAGTATTTATGAGCCTCTACCCAAAGGAGAATCCTTCCCCTCCTCACGAATTTATGAGCCTCTGCCCAAAGGAGAATCCTTCACCTCCTCACGAATTTATGAGCCTCCCGCCCAAAGGAGAATCCTTCCCCTCAACACGAATTTATGAGCCTCCTACCCAAAGGAGAATCGTTCCCCTCACTCGGAAATGATACTTCGGAAGATCACCTGCCTCTTATTCAACTAGCACGTGGAACTCCTTTCCACAGAAGACCTCCTATCCTCAATGCTCAACCTCAAGAGACCTCTGTCCTCACTGATCACCTCCACAACAACTCATCAACCTGTACTAAACACAGTCAATCGATCTAGCACAAGTATTCCTCACTCTATCAGATCTATCCCAAGCTCAACTCATAAAGCTTGAACAAATCAATCTTTGCTACACACAAGCCTTCTCAAAGACTTGTCAAAACTGTCCTTAGGTTCTTCTCAAAGAACCCCTTCAACTCTGTACTCAAGTCCTCTGCTAGGACCTATCCAAATCAGATCACAAGTCCTCCCTAGAAATTGTCCAAATCAGCTCACAAGTCCTCACTAGAACCTGTCCAAATCAGCTCACAAGTCTTCACTAGAACCTGTCCAAATCAACTCACAAGTTCATCAAGAAAAACTTGCTTAGAATGAACCCAAAAAGAGAATTGTTAGAGACCCAATGTGATTCATCAACCTCATAGAAGCATAAAAAGAATTGTTAGAGACTCAATATGTTCTATACTTAACTCCCAATATCAATCTCAAATCTCATAAAAACATAAAGAGAATTATTAGAGACTCAATATGTTCTATACTTAACTCCCAATCTCAATCTCAACTCAATCTCAATCTCAAAAGAATAAGATAGATGTACTATGCTTTTCTCAAGAACATGAAACACAACCCAAAAATTGCCAACCATGCAATATCTCATATAACAATGATACTCATGTTATTTCCACAACCAATATCTTTTCTCAACCAATTAGGGCTTTAACAACAATGCTTATAGACAAGGTTTAACCAACATCATTCAACTCAACATTAACCTTGAAGCATTCAACCAATCACTACATGAAAAGGAAACTAGTAGACATCCTTTTCCCTCCAAAGATATTTGAACAAAACAACCACCAACATAAATCACCAATGCAAAGAATAATTTGCTCAAATCAATCTCAATGGAGTAATCCCAGAACATGAATCAAGTAAAGCATTAACTTGATCAAAACAACCTCTATTGAAGCAACTCAACCATCAATCTCAAAAAACCAACTAAGGGTTTCACCAACTCAATGTAAGTAGCAAGACTTACTAACATAAACCCTAGTGCAAAAATGCTTCCTCTTCCTCAACCAGAATTATGCATTCACCCAAAAACTCATCAATGATTTTAATGTATAAACAATCTTCAATATCCAGAAAATAGGATTTACACCAACAAGAATACCTAGTAGGCAACCTTTTCACTCCAAACTCAATTTCAGAAAATACACCATCAAAAATATACATGGAATAAGTTGCCCATACCTTTGTTTGAGGAAGATGAGAATAGTTCTTCAACCTGTTATCAACACCACCCTCAACTTTGCCACCAAGTTAGGGTTAGATCATAAAAGTAACCACAAAAATATTTATTCCATAAAACACCTTATGACTCCAATCCTTAGAAGTCAACTACCAAAAAATATAAAGCATACAAACAATATATCCTTTTACACCTTATTTCTCCAAATTAATTAAACCATGCTCAAGGAATAATAGCTTCTAAGCAAATCTCACTCAACAATCAAGCCAAAAATCTCAACCACACACTATCAACCTTATATCTCCAAAGAAGCATTTAACATTGAAAATAATTTTAAATAAATCTGCCCAACCACTTCTTCTTTAATAAAATGCAGATTTTATTTAAAAAACTTTACCAAAAAAATGCTTCTGAAAATCGCGGGTCAACAGTGCCTCCGAAAAAATCGGAGCACAAAAACTCTTCTCACACTCCATGGCGGGAGTCGAACGCTTGACCTCCCTTCAAGCGCCTTCGCAGAATAGTCGTTGCCACTAGGCCAACGATGCTAGCTTGAAGGCTAGCAAGATTCTCCTTCTCCTTAACCCTTTGGCGGCGGATAAATGTGGCAAACCAATGATAGCCGTAGCTTTTACTTCCCAAATTTTGTGCAATTCGAATTTCTTTCACACCATTGCTTTGGACTATAGGTTATGGCTTATATAGCCAAACTTCCATGCTATGCACGACGTCGGCGGGAGGATAATTTGAACTTTTCAAATTAATATTATTTTGGCACCTTCGAAACAAATTTAGGGTTTATGAAACCCTTTTGATTATTTAAAAAATAATCAAAGGTCTTTTAGACCTTAGACCTTAGGTGGAGAACCCATTAAATTATTAAAATAATTTAATCACTAAATTAAATAAATAATTAATTAAAAAACATTAAAAAAGGTTTTATTAATTAAGTTATTTAATTAATAAGTGTCTCCAGCCTTTGCATTAAGCTGAGAGTGGTTTTGAGAATAACCTTTAATGCATCCACCTGGTTTTAATAAAAACCCTTAAACCTGCCATGGTTTTGATAAAAACCTTTTCATCTGCCACATGGAATCTCTCCGGAATCTTCTAGAAAATATTCTTTGGAATCTTCAACCTTTGAAGCCAATAAATCCTCTTGACATTAATGCCAGTTCCTTTTGACATCAATGACAACTCATAGACAAGAAGCTAGGATCTCAAACCCAAAATTGCCAACAATCTAGTCTTGAGAAGATTGAATCGAGAAAGAAGGAAACTAAAAAGGTACAGTTCACCTAATTTTTATTCAAATTTTGTTTTATCTGTTATTGATGATGATTATAGAACTTTTAGGGAGGAAAATAAAGCAAAGGATGGTAAAATTTGGAAGAAGGCCATGATTGATGAGATAACATCTTTAGAAAAAAAAATACTAAAGTTTCTTGCTAGAAGAAATCCAATTGGTAGCAAATGGATATTCAATAAGTTTAATGCAAAAGGTTAATTCGAGAAGTACAAAGCTCGCTTGATAGAAAAGGGATATTTCTAGGTATAGGGAATTTATTTTGGTGAGGTTTCTCCCTTGTTGCTAAACTTGCTAAACTAACTTCTAAGATTTATTTTATCTATTGTTGTTGCATTTGACCTAGAAGTAGAGCAAATGGATGTGAAGACATAATTCCTACATGTGGATCTAGAAGAAGAAATCAGTGTCTCAACCAAAAAGTTTTACAATAAAATGAAAGGAAGACTTGGCATGCAGGTTGAAGAAATATTTGTATGGTCTAAAAAAATCACCTAAGATGTGTATCAAAAGTTTGATACTTATATATTGGGACTTGGTTTTTCATGGATCAAAGATCAATATGTGTACATCAAAAAAGTTGGTGATCAATTTATTACTGTGGCATTGTATGTTGATGATATGTTATTAATTGGAAATGACAAGGAAATCATCAAGAATTTTAAGTTTTAATTATCATCTCAGTTTGATATGAAGGATATCGGTCCTGCAAATTTCATCTTGGACATGCATATTAAGAGGGATCGATCAAATAAGAGACTTTGGTTGAATAAGAGAAAATATATTGAGATAATATTAAAAAGATTTAATATGCATGATTGTAAACTAGTCAAGACTCCCATTCCTTTGGGTGTAAATCTATCTGCAAAATAATGTCCAAAGACACAAGAAGAGGAAGAGGAAATATCTCATGTTCCTTATGCAAGTGTTGTTGGGAGTTTGATGTATGCCATGGTATGTACCAAACCAAACATTGCCCATGCAATGGGAGTTCTGAGTAGATATATGTCAAAACCAAGGAAAGAACATTGGACTATTGTAAAGTGAGTTTTCAGATACTTGTGTGGCACAACATATTATGCAATTTGCTATCAAGGTAGGATTGAACCAAACAAAGTATTGAATAAACAAGATTTTATTGATGTAGATTGGGCTAGAGATCTTGATCATATAAGATCCACAAGTGATTATATATTTTGCTTATTTTTTGGAGCAGACAGTTGGATAAGCAAGAGGTAATTTATAGTGGCACTTGAAACTATAGAAGTTGAGTACACGACAACCACTCATGCAAGTAAGGAAGCAATATTGTTACAAATACTATGTACTAGTGTTGGGTTATTACAAAAAGCTGTAAGGATAAATTATGATAGTCAAAGCATAATCTATCTAGCAAAGAACCCGACTTATCATTCTAATATACATATTCTAGTACAGTACCATTTTATTAGAGACATGGTTGAAAACAAAAAGATGTCACTAGAGAAAATTGACACTCTAAAAATATTGCAGATCATTAACTAAGATTTGAGTACTAAGAAGTTTTCTTGGTGTAGGGAGACAATGGGCTTAGTTGCCCCAAGTAATGAAATTTATGATTTGTATAGGCCCCACTACAAAGTATTTAACAAGTGGGAGATTGTTGGATGTGTGATAGGGATTAATACGTATGACTTATTTCCATATTAATATTTGTTTCCATATTAATATTTATTTCCATATTAGTATTTGGATAAGGCTTTTGACAATGATTTGATATTATCCAAAAACTATGATGTATTGGCTATTAATAGCCCATTTTGTAATTCATTCAACAGATATTCATTGTGCAAAATCTTATGTGTTTGCTTCTCGGGTGATCCCATATCAGTTGGTATTTAGAGTTGTAAAATCTTGGCCAAGTTTCATTTTCTACCATTTTTTCTTGTGCTCCATTTATATGAGGAAGCATTTGGGTTCCACAAATACACCATCGCCACCACCACGTGGTTCATTGTGATTGATGTGGAATGCACAATAAGGAGGTTCCATATTGGGGGTATGGAGCTGCCCTGCATCAATGGCTTGCAGTACGGGTGCTTCTTATTCATGGAGTACCTACAGGTAGAAGTGCTCTTCTAACCACCCTTCCCCATCTTGTAGGCGTACGAGGTGGTACCACACACCTCCTCGATCTGCTAAGAAATAGTTTGTCAACCATTAGTTTATTTTTTTGATCACTGAGCATTGATCACCCAAACTCGATTACCCCAACACTTCGTAGACAAATTGTAGTATTTACAATCAATTTTTGATGGATTTTTGGGTGATCACCTAGTATTTTATATGATTTTAGATGATTTAGAAATTATTTTTTGGCCATTATTCTATGTTTTCAATGTATTTTGATAATATCTGATGCACCAACCTGATGGAAACCTCCTTGATGACATCGACGATCTCCTTTGATGGAAAATTTGATTTCAACCTGCCCCTACTACATTATTCAATGCTAGGTTTAATTTACAGACTATATAATGCCTACCACAATGGAGGAACACAACCATAGAGGGTATTGAGTTTGAGTTTGACCTGTTAGATCAAACGTTTAAAGAAGTATTTTCTAAAGAGTGTTGATAGTTCTCTCAACCAGTTTTAAAACACATGCACACGAGGTCTAATCCATCACTCGCATCACCTTGCCATGCAAATGGGTGTCATATTTCACCAACCAGTCACTAGCAAAATTGCCATCATTGTATGAGGAAAATAAGGTACGCTTCTTGGCAAGATAGTACACTCCAACTCTGTGCCATGTCACCTCGTCAATGCATTCTGCTTGTAATCCATGTTTGCTGCTTCTACACCATCCGAGCTGGCCTACCTACTCGCTATTTTTAGATCATGATGTACCCTATGTTGACTAATATTGCAGGCCAACCGCACTCGACCTCCAATCGTCGGTGAATACGTACCTATCCAAGCCTATGCACCAATATAAGAGGTATAAAATATTAAATACTTGCATTTTTAGGCCATCTTTTATTTAATAACGCTTGTCGACCAATATTGGGAGATATTTTTCCAAGGCCATCTATTTTAATTGTAAAAAAAAGCTTATTTTATTAAAAAATAGTCAAATATAAAGATTGTTTTTGCAAAGCCCTTTTAGTTCAATTGAGTAGATTTCCCCCTATCTCAACCACATAGAAACATGGCAGCCAATATGGATTTAGAAGAAAAATTAGCCGAGGTCACCTCTTTAGTCGCTTCTTTGTTCGACACCATTAAAGACTTCATACTACAGTCTTCCTTCTCCTCTAATCACCCCCATGCAAAGTGTGAAGTCAAATTTTATGAAGGCTCTAGGAATCCTGATGTCCTCAATAGCTGGATCCTAGATATGGAGACCTGGTTTAATCAAAAATTGGATGATGATAAAGTTCCTTTCACCAAACTCAAACTTTCTGGCATGGCTAAGTTTCTCATTACCAAACGCAAAGGAAATCAAAACACCATCACAACTTGGGATGTTTTTGTCACAGCCTTGAAAGCCACCTTCTATCCATCTAATTATGATGATGACTTACTCAACCAGTGGCTCCACCTTCAATAGGAAAAGCACCAGTCCATTCAGGATTATGTCCATCAGTTCAATAGGCTACGCATCTTGCTTTGTGTATTTGATCCTACCACTTCCCTAATTACTAATTTTAAAGTGGACTTCTCACATATTTATATAGAGATATAAAATACACTTCTTGCACTACTCTTGATGATGTTTTCAATCAGGCATAACTCACAGAGGATAAATTCACAACACATAACAAGGGGACTCGATACTCTTTAAGAGGTTCTCAGTCATCACCTCATCCTCAATAGTAGGTACCAAGGAGATCTACTTTCTCCCCTTATCACTCTTATCTTACTCTTGCTTCTACTCAATCCTCTGCTTCTAAGTATACATTTCATGCTTCTTCTTCTTCTCATGCTAAGTCTCAATTTTTTTGTAATTATTGTAAAATAAAAGGGCATGATAAAAATGAATATAGGCAAATACAAAAGAAGACCTTGTATAGTCTGATGAGGGCACAAATAATAACCCTATCAAGACTACTAGAGAGGAGAAGGTTTACAAGGAGTTAAAGGGAAAACTCAATATTATCACTTTGATGAATCATCATACTACCACTAGAGATCGTGATAATCTATTCATCATGTGTGCTCACTTGCATCATGATTTTATGGTTGATTGTATCATCGACAATGGCTTGCAAAATAACTTGATTGCAAAGTCCATTATCGATAGGCTCAAGCTCCCTACTACACCACATCTTCATCCTTACTCTCTTAGATGGAAGGATAGTGAGACCACTTCACAGATTACACAAATATGCACCCTTGCATTTGATTTTGGCACTAAGTTCAGAGATAATGTCACTTGTGATGTGACTCCCATGGATTGCTATGGTTTATTGCTTGGTAAGCCTTATCAATATGATAGGCATGCTCAATATGATGCTTATAAAAGTACCTACACACTTCAAAAAGACAATAAACACTATCCGTTGGTCAAATATCTACCTAATCAACAAAACTACGTTTGTGCACCCTAGACATGGCCAACATTGAATGATTGGAGGAAAGGAATGTCCTCCGTGCCAATCTCCAGAGAGGGCTGGCTCCCAAGCTAAATCCTACATGGGTTAAAGACTAGAGTTGCAGGAAAGAAATTAGAAATTGTAGAAAGAGATGGGAAATATGGCCATAGGCCAAAGGTGTAGGATTTGGGGTAGACTAATAGCAGGAAATTCACCCAAGCATGAAATAGCATGTAATAAAAGAGAAGCAGCAGAATTTACTCGTAAACTTGCAAAGACAACCTCTAGAATAACACTCCAGCACTCACTCCCTCACTAACAATATTTAAATTCAGATGCAGAATTCAAATTCAATAGCAAATAAGGAACATGAGCGTAAAATAGAAATGTATAAATATAGAAGGAAATCGCACACAAGATCACTTGCAAATTTAGAAGCCTTGTATCTTCTATTGATGCAGAGAACTTGGAAATTTTTCTCGCAAAATGTCTAACCTCCTTTTTACAATGAATATTGAGTAGTATTTATAGAGGATTTCACCTCTTTCATTAAATGCACATGGAGACAGGATGTTTACAGATCAGAGACCACTATGAGAAAATTCTTCCTTGGAAATATTGAAAATACATCCTCTTGAAACAGTGATCCGACTTCTCTGGAAGTTTCCCCATGAAATCTGCATTTTTGGATTCGATGCACAGAAAATTATAAGGCTTGGTTGTTGACTGGAGACGTTCGCCATCTTGAAAACACACTCTTGCTTTGGAAATTATGAAAATTGCATTACATATTTAATATGGCTGCCTTCCTTACTCGAGATCTACAATTCGAGTTACTCCTTGCCTCCATCATTAAATATCTTTTATTGACCTGCCCTGAGCACCTCTAAACTCATGGTGACGTTGATAGCCCCTTTCGCCCGATTTGGATAGTGAGCGAATGCACATTTACTTATTCCAGATCACGCACTAGTGGAGAATACACCTTTATAAATTTAATGGGTCACTTCTTCCTTTAGCCACGACAACACTTCTTCCTTTTATTCTAGGTGCAAAACTAAACACCTACGCATTCTTTTCCTTTTGAAATCATGTTCACCCCCAAAAGGGGTGACAAAGATAGTCGCTTTCCCATTGGGGTGAACACGATGTTGACTTTTCAACGTCACCTTTTCCTTAGTATATTCGTCCAAACACGTTCACCTGATTCTACTTTTGTCAGCACGTTCATGCTTCATTTTTTAGAGGACGTTCACCCATGGGAGAGGCGAATGGAGCGTTCGCCCCTCAACCCGGGCGAACGTGATGTTGACCCATCTTTGTCACATGTGCCATTGACTTTTTTTTATGTCACACTTATAATAACGTTCACCCCAAAGTGGGGTGAATGAAGCTTTCACCCCAACTTTGGGGTGAATGCACTCCTTTCTTAAAATTATTTTTCTTTGTAAAAATTGGGCGCGTCATTTTAATTTGAAAAGACGTTCACCCCAAAGTGGGGCAAATGAAGCCTTCACCCCATATTTGGGGTGAACATGATTCTCCAAGTTTTAACTTTGAGTGCTTTCATATCTTTTAACATTTCACCATTTTAATGTCTTGTTCTCTCTCCTTTTTTAGTGTGTAGGGCCTTCTACTCAGGGCGAACGCGTCTTCATGTTGCAATGTAGTTTTCATCTCCATACTTAGTCTTTATGCACCATTTCTCAATGCATTTATAGATAAAGTGAACTCAAGTCTCCAATACAGTTTTCCAGCCTTTTCCATTAAACATTCATTACTTCTAAGCTGAAAGAGTGTATATACAAACAAAGACAAAAAAATAAAACAACTACAATATATAAATTTAGCCAAAATATTATATTCGGATTAACATATTTTTCCGTATTACAATCAAAATGCTCCTGTAAAATAAGATCAAAATCCCAATGTGGTAAAGTGTAAAACTACCAATATTTTTGGCGACTCATGGGGTATCCAGCTCGCATGGATGCAAGCGATCCCAGGCCTTTATCCATTGGGCTACTATGGAGTCTTTTTTCCGATTGCCCTTGCTGGCACTTTTATTGTGGATGCTTTTCTATGTGCCTCCTCTTTGACTTTCTCCTTGGCTTCAGCTTCAGTTGCAACCTTGAGTACTTCAGCCCGCTTTGCTTCTTCGGTCGCTTTATTTGATGGTACATGCTTCATTGCTAGCTCTTTCCTCCTACTCTTTGAGGCTTTCAAAAGTTACCTCATAAACTGTGATCACCTCCTCCCAAGCATGAGTGGTGAATAAGCAAGGATTACTCAATGACTCATAAACAAATAAATATTTTGGACATCCTCCAAGCTAAGGTGCTTTGCTCGTTGAGCCAACTCATACAATGAAAGCTCCATGCGGGTATATTTTTGCATTAGAGGCAATACCTATGCTTCTGTGATGGGCTCCTCCCATGCATCAATCTCTGAGGTATCCTCTACGAACTTCTTCCAAGCCACCTCCAATTGTTCTTTCGGTAGAGGTTCACCCCACTCATCGATGAAGTTTGGGAATCCCAAACCAGCAAGAGTATCAAAATGCGTCATAGAAATAGTATGCTCTCGCTCGATGGTATTAAGAATTTTTTGGCCTTCTCTCACTAGGTCCATCCTCTAAAAATAACTACGCAATGTGACCTTTGCAGTTGACCAGGCGTGATCCATTTCACTTAGGGGGCGAATATGTATGTTGGAATTAGCCAAAGCCTAAATTTTTACAGCCATCTCCATGTATGACTCCAACATCTCCTTAGTAGTATCTATCAATTGTTGCCCCATATGAATTTGTATTCTGGTCACCCATAAATAATGCAATACTTGAACTACTTGTGTGGCCAACTTCTCATAGTTTTGGGCCTAACAAATTCGTGCCTCCTTAATATTTTTTGGAGAAAATCCTATAGCTTGTATGGCCTTCTCTACTAGTTGATTTTGTATGGCCTCCAGCTGCTTTTGGAGTGCATGCATTTCAATTCATGTTGCATCCCTTTCCTTCAAATGCACTCCTACTTGTCGGTGCAAGTGTTCATTTTTTGTAGCTATTTTCTCCTCTTGCGCTCTACTTTTAGCCAGGGCATTTTTGAGTTCGATAATTTTATTTTCATTCTCAAAATATTTCTCCTTGTAATACTCACCATGCAAATATACCGAACTCATATCAACTTGTATGTTGCCCATTTTCTCCATTGGATCAATCCTGGTGAGGTCTTCTATTATAGTCTCACAGACATAATCACTCGACAACATTTCTCCTTGTGGCTTTTGAACTAAGGGAGTGATTCTAGTCATGTGAGCTTCCATGGCGACTGGATCAAAGGCAACCTTCTTGATTGGTCAAGCTGGAGCCAGGGCCTCCTTTTACCTCTTACTTTTCAACCATTATGATGAACTCAGGTGCACCCAATTAATTTTCTCCACGTCGGGCTATTTTGGTGCCACTTGAATGTCGGGCAATGCTTGCAGCTCCAAAAATGGTGTGAATGGAATCAAAACTTCTGAGCGGTTAGGCTCAAAGGAAGTGAATGTGATGGTTAGAAGTGGAGGGACTAAAATGGTATAATGGATGGAGGAACCGGGTTCGGCTATAGTTATGCTCACTCTGGGAGGAGCTTGTGTACTTACAACCTCAATGAAAGTGGTGGTGGCAATGGAAGGGGAAGGGCGCAAAAATGGATTCGACCCTGATGCATATGAACTAAAAGAAAGGGAGGCCAAAGAAAAGGGAAGAGAAGAAGGAGCAGTAGTGACTTTGGGAAGGGAAGAAGAAGGAAGTAAAATAGATACAGAGGGCATACCAAAGGGTGGAGAAATGGAGACAAAAACTGATGGGAGTGAATCAAAAGTCACTACATGCTTCAGAAGAAGAAGGGGGAATAGAAGATGTACCTTCAGGTGCGAGCACCGTGTGATGCGATGATGGGAGCGGCTATGAAATAACTTCTTCCTATTGCTCTTCCACTCTCTCCTCAATATTCACGTTCTCCTCAACGTCCATGACCTCCACCTGAGAGCTCTCCAATGGCTGGTCTTCCCCTTGTTCTTGGATCATTGGAAATATTTGTGCAACCATCATTGGAACCTCTATCACTGGTGGAGGATCGACAACTATAGCCAAAACATCAAGAACCATAGGAACTACAGTGACTGAAAACTCAGTAGTAGAGGAGGAAATGGTGCTAGTCCTTGGCCTCTTCATCACTTTGGGAAATGGGATCGCATTTTGAATGTTTTGCTTTTCCAACGCGTGTGCCTCCTCAATTTTCTGCTTCATCCGCTGTGATCTTCAGCTAAAGATGTACTGCTATTCTTCCTCCTCTGAGATCTCTTCTTCGACTAACGAATATTAAAATTTGTCCCCACTTTTGCTGCTATTAGAATGATGGAAGCTTCGACGAAAAATATTGGTGAAAGCAATAGGTTGATAAGAATCAACAAACTCATCATAGGTGTCTGAAAATGCCTCATCCAACTTCAACCCGTAAGGAGTCATGGTCTTTCCTCGGTGGACCCTCATTATCCACTAGTTTGTAATTTTCTCTTCGGTCCATGAGGGCTCACTTTATTTTACCTGGCTAAACAACCTAGGAGGAGGAATCTGATTTTTATATCTTGTCAGATTATATTCAGCCTCCTGTTCGTAGCAGTCATGCCAAGGTGGAAGTATCATCATATCTTCAATATGCCAGTCCATGTCGGGCCCATAAAAATTATTTTGCTTCTTCTCAATATCGGGTCGTGGACAATAGTGAAATGACTTGGCTTTTATTATTTCCAAAAACTTACCCAATGGGTCATACCTCCATCATTGCGGTAGTTCTATCAGGCCCAAATCCTGCAACATCACTGTAAGCAACCGATTCTGCCCTACCTGGCTCACTTCTATACTGTCAAATTTGAATGACATATTATAGGTTGTTTTCTTACCATGCCCTACTCCATATACATCATTTACATAGTCTTATTGGTGCACCACCTCCATAGCAAAAATGTGCTCGATGGCAAAATATGGCAACAAAAATGGCTTACCTGTAAAGCCAAAAATTCTCACGACCATGCCTTGAGTGAGCAAAAAAATATCTCCTTTCTCTTCGATAACTACTACTTCTCTCAACTCTCGTGGCACTCTTTCACATGTACCACAAAGTAATTCTATGGCGGGTCCCAAAAATAAACTGTTAAAATTGTAAAATGACTCCCTATTTGACAAAGTGGAAGTCCACATATACACCGGTAGAAGTTCATCCCTCTCATCCATTTGTCTCACTATGATAAAAGGGAAGTGTTGTTGTAAATGGAAAAAGAAATACCATACCAGAAAAGAGGTATGTCTGAATGACATCTCTTCCCCAGTCTGCAACTTTTCCAACTAAAAATTTAATCTCCGAGAAATAAAATCGGCCCAATCAAAGAAAATCGGATTGGTGCCTTGCCTCATAGCCGACGGAGAGTAAAATTCAATCCGACAAATACATTGTGCTAGGGCCACCTGCCATTTATGAATAGTAGAGTCTGTAGGTAAACCCGCAACCCATGCCAACATGGAGTAAATATCTAAATTCTTGAATTTCGTGAGCGGCTTTGGCAAGTTTGGGAGCTACCCCATCGGTGGCTCCTTAATCAATTGTGTCTCCATGAATTGATGCATGGTTACTATGGAGACATATCTGTCCTCCTGCTCATGGGTATGCAATTTTTTGGAAATCACATAAGAAGGAGGCTTCAAACCACACATGAACGCTTCCCGCACTTCATCTGGGGTGATGGTAAAAAGTATTTCTCTCTTCGCATTCCTCATCGTCCTTGTGAATGGGTCGTAAAATTGAGCAATAAGTTGCACTAGCTCCGGACAAGGATGTACGGGTGGACACAAGTACCAAAATAACTATGAGTGATAGGGTACTATCAACAAGCTCTCTGATGTCAACCCTTGATTTACTACAACCTCCACATCCTGTCGCAATTTCTCTACACCCTTGTGGGTAATTACACAATCATCGATTTTTGCCATTGTGTCGGCATATGGGTCTAAATCAACATTTTCATTCCTTCGGGCCTTCTTGGATTTAGACCCTCCTTCTCTTTTCCTCGACCTCTTTGGCTCTACAACCTCTGTGGTCTCTTTGCTCCATTTTCCCATTATCTCCTCTCTGATAAATGCTCTAAATATCCTCTGAAAACTTTTGCAATGATAGTTCGAAAACACAATGGCGGTAAAAAAATTTGAAAAAATAAACTGTGGGCTTTTACCTGGTCCTTTATATAGAGTGCTCTCCCAACCATCGTAATAAATGCTAAATTCTCCTTGGGTGCTTTTGGAAGAACGTGTGTATTGATTCACTCGCCTGGCACTACTTCCAATGCTTTAATGGTATCACCTTTCATTCGCTACCAAATCATCCTTGGAAAGTGTGCCCTCCTTTGCCATGTAAGTTTATTGTAAAATGTGCCCTGGAAATCAAAGTTTTTTGGAAAAACAAATCAACCACCCGAAGCCAATAATATGTATTTCTGCTCCTCGGGAAAACAAAATCTTCCTCCTGCGCAAATCTGGGTGCACGTTCGAATTAAATGGCTTCAGAACATTCCTCGACCTGCATGCATGCTTTCCAATACCTACCACGCGTTCAGGGGCGAAACTTCTTCTGCAAGCGCGCTTCCGAAAAAGGAATGGGGCTGCAACGTTTTGAAATGCACTTATCTTCCTTATCTAGCTTCTCCCTTTCGCTCTGAAATGTCTTTGACTTGTTTGATAAATTTCCACAACGAACAATATTTCCTTAAAGCCCTATTCGTTTTGCTTTTTCGTCCGAATTAGAAAAACCTATTTTTTTAGGAAAACACAACCGCTTTTAGGGATTTTACTCCTTTTTAGTTTTTCTTCTCTTTTTTGAAAAGCACCTTTAATTAATATTTGAAATCCATTAGCCAACAAAACTAAGGCGTCAAAGCTTTTTACATTTTAAAATCTCGTCGCCCCACGCCAAGCGAAGATGTTTTTAATCACCTTGCATATTTATTTATTTATTTAATGCAGCGTATATTTTAAACAACGTGTTCACCCTAATTTTGGGTGAACGATCGTGTCGTCCTAGCTTTGGGGTGAACATGATTTTTGACGTCTTTAGTGCACGCTTTACCAATGCGTTCACCCTAGTCAGGGTAAACGATCGTTTCACCCCTTTCATGGGGTGAACATGATTTTGACTGCATTGATCGGGCACTTTTTCTTCTCCTTGATCATTTGCTATTAGAGGGGGCGCCTAAAGTCCTATGCTCCTCCCTTGGGTGAAAATGCCCAAAAAACCCCCTTTCATTTATCTCGATCATATTGGTGCTGGATATGGAGTGAAAACACTATTGCTTGTTTCTTCAAAGAGGGTCTCCTTGCTAGGAATCCTTTTGTAACGCCATCTCATTTAAGCCAAAGTATTTTAACATACAAATAAATTCGAAATGAAACTGATTTAAAAAGCAACACTTTTCTCTTTTTTTTTTTAAAAGCATAATAAAATGCTAACAAGAGAATATGTACATATTTACAAGATGGTACCTCTTTAAAATCAAATCATTGAATATAGGCCTTCAAATGAAGGCCATTCACTGGAATAGGAAGATCCCAACCCTCCATGTCATGAAGATGATATGCATTCACCGAATTCACTGTAGAAATCTAAAAAGGGCCTTCCCAGATTGCATCAAACTTGTGGTGTTTCCCTGGCTTGGCCTTATTTTCATTCCATTTGAGAACTAAATCTCCCACTTGAAACCTACGCTCAGTTGTTTTCTTTCCAAACCATTTCTTCATTTCTTTAGTGTGATCAGTGAATGCTTGATAAGCCTTTTCTCTGTCTTCCTCCAACTACAATAGTTGTGCCAACCTCGCACTCATCGGATCATATTCTTCATCTTCATCTTTAAATAACTGCAATGTTTGGAGCACTGGAAGCTCAATGTGAGTAGGCAAGATTGCTTCTTTCCCATACACCAAAGCATACGGAGAAGTTTTAATAGATTTTTTCATGGATATACGGTCTACCCAAAGAGCCTGATTCAACAATAGGTGCCAACTCCTTTTATTATTTCCGAGTGTCCTTTTTAAAATTCTCGACAAGTTTTTATTGGTAGATTCGGCCAAGCCATTCCCTTGCGGGTAGTAATTGGATGACGTCTTGAGATAAATTCCATACTTGCTAGTGAATTCAGTAATCTTGGCCCCAATGAATGAAGTTCCATTATCTATCACAATAGAATCTGGGACACCAAAACGTGTGATGAGTCCTTCCAAGAAAGAGATGATAGTTTCCTGATCTACCTTTTTGGTAGGAATAGCCTCTGCCCACCTAGTGAAATAATCAGTTGTCGTTAAAATGTATTTATGTTCTATGAAGGAATGTGGATCAATGACTCCAATGAAGTCAAGACCCCATTGTTGAAAGGGTGCTTCTACTTGAATTGGGTGTAAGGGCAATGCTCCTTTCCTGGTCCTACCAACATACCATTGATAGTTATCATAGTGTTGACTTACTTTATGAGCATCGATGAATAGAGTAGGCCAAAAGTAACTAGCTCGGATGATTTTCAAAGCCATAGGCCTTCCTGCATAATGGCCACCAGAGAGACCAAAATGAAATTCTTCTAATATTTTCTCCTTTTTTGACTCCTTCACACATCTGAGGAGAACTCCATCAATATTCTTATGAAATAACCCATTAGGCAACAGAACATATTTGAGTGCTTGCAACCTGAACCTCCAATGTTGTGAAGCATCAAGGTGTGGTGGACACTTCCCAAAAGTAAAGAAGTCAATAAGCTCCTCTGTCCAGTCATGATTACTCGTAGTATGATTTACACAAATACTTTCACCAACCTCTTCTTCTTGCATCATATCCAATGATTTTGATGTTGCACTTTTGGCCAATTCTTGACAGAGAGCTCATCCATGAACTAGCTTTTTCGATCAGATCTCCATGTCATATTCTTGAATTTTTGAGACCCAACCTGCTCTTTTGTCGCCTAGTTCTCCCTAGAGAATGAAGTTTTGGACATCTGGATGTATAACATAAATGACCATTTTACTCTGTGAGATAAAGTGTTGGAACTTCTTCAAAGATTTCATCACCGTGTACACCTATTTTTCAATGAAATTATATTTCTCTTGGTGAGGTGCAATGACTTGGCTCAGAAAGGCAATCGGCTTTTCATCTCCATCTTCTTGCTTCTACATCAAAACTATAGCATAACTCTCTTGCTCACCCACTGCATAGAGGATGAAGTCCTTTGAATAATCAGGATTGATCAAAACTGGAGCTTGGGTGATTCTTTCCTTGATCTCCTAAAAATATCATCTTCTAGCCTCTGTCCATTTAAATTCGACATTCTTCTTTAAGAGCTCAGTCATGGGTTTCACCACTTGAGCAAAGTCAACAATAAATTTTTGAATGAAATTAATCTGATCGAAGAAATATTGTAGGTCCTTTTTGTTGGTTGGCAATGGCAGCTTCAGGAGTACTTCAACTCTTGTAGGATCAATAGCTAATCCTTCTTGTGAGATCACATGACCCAATAATTTCCCTTCTTTGATAGCAAATATTGACTTCTTCAGATTTATAGAAATCCTAAACTCACAACATTTTTTGAACACCTACCTCAAATGAAAAATGTGGTCTTCTCTACGATGTGAAAACATAGTCATATCATCAAGATAGATTACAATAATTCTATTCAATAACTCATCAAAAGTGATGTCCATGGCCCTCTGAAAGGTAGCACCAACATTTGAGAGACCAAATGGCATCCTTTGATAGGCAAATGTGCCCCACTTGGTAGTGAACGTCATTTTATGTTGGTCTTCATCTTTCACCCATATCTGGTTATAACTAGAGAAACCATCCAATAATGAAAATCTCTATGCACCGACAACCACATGAAGGATTTGATCAATATGCGGTAGAGGGTAATGATATTTTAGTGACACCTGGTTCAGGTTTCAAAAATCAACGCATAATCGAATGTCTCCATTCTTCTTCTGTACTGGCACTAGGTTCGCCACCCATGTTGAGTGCTTAATTGGGTATATTATCTTTACTTCCAGCATATTTAATAATTTTGCCTTCATGAGCACTTCTATCTTAGGATTAACAGGTCACTGTTTCTACCAAAAAGGTTTTACCCCCTCCTACAACTCGATGGTATGCTGAATTACGTTCTTGTCATATCCCTTCAAATCTTGATAGCTCCATGCAACGATGTTAGGGTACTCATAACACAAGTTCTTGATATCTTCTAATTCCTCTGGCATGCAATCAGTTCCAATTTTGATAATCTTCTCAGGTTCTAACTGCAACTCCTTATACTCCTTCACATCCACCTTGATCCTATGCTTCTCAACCCTATCATTTTGATCAAATAAAATTTCGAGAGAAATCAGTCCCCTTGGAATGTGATTGTTCTTCAATTGTATCATCCCCTCCATCTCTTCTTCGACAAGCATTCTATCATCTATGCTTGCAGCTTCCTTAATAAAAAAATTGACTATTTTCTCATCATTGTCGAACACTTGCCAATAGATGTTCTTTTCAGGGACTGAGGGTCTATAGATCACCCTAATAGTCTTGGGCTTTCTGACTACTTGCTCCACAGGAGAATAATTTGCACCAAGAGAAGCCAAAACATCTGCATGTTTGTTCCACTCTCGAGAAATTGCTTGAATGTTCAAGGTTATGAAGGACTCAAAAAAATCCCACACTTTGTTTTGATAGGCTTTTAGGTAATGTTGCTTGGACACATATTAATTTTGGTCTGATTGACAATAAGCTTAGAGTCACCAAAAATTTGCAATTGTTTAATGCCCAACTTTTTAGCCTTTCTTAATCTGAGGCATAATGCTTCATATTCGGCTATGTTATTGGTGCAACTCCAAGTCAATCTATAAGAATAAGTCTTCTGTAACCCCATAGGGGAAATCAAAACAATACCGGCCCCTACACCATTCTTGCACCTAGCACCATCAAAATATAGCTTCCATAATTGATCTACAATAGGGTTTGGGGAATCAGGGACTTTTCTTTCAATCTGCTCAGGCTTGGTTATCGTATAACAACCAATGTCTATTTCAATCATTGCATTAAAATCCATGAGTGAGAATTCATCCTCAAGGTGAAGTTCACCAAGCGCTTCTTCCATCAAGTCAACTTCTTCTAATTCTTCAGTCATCATATTAACTACGCCTAGAGATTTTTCTTCTTCCTCCAACTTCTCAATATGAAAAGTCGATGGCTTTTCATTATAAATGCGAATTCTCTTTCCTTTAAATAGAATTTCTAAATGCGAGTAGTCCAAGGAAAGGTATCCTCCCAATTTTGCTATGAACTCCCTTGAGAGGCACATGCTAAAGTATGGCTCCAGGTCAACCACCACTACTTCTTGGATAACAGTAATTTGCAGCATGCTATGTAGAACGATGGGGATATCTTTGATTACTCCCACCATCTTGACCAGAGTCCCATCCAACTATAATACTCCTGGGCTACTTCTTGTGTATTCCATTCCCATTACTTTGCATACTGCCTTTGGCATGATAGTAGTCGCAGCACCGGAATCTATCATACAATTGTGTACAATCCATCCCTCCATTCTGAGTGACAAATAGAATGGGGGTGGCCTATTCTTTCTAGTGGTTAAAGTTGGCAGTGTCTGTGCCAATATTGTCTGAGAAGGATTTTTATTTCGATATTTTGCAGTCTTAAGAGACTCTTGCAGCAGGTCCACTTGTCCGGGCAACTGTAGTGCATCGTATAAGCTCACTTTTGTAGGTATCTTCTTCATTTCTTCCACAATGTTATAATTTGAAATAGTCAGAGCCTTTTCTTCTACAACCCACTCGTACTTATCTCGGTACTACTGAGTAGCTTCCACCCTTTATCTCTTTGTCAATGATGGATATTTGAGGCGTTCCTTGGCCTGTTCCTTTGTCTCATTTTGCGTTTGGGCAGCTACTGCAGGTTGTGAAGTCGATGCCTTTATTTGTGACTTCTCTTGAGCTTGCTTAGGTAGTAGATCTTTCAACAAGACAGAATCCTACTACTTAGCCATTGTACTAGGTGCCTTCACAGGTGGTTGCACTTTTTCATTTTGCACCTTTGGTTTCGTAGGCACCTTCAAAGGTTCCAACTCAGCTAGATCTACAGTTACTGGCTTCTTTTCGGATCTCGTGAGAACCAAAACTTGCTCCAAGGATGGCACCATAAAATTGTGATCAACCTCCATTATCATGTTGACTTGGCCACCAATAGAACTTTCTGCTAGCGTTTGTACATAGTTCAGGTGGACCATGCAGGTTTCTTCTCCATGAGGATCATTACAAGTAGAGCACCAATACACCTTTTTGGATGTGCTAGTTTGTTCATTTTCTAACATTATTGTGCTCCTCTTAGGGCCCTTACTAGTAGATGCTTGCTCTCGAGTAATTGGTGGAGTTTGAAATCTCCTCAATCAAAATTCAGCCTCATATTGCTTCTTCCTTACCATTGTAAGCTCTTTTGATATTGTCCTTAAGGTTGAGTTATTAGATTTCACTTCCTGTAACAACACCGTGTATGGATCAGGATTGGAAGGTGTAGGAGGTATCGGTAAAGGTAGAGGTGTTGGTGGTGCAGGCAATGGTAGTGGAATTGGTGGTATGGGTAATGTTGGGAAAGGAATGGGTGCTAGAAATTATGGCATTGACTGAGCGGGTAACTATAGAAAGCTTGGAGTAGGAAGTTGTGGGATAGGAATCAGAGTAATTTGAGGTGGACCCAAGCTCCATGAGGGAACTGGGTACATAGAAGGCATGGGATGCAAAAACGCACTTGAATACAAATACTGTGGAAGATCAAGAAGAATAGGTATCATATTTTTTGGAGGGAGCTTACCTATGATGATCAAGTCAAATTCAGCTTTTTAGGCTTGCGTATACAGATCGGGAAAGGTATTCACATTGGTTTACTGAATAGCCATGCCAATGTTACTGTTGAATATACCAAGGTAATAGAATGTAGCTTATTTGTTCATGGGCCATAAACCATTGGGAACTCTTTGCCAACTTCGGGTGAACCTGACGTTGAAATCAACTATCTCCTCTTGCGGATGTCTTTGGATCATTGTGAACTGATGCAACAAGGAGAATGGGTCGTCTTGTTCATGGAAATTCTTGATCAATAATTCTGCCAATTGATCCCATGTGTCGATGGTAGAAGGCAACAAGGACTAGTACTAGTATAACAACTTTCCTCTTAATGATAATACTAGCAATCTTACCATTATGTCTTCATCAGTTATGCCATGGATTGTAGCCAAAGAAGCTACATCTTGAATATGCTCATAGGTAATTTTTCTAGTACCATCATAGGTCGACAAAGCCTTCAAAGTTGCTTGAGGCACTGGATTTTGTGCTTGTAAATTCAAGGCTCCTGAGCTATTCCATGTTGGGAATTGTCTTGGAGGCTGTTGCTACTGTGGTGGTGGGTTTTGAGCCATGTGAACTGGTGTATGTGGTTGAGCCTAAGGAACGCTAGTAGTAGTACTAACCAGACTTGTAGGAGCAGAAAACACACCAACTAATCATGAGGATGATACTAATGATGTATGAGATGTATGAGGTAAGGATGATGTACAATGTAAAGTGACTAGTTGAGGATGTTCTCCTAACATTTGGGTATCAAGTTCGTAGAACTCAATAGGATTTTTGGGATTTTTGGCCTTTGATATCGTAATCATGAAGCACAACTTTTACCATCTTCATGTTTGGAGGTTTTTGGGTATAATCGAGTCACCAAATGTTCTAACTATACAACACGAAGGTGAACATCAAACCTTGATACTATTGAAAGTGGAACTTTTGGGGTCCCACCGGGCGTGCCAAAAACTGTTGGTCAAATATCTACCTAATCAACAAAACTATATTTGTGCACCCTAGACATGGCCAACATTGAATGACTGGAGGAAAGGAATGTCCTCCGTGCCAATATCCAGAGAGGGCTGGCTCCCAAGCTAAATCCTACATGGGTTAAAGACTAGAGTTGCAGGAAAGAAATTAGAAATTGTAGAAAGAGATGGGAAATATAGCCACAGGTCGAAGGTGTAGGATTTGGGGCAGACTAACAATAGGAAATTCACCCAAGCATGAAATAGCATGTAATAAAAGAGAAGCAACAGAATTCACTTGTAACCTTGCAGAGACAACCTCCAGAATAACACTCCAACACTCACTCCCTCACCAGCAATATTTAAATTCAGATGCAAAATTCAAATTCAACAACAAATAAGGAACATGAGCGTAAAATAGAAATGTATGAATACAGAAGGAAATCACACACAAGATCACTTGCAAATTCAGAAGCCTTGTATCTTCTATTGATGCAGAGAACTTGAGAAGTTTTCTCACAAAATGTCTAACCTCCTTTTTACAATGAATATTGAGTAGTATTTATAGAGGATTTCACCTCTTTCATTAAATGCACATGGAGACAGGATGTTCATAGATCAGAGACCACTATGAGAAAATTCTTCCTTGGAAATATTGAAAATACATCCTCTTGAAATAGTGATCCAACTTCTCTGGAAGTTTCCCCATGAAATCTGCATTTTTGGATTCGATGCACAGATATTTATAAGGCTTAGCTGTTGACTGGAGATATTGGCCATCTTGAAAACACACCCTTGCTTTAGAAATTATGAAAATTGTATTACATATTTAATGTGGCTGCATTTATTACTTGAGATCTTACAATTCGAGTTACTCCTTGCCCCGATCATTAAATATCTTTTATTGAATTGCCCTAAGTGCCTTTAAACCCATGGTGACATTGATAGCCCCTTTAAACTAATTAGGATAGTGAGCGAATGCACATTTACTTATTCTAGATCACGCACTAGAGGAGAATACGCCTTTATAAATTTAATGGGTCACTTCTTCCTTTAGCCATGACAACATTTCTTCCTTTTATTCTAGGTGTGAAACTAAACATCTATGCTTTTTTTTCCTTTTGAAATCACGTTCGCCCCCAAAAGGGGTGACGGATATAGTCACTTTCCCATTGGGGTGAACGCGATGTTGAATTTTCAACGTCACATTTTCCTTAGCGCATTCACCCAAACACGTTCGCTCTATTCTATTTTTGGCAGCGTGTTCGTGTGACTTCATTTTTTAGAGGACGTTCACCCATGGGAGAGGCGAATGAAGTGTTCGCCCATGGGAGAGGCGAACGAAGCGTTCACTCATGGGAGAGGCGAATGAAGTGTTCGCCCCTCAACCTGGGTGAATGCAATGTCGATCCATATTTTTTGCATGTGCCATTGACTTTGTTTTACGTCGCACTTATAAAACATTCGCCCAAAAGTGGGGCGAATGGAGCTTTCGCCCCAACTTTGGGATGAACGCACTCCTTAATCGAAATTGTTTTCTTTGTAAAAATTGAGTGCATCATTTTAATTTGAAAATACATATATCCCAAAGTGGGACGAACGAAGTCTTTGCCCCATCTTTGGGGCGAACACGATTCTCCAATATTTAACTTTGAGTGCTTTCATATATTTTAATGTTTCACCATTTTAATGTCTTGTTCTCTCTCCTTTTACAGTGTGCAGGGCTTTCTGCTCAGGGTGAACGCATCTTCATGTTGCAATGCAGTTTTCATCTCCATACTTAGTCTTCATGCACCATTTCTCAGCATATTTATAGATAAAGTGAACTCAAGTCTCCAATATAGTTTTCTAGCCTTTTTCCATTAAACATTCATTACTTCTAAGCTGAAAGAGTGTATATACAAACAAATATAGAAAAATAAAACAACTACAACATATAAATTCGGCCAAAATATTATATTTGGATTAACATATTTTGTCGTATTACAATCAAAATGCTCCAGTAAAATAAGATCAAAATCCCAATGTGGTAGAGTGTAAAATTGCCAACACTATCTCATTGAATCTATCAAGGAATCTACCAAGCACACCACTAATCTATTGCTTAGTTGTAGACAGGTAAGAAAAGTAGAAAATCAAGCACAAGCACTTGCCCTCATATTCATTCACCCACAACATAAGCAATCTTCAACTCAAGCTTCTAAGTCCACTAGACCCAAAGCACTTGATAACATATTGTAAAAATATAAAAGTGTTTTTCAAGAACCCACTTCTTTGCCACCAAAGAGGGCCATTAATCACAACATTGATATCATTCCAACAAAACCTCTATCTAATACACCCATGTACAACCAATAACTTTTGCAATATGATGAAATTAAGAAGCAAAGACCTGTTAGATAAAGGGTTCATCAAACCCAAAATTTCTCCTTGTGCCTCTCCTATTCTTCTAGTTCTTAAGAAGGATGGTACTTGGTGTATTTACATTGATTTTCAAGCACTCAACAAAATCACTATAAAAAATACATATCAACTCCCTCAAATTGATGATCTCTTAGACCAACTTTAAGGTGCTAAGTTTTTCACTAAGATATATCTTATGAGTGGCTATCATCAGGTCTAGATTCAAGCTAAAGATACATGGAAAACTATTTTCAAAATGAATATGGGTCTTTTTTAGTGGCTTATTATGCCCTTTGGCCTCACTAATGCTCTTGATACTTTCATGAGGCCAATGAATGAAGTTTTTAGAGAGTGCTTGGATAGATATGTCATTATCTATCTTTATGATATTCTTATATTTTATCCTACATGGCAGACACACTTGGAGCATATTGAGCATGTTCTTTTCCTTCTACAACAACATAAATTGTATGCTAATTTGCCTAAGTGTCCTTTTGGGTAAACTTCTATTTTCTACCTTGGCTTCATTATCAATGAGCAAGGTATTCAGGTGGATCCTCTCAAAGTAATAGTCCTCCTTAATTGGCCTACTCCCACTAATACCATTGAGTTACGGAGTTTCCTTGGCCTAGCCAACTT
This sequence comes from Wollemia nobilis, assembly GCA_028583015.1. Classification (NCBI taxonomy): domain Eukaryota; kingdom Viridiplantae; phylum Streptophyta; class Pinopsida; order Araucariales; family Araucariaceae; genus Wollemia; species Wollemia nobilis. Next base: position 7,640,437 of record JAQPPZ010016995.1, on the reverse strand, counting down.
CTACCGTAAGTTTATTCCAAAATTTTCCACCATTGCTACTCCTTTGCATACCTTGACTAAGGTAAAATATATCTTCCATTGGAATTCTACTCATAAAGATAAGATTTTTTCTGTTCCTATTTTAGTCATCCCTAACCTTAGACAACCTTTTGAGATTGAAACCGATGCTTCTCAATTTGCCCTTGGTGCTGTCATTAAAAAAATGGTCATCCTATTGCTTATCATTCAGAGTCCTTTTCTCTAGCCAAGAAAAATTATTCCACATATGATAAGGAACTTTATGTCTTATTCCAAACCATAAAATATTGACGTTATTATCTCTTAGGCAAAGAAACCATTTTACATACCGATCATTTTCCTTTATAGTTCCTTCAATCACAAAATAAGATCCAATAAGCTCACCACATGAAATGGACCTCTTACCTTAAAAAATTTCACCTAGTCTTCAAGTATAAAAAGGGTGGTAAAATTTTTGTGGCTGATTGTCTAAGTCATCCTCCTTCATCTCATGCCTTAACTATTGTCACTACCTCACACTTGGGTTTTTAGTCTTGGCCTTCTGAGTATCCTCATGACCATGACTTTGCACAAGTTTACCAGCATCTTCAACATCCTTCCTCCTCCAACTTGACCCCTTTTCAAGACTATCATATTAAGGAGGGTTTGCTTTATCGCTTGGAAAAAATTTGTGTACCCCGTGAGCACCGACCATCCCTTCTGAAGGAGGCACATTATACCATCTATGGTGGATATTTTGGAAAATATAAGACTCTCCATCACTTATAGAAATTATTCCACTAGCCCTGTTGGGTATTTTTCCATCATCCTTAAGATAAGTTGTCACACTACAGGAAAACCTACTGCCAACAAGCAACTACAGGCTCTGGTCGACCTGCCTATTTAACTTGGGAATAGAGTTATTTAATATTTTATAGACAGACCAAGTATGGTAAGAATACCCTTGAGGTGAGCTTAAGTTCTTTAAGTTCATGCTCTTCCAGATTTATGGTGATGAATTAACAATTATAAATTTTGACCAAGCTAAAATAATAACAATTCTAATATGCCTTATGTATGACCGGTGCTTTAATCCTTTGGGCTATTATAGCAAGATTTAATAACAATTCAATGAAAATAGAAAGAAAGAGAGAAGAGATAATCGGTGCAATTACATTCATTTGAATATCGTAATAAAATGTAACAATTGACCAATGAAAGAAGCGTTCACTATGCGTTCAAATAATGTAACCCATAATGAAGACACACAAAACTAAACATAGAAAAATAATAGGAAAGAAGCCCAAAATTGTATTAATATTGAAAAATATTACATGAAGATTTGGCATGGAATTACCATTTAACTCTTAGAATGATTAATACAATAAAGATCCTCGCTCGAATATCGTAACAAGGACCTTTTACTCTCCTGTTAAAACATCATAACAGTTGAGTCTCTAGACCTCTAACTCAATAGTCTAGAAATAATCTCAGCTTCTTGGGAACTTTCCTATCAAAAACCTGCACAACAATGGGAAGAATGAGGGGATGGAAAAGAAGAAAAGAAACAAAGGAAATACAACAACAAAGAACAGACACTCGAGTATACCTCTTAGCAAAAATATTCTATGTCAAAGCTCGATCCTTATTCTTGCTGTGGATGTCCTTATAGCTGTGACAACTCTGTAACTGCCTGAACTGCTCTCATCTAGACCGTCCACCTGGTGCTATCTCCTGCCTTGTCATTGACTGGGTACTATATAGTTTGTTATTTTAAGTGCCTCAAAAATATGTTATCAAAATTGGTCGAAGCCCAACCTAGTTGTTACCACCTTCTATTTACTGCTTGTGGCTTTATTTACTTGTTTTGAAGTGAGCTCTCGAGTATCTTCTCATATATTTATCACTATGACCTGATGCTCATTTATCAAGAAGATACTGGAATTTAGATGTATTATCTTAGAGTTGGGGTTTTCTCCAACTACATGAGGGCTTGCCTTGGGATGCAAGGAAGCAAGGGTTCATTACAAAAACATGATGAATCAGGTCCTCCATAATTGGAAGTACAGGAGTTAAGGAAACTCCCAACAATATGGTACTTCCATAACTATACTCCATCAAAGTGAAAATACACTAACTATATTCCATTTGAGCATGAGAGTTTGTTGCAGATGGTCTTCCATTTTGTGCCTCTTGTTTCTTCTACAGTCAGTGACATGAGTTTTCTGGATGTGCATAACTCTTTTTTTGTATCTCACTAACAACACACTTCGACCCATCTCTGAACTATAGCTTGGATTCTAGAATGGGTGTCGTTCTATATAAAGGAGGAGTTGGTCATGGATTATTTCATCAGTTGATGACATGTGAACATATCCTATTGATCCAAGAATAATTTGGTTTACTTCAACCTAATGGTTTTGTCTTAGTCCGATCGTCCATTATCATTATGTGATTTACAAGCTAGCTCTTTGTTTATTCGGCATATGAGGACTTACATCCTTCTAATATCCTTGTTCATGCAATACGAAGAGTCCAAAGATTTTTTGACTTAGCCAAACCTATCCTTTAATTGGTTTTCTTATTTTATATCACCACCACACTCTTTGTTAGCGAATAATCCTGTCATGGTTTATTTTCCTTCTTCGGTAATTATGCATAATCAGGTCACAAGCGTAGAGTCTGCACTCGTGCAACTTTTCAATTGGCATTCAACTGTATTAGTCATGGTCACTTTTGATGTAATGATGATCCTCTTCAAGTGATGGTTCCCTCAAGTGTGCATGCTATCGATTGATTGACGCATGTTGTTTAGTACCACCTTGCGTAGATGTCCGTGACTACCGATCGTTGTCTGAGTAACAAATGATTTTATTTGTTTGAATTTTGAAATTTTTTTATTGATCCTTTTTGGTGATTAGGGATGGTACTTTGCTTGGTTGAGACTCAATCGATAAATTTGGAGCGTTCTCTCTTCAACCAGTTGATTCTTGTTGAATGTGTGTTTTTGGCTGTGGATCTATTTGGTTTTGCATAGATAAAGATTTTGGACGCTGGATGCCATGATTCAACCTAAAGGCTTAGAGTAATTTCGCATGTGCTACATTTAAAAACTTGTGATAGCCTTTATCAAGGATGTCAGTTCATGATAATAATATTTTAATTAATATTTTATGAATGTGAAAATAAATGCTGGCATACCTTAATATTCATTTATTTTACCTCTGATCGCCTCGATAGATCTTCGCCATTGATTTCATTCAGCCAATGATATTCTAATGGTTGGGAGGTGTTTGACCATTGTTATTTAATGTTTGTATTCATTTGATCAAAAAAATTTCAACGATTGTGCTTTGACCAGATCATTACTATGGTCGATCGATCCTTACAATTATTTGGTCGATGAATGATTTTCTTTGATTGAGCAGTATTCTTGTTTGGTGCTGGTCGACCAAATTATGTCATCCGTCAACCAAAACATTTATTGACCATTTGATTTTTGGTTGACCTTTAATCTATTTTTTGTCAACGACATATTTTTATCGAGCAAGATGCTTTCTATTTGATTGATCTATTATTGTGGTTAGCTGAAAAAATCATTACCTTCACAGTCGGTTGATTGGTTAGTCAGTCACTGTTTATTACTCATCGATCGAACTATTTTCTACCTTCGATTGTTGTTTTATTCTTGTCGATAAAAATTAGTTGTTTAATGAATCGAATTCGATCGATCGAAAAACTTTCGGTAGCAACTTTCTTTTTATCAACCGACTTAAGATTATGCATTCACTTTAGCTTTGGTTGCTCGAACTAAGTGGTCGACCAAAATTTTTTTATCGATGGATGAAATGTTTCTTGCTCGTAAACCTGTCAGCTTTTGTCATGGGCATCGATCGAAAATATTTTGAAATGATCTTAGGTTCAACCGATCACTCTTTGCTATCGAAAAAAAAAAAGTCTTTCTGCTTAGTCTTTGACAATTTCTATTTTTGATAGTCATTTTCTGTCGGTTGGCCGAAGGATGGATTACATCATTTTGCTACTCGACCGATTGGGTCAAAAAGCGATGATATTTTGAAAAGAGCAGGTTGGAAGCCCCTCAAGTTTTTTTAATTTAGAAGGAAAATTTGAATTACTTAAGAGTCAAATATGGCCATGGTGATAGAAACATTATCTTAGGTATTTTGAAGGCATTGGATGAGAATTTTTTGAGATGATTAATTAAAATTTACTTCCATATTAACATATCATAAAACATGTACCTTATTCAAGACCGTCATTTTTTTTTAAATTGTGGGTACATTCATGTTGCATTAATTTTGGTTACAACATAGGCTCTAATTGGGACATATGGTGAAAACATGAGGTATTTGAGGACTCTATAATCTCTGGTTATTGATATGGTTTTAGATGAAAGAACTATGACCTTTATTTACCATGTAAAAACTGCAAAAAGCAGAGTAACAAACAAAGCATTAAACCAGTCTAAAAAGAGAGAAATATTTAATCAAAATAAAATAAGATATTATGATGTTAAAAGTAAATGAACCTTTCACTCTTGAAGGTTAGATGTTCTAGTAATATTTTTAAGGCGGTTTTGAACAAAATCGATTGGGAATAACTACCACATCAAACCTGGGCTCAGGGTGTGTGCTTGTGTGTTCTTTCATTACTTTCTCAGATCAGATAGAAATTTTATCAGCTTGGAAGGAGTTAGAACTATTAATGATTTCACTCTTTTTAAATATTTTCACCTTGTCATTGCTCCACTGCCAATCAAGCATTTATAGCTTCAGTGGAGGTGAACTTGATCCCTTGGACCTCTATAACCTCGGTAGAGGTTATCCAAATAGCCCTAAGCACTTGCTCTATTTGCTTTATTGAGATTTTTCTTCTTTTAGGAAGGATTTTGATAAATTGCAAAGTTGTTCAGAGTGTGCTTTTTGGGTTAAAGACCTGTAAGGCTATAGTATTGAGTGTAATTGTATTTAGCCCAACTGCCTTACCAAGGTTTATTAGATTCCATGATTTCTAGAATTACTCTTGGGATCATGATATTTTATGGCTTTGGCCTGAGGTGTCAACATTTCCAATTTTCTTCTATTGTATTCCAACCTTTACGAGATGCTTACTAGAACTCTACTTTATGGGTTTTGTCAGTTCATCCGTATTCAATCCCAAATTCCCTTATTTCAACTTGTTGGTCACAAATCTGCCTAAGTACAAGATATTATCACTTGTGTGCCCTAGACTCGACCAACATTGAAAGGCCAAGGGAAAGAGAAAATTCCTTCGGACCGATCTCCAGAGAGGGCTGGTTCCCTTACTAAATCCTACACTGTTGAAGACTAGAGTTGCGGGAAAGAAACTGAAAATAATGGAAAGAAAGGGAAATATGGCCACAGGCCAAAGGTGTAAGATTGGGGAAATATTAACAACAGGAATTCCACTCAAGCATATAAATAGCATATAATAAAAGAAAGCAACAAAATTTACTTACAACCTTGCAAATATAACCTCTAGGATTGCATTCCAAAACTCACTTCCTCACCAACAATATTCAAACTCAGATGCAGAATTTAAATTTCAATAGCAGATAAGAAATACAAGCATAAAAGAGAAATGCATAAAATAGAAGGAAATCACACATAAAGTCACTTGCAAAATCAGAAGCCAAATATCTCTTATTTACGTAGAGAACTTGATAAGTTTTTCTGCAAAATGTCTCTCCTCCTTTACAATGGAAATTTGATTAGTATTTATAGAGGTTTTCACCTCTTTCATTAAATACATGTGGAGGCAAGGTGTCAGCCATCCAGACACCAATAGCAACAACTCTCTCCTCGACAACAACAATGAACCAATGAGCAAATGCCAAATAAAATATCTACTAATTTTATCACATGGCATATCAGGCTTCATTAGGAATCAATGATCTGATTTCAATCTCTATGGTGGCACCTTAGAAATGCATACCCACGAAGTAGTCGGTTCCTCAAAAATGAACAATATCACACTGGAATCAATAGTGTCATACTTAAACCTAACATTTTTAGCAATAATATTGCCATAGGAATTAACTTTATCAATATTAATCCTTTTTCAAAGAAGATTTGCATTTAAAACATGAAATTTCACTCAAAATGGACCTTTATCTTCAATTCGCCAAGTTACGTCTGAAACAAGCTTTTACTTGGAATGTGCACTTAATACTTTTATCCTGCGTAAAATGAAATTTTACCCCAATATTTGTCCTTTTATTCTGACTTCATCTAGGAAAATATTCTACTACCATAAGTGGGACCAATCTTGGAAATTTGATTTCTTTGAGAATTAATGAGAACAAAACTACTGGAAAGTGAAAAGGCATTTCGGAGAACGAAAAGGCATTTCGGAGAGCAAAAAAGCCATTTCGGACAAAAAACATTTTGGAGAACTAAAAAGCATTTTACTTGAATTGCACTTGAAATTACACCCATCGAAAATTTTAAAAAAAATGTTCAATGTGTGAAAACACTCAAAAGCATTTGTAAGTTTTACTGGCCAATTTCAAATAAAGTTTACAACAAAATTTCAATGTGGTAAAAATGCCAACATTTTTGGTGGCTCGTAGGGTATTCAGCTCACTTGAATTCAATCGATCCTAGGCCTTTATTCATTGGGTGCAAAGTCCCCACTATCAGTTGCATCTGATGGTCGGCTACTGGTACCATCTTCGTCCTATTTTTTGAGATGTGTCATTATGGATTCATACATTGCAACTGCATCTGCCCATGCATCTATGGTAATCGCCTCACGAGCTTTGAGTGTACCCACAAGATATTGAAAAGTCTCAACCTTTTCTAGATCAATATATTTGGCCCTTTGGCTGAGCTCTAGTAATCTAGACTCAATGTGAATAAACTTTCTTATCAATGGCAGTACATGCTCTTCAGTGATGGGCTCCTCCAAGTTATCAATATCTGAGGTATCATCCATGAAAACAACCCATAATGCATCTAGGTCTTTCTTCGCCAAAATATTCCCCTGATCATCAACAAAGCTAGGGAAACCATTAGCTGCGATGGTTTCAAAGTGATCCAAGGAAATGCGCCTCTCATGCTCAAATGTCTCCTGCAGTCTTAGGGCTTCTTTAAGCAGTTCCATCTTGGAGAAAAAAATGTGCAAGGTGATCTTGGCACTTGCCCAATTATGGGCTATTTCACTCATTAGACGAAACCAAAAATCCACTTGAGTCATTGACTGGATCTTCATGGCCATTTCTAACTTTGGCTCTAAATATTGCTCTATGTTGTCCACTATAGGCCCACCATATGAAACAACTGCCTGTACCTCCTGAAGAAACATGAGAACTAATGTAGCCTTGGTTGCCATCTTCCTACAATCATTCAACAATTGACTGCGAGCTTCTTTAATTTTATCCTTGGTGAGGGTCACGGATTGCATTGCTTTTATCGCCAACTAATTCTGCAAGTTCTGAAGCTAGTCCTACAAGGCTTGGATCTTCAATTGTGCTTCTTGCTCTGTTGTCTAGAATTGAGAAGTGTTATCTCATGATTTCACCCTCCAAATGCATTTCCTATTGCTGCCACTATTGAGATTTAGACTATGCAGTATCCAGTTTGGCCTTTTGTGCTTCCAAGGCCTCCTCTAGCTCCTTGATATTTGCTTCAGCCTGGATGAAACAATCCTTATAATGCTTAGCTTGCAGGTAAATTGAACTTGATGCCACTTGTATGGTACCCATTTGCTCTATTGGATCCATCTTTGTGAGGTCCTCGGTGACTACTTGGTAGGAATAGTCAGTGGGTACCATTTATCCTTGAGGTTCTGAACCTGAGGAACCATTTTCACTGTGTGCATCTCCATTGCCGCTAGATCAAAAGTTACTTTCTTCATTGGTTTTACCATGGCTAGCGCATCCTTTCTCTTATGATTCTTCAACCATCTTGATGAACTTTGTCATGCCCTACTGATTTTTTCTGCTATCGGGCGCTCAGGTAGCAACTCCATCTCAAAAGCTAGCGGCTCCTATACTGCAAAAATTGGGGAAGACAGGAAAAGGGCTTGTTGAGGATTTGATTCAACCATAGGGATGGAAGTGGAGGGTGCTTCAACCATGCTTACTCGAAGAGGGGCTTGTGTGGTTATAGAAGTAATAGGATGAGAAGGCATGGAAGATGAAATGGAGGGTAATGGAAGGGAAAATGGATTTGGGGTGGATGCGAATGAACTGAAGGAAAGAGAAAAGGATGAAATGGGTGAAACTAGGGAAGCACTAGTGACCTATGACTGTGGGATAGAAATGGGAATGGAAGAGGTAGATGTAGCAACTGGAGGTGAAGTAGACATGGGAACTGTAGATGAAAAGATAGTGGTCACCAAATGCTTGTTAGAAAGAGAAGAAGAAATAAAATGCATACCTGTGGGCTCTAACATCATTTGAGCCGATGGTGAATGTTGTTGTGCCACAATATTGTCCTCTCCTTCTGATCTTGCCTTCTCCACATTTGGATTTACTGTTATCACCATTGGAACTGATTGTCCCAACTGAGCCAAAGAAGATATATCCAAAGAAACAATTGGCTCAATTGTTGGTGAAGGAAGCGATTTGGTGCTCAGCATAGAAAGGGCTCCACTCCTGGGTTTCTTCACTATGTTAGGGAAAGGGACTCTCATAGCTACACTTCTCTTCTTTTATGGAAGTTTCTCCTCTAGAATAAATTGCTCTTCTACTTCATCTTCAATAGTTATCCCCTCTTCTTTTGATGCCTCCTCTTGTCTCGTTATATCTTCTGGACTGCTAATACTTCTAGGCACTAAATCAGCAAGGGAGAGGGGCTGGTACTTTTCATACTGTTCATCATAGATCATTGAAAATGCATCATCCATAACCAATGGATAATTTACCTTGGGCTTATTTCGGTGAATCCTCATGATCCACCAGTTGGCAATCTTCTCATCAGACCAATCAGGCAATTTTACCTTCATTTGTTCAAATAGACCTAGAGGAGGAACTTGCTCTGGATGATTTTTTGGATCATATTCGACCTCCATCTCATAAAAATCATGCCAAGGAGGAAGTGACATCATCTTCTCCACATGCCATTCAAGGTCATGGCCTTCGAGATTATTCCTTTGTTGTACGATGTCTTCTCCAGGGTAATAATGAAAAGTCTTGGCCTTGATGTGACTGGAAAAAATACCCAAAGGATCATACTTCCATCATTGAGGAAGCTCAACCAATCCATGGTCATAGAGCATCTCAACAATTAATTCATTCTACCCACTCTGAGTAACCATTATATCACCAAACTTGAAAGGCATAGCACATGTATTCTTCTTTCCCCTGCCTGACCCATAGGTATCATTTATGAAATCACTTTGTCGGGCTACTTCCAAGGCAAAAAGGTGTTCAGTTGTAAAATATGGCAGCAGAAAAGGTTTACCAGTAAAACCAAACATTCTAACCACCATGCCTTGTGTCAGTAAAAATACATCACCTCTTTTTTGATCAACCACTTCTGCTTGCATGGCCCGAGGCACTCTGTTGCATACTCCATAAATTAACTCCAAGGCGGGTCCTAAAAATATCCTATTGAAATTATAATAGGACTCCTTTGACAAACTCTGAGTCCATGAGTATACTGGCAATGCTTTTCCTACTTCATCTATCTTATTTATTGCTATGAAGGCAAAATGAGAGTGCATATGATAGAAAAAATACCATGCCAAAAGGGAACAATGCCTGAAAGTAATATCTTCTCCACTTTGTACCTTTCACAATTGTGAATGTATCCTCCATTCCAAGAAATCTGCCCAATCAAAGAAAATCGGGTTTGGAGTTGTTGTCATGGCGGTCGGAGCATAAAACCCTACTTGTGAAATGCACTGCACCAATGATGCTTGCCATTTGTGCACTATAGAATCTGAAGATAGTCCCGTCAGCCATGCTATCATTGAATACAAATCTGGGCTCTTGAAATTCTTTAATGGCGCTAGAAATTTTGGCAATTCTCCAAATCATGGTGTCTTCAATAACTAGCTCTCCATGAACTACCGCATGTGAATAGTGGATTGATACCTCTCTTCCTCTTCTTTAAAATTGAGCTTTTTATGTGTGGCATAAGATGGAGGTTGCGCTCCACAAGCAAATGCATCCCATATGGAACTAGCCAAAATACTGAACAACTCTTCTTCATGGGCATTTTGGACAGTTCTTGAACTAGTATTATAACATTGCGCGATGGCCCAAATCAGCTCGGGACATGGGTGCACGGGTGTACACAGGTACCAAAAAATATGGGAATGAAATGCTATATTACGGGGACTTTCAACAGACATCTTTTGTGCAGAAAACTTAGCATCCAAACACAATTTTTCCACACCTTTGTTGGTGATGCTGCAATCATTGATATGCACCAAGCGATCATCATAGGGTCTTAGTTCCACATCTTCATCCTCCTCTTCTCGAGATTTTCACTGCTTCTTTTTTATTTCAAGCCTTTTTTGCACCTTCACCTTCTTTGCTTCTGTGGCTTTCTTTCCCATCTTGAGATTTCTTTGAATATGTAGCGAAGAATAGAAAACCTAGTGCAAAAGAGATTTGCAAGACTTCTATACAGGAACCCTGCAAATGCTTTGATTGAAGACCGAAGAGTTGGCCTCCTTTTATAATTTTTCATGCATATCCATTGGAAATCTTGCTAATTTAATGGGCACCGCATGCATTTGAATTTTTTTTTTAGTGCTAGAAGTGGTTGCTTTTTCTGCTTTGGAAAGTGTGATGAGTGGGCGGAGTGTATGACGTGGGGCGAGAAATGGAAATATGCGGATATTACGGACAATGTAGTATGGAAATGGAGGTTCATGGGAAAAGAAGAAAAGATGGAAGGGTTTGAATGCATGTGGTTTTTTTTTTTGAAAAAGGGGAGAAGGAAAAAGAAGGGTTTTGGTCTGAAATGGGTATTTCGGGAGAAGTTAGAATTTTTTTGGGGAAAAGGTTTGGGTGTTAAGTGGGTGGAATGGGAAGTTTTGGGATTAAAATTTAAAGGGTTTTGAAGGGTTTGGTGGGAAGGCAAATGATTTTATTTTATTTTTTTAAAAAAGGGAGGGAAAAAATGAGTTTTTTTTTTTTTTTTAGGCCATGCATGGACCGGGAAGGGTTAAAAAAATGGAAGCCTTTTTTTTTTTTTTACACCTCCAGAATTTTGGGCGCAAAGAACACATCATCCAATTTGATTTTTTGGTACTTAACTCCTTCAAGAACTACATAGTTAAGCATATCCTTCCTAGAGTAGCACTCGGATGGGTGACCTCCTGGGAAGTCTTGGGCTTTGACCACTTTTTTTTTTTTTTTTTATAATCAGAACTAGAAAGAAACAATGTAAAATGAAAATATGTACATATTTACATCCATAATCTCTATTTTCATTGATAATAGGCCTTCAAATGAAGACCATTGACTAGAATTGATAATGCATGACCGTCCATATCTTGCAAATAAAAAGAATTAATTTGATTGGCACCTGTGATCTGAAATGGACCTTCCCATATTACCTCGAACTTGTGATGTTTTTCGGGCTTTGACTTCTTTTCGTTCCACTTCAATACGAGATCGCCAACCTTAAAGGTCCTTTCAGAAACCTTTTTACCGAACCATTTCTTCGTCATCTCAGCATGCTCTATGAAGGCTTGGTATGATTTCTCCCTTTCTTCCTCCAATTGTAAAATTTGAGCCAACCTCATGTTCATGGGATCAGACTCATCATCCTCATCATTAATCAAATGCCATGTTTGGAGGGCCGGTAATTCAATATGGATAGGCAAAATCACTTCTTTACCGTATACCAAGGAATAAGGGGACGTCTTGATAGATTTTTTCATCGAGATGCGATCAGCCCATAATGCTTGGTTCAAAAGTAGGTGCTAGCTCCGCTTATTGTCGCCAAGGGTTCTCTTCAAAATTTTGAGTAGGTTCTTGTTTGTAGACTCAGCTAGGCCGTTCCCCTATGGATAGTAATTAGATGAAGTTTTCAAATAAATTCCATACTTACCCATAAATTCAATGATTTTGGTGCCTATGAAAGGAGTTCCATTATCTGTTATGATTGCATCCGGGACACCAAAGCGAGTGATCAACCCCTCGAGGAAAGTGATGACCATGACTTGATCCACTTTCTTGGTTGGAATCGCTTCAGTCCATCTGGTGAAGTAATCAGTCATAGTCAAGATATACTTGTGGCTGACATACGAGTTAGGATCAATGACCCCGATAAAGTCTAGGCCCCATTGTTGGAATGGTGCTTCTACTTGAATCAGGCGAAGAGGTAATGCCCCTTTTCTGATTCTACCAACATATCATTGACAATTATCGCAATGAGTACTTACTTTGTGAGCATCAACAAACAAGGTAGGCCAAAAATAGCCTGCTCGGATGATTTTTAAGGCCATGGGCCTTCTTGCATAATGACCACTCGATAGTCCAAAATGAAATTCTTCTAAAATATTTTCTTTTTCGGAGTCACTCACACACCTGAGAAGAACTCCATCAATGTTTTTGTAAAATATCCCCTCAAGAAACAAAGTATATCTGAGAGCTTGCAACCTGAATCTCCGACGTTGTGAAGCATCAAGGTGAGATGGACATATGCTTGAGGTAAAATAATCAATTAGCTCTTCGGTCCAATCAATATTGTTGGTGGTATGGTTTGCGCAAATGTTCTCGCCCAGATTATCCTCATGCAACATATCTAATGACTCGAAAGCTACACTTTTGGCTAGCTCTGAACATAGAGCTCTCCCACGAACTAGCTTGGTTGGTCGGATCTCCACATCATATTCTTGAATTTTTGAGACCCAACCTGCTCTCTTGTCTCCTAATTCTCCTTGGAGAATAAAATTTCTTACATCAGGGTGTATGACATGCACAACTATTTTTCTTTGAGAAACGAAGTGTCAGAATTTCTTCAATGCTTTCATTACTGCATATACTTGTTTTTCAATAAAATATATATTTCTCTTGATGAGGAGAAATAACCTGACTCAAAAAAGCAATTGGCTTCTCACCTCCATCCTCTTGCTGTTATGTCAAAACTGCAGCATAACTCCCTTGTTCACCTACCGCATAGAGAATGAAATCTTTAGAATAATCAGGATTAATCAATACTGGAGCCTGAGTAATTCTCTCCTTGATTTCCTTGAAATCCTACCTTCTTGTTTCAGTCCATTTAAACTCAATACCTTTCTTCAAAAGCTCAGTCATGGGTTTCACCACTTGAGCGAAATCAACGATAAACTTATGAATGAAATTGATTTGGCCAAAGAAATATTGCAAATATTTTTTATTGGCTGGAAATGGTAACCTCAAGAGGGCTTCAGCTCTTGCAGGATCGATTTCCAATCCTTCTTGCGAGATCACATGGCCCAATAACTTCCCTTATTTAATAATAAATATTGACTTCTTCGGATTAATCGAGATCCCAAACTCATGGTACTTCTCAAACACCTACCTCAAATGAGCAATGTGGTCTTCTCTGTGATGCGAAAACATAGTCATATCATCAAGATAGATCACAATAATCCTATTCAATAACTCATCGAAAGCAATGTCCATAGCCCTCTGAAAAGTGGCACCAACATTTGAAAGTCCAAATGGCATCCGTTGGTAGGCGAAAGTACCCCACTTGGTGGTGAATGTTGTTTTATATTGATCCTCGTATTTCACCCAAATCTGATTATACCCAGAGAAACCATCAAGCAATGAGAATCTCTAGGCACCAGCTACTACATGAAGGATTTGATCGATCTGAGGTAGAGGGTAATGGTCCTTTAAAGATGCCTGGTTTAGATTGTGAAATTCAACACACAACCGAATGTCTCCATTATTTTTTTGTACTGGGACCAGGTTAGCCACCCATGTTGAGTGCTTTATTGGATAGATTATCTTGGCCTCCAACATCTTCAACAACTCCGCTTTCATGAGGACTTCAATCTTGGGATTGACAGGCCGCTATTTTTGATGAAAAGGTTTTACCCCTTCCTGCAGTTCTATAGTATGTTGGATCACATTCTTATCATAACCCCTCAAATCATGGTAGCTCTAGGCAACAATATCTGGATACTCGAAACACAATTTCTTGATATCTTCCAGCTCTTCTAGGGTGCCATCTATTCCAACCTTGATGATTTTCTCAGGCTCCAAATGCAACTCTTTATAATCCTTCGAATCAATTTTAATCTTGTGCTTCTCAGCCCGATCACTTTGGTCGAATAGAATTTCAAGTGTAATCAGTCCCCTAGGGATGTGATTATTTTTTAGCTGAATCATCCCTTCTCTCTCTTCTTCAGCAAGGACTCTATCATCAACGCTTGCAGTTTCTTTAAGCAAGAAGTTAACTATCTGCTCATCATTGTCAAACACTTGCCAATAGAGATTTTTGTCAGGAACTGAGGGTCTGTAAATCACCCTAACTATCTTAGGCTTTCTAACTACTTGCTCAACAAGAGAGTAGTTAGCACCAAGAGAGGCCAGAATATCTGCATGTTTATTTAGCTCTCTCAAAATCACCTGAACATTTAAAGTAGTGAAATATTCAAACAAGTCCCAGACTCTATTGCGGTAGGCCTTCAAGTAGTGTTGCTTTGACACACACCTGTTAGTGATCTGATTAATAATGAGTTTAGAGTCACCAAAAATCTGTAGTTGTTTAATACCCAACTTCTCAACTTTCTTCAATCCAAGGCATAATGCCTCATATTCAGTTGCATTATTTGTGCAACCCCAAGTTAGCCTATAAGAATAGGTATTTTGCAACCCTTCAGGAGAGATCAACACAACGCCAGCTCCTGCACCATTCTTGCATCTGGCACCATCAAAATAAAGCTTCCATAATTGATCTGCAATAGGATCGAGAGAATCAGGAACCTTCTCTTCAATATGCTCTAGCTTTGTGATAGTATAGCAGCCAATGTCTATTCCAACCATCGTATTGAAGTCCATGAGTGAAAAATCATCCTCGAGTTGAAGCTCACCCAGTGCTTCTTCCATTAAATCAACTTCTCCTAACTCCTCGGTCATCATGTGAACCGCTCCTCGGGAACTTTCTTCTTCCTCCAACTTCTCAATGTGAAAAGGTGAGGGCTTCTCATTATGAATGTGAATATTCTTTCCCTTGAATGGTATCTCCAAATGCGAGTAGTCTAAGGAAAGATATCCTCCCAGCTTAGCCATGAACTCCCTCGAGAGGCACATGCTAAAGTATGGTTCCAGGTCAACTACTACCACTTCTTGGATGACCATGATTTGTGGTATACTATGGAGGACAATGGGAATATCCTTGATCACACCTACTATTTTCATAGGTGTCCCATCCAACTGCAAGACACCATGGCTACTCCTTGTATACTCCATACCCATGACTTCACAAACTGCCTTTGGCATGACAGTTGTCGCAGCACCAGAATCAATCATGCAGTTGTGCACTATCCAACCCTCCATCCTGAGTGACAAATAGAAAGGGGGTGGTCTATTCTTTCCAGTGGCTGAAGTAGTTAATGTTTGAGCAAAAATTGTCTGGGTAGGACTCTTCCCATTATCTTTCACATACTTTAATGATTCTTGTAACAGATCGACTTGCCTAGGTAATTGTAATGCATCATAAAGACTAACCTTAGGAGGAATCTTCTTCAACTCCTCAACAATGTTGTATGCGGATGTACCAGACTCCTTATTTTCTTAGTGGCCTCATATTTGCTTCGATATTGTTGTGTGGCTTCTACCCTCTGTATTTTAGTCAAATATGGGTACTTGAGCTTTTCTCTAGCTTGTTCCTCTGTTTCAGCTCTTGCCTACGAAGTCGAGGCTTTTTCTTGCAATATTTCCTTCACTCATGGTGGTAAAAGATCTTTTAATAGAATAGGTGAATCTGGCTTTGGTGTTGAAGTAGGAGCTTTCACTTGTACTTGTTTCTTCTCATTTTGCATCTTCGGGTCAACAGGTACCCTTAATGGTTCCATCTCAGCTAGATCTACTATGACTGGCTTCTTCCCAGCTCTTGTGAGAACTGAGACTTGTTCTTCGGATGGAACCATAAAGTTGTGATCCATTTCAGTAATCATGTTAACCTGACCTCCAGAAGAGCTTGCAGCTAGTGTTTACACGTAGTTCAAATGAACCATACAAGTCTCCTCGTTGTGTGGATCATTACATGTAGAGCACCAGTATGTTCTATCTATGGGGCCAACTTCCTCATTCATCAATACAATTGGGTTCCTCTCAGGTACCTTGCTTGTTGAAGTCACTTGTTCCCTGGTGATTGGTGGAGGTTGAAATATCTTGGGTTGGAAATCTCTCTCGACTTGCTTTCTTTCAATAACTATGATTTTATTGCCCATTGCTCTTATAGCTGAATTAGCGGATTTCACCTCTTGCAAAAGTGTTATGTAAGGATCAAGATTTGAGGGTATAGGAGGTGTCGGTATAGGTAGAGGTGTTGGTGGTGTAGGTAATTCTAGGAATGAAATAGGAGCGTAATTGTTGAATGGCTACCGGGATAGGAGCTGATCGGAGATTTGAGGTGCACTTGAGCTCCATGATGGAATAGGATACATGGAAGACATAGGCTATGAAAATGAACCCGAATATAAATTTTGTTGAAGATTAGGTAGGATGGACATTATTACCTTTGGCAATCAAGTCTGCTTCTACCTTCTGCACTTATTCAAATAGCTCTGGGAATGTAATCATATTGGACTGTTGGATAGCCAAGCCAATGTCTATGTTAAAATCTCTGAGATAATAGAATGCAGCTTGATCATGACTAGGACTCAAACCATTTAGAACTCTTTGCCAAGTTCAGGTGCAAATCTGACATTGAAATCCACTATCTCCTCCTGTGGATGCCTTTGAATCATGTTAAATTGGTGCAATAAGGAAAATGGATCAACTTGTTCATGAAAGTTCTTGATTAATAACTCCCCTAACTGATCCCATGACGTAATAGTGCCCGGTTGCAATGATCGGTACCAATACAACAATTTCCCTCTTAGTGATAATACCAACAATTTTATCATCACATCTTCATCTATTATGTCATGGATGGTCACCAAAGAAGCTACATCTTGGATATGCTCATATGCAGTTTTACCAGTACCATCATAGGTCGGCAAAGCTTTCAAAGCAGCTTGAGGGATGAGATTTTGTGCTTGTAAATTCAAGGCTCCTAAACTATTCCATGCTGAGAACTGCCTTGGTGGATAATTCTTGGCCATTTGGACTGGTATGTGTGGTTGAGGAGGTGGAACACTAGTAGCATTACTAGTTGGACTTGAAGAAATAGAAAACACACCAACTATTTATGAGGATGTTGCGAATGACGTAAGTGATGGGGTGACCAACCTAGGGTTTTCACCTAATTTTTGGATTTCGAGTTCAAAAAACTCAATGGGGTTTTCAGATTTTTTGGCCTTCGATCTTGTGATCATGAAGTACAACTCTCACCGTTCCCACGTTCAGAGGCTTTTGGGTAGTGCTGAGTCACCAAATGTTCTAACTTACAACATGAAGGTGAACATCAAACCTCAATACTATTGAAAGTGAAACTTTCAAGGTCCCACTAGGCATGCCAAAAACTGTTGGTCACAAATCTACCTAAGTACAAGATATTATCACTTGTGCACCCTAGACTCGACCAATATTGAAAGGCCGAGGGAAAGATAAAATTCCTTCGGACCGATCTCCAGAGAGGGTTGGTTCCCTTACTAAATCCTACACTGTTGAAGACTAGAGTTGCGGGAAAGAAACTGAAAATAATGGAAAGAAAGGGAAATATGGCCATAGGCCGAAGGTGTAAGATTGGGGAAATATTAACAATAGGAATTCCACTCAAGCATATAAATAGCATATAATAAAAGAGAGCAACAAAATTTACTTACAACCTTGCACAGATAACCTCCAGGATTGCATTCCAAAAACTCACTTCCTCACCAACAATATTCAAACTCAGATGCAGAATTTAAATTTCAATAGCAGATAAGAAATACAAGCATAAAAGAGAAATGCATAAAATAGAAGGAAATCACACATAAAGTCACTTGCAAAATTAGAAGCCAAATATCTCTTATTTACGTAGAGAACTTGATAAGTTTTTCTGCAAAATGTCTCTCCTCTTTTACAATGGAAATTTGATTAGTATTTATAGAGGTTTTCGCCTCTTTCATTAAATACATGTGGAGGCAAGGTGTCGGCCACTCAGACACCAATAGTAGCAACTCTCTCCTCGACAACAATAATGAACCAATGAACAAATGCCAAATAAAATATCTACTGATTTTATCACATGGCATATCAGGCTTCAACAGGAATCAATGATCTGATTTCATTCTCTATGGTGGCGCCTTGGAAATGCATACCCACGAAGTGGTCGATGCCTCAAAAATGAACAATATTGCACTGGAGTCAAAAGCACCTGGAAGTTTTGGTGATAATATTGCCACAAGAATTAACTTTATCAATCTTAATCCTTTTTCAAAGAAGATTTTCATTGAAAACATGAAATTTCACCCAAAAAATGGGCCTTCATCTTCAATTAGCCTGAAACGAGCTTTTGCTTGGAATGTGCACTTAATACTTTTATCCTATGTGAAATAAAATTGTACCCCAATATTTGTCCTTTTCTTCCGACTTCTTCTGGGAAAATATTCTACTGCCATAAGTGGGGCCAATCTTGGAAACTTGATTTCTTTGAAAATTAATGAGAACAAAACTGCCGAAAAGTGAAAAGGCATTTCGGAGAGCGAAAATGCCATTTCGGAGAGCGAAAAGGCCATTTCGGACAAAAAGCATTTCGGAGAGGGGAAAAGTATTTTACTTTAATTGCACCCGAAATTACACCCATCAAAATTTTTCAAAAAACAATGTTCAATGTGTGAAAACACTCAAAAAGCATTTGTAAGTTTTACTGGCAAATTTACAACAAAATTTCAATGTGGCAAAAATGCCAACACAACCGACTAAAGATAAATCCCTCATAGACAAGTAAAAACATAACAAGAAAACTTAACAACTTTCTAACAATCTAGAATCAAAGAAAAAATAAACAAACAAACCTAGCTTGGAAAGGGAAAATAATTAACATAAAACACACAACATTTTTTATTTATTTCTTTTCTGGTTCCTCAGTAGGGGTGGTATAACTTCAGATGTAGTCCATTTATTGGGATTTCCATGAGATATCCCTGCACAGTTTTCAATCTAAAATTATTTGGTCCAAAGATCTGAATTATTTGGTAAGGACCTACCCATATAGGTTCAAGCTTACCTTTTTATCCATGTTTATCATTTTTAGGGTCCTAATATAAGATTGTCTCCTTAAAAGAAAGGAGTTCCCTTGGATTTATTGTTGAAGAGTTGCATGGTTTTATAAGTCTGTTCAAACATTTTATCCAGTGCATTCCTTCTTTCTTCTTGCAAATGTGCAATATGATCTAATCTCCTCTGTAAGGCATTGGGACTTTCATGATCTTGCAGTAACAAAGACAATGCTATTCTTTCTATACGAGGAGGTAGCAGGGATTTTTCTCCAAATACCATTTCATAATGAGTCTTACCTATGTTCCTATTGACAAACAATCTATCTGATCGCAATGTAAACTTTAACTCACTGTCCCATCCCTTTTTATTATTACCGAGTGATATTTTAATTCTGGTAATCAAATTCTTGTTTGATGATTCGACAAGACCATTCCCTTGAGGATAGGAGTTTGCTGAATGAGAAAGTTTGATTCCATTAACTCTATCATTTCAAATGAGATGAAGTACTTCCCATTATCTGTTATCAATTTCTTTGGGACTCCAAATCTAGTTAATATGTTTTCCTCCAAGAAATTGATGACTACTTCAGTTGTGGAGTTTCTCAGAGGAGCTGCTTCCACCCACTTAGTGAAATAATCAGTGGCCATTATAATCCATTTATTTCGGTCTGAGGAGTTTGGTTTTATTTCTCCAATGAGATCAATTCCCCACTATATGAAAGGGTGCTTCTATGATTACTAATTGGAGAGGCATTGCTGCTAACTTTTTTTCCCCTGCAAACACTTGATATTTATGGAAATCCCTTATGTATTTATGAACATATTTAAATAAGGAAGGACAATAATAACATGCTCTCATAATATTATTTGCAGTTTCTTTTGGAGAAAAGTGACCTCCACAAAATTTATCATGAAAATATTTTATTACTTCTAATGTCTCTTTTTCAAATAAGCACAACAATAAGACACCATCTGGATGTTTCCAATAGATTTTACCTTCTTGGGTATAATATTCCTGTGATTGTTGTTTGATTGACCTTATTTTATTTACAGATATGCCTATGGAAAATGACAGGGTTTGCAAATACAACAAAATATCATCATACCATTTGCTTTCAACATTATATGTTCTTTTGATATCATGCATGTCATCAACTATGGTAATGTTTTGCATGTCTTCCCCTTCCTTGTTAGCTAGATATTTAGCTAGACCTTGTCATCTGATTATTTTCATAGCTTTAAAATCTACATCATACTACAACAGTTTGACCATCCACCTGGCAAGACTACCTATTGGTTCAGGTTGAGTGAAAACATCTTTAATAGTAGTGAAAGGAATACAACATATAACCTTGTTTGAACCAAAGATGCATTTAAAATGTTCCAGTGCTTAGATCACAACATAAGTATGTTTTTCAATCATTTTGAATCTCAATTGTGCTCCTTTGAGTCCAAAACTCATGAAAGCTATAGGCTTTCATTCTCTTCATTGTCCCATTGAGAAAGGACTGTAGCAACAGTATGTTCAGAAGCAAATGAGTATATGTTAAAATTATTTGAGTAGTTAGTGCAATTCAAGATTGAGGCAATGGTGATAACATCTTTGATTTTCTAAAAAGCTTCAATATTTTATTTAGTTCATTTGATGTCAATATTCTTTTTAATCATATTATTGATAGGTTGAGCTATTTTAGCAAAATTTGGCACAAACCTTCTTACAAAATTAATCTTACCAAAGAATGATGTCACTCCTTTCATATTATTAGGAGGGGGTATCTTGGAAATAGCCTCTACTCTTGATGGATCAATATTAATCCCTTTTAAGAAATTATGTGTCCAAGGAGCTTTCCTTGTATTTCTCAAAATATACATTTATTTGGATTCAAGGATATCCCAAATTCTTTGCACCTAGAAAAAACTATAGCTAAATGTTCAAAATAATCTGTAGGGTTATTTGAAAACACCGTTATGTCATCCAAATAAACAACTACTATTTTGAACATTAGTCCTTTAAAGACGAAGTCCATGGCCCTCTGGAAGGTGGCTCCTGGATTCATTAATCCAAATGACATTCTCAAATATTAAAAGGTACCCCAGGAGGTTGTGAAAGCAGTTTTGTATCTATCTTCAAGATTTACCTGAATCTAATTACATCCTGAGAATCCATCCAGTAATGACATTATGGATGAGCCTACTACTGCTTGTAGAAGTTGTTCCATGTTGGGCAAGGGATAATTATCCTTGAGAGAAATCTTATTCATATTTTGAAAATCAACACAAAGTTTGATATCTCCATTTTTCTTCCTTACTGGTACTAAGTTTGCTATCCAGGAAGAAAACCTCACTTTTCTAACTATCTTGACATCCAACAATTTTTGAACTTCTTTCTGCATAACTGGATGTAATGTGGGATTGAATTTCCTTTTCTTCTTCCTGAAAGGCTTAGCATCATCCTTAAGGAGAATGATGTGAGTCATGACATCTGTTTTAATTGTTTTTAGGTCCTCATAACTCCAGGAAAAAGATTCTTTATTTTTCTTCAAAAAGCTAATGTATTGTTATTTTTCTTCTTTTAGCAAAGCCTTATCAATTTTGAAAAACCTGGGCTCCTCTTTTGTTCCAATGTTTACATCATCAGTTTTGGTTTCTTTGAGTAGTGGTTTGTAAGCTTTATCAAAATCACCAAATAAGCTTTATAAAGAAACTAAGCTTTTAGGGATCCTATTGGTTTTGAGTTGAATTAATTCAACTAGCTCTCCAATAATATTTTTCAAATTTTCTTCATCCTCCTCTTCACATATAATATCTGAATACATACTCTGGAGGGTCATGAAGTCTTTGATATCTACATCATCTTGAAACACTTACAAATATACAACATTATCAGGTACAAAAGGTTTTTATATAGAGATAGTTGGGAACCTATCCATGTACTCAGTGTCAATTTTTGGATAATCTGCACCTGAAGCACTAATAGCTAATGGGTCTACAATGTGATTATGTTCTCTAGGGATGTATGAGATGTTAAAGGCTAGGAATTTATCAATTTCAGCTAGAATTGCAGATTTGTATTGTTTTAATCTAGGATTTTTTATCTGATACTTACCTTTGACCTATTGTATAATCAACTCAGCATATCTAGTAACAATCAAGAAATTTATCTCCAGTTCTTTAGCTTTTCTTAGACCTAACAATAAGGCTTCACACTCAACTACATTATTGGTGCACAAAAATTCTAATCTATAAGGAATCTCGAGATAGTTTTAATTATATTTGTTAAATTCACACTAGTACCTACTTTTGTTTGAGACTTAGCCCCATAAAAGGACATGGTCCACATTTCTTGGGTAAGAATCCTATCAGATTTTGCATCTACTAGTTCTATGGTTTCAGGGTCCATATATTTCGCTTCAAGAACTTCGGTTAGGAAAGGATTATGCTAGACTGACTATAATCCTATTTATTTCTCTTCTGTGGAGCTAACCAAATTAACCATGGTGTCATCTGGTCTCACTAGTTCTATTGAGTACTTGTTACATGATTCTCTCCTTAAGGTGATATTTTATTTTCCTGAAATAGGAATCTCTCCTTAAGACCAATCCAATTGTATGGAGCCACCTAATTGTTCTACCCAATATCTGCTTAATAGTAATGAGAAGAAAGGGTCTACATCAACCATCACAACATCCATAACTATACCTTTTATTAGGATTTTGATCTAAGTAGACTAACAAGCTAGTGATAATACCTACACAAGGTATTTACCTACTGTCCATTACTGATACAGGAGAAGAATCCCTAGTGTAAATCAACCCTAGGTGGTTTGCTATCTATTTGGACATGATGTTATGGGATGCACCGCTATCTAGCATGTAGTTGTGAATGAAATACCTTTCTCCTTCATCTGAGTTATACCTGAGTGACACATAAAATTGTCTAATAGATGATGGGGTTCTAGTTTCATGGTTGGAAGGTTTGACAACATTACATGACTGAGTTCCTTTTTGTTCAATTAAACCAAAAGCCTTACAGAATTGTTCTTTGTACTTTTGGATATTCATTAATTCACCAAAGGTAATGTTGAATTTCTATTTACTTAATTCTGACCCAGCATAAAATTCCATCTTCTTAGCATCTAAAGTTTTAGAGCATTCTTCATGAGGTGGTGGTTCTCTTATTTTTGTATTTTCAAGAACCTTTTTGTTTTGGTATTTTTCAATGGGTTGTTCTCTACTCTCTTTGTTTAAAATATTATCAGTTTTGTTAGGAACATTCCTATTTCTCAAGTTCAGGGTATTTTATTTTAGTTCTTCCACTTCTTGTGTTGTTGAAACTAGTTTTCCTTGTTTCATTTTATCATACATAGTTTCTTATCCTCTTTGCAAGATATTTGTGTTTTATGCAACTAGGATTTTTGGGTGGTGATTCAAAGCATATAAATCCATGTCTTATTCAAAAAAATTTCTCTAGATTCATGCTCCAGGGTCTAACAAGCATTAATTCTGATATCTTCTTCAGATTTTGCTTCTAAGTCTATTGGATGGTGG
This sequence comes from Wollemia nobilis, assembly GCA_028583015.1. NCBI lineage: Eukaryota > Viridiplantae > Streptophyta > Pinopsida > Araucariales > Araucariaceae > Wollemia > Wollemia nobilis. Next base: position 7,616,582 of record JAQPPZ010016995.1, on the reverse strand, counting down.
ATACCTAGATAGATGCCACAGTAATATGGATAATGAGGAGCACCACAAGCTGAACAGTAATAAGGAAAATTTTGTACCAAGTTGATAGTAGGAATAGGACTTATAACTAAGTCCAGGTCCTTCTCTATTTCTCCCTTTTTCCAATTATTTCCATTATTTCTATTTCTTTTATTAGGATTATTATTGTTACAATTTCTATTAAAATTTCTCCTAAAAGGTGGTCTATTATCACCCTGTTGTCTATCATCCTGAGGGTGATAATTTTCACTGTTGCTATCTTTATTCATTTCTATTCCAACCAACCTATTGTTCATTGTGTTAAACATTTATGTCATTTGATTAGCCAGTTTTTCCATGGGATCATGTTCAACTCTTTTCTGTAGGTTAAATCCTATCTTCTTAGGCTTACTATTAGGATGATTATCCTCTAGAGAATATGGTTTCATTTTCCCACTATATAACATATTTCTTTCAACATCTATGGCTTTTTCCATGCACTCATCTATTGTGTTAACCTGTTCTTGTCTTAATTCATAGTTAATTTCTCTAGGAAAAGCATTTTTATAAAAATAGATGGACTGGATATTGTTTGACCTTAGAATAGTGGGAATATTATTTCTGGATTTAGAAAACATTCTCTTGAAATCACTTAATGATTCGCTCTCTTTCTTTTTTATTGTTTTCAAATCTATCAGTAATGATTGTTCATTCTTCCTTTCACTAAACGTTTTTAGAAAGACAATTTTCATTTTGGAAAAATTTGCAGTGTCATCGTTAGGGAGAGTATTAAACCATTCTATAGCATATTTCTCTAGAGTTTGTAGAAACAGTCTTAATACTACATCTTCATGTTCTACTTCTAGACTGTCTAAAGCATACAAGAAGCTTTTAATGTGATCTTCCCCAACAACTACATTGTTTTCTTGAAATTTAGGTAAATACTTGTGAGCCTTATTGGGGAGATCATGTAAAGGCATTGGTAACTAAAAATGTCTATATCTATTAGTCCTCTATAACTAAAAAGGTGGTGGATTAGCCATATTAACTAATGGAGGTGTTTGAATTACAGATTACAGTAGGAGGGGTATTACTAATTCCACTAGGGATAGTGGGAGGTATTTTAAATAAACTCTCTACTGTAACAATATCAGCGTCAGAAACTTTTGGATATGAACTAGAAGGATTGGTCCTGAAAAATACATCTAGATCTAAGAATTCTAGATACAACTCCTGAACAATTCTTCTCATTCGTGCCAACACATTATTTTTATTCTTTTAATCTTTATGATATTTCTGGATTTATTTAGTTAGAGTCACCAACACAATGTGTGCAAAAGGAATGAACGTATTTAACCACTCTCGATCACTTAGGGTATAAAATTTTTCAAGAATAAAAAAAATCAAGAAACTCAAGAGAATCAAGAAAACAATATAACTGTTCATTCTTGAAAAAGGAAAATTGGAAACTGTGAGCATATAAGGGAAACAAATTTGAAAATATTTAAAGATAAATTGATATTTTGATTCCTTATTTAAGCAAACTTTTACCAATAAAGATTTATCATTAGGTTCTAAACTGTAATGAAAATTACATATTCAGTCCTCGAAAACGGTACCAATAAACTGTTGGGGATTTTTCTTGCATCCTTAAGATATGCTATCACGATACAGAAAAACCTACTACCAACGAGCAACTATAGGCTCTGGTCGACCTGCCTCTTTAACTTGGGATAAAGTTCTTTAATATTTTCTAGATAGACTAAGTATGGTAAGGACGATGAGGACATATTGTTGTTGTTCACGTGAGACTTCACAACAAACTCACGTTAAATTTAGTTGTTAATTTGTTAGCTCAAATTACCTAACTATTGTATTTTTGTTATGTATTTTATTCTATTTAAGCAATAATGAATAAAATAAACATGGTTCGATGTTTTCCACATCATTTGGTATTTAGAGCAGTAGATTATATTTCTATTGGGTAGGGCACCATGTTGTCCGCTCAAGATCAAATTTTATTTGGAAATTTGAAGCAACGATTGAAATTAATCATTGCTAATATTCAAAAAATTCAAGCTACCACAACAAAAGAACAAGAAGAAGTTGCAGAAGAAATTCTTCCTATAGAAGACATTGCTGCAGAAGAAGAAGATTCTATAGAAAATGAATGTCTTCATGTGGAAGCCATTGTTGCAAAAGAAGAAATTCTTCTTGCTGAAGAATTTGCTACAAAATAAATTCTCCCGATGGAAGAATTAGAAGAAATAATTTTTGTAGAAGAAATTTTTGCAGAAAAACTTATTGCTTTAGAAGAAGAAAATATTGCAACAAAAGAAATTTGTGCAGAAGAAATAATTATTTCTGATGAAAGAAAAATTGAAAAAAAAAAATTTCTAATTTTTTTTTTGAAGCAGTACCTAGAATCGAACCAGGATCTATGGGCATGGAGCCCATCATCCTTCCATTGGACCATACTACTGCTAATACAAAATTTGAAGGTAATATTAATGCATTTTCCACTCTAAAAGAAACCCCTTAAGTTTTTAATTTAGAAGGAAAAATTGAATTACTTAAGAGTCAAAGATGGCCATGGCGACATAAATGTTATCTTACGTATATTGAAGGCATTGGTTCCATGTGAATGTTTTGAGATGATTAATTAAAATTGACTTTCATATTAATATATCATAAAACATGTACCTTATTCAATACCTTCAAAAGTTTTTTAAATTGTGGGTACATTCATGTTGTATAAATTTTGGTTACAACTGGCCCCACATGCAACATGGTATTTTGAGGTACCTTCAACAGTGTACCCCTTGTTGCAGATCCAAGCCAGGTAATAGAAAGATGGGCCTCAGTATGCCTTTACCTCTTACATATCATCCATAGGAAAGTATTTCTATGGATTTAGTCAATGATTTTCCTATGACAGTCCATTAACATGACTATGTTTTTGTTGTCGTCGATCATTTTAGTAAGATGACTAAGTTTATCCCTTATCGTAAAACTAGTTTCGCTCTCGACTTAGCCCAACTTTTCTTTGATACTGTTTGACATTTTTTTGGTCTAACCGCTAATATCATGTCGGATCGCGAATCTCATTTTTTTTTCTGACATTCTTTGTGGAAAATTTTAAGGGTGTCTATTAACTTTTCCATCACTTTTCATTTACAATATGATGGTCAAACTGAAGTCATAAATCGTACTCTTATCCAGAGTCTTTGCATTTTTCATCATTCATCTCCATCCAAATGGGATTTAAGTCTTACACATATTGAGCATGCATATAATAGGGTTGTCCATTCCTCCATAGATCATTCAACCTTCGAAGTATGTCTATATTTTCAGCCTTTAGCACCTTATGAGTTACCATTGTCACTTCCATCTCCTATCACTACCCACATGCACAAAGAACAAGATAAAGCCCAATACTTTATTCAATATTTGCAGAAGCTCGAGTCCAAAGTTGTTCAAATTTTACAAAAACCTCAGTAGCAGTAGAAGTAGGCTATGGACAAACATTGTGTCCCACATCATTTTTAGGTTGGAGATAGAGTTTGGTTGCACCTTGATCACCATATATTCCAGGAGAAGGCACATAGCAATATCAAACCTCTTTGCTTTGGATCTTTAACTATAGTGCAACATGTATCCGAGAATGCTTTTCACCTTGATCTTCCAGCACACTTGGGCATCTATGATTATCACTTCTTATATATCCACTCTATAGGTAGTAGTATACCGAAGTATAGAGGTAGGTCCATGATTATCACTTCTTACACTACTATGAACTCTAGATGTCTAGCTATAGTTATGATTAGGTCTTTGAGTTTCCCTATTGAATTGACCCTTGTGCCATCCATTTGGATTGGATGTCCAACCATTTTTGTGTAAGGAAGACCTATTTCTTTGCAAACAACTTGAGGCATTACTATTACTATCACTCTTGAATCAACTGTGTAACTTTTGAATATGTAGTTTTCATTTTTGAGTGACATAAAATGTGGGTGGTTTAGTGGCTTTGGTTTTTGGGGCATTTAACATATTTGATACATTGACCTAGATGTCAGTCAATTCTACCATCAAATTTTACTGATTGGATATGTTAGTCAGAGTATATTTTGGTTGCTTACCCTTGGCATAACTCTATTATTACTCTTTCAGAGATTCTTGGAATAGGTCCCACTATCCTCATAGGACTAATGCTTCTATTATGTTGACCTTAGCTAGAATTATTTTTATTTCCTTTACAATGTTAAATTTGAACTTCATTTTTGCGTCATGAAATTTTGATATTGTTTTATGGATGTAGCTCACCGTTTTCTTTGTTAGAGTAATATTCCATTCTTTGGGATATTTACCATTTTTCTACATTAGGTAGATTTTATTTACCGCATGGTAAAAAGTAGCTTGTTAATTTTTTACCACTAGTATTTACCTTTTACTAGTTACCTAGGGTTAGTTAGTCATTGTAGTGACTTTGACTATGTTAGTAGTTAGTGGTTAGTTACCTTCACGATGGGGTAAACTACAATGCATTTTTTAGTGTTAATTAGGGATAATATTTTATTATTATTCCTAATTCTATTTATAGCTACCTATGTCCTATATAAACCTACCATTATCAATATATTTGACCAATGCTCATGAATTGAATTATTTATTTCACTTTCTTACCTTTTCTAACATTGGCATCAGAGCTATAGAGTAGCACTCAGAGTGAACTTGGAAAAGGTGAGCACGATTCATTCCAGCTAGACCAGGGGACCAAATATCGATACACCAGACCCCCTGAACTCCAAAATTTGAGGCAGCTAGACATTCTGAAGCTTCGACACGAATCTTGAGGTAACAATTCCACGACATGGAATTTCTCGATGATCTGTTGGATGAGAACTACACCAATTTTCTCCTTGAATTTTTGTTTAGTGAGAACTACATTTTTTTTTGCATATTCTGACAAGAACTGTGACCTGTAAGATTGCAAAAACTATCATCCTGACGCAGGACTGACAGCCCCATAGAGAGGAGCTAATAGGTTGACACGGGACTGACAGCCCCACAAATAAGAGCTAATAGCCTGACATGGGATTGATAGCCCTACAGACAAGAAGCTACCAGTGTTGAATTTCTACCAAGGATATTGGGCTGTTACCAGTCGACATCCCATTTTTTGATGGCACCCCCCAATTAGGTGGTGATTGGCCCATAGAGCACACCCAACCGGCGACCAAAGTCAAGCCTTCGGTGATCAGCAGGCGATGGCCTATTTTACTATTTAAGGGTAGGATGCCCTCCAATATTTAGAGCACATGAGACACCTAGATCGATGCGACAGGTGACTAAGACTCTGATAGACACGAGGATCGAGGAATCCTGGTGAGACATGTGGCATGGGGAGGACACCTGAGGGGACACGATGTGGCTACATAACCTAACATGTACGCATACATGTGGATAGTTCTGATGAGACACATAGCGATTCATTTTGGGAAACATGATGGATGACCTGGTGGGCATGAACCTCAAGGTGGCTGAGCTGATGACCACATGGATTTTGATGTGGAGCAGCATATTTTTTGAGGTGCTGAGGTATCGTTGAGTGATTTTCCAAAGGTGGTGCAACATGTCGTTGAGTGATTCATGCTGAGGCGGATAGAAAAAGACATTATTGGTTGGTGATTACCCATAGACAATCACTTCCATTACTGCGCCTTCACATTTTTAAATAAACGTAATGCACCTACCAGGGTGCATGTGGGATTTTTAGATCTCAAGCCTTTTGAAAAGGCTTTAATTTTTACCTCTAGGCGGATATTCCCTTCAAATTGAAGGGAGCGTCTGATTAAAGCCGTCAGGCTAGATAGCCTGACTGGCTATTCAAGGCGCACCAAGAACCACCTGCAGGCGATCAAGAGTTCAACTCCCATCAGCGCCCAAGGTAAAGGTAATTTTTTTCAGTTTTTTTAATTGGTTCTTTATTTAAATTAAAATATTTTTTATATATTTTCTTTAATAATAAAAATATAAATTATGTTTAAAAAAAATCATTTTTTTATATATAAATTGTTTTTTTTTATTAAAAATTCTTTTATTTTTATTATTATTTAGATTATATGATTAAACTTTTTATTTAAATTTTGCAAATTAAAAAGAAAAGGGTTATTTTATTTTGCAAATTACAAATCCAAGAGGGCTTTTTTTTCTCCCAAAAAGGGGATATAAGACATTTAAGAGCACCATTATTTTTTGCAAATTAGAAAGCCCTAAAATATTCTCAACCTTGTTAATTTTGCAACATCAAAAGGGAGACAAAATCAAAGACATTTGATTCTTTATTGCCAGATTGGAAAACAAGGAGACACAAATTTTTTGTAAAATTCAAAGGCAAAGTGTGCATTTGTTTTCTCTAAGGGGGGATATAATACATGAAATTGCACATTCTATTTTTTGCAAAATTGAGAAGAAAATGAAGACCTTGGGTCCACTAAAACCAAGTCGTGTGTCGACTAGTTTTGGAAGCCTTTCAAACGTGGGTCGTGTGTCGAATTGACTTGAAAGGAGTGCTATTTTGTTAATTTTGCAAAACAAAGGGGGGAAGACAAGAAATTGTATTTATTTTGCAAAATTGTAACACAAAAGTGAGGAGCACTTAAAACAAAATCAAACTTGTTAAATTTGCAAAACAAAAAGAAAAGGCAATTGTTTTATGCCACATTCTTTGCAAATTTGAAAAACAAGAGGAGACATAAAATATCAAAATTTTGCACAACACAAAACCAAATTTTATTGCAAAAGTTAAGTAAATAAGGTGCATTTTCGATATTACTCGACACCTTCATTTCAAATTGGCAAAATTAGGTGCATTTTCGGTTGCATCCGACACCTATGTGATAAGAATTTTGTGGGCATTCTTGTTTGATTATTGCATTATTTTTTACAATTATAAGTCATAAAATCAAGAACATTCATAACCCCAAAATTTTACAATAATTTGTGTAATTCATTTGCACAAGTATAAGCCATTTTTAAAATTGATATTATCTCCTTAACAAACCCCTAATTCACTCTTATTTGTTTGGCTCAATATCCTCAAACTGATTATTCCTCTTCAAGAGGATTTTCAGGCAGGTGCCATTAAATATCTTTTTGAGTGAGTTCTCTTTCACCTCTTATTTGTTTGGCTTAAATATCCTCAAATTGATCATATTTCTTCAAAGAGAGTTTTTAGGCAGGTGCCATTAAATACCACTTAAGAGTGAAAGAAAGATCATCTTAGTGCAAATTCTAGGACCTTCATAATGGAAACTATCAACAAATACTTAAATGATACACAATTGCTTAAAGGTCCTAACTATTCAGCATGGAAAACTAAGATGAAATCCATCCTGACTGTAGAGGAAATGTGGGATTTAGTAGATGGCATTGAATCAAGACCCGCATCAGCAGGAGAAGATCAAAAAGTATGGGACAAAAATAACAATCGTCTTCTCATGTTGATCCTCCTAGCAACTACTGATGAGATCCAACCTCACATAAGTGAAGCTAAAAATGGTAAAGATGCATGGGATGCACTTTGTACCATTTTTGAAGGTAAGAATCAATCAACTGTTCTAAACCTTCAAACACAACTTCATACACTCCATATGAAGTCAAGAGAATCAGTAGAACTATTCCTCTGTAGAGTGGTAGAATTGAAGTCAAAGCTAAATGCTTTAGGAGCCAAAGTAGAAGATACTATTCTGACTTTAGTAATATTGAGGGCTCTTCCCAAATCCTACAAAATGTTGATCACATCCCTTAATGTATCTCAAAGATCAGTCACCTTTGTGGAGTTAGTCAATTTGCTTCAAACAGAGGAAGCAAATCAACTCCAAAGCAATGAAGTGTCAAACAATGCACTTTACTCAAACAATTAGGGTGAAAATAAGAAAGGAAACTTTCATAAGGGAGGATCATCTTCAAAAGGTAAGGGAAATAAAACTCAAAAGAAGTTTTGCTCGCATTGTAAAAAGGATAACCATGACACCAATTGGTGTTGGTTTAAAAACAAGTAAAACAAGAAATGGCAAAGGCACATCACAAAAGCAAAACAAAGGCAATATTGCTAGTGAAGTGTCTAATTTTGATTATGATTCTGGTTTAGAAAGAGCACACAAAGTGCTCATGGCTAAGACAATATTGTAAAGGGAAAAAAATTTTGTCACCCTAGGCAAGCACCTTTTCCAAAATATATTTTTAGGCTTCATAAATAGCATAAGTTTTTGTTTGAAGTAATTGCAATAAAGGGGTGTTTGTACCTCTTTTAGGCTTCATAAATAGCAAACTCTATTTGTTTGAAGTACTTGTAACAAAAGGGGGGAATTTTATGGTGTAAAATTTGCCTAGGAGGCAATATTTGTAAAAGCCTTAACAAGCTTCATGAGTTGCACATATTTTGCAATTAAGGGGGGATAAACATTTCTTTTCCTACTTCACATAATATTTTTTTGTAAAAAGTGAAGAAGACTTATAAGGGTACATTTTCGACAGTGACCGACACCTTAGTCACACTTCTTTCAAGAATTTTATTACAAACATGTTTTGCAACAAGGGGGGAAACTTATAAGGGTGCATTTTTGGCAGCGACCGACACCTTAGCTACATTATTAAAACTTTTGCAAAATTATATTGTAACCGAATGAACCTCGTATGAAGTGATCTACTATACTACACCTAGCGGTTGTAGCGGTTGGTTACCCATGCAATTCGGTTGGATGAAAATATTACAATAAGGACATTCGTTGATGTGAAGACAAAGTGAGGAATGACCCACTTTTTTCTTAGGAGCAGCCAGAGCACTGTGATAGAGCCCAAGCAAAAGCAAGAACCAACAAATCAACATTTTTTCACTGTATTGGGATAGTTATATACATTACCCAAATAATGCAATAAGGGGGGATGTTAGAGTAATATTCTATTCTTTGGGATATTTACCATTTTCCTACATTAGGTAGATTTTATTTACCACATGGTAAAAAATAGCTTGTTACTTTTTTACCACTAGTATTTACCTTTTACTAGTTACCTAGGGTTAGTTAGTCATTGTAGTCACTTTGACTATGTTAGTAGTTAGTGGTTAGCTACCTTCACGATGGGGTAAAATACAACGCATTTGTTAGAGTTAATTAGGGATAATATTTTATTATTCCTAATTCTATTTCTAGCTACCTATGTGTAGCACCCTAAAATTGGCACAGTTAAACCCTTAGTAAAAAGATAAAAATTTGAATTTTAACCCCAAAACCGCTTGTTAACCGCCCGTTACCCGCTCCCCTCATTTTTCGTGCCATTTTTAGGATTTGTTTTGACCGTTGGACGATATCATCGACGATCAGACGAAATCATCCCAGATCTGACGAATTCGTCTAGAATAGAACGTCCAGACGATTTTGTCCCAAAACTAAATTTTCATAATTAGCTTCTGTTTCAACAGACTTCTCTAACTTGGGTAGAAAGTGTGTCTCCACGGTTGGAGATTCCTCCACTGAGGATCTCCCAGATTGGGATGATCTCCAACCTCCTAACCTCTCCCTAATCCTATATAAACTTGGGATTTTCCTAGTTTATACCCCTGGCTGATTTTCCCTGCAACTTTAGTTTCTCGTGCATTAGAACACCTTCGCACCATTGTTTGCATTGTGTATTTCAAGTTTTTCTTGCAGGAATTTTACTGTTTTTCAGCTGGAGCAAGCTCGGATCGTCGCTGGCGATTCCAGACGATTTCGGACGATCCTGTCGCAGATCGGCGATGATCTCGTACGATTGGAGGCGATCTCGACTGCAGTCCAGATTGGGGGCAATCAGAGCCCGGAGTTTGCATTTTTTTATCTTCTCTCTTCATTTCCTTATGCATTAACTTAGTTTATTCTATTTTTGCATTCTGGAGTTCACCTCATTTAGCATAGATGCATGATAAAGTTAAAATAAATTATTAAATTAATGCATTTCCTTTAATTGTTATCTGGATTTATCATTTAGGCAAGTTTACTGTTATTTCTATCATTTCCCCTTGCTTTTGCAGTTGCATTTTTGGTCTTTGGTATCTGTTTCTGTGATTGTAGGTTTCTGATGAATTCGTTTGATGAATTCGTTAGGTCGACGATGATCTCGTCTGATCTCAGATGACCGACTATGATCTGAGATGATTCTATGCAATTGCAGATGATTATGTAAGATTTGAGATGATCTGGACTTCTACAAACCTCAGAATCTTCATCAGACATCCGAAATCAGGTACATTCTATCTTATTTAGCACACTTTCTATGTTTAGCACTTATTCATGCTTTCTGTATCCATATAAATCAGCATCGGCATATAGAATAGCTTAGATTCATCTTGGCCAAACCTAGGAATTGAATGATTGAATATAAAAATGAACACATCAAACCCATTCTCAACCTAGGCATGGAAACTGCCACTCAAAGTTTCCCGGTGAACCCCACCATCCGTAGAAAATTCACCCTTATACCCCTCCCCCGAGAGGCGCGACCTTCAAAGGGCCTCTCAGTCCGAGGTATTGTCCCATCCTTCTCGCATCCCCCTTCCGGGCGTGGATCCTATAGCCTGAAGGTAAGGATGCGAAAAATTTGGAGCGAGACATTTTGGTGAACCCGACGTGAAAACTAAAAACCTTTTGAAAAAAGAAAAAAAAAGAAAAAGAGAAGATTGTTAAGATTGCATATCATATTTAGATGGTAGATTATAATAAAAGATGAGTTGTCACCATAAATGTTGAAAATCAATTAGCAGCCATAGAGATTACTTCTTTGCTTAGAGTATCTCAAACATATAGAGTCCCACCTTTATGGGACGAACTTAATAGGAGATTGGGTATTATTTCATCTAGGTCGACAGAACTTAGGCAAATTAAGAGGTTTGTCCTAGATAGAATCCTGGATCCTGATCAGGTGACTTTGTACCATGAGCTTCAGAGAGCTTGCCATAGGTGGTTAGCTGATAAAAGAGCACTTGTGTCTTCCGAGTTGTACACCTTTGAGGAATACCTCGACAATGCAGTTGTAGTACATAAATTTCTATCTCGTATAGAGGATCAAGAGGTCATTCTTACGGATAGAAAGAGATGGAATAGAGTTCCTAGAGCTATGTTATATCGAGAGTATTGCCATGAACTTTATTTCTACAGGTCAGAGTCTGAAACGAGATAATATCACCATAGCACACTTTGTCAAATTCTTGAAAAACCATTTCCAATTTGAAGAGGAGCATTTCATGACTCCCGATGAACTTGATCCTATTAATGATATCCATAAACTATTTATAGAAAACTAAGCCATTCTTTTATTATTATTATTTCTTGCATTTAGTATGTTGTTTGTTGTCTTTATAATATTATTATAAAAACATAAAAACAAAAAAAAACAAAAAAACAAAAAAAAAAATATAACAAAAATTAAAACGTTTTCTTTTAAGTATTATAGTAGGTATATAATTAAAATATATACCTCCCAAACTTGTTGCAAATATATATATCAATATATATTTGCTAAAATCTAAGTTTAAGCATAATGACTAGACTTAGGAATGGAAAACAGACTGAAGTAGAAGAAGATTGGTTAGGAAAACCATTAAATAACCCAGATGTCCTTCCTGAAGACCCAATTCAGGAAGAAGGAACCCTAGACCAACAAGAAGAAGAGTTTGTTGTAGGAAATGAACAAAGAGAAACTGTTAGAGAGGAAGGATCCTCATCCCCTAAAATTTCTCCGGGAGGAGTCATTACTTTTGAGAACATGGAACATTTTTGGAAGTTCCTCAATACTAATATTGGCACTCTTAATAGAGCAGTCCATATGGACAAGGATCAAATTAGTGACACTCAAGCAACCCTAGAAGAAATATATCACACACGCACTAATCCCTTGTCCTTCGTTGATCAAGAAAGTGATCAAGCTGGACCATCCAATTTGGATATGGCCGCTATAATCCAGAACATGCAACAACAACAAGGTTACCCAACCACCTAGAGTGCCCGTTACCAAGCCTAGAGTTATTCCCACACAAAAGAAACCTTCATTCACTGCTCTATTTCGCCAAGCTATTGATCAACATACCTCAAATCAACAAAAGCCCAAAACAAAACCAAACACCAATTTCCAACAATCTGGGATACAACATAATGCTACTACAAATCTTCTTCATAATACTCTCCCTACCAACCATTTGCATAATAGCAATATAGCATCTAATCCTTACGTCACGCCATCATACGCTCACAAATCCCATGCTTATGTACCACCGAACCAATATGGTGGACAAACTAGTAATCTGGAAGCCATGGTGAAACAGTTAGTCTCCCGCATGGACCAGATAGATCCCTACCGTCCCTCGTACAATTATCGAGAGATGTGTAGTCAGCCTTTAGATCCTATAGTCGTAGCACAACCATATCCTAAACACTTTCCTATGCCTGTCCTACCTATATACAAAGGAACCGAAGATCCCATAGAGCATCTTCGTATGTTTAGGATAGCATGTCATGATATATCACATGATGACTTGTTATTACTAAAAATGTTCCCAAAAAGTTTAGGAGGAATGGCATTAGAGTGGTATTATCAATTACCCACTCATTCTTTGAGGAATTTCGAAGAAACAAGCTCGAGTCTTTTGTTCATCAATTTAGTGCCTACATCGAAAGGCATGTAACCATTAAATATTTGTACAACTTAAAACAAGACAAAGATGAATGTTTTGCTGATTTCCTAGCTCGATGGAGACAGTTGATAGGAAAATTGCACTTTGTGTTACCTTATCGAGAAATGCTGGATATCTTTATCAATAATTTACAAGAACAACTATCCTATGAGTTATCAATCGCTACCTTGACCACCTTCGATCAAGCTATAGACTTAGCTCGAAGAGTGGAAGATGCTCTCATTAGGAGAGGTCAGCTTAAAAAGAAAGATGATGAGAAAACATCCAGAAATCAATATAAAAATAAACAAGTTGTGGGTGATGGAGTCACTGATAGTAGAAATATTGCTAATGTTAATGCTACGAAGACAACGGAGAAGTTTATACTAAAACCTCCTGATAAACCACCTCGAGAATTTACTAGGTTAAATCAACCTCTATCAACCATTCTACCACAATTATTAGAACGAGGTTTGATCCAATTACCAAATATCCGGGAACCTGATCCAACTATACCCGGATACAGAGCTGATTTACACTGTGATTTCCATAGAGGACCTGGACATGCTACCAACTCTTGTAAAATATTAAAACATAAAATACAAGACTTAATTGATAACAATGAGATGGAGGTGCAAGCCTTTCAACCTAAACAAAATCCTCCTAATAATGCTCAAAAGAACATCCCCCAAAATTAGAATCAGAATGCCAATCAATCATTGGACATATTTCAACATCCTTTACCAAAGCATGGTAAAGAGGTGGCTAATCAAATTGAGCATCATAATGTTCCCCCTCCTACCCGATATGTAGGGACTATTAGTGGACATTTACCTGCTCATGATCTGCAAATATTTGACACAACTTTATCCATGGTTACGACCAGACCTCTATATAATATTCGGACACCTGATCTTAGTGATACAGAATACGAGACTGAAAGTGACATGGAAATCACATCAAATCAATCGAATAGTTCTGAAGATGAATCAGATGCTATTCAACCTATCACAAATTCTATGGTTCCGGAAGAACCATTTCCAAGAAGAGTCACTACTAGACCATCTTCTCACCAATCACTTTCTAATGAACAAGCCATAAATGCTAGACCAAGACCCATTCATCATCCGCAAAATAATATTGTAGGTACCATCGGAGCTGTTACTCGACAACAGGCTCAAAATTCTCAACAAGATCAAACTCAGAATGATGGATCAGCTCCATTTGTTTTGAAAGTTCCTAATAAAGGGAATCATGCACCTAATGTTCAACCTAAACCTCCTTATAATATTAATGAACAATTATCAAATACTACAACTAGAATTTCCCTTTTGGACCTTTTAAGATCTTCTCCTACACATAGGGATGAATTAATGCTCACATTAAGCCAAATGATGGTACCACAAAATATTCAACCTGAAGCCATGGCCAATACTATCATAACTCGAGAAGTCGATTGTATTGACTTCCGGGATAGAGATATACCGCAACATAGTTTACATAAGGATAACCCCTTATATATTACTGCCCTAATTGGAGATGTAGCAGTTAAACGAGTCTTGATTGATAATGGTTCATCTTTAAACATTTGCACTTTTGACTTCTACCAAAGATTTGGGTTTAGAAGTGACGAAATGAAAAGAACTGATATGATCATAAAAGCCTTCAATGACGAAACACAAGAAACGTGTGGAGTTATTACTATCCCATTGCAAGTTGGTCCAAGAACCTTAGACACGACCGTGTTTATTGTACATTGCCCCGCATCGTACAATATACTCTTGGGTCACCCTTGGATCAACGCGATGCGAGCTGTTCCCTCAACTTTACATCAGTGTGTTAAATTCAAATTTAAGAATCAGTTGGTTACCATTCATGGTGATCCTAGACCCTTTGATATGTGTGCTTTGGCAGAACCTGTTGGAGTTCAATTTTGCCCTGCTCTGTCATCCACACATCCTAATTCTCATCATCCATCTAAACGTGTGAAACACACACCCATAACATCATCTACTTTTTCTCCATCAACTCCACCTCTACATATAGTTCAACCATCTTCCGAACAAACCACATTAGGACCTCAAAAAGATCCTAAACCCACAACCAATGCTTCTTGTTTTACTCCTATAACTTCCATACCTATAGACCCATCCATCGACATCTCTACAACATCTACACCTACTAGAGGCATATTTTCCGCATCCGAAGATGTAGGAAATGTTCCTTCTACCTCTTACGCTCTTACTGATGAGCTCTTACCCGATTTATCTAAAATTCTTATATAAAAAAAAACAAACGTTGCTATGCAAGATTCCCTTATTTTAAATAATTTGCCACCCTCTCCTCGTACCTTGGGCCTCCCACAGCCTATGGGAAGTATTTACCAAGTCGGGAGCTATGCTTTTATTTATAAGGGATATGACTGGGGAAGAATACCTAGAAACATCAAGACACATTATGATGGATATGCTCGATGTTATTTTACTAATGAGTATATTAAAGCTAAGCCTATAATGCTTAAATTGGGATATAAAGGGAAAGGTTTGGGACCTTTCCATAATGGTATGAAAGAACCTTTTGAGGTAGAACCGTGGCTCGCCCGATGTGGTGTGGGCCTATTTCCTAGTAAGGGTCAGCCCTTCCCATTTGAGGATGATGACCATCTCATATGTTACCAAGATTATTTGGATAAACGTGATGCTTTGCATTTAATGAATAAGCCATTTACATGTAATATGCTATCCATAGCTTACCCTGAGATGATCATTGAATCCGACGATGAGTTGGAGGGAGATATCTTCCATGATGTCTCCATTGAGGAATTATTACATAACAAATTTTATTTCGATGGCTCTATACCTAGTATAGCCCAACTTGAGGCCACGACTCCTCAAGATGAATTATCCAAGCTAACCTCGAAAGAATTACAAGAATTGGGCGTTTCACCCGCCCCACCTAATTTTGAGAGAGATCTACACATGGAAGTAGAGAATGTCATAAAAATTAACATTGGAACCAACGATAACCCTCACATAATCAACATTGGATCAGAATTGAGTCAAGAAAAACAAGATAAATACATTGCATTTCTTAAAGAATATGAAGATGTCTTTGCTTGGACATATGAAGATATGCCAGGTTTAGACCCTTCTGTAGTTATGCATCACCTAGTAGTCCATCCGGATGCTAAACCTGTTAAACAAAAACTTAGAAAAATGCATCCTAAAGTGGCCTTACTAGTCAAAGGGGAATTAGAAAAACTCCTGAAGGTTATTTTTATACAAGCCATTGATTATGCTGAATGGATCTCGAATGTAGTTCCAAAGAACTAAGAAAGAAGCTACCAAAGTTAGGGTTTGCACAGACTTTAGAGATATTAATGCTGCATGCCCTAAAGATGATTTTCCTCTTCCCAACATGGATCAGATCATTGATTTTACTGCTGGGAGTGGAATGATATCCTTAATGGATGGATTTTCTGGTTATAATCAGATCAGGATAGCTCCTGAAGATCAGGCTAAAACAACCTTTATTACCCCTTGGGGGACCTTTTGTTGGAAAGTGATGCCATTCGGTTTGAAGAATGCAGGTGCAACATATCAACGAGCCATGACTTATATCTTTCATGATATGATGCATGATATTCTACATGATTATGTAGATGATATTATAGCTCATTCCATCAAAGAAGATGATCATTTAGATGACTTGAGAAAAGTATTTGATCGGTTAAGGGAATATCTTATCCGACTGAATCCAGCCAAATGTATATTCGGAGTTAAGTCCGATAAATTATTGGGGGTTATAGTTTCTTTACGTGGCATTGAAATTGACCCTCTCAAGATCATGGCTATCACTGATATGCCCGCACCCACAAATATATCTGAATTACGAAGTCTACAAGGTAAGCTTCAAGCTATTCGTCGCTTCATCGATAAGTTGGCGGACAAAACAGGACCCTTTCTTAAGCTTCTTAAGAAAGATGTCTCTTTTCATTGGGACGATGAATGTCGGGAAGCATTTGAACTCCTCAAACAATATCTCCTTAACCCACCTGTGCTTTCACCACCTAGACCCGATCGCCCATTTATCTTGTATATTTTTGCTTCAGATTTTGCCTTAGGAGCTATGTTAGCTCAACTTGACGATGAGAAAAGAGAGCGTGCTAATTATTACATTAGCCAAACCTTAATCAGTTATGAAACCCGCTACACAACATTAGAGAAACTATGTCTAGCAATCGTATTTTCTACACAAAAACTATGCCATTATATGCTCAGTCAAAAAATGTATGTTATTGCTAAATTCGATCCTTTGCGGTATCTCATGAGTCGACCGTACTTATCTGGTCGCACAACAAAGTGGGTTCTTGCGCTAAGCGAGTTTGAACTCACGTTTATAGGACAGAAGTCTCGTTAAGGGTCAAATCATAGCAGATCAATTAGTTGCTGCACCCTTAGAGTCTACCCATCCCCTCATCATTGAGTTTCTCGATGAATGCCTTAAATTAGAGGCAGACCATCCAGAGCAATGGTCCCTATACTTTGACGGAGCCCGATGCATGAGTGGGGCTGGTGCAGGTATTATTTTAATATCTCCATGAGAAACATCTTATACCTCTGTCCTTTAAATTAATGTTTGCTTGTACTAATAACACTGCTGAATATGAGGCTCTAATCCTTGGATTACGAGCTGCCTTGGCACTAAAAATTAAAAATCTATTGGTTTTCGGTGATTCTCAACTTGTCATAAATCAAATCAATGATGTTTATCGGACCAGAGATGATAAATTACGTCCATATAAAGCATATGTCTTACAATTAATATCTTTATTTGATCAAGTTACCTTGGAAGCTATTCCTCGAACTAGCAACCGTGCGGTTGACGCTATGGCTGCAGCTGCATCTCTTTTGCCCTTGGAGTTAGATGACGAATATGCTACCATCATTATTCATCGACTCCAGGAACCCGCTTCAAATAAATCATGCTTAGAACCTTTGGATGTGTTTCTAATCAACGAAACTACTCCCGAACCTTGGTACACTGATATATTTAATTTTCTTCAAAATGGGACCTTCCCCGAAGGTTGTAATAGCAACCAACGCCGGTTATTACGTAGACGAGCAAGTCGCTTCGTAATTATTGGCAATACGTTGTATAGGAGATCTTTTGAAGGCATCCTATTGAGATGTTTGAATCTAGAAGAATCTAGATCAGCTTTGAGTGAAGCCCACGATGGATCTTGTGGGGGACATTTTAGTGGTAGCACCATTGCTAAGAAGCTCCTTAGGATAGGATATTTTTGGCCCACCATGGAGAATGATGCACATGATTATGTGCGCCATTGCGACAAGTGCCAGAAACATGCTGACCTTGTCCATGCGCCTGCATAAGAACTATAGGCTATTTCATCTCCTTGGCCCTTTTCAAAATGGGGCTTAGACATCATTGGAAAAATCAACCCTGTGTCATCTGATGGACACAAATTCATCATAACCGCCACCGAGTATTTCACGAAGTGGGTTGAAGCTATGCCCTTAGCTTCTTGCACTGGAACCCAAGTTTCCAAATTTATTTTTAATCAAATTATTTGTAGGTTCGGAATTCCTGCAAATCTCATCTCGGATAATGGAACTTGTTTCAAAAATAAAGATGTCAAAAAATTATGTCAAAAATATAAAATTCAACATCGTTGGTCCACTCCCTATTATCCTCAGGGTAATGGCCAAGCAGAAGCATCTAATAAAACATTAATTAAAATCCTCAAAATATTGGTCAATAAATCTGGCCGAGATTGGCACATCCAATTATATCCTACTTTGTGGGCTTATCGAACTAGCGTTCGCACTCCCACGGGCACTTCACCTTTTGTTTTGGTTTATGGCGCTGAAGCTATTTTTCCCTTTGAATTAGAAGTTCCTTCTTTGGCTCTACTACTTCAAGATACTGAAGTAGGAGATGAATATCGTGCTGGCAGATTTAGTCAGCTGGAACTCCTAGATGAGAAGCGCATCAATGCTTTGGAACATCTTCGTGCCTACCAAAACAAGCTCAAACGAGCATACCTCAAGAAAGTTCATCATCGATCCTTTGAGATCGGCGACCTTGTCTTAAAAGAAAATCAAAAAAATACTAATGCAACTAAAGATCTTAAAGGTAAATTTGAACCTAACCGGCTTGGGCCATATATCATCACTCGCTAAATTTGGATCGGGAGCATACCGATTAGCTACCTTAGATGGTAAAGATCTTAAAGAACCTATGAACATTATGCATCTTAAGCGCTATTATGCATAAAATCTGGTCATTTCATCATTGTATATATTGTTATTTTGCATATTGTTTCATTTTAGTCATCCATATAAAAATTTCAAAAATAGTAATAGTATTTATTCTTTCAATTCATAAATTAAAATCAAAATATAAAAACTTCAAAATCATCAAAATCTTCAAAAACATCTTTTATTTTCGTACCTATCAATTCTTGAAGTATTGCAGTTATATTTTCAATTATTTTGGATAAATTAGCATTTATTTGGAATCCCGCACTTTCACACTCACATGAATAAATATCTTGATTTTATTTGGTATGATTATTAATCTCTCTTATATCAAAGTCCACAAATTGAATTAAATAAAGTTTTGAGCATAGAGAATTGATCTTGTTATTTACTTGAACCAAGCATATCTTTTCACATTAAAATGATTTCATTGCAAATTCGATATGATGCTACATAGTAGAAATGGTTTCTTGAGCGAAAAGTTTCCCCTGCTATCCTATCATGCACATGGTCTAGAATCTTTGAGAATTGACAAAAGGACAAGCTCACCCCTGCCCGGAATAAAAATCCCTTGCTCCACAGACCAATCCGAGCAAGTATCCCTAGTATAGGAAGAAAAAGAAAAGTCAAAGAAAATGAGAAAAAGAAAAATATTATTTTGTACCATCGCAACAATATTTCAGCATTGTCTCAGTTCCAAGCAAAAATACAAAAAAAAGAAAAAAAGAGAGCAAAAGAGAAAAGAAAAAGCAAAAAGCAATAAAATCCCTTTCCCTACCCCTTGAAAAAGAAAAGAAGGGTGAATGAGCTTGAATCCCTGGAATTCTCAATTATTCGAAAACTGTGAGGTAAGCCCCATAACAGGTGGTTTGTGCCCAACCCGCTTGGCCTTGGGTAATCCCTAGCGTGGTGATATGTCCGTCACATTAGTGACCTTCTTTTGTATAGACCTATGTCGGCTTATGGATTAGCTAGCTCTTGATGACCCGACTTACATAGTAGTCGGTACGGTTACATGCATATAAATCATGGTCAACGAACACTTATTTGGTTAATTCAAATTACTTGTATCAAATTATCTTGCTCAAAATTGGTGAATGAACAATACAATTGCACACACATTTGTATTTGAGAGATTTTGTATCATTATGATAAATCAAGATCGATAATGAACTCACATCTGCACATGGGGTTCCTTATAAATCTACATTTTGTCTTTGAGATAATCTAAAATATTTATGCAAATCTTTTGGAATAATTTCATCTTCTTATTTAAAAGAACATCTGTTTAGTATAAAAACAATTACATACATATTTCTTTCAAAAATCCAAAACTTCTTTCAAAACATGCAATAAAGTCACATTTCTTTATATATTCGACTTTCGCAATGATGGTATAGTTCCAAAACCTAAACTGGAATTTTATGCCTAGCGCAAGTCCTTATCTTATATTTTGTTTATTTTAAAAATAAAAAATCAATCATGCAATAAAACTATTATATCAATTTCTTCTTTGGATTTCGCGATGATGGTATAAGTCTATACCTATAATTCTATGCCTAGCGCAAACCATTGTTCTAATTTTATTTCCCATTCATTTTAATTCATAAAAACATATGGCTTACATCATTATGTTACACAATTGTGCTTTAAAAAGAACGCAAATTTTTCTATTTTCATTTCATTATGTCAACATTCCATTTTGCAACGATGGTATAATTCCTAAGGAATTATTCAAAAATTTTATCACACTTAGGAATTTATGCCTAGCAAAAATCATATTTTTTTATATTTCATGCATAATATTTTTATGAAAATCTGAAAACAAATCATCACCATCATCATTTTTCATCATCACAACACAAAGTCTTAAGACAGTCTCTTAAGCACCCTTTTACTTTTAGCAATATTTCTATACTAGGGATTAGCTTGACGACCTAGCGAGCGGTGACTCCATGAAATGGTCTATAACAACGACAATGTCCTTTGAAATTATTGTTAGAAGTCCCTTTTATTTTTCATCAAATCACACCACAAAACAACCAATTTGTTTACATCAGATTATTCCATTTAAATTTTATGGCATGACATAAAATTATAATTTATTTTCCATGACATAATTACATGAATAATCAATCAACAAATCCAAAATTAAAGCATCATAAAACATATACACAAGTCATATCATCAAAAAAAAATATATAAATATATATATATATATCAAAATATATGTACATCATATCAAAACTGGATTGGTATGCCACAATCTATACCCTGGCATACTCAATCCTCTCAAAAATATATCCAATCTACAGTCTATAGCAGCTAGTCTCGAGAAGCCCTCGAGCTCTCAGCCTCATCTCCTCTCCCACCCTGGCATGGAGGAGGTGGTCCCATAGAGGTTCGTGCTGTGTCTCGGGTCCTCATCATCGATCGTGAGGATGTCCTCGATGATCCCATCCTGATCGGCTCCACAATGCCGACTGGCAGCTGTAACCTCTAGCCCTCTGGAACTAGTTGGAAGTATGCTCCCTGATAGAATGCAGTCTGAGCAATAGACCACACCAACTCCTGCATGCTCGCCCCTCCGCTCCGAGCCCTGAGCCATGTAGCCTCATCCTGTAGAGTCTGCACCTGAGCTCGTAGGCGGGCATTCTCAGCCCAGAGAGCCACCATCTCGCTGCTCTCCCCCACCTCGACACCCTTGCCCTTATCGGGCGATGGTGGCCTCTCCCCTACTGAGAAGGGAATCCCTCCTCCCTCCTCCCTATCTGCTATGGTCTCTATGGAGCCTGTGGCATCCTCTGGCATCTCTCCTATGGAGACCATCATTGCTCTCTCCCTCCGTGACCCCATGCTGCCTCAATAGCATCTTGGCGCCACCTCCCCATCCATCGCACAACCATGTGCATCGGACCCTATGCCCTCATCATCCGAGGAGGGTGGATGCCTGTGTACCAGGCATCATATCCATCAATGACCCCAATATCATCCCCATCCACTAGTTGGATGGGGGCATCATCCATATCCTGGCTCTAGAATCACTGCATATCCGAAGCCCCACTCAGTGTGGTATTATCCCGGATAGTCTGGGAGTACTCATAGTCCCTGAGAGATGGGATCCCCTATTGTAGACCGAACTATCACAAAACTCGGTCATAGCGGTGGAGCTCTACCTCTCCCCACTCCATCCTCAGCCAGCAGACTCGCCTGATGCGAGCCAACTCCTGTCCATCCTCTCCCCACCCTGGATGCTCTCTCCATGGCCTCCAGGTGATCTAGTCAAGGATGAGGTCATCTAGTAACCTCCGAGACATCGATAGATCTATCCATCACTGTGACCCTCTCTAGAGCCACCAATAGAAAACTCGGGGTCTCTCTCGATCAACCCCTGTCAGTGGGAGTCCTATCGGCCTCCGCACCGTGATGTGCTCCCAACACCAAACCTGTAGTAGCGATGTCAAAACCAGACATCGACCTCCCTTGTATACGACCCCATGCAGGATCCTATACAAGCGACATAGTACAAAGCTGCCCCATGCAAATCTGTACCCGTGGTCTCTCATGTCGCAGACCACATCTGAAAGGAGCCATGGTAATCTGCACCCACTCTGGTGGCACAAAAATAGGCCACCCACTATCCCTACCAAAACCCGAGTCAACCTAGATGCCCCAGGCATCTACCTCAGAGACTCGATGTTCACTCCGCCCTTCTCCAGGGCGAAGCTCGGGTCTCCGCACAGCCTCATCATAGCCTCGGCCCTGATTGGCCGTAGGAGTCATAAACCGTCCCTGTATGGGGATCCTCAAGATCCTCCATACATCCTCTAGAGTGGGAGCCATCTCCCCTATCGATAATCAGAAGCAGGATGACCCCGGATACCATCTCTCTGCTAGGGCTGTCAGTAGCCCCATGTCTGTCGGTATTTGTGGCATCTCTACCACATGCTGTAGTCCGACCTGTGCCAGTCGGTCTCGCTCCACCTGATTGAGCACGGCCACGTCATCCCTCAGCCCCCCGTATTTCCATTCCCGACTCTTTAGTAATCCCCTCTGCAAAATAAACAATAAAACAATAAAATTCATTAATAAAACAATTATTACAATCAATTAAATGCAATTCAAACAAGCTTAATTTCATAAAAATGATGATATCGTCCACCATTGGATGATATCATCCTAAATTAAATCAAATCATCCTTTGTAGGATGAAATCATCTCCTATTTCTCAACTTGGGGATCGTCCCTTGTTGGACGGGATCGCCCCTATTCCGCCGATTTCGCCCATAGACGAAATCGACGATCTAGGGACGATTTCGATGAAATTGGGATGATTTCGTCCCGACGTCGTCGATGGCCTAAAAACGGCCGCGATGCCCCAAAACAGTCAAAATTTAAATTGCAAATTACACAAATCAAATTAAAACATAATTCACTAGGTTTAGATTCTTACCCGTAGCCCGCGTCGGACCTCTGTCGATCTGTGCGTTGTTTCGACCATTTTGTCTACAGAGCTCTAAAAATAGTGAAAATGAACAGTAAAAATGAATTAGGGTTTTACCCTATTTTTCTTAATTTTATTTAAAAAAAACAACATTTTTAATTTTGCTTTTCCGCGCTTTTACCTCAAACGTTCGATTTGGGTAAAAACACGGAGGGGGCACCATAGTAAGCAATCGTACGATTCGACCTAGAATCGTCGTCTAAAAAATTGAGTAAATTTTTGCTTTCTCGTAAAATGGGAAGAACTCGTCTTTAACGCATTTTCTTCGAAAAATTCGCTAAAGAGGGGGCAAAATGTAGCACCCTAAAATTGGCGCAGTTAAACCCTTAGTAAAAAGATAAAAATTTGAATTTTAACCCCAAAATCGCCCGTTAACCGCTCGTTACCCGCTCCCCTCGTTTTTCGTGCCATTTTTAGGATTTGTTTTGACCGTTGGACGATATCGTCGATGATCAGATGAAATCATCCTAGATCTGACGAATTCGTCTGGAATAGAACGTCCAGACGATTTCGTCCCAAAACTAAATTTTCATAATTAGCTTCTGTTTTAACAACCGCTCCAACTTGGGCAGAAGCGTGTCTGCGCAGTTGGAGATTCCTCCGCTGAGGATCTCCCAGATTGGGATGATCTCCAACCTCCTAACCTCTCCCTAATCCTATATAAACTTGGGATTTTTCCAGTTTATACCCCTGGCTGATTTTCCCTACAACTTTAGTTTCTCGTGCATTAGAACACCTTCGCACCATTGTTTGCATTGTGTATTTCAAGTTTTTCTTGCAGGAATTTTACTATTTTTTAGCTGGAGCAAGCTCGGATCGTCGCTGGCGATTCCAGACGATTTCGGACGATCCTGTCGCAGATCGGCGATGATCTCGTACGATTGGAGGTGATCTCGACTGCAATCCAGATTGGGGGCAATTAGAGCCCGAAGTTTGCATTTTTTTATCTTCTCTCTTCATTTCCTTATGCATTAACTTAGTTTATTCTATTTCTGCATTCTAGAGTTCACCTCATTTAGCATAGATGCATGATAAAGTTAAAATAAATTATTAAATTAATGCATTTCCTTTAATTGTTATCTGGATTTATCATTTAGGCAAGTTTACTATTATTTCTATCATTTCCCC
Organism: Wollemia nobilis; assembly: GCA_028583015.1. Classification (NCBI taxonomy): domain Eukaryota; kingdom Viridiplantae; phylum Streptophyta; class Pinopsida; order Araucariales; family Araucariaceae; genus Wollemia; species Wollemia nobilis. The sequence continues at coordinate 7,591,969 of JAQPPZ010016995.1, read as the reverse complement.
TTGCTTTTGTAGTTGCATTTTTGGTCTTTGGTATCTCTTTTTGTGATTGCAGGTTTCTGACGAATTTGTCTAACAAATTCGTCAGGTCGACGATGATCTCGTCTGATCTCAGATGACCGACTGTGATCTGAGATGATTCTATGCAATTGCAGATGATTATGTAAGATTTGAGATGATCTGGACTTCTACAAACCTCAGAATCTTCATCAGACATCCGAAATCAGGTACATTCTGTCTTATTTAGCACACTTTCTATGTTTAGCACTTATTCATGCTTTCTGTATCCATATAAATCAGCATTGGCATATAGAATAGCTTAGATTCATCTTGGCCAAACCTAGGAATTGAATGATTGAATATAAAAATGAACACATCAAACCCATTCTCAACCTAGGCATGGAAACTGCCACTCAAAGTTTCCTGGTGAACCCCACCATCCGTCAAAAATTCACCCTTATACCCCTCCCCCGAGAGGCGCGACCTTCAAAGGGCCTCTCAGTCCGAGGTATTGTCCCATCCTTCTCGCATCCCCCTTTTAGGTGCGGATCCTATAGCCTGAAGGTAAGGATGCAAAAAATTTGGAGCGATACACTATGTCCTATATAAACCTACCATTATCAATATATTTGACCAATTCTCATGAATTGAATTATTTATTTTACTTGCTTACCTTTTCTAACATGCTTGTGAGAGAACTATTTAATTTTCCTTTTGGCCTCCTTTTGAAACTGACCATTTTATTTTTTTCCTTTGTTTTGATGGATTTATCAATTATTTATTTGTCTTCTTTATTTGTTATAGGTTGTTTTCCTTTATATATCCTCCCACATTTTTTAGTTTATACATATTTCTTACCCTTCTAAGGTGTACATGTGGCTTTTTTTCTATGCTCTCATTTTTATTTTATTTCTCTCACTATGTTGTGATAAGTTGTTTATCCTTCAAGTGCAAGGGTAGCCTCCTTCTAAGGATTATTTTACCTTTTCTAGTTTCAACTTGTTCCTTAATTGTTCATTCTTCAGAAGCTTTCCTCTTGTACCTAGTGTCAACCCCTTTTTGATTAGTGCATACTATGTCATCTTCATGTTAGCATAAAATATATATTCTCACAATAATATTAAATATCAATATTAAATTTCTCACAATAAATGATATACACAAGTATTTAAGTAAACTTTCTATATTCTCATAGATTACAAACTTTGGTGTCTAGTACCAATGAAGTACTAAAACTTTTACAACACATACATCTCATATGCTTGCTCTACATATAACCTTTACAATGACTCTTGATATTTCAACTTCATCTAACTATTCATCTCCTTAGACTCCTCAAACTTCTAGGAGATATGATTCTTCATATTTATCATAATAAAAAAATATTTTTTGATTCCTAATAATGACAAACCTCTAGTGATTACTAAATAATAAACTCTATATGAATCATATTTACAAGACTATTTTCACACCACATATTTACAAACTATTTACAAGTACCAAATAATGTAATAAAATCCAACACCCCCCTGTATTACATTATTTGGTATGCTTTCAATATTTCATTATGGTTTTGGTCTTCCTATTATGACTTTGGTAATGAATTTCGTTCTTGAATCCCTTTAAGCTCATGTTTGGGCATTGAATGTCCTAATTTTTACTTGTATTTTATTCTTGTATCAATTGAATATTCTTTGTTTATCACACAATTTAAGGATGAATATATACTTATCAAGATCATTTTATTAAAGTAGAAACATTTTAGCATTTCCATAATTATGTTCTATTTATCCATCCATAGTGTACATTGATTTTATTTTTATTTTCTTGACAAATATTTTGAGACTGATTATTCTCTCTATAAATTTTACAATATTGGAGGGTCATGTTGGTCAAATATCTACCTAATCAACAAAACTTCATTTGTGCGCCCTAGATACAACCAACATTGAAAGGCTAGAGGAAATAAATGTCCTCTGTGCCAATATCTAGAGAGGGCTGGCTCCCAAACTAAATCCTACACTGGTTGAAGACTAGAGATGCAGGAAATAGATTAGAAGATACGAAAAGATATGGGAAATATGGCCACATGACTAAAGCGTAGGATTTGGGCTATACTAATAGTAGGAAATTAACCCAAGCATGAAATAGCATGTAATAGATGAAAGCAGTAAAATTTACTTGTAAACTTGCAGAAACAATGTTCAGAACAACACTCCAACACTCACTCTCCTACCAACAATATTTAAATACAAATGCAAAATTTAAATTTAACAGTAAATAAAGAGCATAAGCATCAAATAGAAGTGTATAAATCAGAAGGAAATCACACAATATCACTCGCAAATTTAGAAGCCTAATGTCTTCTGTTGATGCAGAGAACTTGGAGAGTTTCCCCATAAAATGCCTAACCTCCTTTACAATAGAATTTTGATTAGTATTTATAGAGGATTTAGCCTCTTTCATTAAATACACATGAGAACAAAATGATCATAGATAAGGAAAAAAAGAGGAAATTCCTCCTTGGAATCATTAAAAATCCATCCTTTTGGGGCAGTGATCCATTTTTCAGGGGAACATTCCTTGGAAATTGACAACTTGGGCATCAGTGCACAGAGAATTAGGAGACATTCAATACCTTGGAAATGCACTTCCACCTTGGAAATCATGAAAAGTAACCCCCTGTGCTTCTATACAAATTCGTACTTCACTTGGGATTCACTATTTGAGTTACTCACAACCACCATTATTTAATGCTTGTAAAACCCCCCCTGGGCGCTATTGAAATATTTGACGCAAAACTATACAATTGGATGACTCTATGGTCATAATTTCTTCGCCCCATTTTACCATTTTTCTCAAAAATTGAATTCGCCATCCAATCAAAAATTAGCTTTGCTCGATATTTTATCGTATAGCATGCTCGCACGCTTCTCTTTTAAGAACACGTTCATCCATGAGAGGGGCAAATAGGATGTTCGCCCCTTAATCGGGGTGAACATGACAAAATTCTATTCCTGAAGTGCGTTCACCCATGGAAGGGGTGAACGGGATGTTCGCCCCTTAACTAGGGTGAATGTGATCATGTTTCAATGTTGGGTCGCGTTTGCCCATGGGAGGGGTAAACATAATGTTCGCCCCTCAACCGAGGTGAAAGTAACTTTGTCTCGTCATGATCCTTTTTTAATTGTTGAACCTTCCTTCGGATACCTTTTACTATTACGTTCACCCCAACATGAGGTGAACGAGGTGTTCGTCCCATTCTTGGGGTGAACATGCCTTCATGTTCCTATGCTTTTTAGGTGCTTTTGGAATCTTTCTAATTTATTCATCTTGATTTATCCTTCCATTTTGCAGGCCCAAAAATGCCTTGATTTTATAGTGCACTTTGAATATAGCAGATTTGAATCCCAAATGAAATTTACATTTTTTTTAAAACATTTATAATGTCGATGCAATGCAGTTTACATTTGCAAATAAAATAGTAACATAGGAAATTACTTTTAAAATATTGTCATATACAATAAAAAATATTCTATCAAAATACTCCAACAAAATTCCCAATGTGGCATAGTATAAAATTGTCAATATTTCTGGTGACTCACGGGGTATCCAGCTCGCATGGATGCAAGCGATCCCAGGCTTTTATCCATTGGGAAATTATGGAGTCTTCTTTCCAGCTGCCTTAGATGGTACCTTTGCTGTAGAGGCTTGCCACTGCGCCTCCTCTTCTGCCCGCTCCTATTCTTCCACTTCAGCCACTACTTTGAGCACTTTGTCTCGCTCAGCTTCTTCCACTACTTTCTCTACCGTCGTGTGCTTTGCTGCTACTTGCTCCTCCTGCTCCTTGATAGTTTTAGAAATTACTTCATAGGCCCTGAGTGCCTCTTTCTAATAATGCATGGTGAATAGACATGGGATACTAAGAGACTCGTAAACAAAGCAAATATTTTGAGCATCTGTCAAGTTGAGGCACTTTGCTCGTTAAGCCAACTCATACAATGACAACTTCAAGTGCGTATACTTATGCATCAGGGACAACACTTATGCTTCTATGAGAGGCTCTTCCCATGCTTCGATCTCGAAGGTGTCTTCCACAAAATTCTTCAATAGTGCCTCCAGTTGTTCCATTGGCAAGGGTTCACCCCACTCATCTATAAAGTTTGGAAATCCCAACTCAACAATAGTATTAAAGTGAGATATGTAAATGGTATGCTCACACTCGATAGTGTTGAGAATTGTCTGCCTTTCCCTTAATAGGTCCATTCTCTAGAAATAACTACGTAGCATGACCTTAGCCTTGGACCAGGCATGATCCATTTCGCTTATGGGGAAAATACCCAAGTTGGCATTAGCTAGGGCCTGGATCTTCACTACCATCTCCATATACGGCTCGAATCGTTCCTTCGTATTATCAATCAACTGCTGCCCTAGTTGAATATGTATGTGCACCTCCCACAAATAGTGCAGCACTTGGACTGCTTGTGCAGCCAAATTCTCACAATTTTGATTTGAGCGAAGGTGAGCCTCTTTGATGCTTTTTAGTGAAAAACCAGCTACTTGTGTAGCCTTCTCTGCTAACTAATTCTTCATATCCTCAAGCTGATATTGAAGCTTATGCATTTCAATCCTAGAGGTATCTCGTTCCTTCAGGTGTACTCCAACCTGTCAACACAAATATTCATTTTTAGTGGTAGTCTTCTCCTCCTGTGCTCTGCTTTTCACCAGGGCAATTTTGAGCTCAATAAATTTGTTTTCATTTGTGAAATATTTTTCCTTAAAATGCTCATTGTGCAAGTACATTTATCTCATATCCATCTAAATATTTCCCATATTTTCTACTGGATTTATCTTGGTGAGATCTTCTGTGATAGTCTAACTAATGTAATCACTTGGCATTATTTCTCCTTGCAGCTTCTATACCAAGGGAGTGAGCTTAGTCGTGTGGGATTCTATAGCAATATGATCAAAGGTAAATTTCTTAATCGATCGAGCTAGAGCCAAGGTCTCATTGTGCCTCATTCTCTTCAACCACTACGAAGAGCTCAAGTGTGCCTGATTAATCTTCTCCACGTCAGGATGCTTATGAGCCACTTGCACATCAAGTACTGTCTGCAACTCCAAAAATGGGGTGAATAAAACTAGCACATCTGAGCGACTGGGCTTAGTAGAAGTAGATGATATGGTCATAAGGAGTGGAATAGAAACAATGGTTTGGATAGATAAACTGGGTTCAGCTACAGTTACGCTTACTCTAGGAGGAGCTTGCGTACTTACAACCTTAATGGTGGTAATGGCGGCAACAGAAGGTGAAGGGCATAAAAATAGATTTAGTGTTGACACGTATAAACTAAAAGAAATGAAGGACGAAGGAATTGGAATAGAAGAAGGAGCAACAGTGACTTTGGGATCTAAAGAAGAATATGGAAGCGAAACAGATGTGGAAGGATACCAAATAGCAAAGAAATAGATATAGATGATGATGGAAGTGAAATAAAAGGAAACAAAACAAAAATCACTATAGGATCTAGATAAGAAGAAGAGGGAAGAGAAGACGTACCTTCAGATGTGGGCACCGTGTGATGTGGTGATGGGGTTGGATGTGAAATTAATTCCTCTTACTACATTTTTACCCTCTCTTCAACGTCCGGGTTACCTCTGCCATCCATAACTTCAATGTGGGAACTCTCTGATTGATGATCCTCCTCTTGTTCTTGGACCATCGAAAATACTTGTGCAACCTTAGTCGAGAGCTCTTCCATTGGTGAAGGATTTATAACTACCACTGGAACACTAGTAACTGTAGGAATTGCTACAACGAGAATTGTAGAAACTATGGTAATTGAAACGATAGCAGCAAAACCAACAACAACGCTGGTACTTAGTCTTTTTGCCATCTTGGAAAGTGGTTGTGCCTTCGGGATATTTTGTTTCTCTGGTGTAGGCACCTCTTCCACCTTTTGAGTCATTCATTGAGATCTTCGCTTAGACACATATTGTTGTTCCTCTTCCTTTGGAATATCCTCCTCAACCATTGGATGTCCTTCTTCAGTTTCACCTTCACCACTGTTGGAATGTTGAAAAATCTACGAATAAATATTGGCAAAAGTGATAGGTTGATATGAATCAACATAATCATCATAATATTATGAAAACTACTCATCTAACTTCAACCCGAAAGGAGTATTCAGTTTCACTCGGTGAATCTGCATTATCCACCAATTCATAATTTTCTCTTCAGTCCAGTCGGGCTTACTTTCTTTAACTTGGCTGAATAAACATGGCGAAGGAATCTGAGTCTAATACCTAGCTAGATTATACTCTATCTCTTGCTCATAGCTAGATTATCTTTGTTCTGTAATTTATGACAACTCTGGTAAATGGGTCATAGAATTGGGCAATGAGCCAAACCAGCTCGGGATAAGGATGAACTAGTGAACATAAATACCCAAAATGATAGGGCACTGTCAGCCAGTTGTGCGACGTTACTCCTTGGCTTACCGCCATTTCAACATCTTGCCTTAACCTCTCCATGCCTTTGTGAGTAATGAGGTAGTCACCAATTTTTGCCATAGTGTCCTTATATGGGTCCAAATCGACATAGTTATTTTTTCAAGCCCTTTTTGATCTAGAGCCTCCTTCTATTTTGAATTTTTGGGTTCTATAGCCTCTTCAACATCCTTGTGCTCCTTGCTTTGCTTTCCCATTCTCTTTTTTATCTAAAAAATATTCTGAGCACTCTTTGGACTTGTCTATAGCTACAATGCAAAATACACAGCAGTAAAAATTTTAAAAGAAAAATAAACTGTGAGCTTTTACCTCACCCTTTATATAGAGCATTTTCACAACCACTGCAATAAAAGCTTAAATTAATCTTGAGTTTCTTTGAAAGAATGTGAGTATCGATCGGTGAAACTATACAATGTGGATGGATTTTTAATGATTCCAAGGAGGAATTTCCTCTCTTTTTTTTTATCTGCGATCATTTTGTTCTCATGTGTATTTAATGAAAAAGGCGAAATATTCTATAAATACTAATCAAATTTCTATTGTAAATGAGGTTAGGCATTTTACATGAAAACTCTCCAAGTTATCTGCATCAACATAAGACATCAGGCTTCTGAATTTACGAGTGATATTGTGTGATTTCCTTCTACTTTATACACTTCTATTTGACACTTATGCTCTTTATTTGTTGTTAAATTTAAATTCTACATTTGGATTTAAATATTGCTGGTAGGAGAGTGAGCGCTGGAGTGTTGTTCTAAAGGTTGTTTCTACAAGTTTACAAGTAAATTATGCTTCTTTTCGTCTATTAAATGCTATTTCATATTTGGGTTAATTTCCTGCTGCTAGTCTATCCCAAATCCTACGCTTTCAACCTGTGGCCATATTTACCATCTCTTTCTGTATTTTCTAATTTCTTTCCTTCATCTCTAGTCTTCAACCAGTGTAGGATTTAGTTTGGGATCCAGCCCTCTCTGGATATTGGCACGGAGGACATTTATTTCCTTCGACCTTTCAATGTTGGCCGTATCTAGGGCGCACAAATTAAGTTTTGTTGATTAGGCAGATATTTGACCAACAAGTCCAATGTTACTTTTTTTGTCCATGTTTTTATAAATTGTTCCTTGTTCTCTTTTTATTAAATTTTATCTTGTTGTCAATATTCCCTATTACAACACTAATATTATCAATCCCTGTCACAAATTTGGTGCCATTATTTCTTGTCACAAGATCATTAGCTTGTTCTATTTAATTATATCCTTTGTGTGCTCTTTAAGTTCATCACCATCATGAATTGAGTGGAATATACTATTACTATCCGTGTCACAAATGGAAGACTTCAAATTGTCAATTTAACCCAAAAATTATGTATGATCAAAGCATATATTCATTGTACTATCATTAACAAATATGGGTATATCTATAGTTATTTTCCCCATAAGTACTCTGTGATTTGGTTCATGTTCTTCCTCATCATTGTACTCTGTTTCTTATACTTCTTGGACCATGTTTCCTCTTTGATTTTCCCACTTTAGATATTTTTGTGTTTGTTGCTTATTAGATTGATATTGTCTCTATTGATATCTTTTAAAAGGTCTCTACATTTGATTCCATTGATTTAGAGAATTATATTTATAATATCTAGTGCTATGACCACCTTTGTTACATATATGGCAATATCTTATTTTCCATCCAGGTTGATGCTATGATAATGAAGTAGTAGAGTTTCTTATGTTATTTGGCAATTGTTTTGTTGAAATAAAATCATTGTTTGTCATTTCATCTCTTTCTTGGTTTTCAATTTCATATTCTTGAAGTATGATAACCAATTCATCAAATAACACATTTCCATTTAGCACTTGGAGAGACATGACTAATATTTTTAATGTTTCTAAAAGTGCTCTGAGTGTGACATATTTATACTGGTGATACCAAATAATGTAATACCTCCAACACTCCATTTAAACAATGTTTGCTTAAATTTTTCCCTAAACTTAATTTACTTTATTTTAAACTTTTAATTTCCACTTTTCATTTCTTCACTTTTAAATTCTTTTCAAATATTCCTCTTTCTCTATTATCTTTTCATTTTTCTCAATTAATTTTTCCTTTCAAATATTTCAAACTTTCTTTTCTTCAAATAAATTTCCACCTTGTTCTCTTTAATAGATATCCTTACCAATACTTTAATATATTTAATCTCTTTCAACTTCTCCTTTAAATCTTCCTTTCCTTTTTCTAAAAATAAACTTCTCCATTTTAATTTTCTCACTCTTTAACCTTCACTCGATGCTAAAATAATAACATAAAGTATGGTAATTTTATACCTTAGCAATCACTCCAAATCTCCTAATAGGCACGAAATCAGGTAATAATGCTTTTGACATTATCTTTCAAACAATGCAATAATTATTTGTGTGTTTCTCTTTGCAAGGATTTGTTTCACACTTACCTACTTCAATGTAGTATTTCTAACATCATTTACCTACTCCAATGACTCTATCTTTGGCATATTTACCTCTTTCAAAGCTCTTTCAATATATTCAACTTTTTAGATGTTCTTGTCCTCCTACAAAACTACATGCTTGTATAACACACGAGTTCTTCGTGCTTCTAATGTAGTTATAATTAGGTGCTATCAAATCTTCTCTATTCCTCTATTGTTTTCTTCTACTCTGGTTTAAACACATTTTCTATAGTGCTCTTCTTTAAATTGTTCTTACACTTGTCTTCTCTCTCACCAATTTGGCTTCTTTCAACTTGTTCACTTCTATAGCTTCTCTCACAACATTTATCTTTCTCCCAAGCTCTCTAAATGTGGCTCTGATACCACTATTAGCATAAAAGCTATATTCTCATAATAATATCAATATCAATATTAAAATTCTCTCAATAAATAATATACATAAGTATTCAAGTAAACTTGTTATATTCTCATAGATTATAAACTTTGGTGTCCAATACCAATGAAGTACTAAGACTTTTATAGTACATACATCATATATGATTGATATACATATAATATTTACAATGACTTGACTTGACATTTCAACTTCATTTGAATATTCATCTCCTTACACTCCTCAAAATTTTGGGAGATATGAATCTTCATATTTCTCATAAGATATTTTATTGACTCTTAATAATGAAAAACCTCTAATAATTACTAAATGACAAACTCTAAATGATTCATAATTACAATACGCTTTCACACCAAATATTTAAAAATTACTTACAAGTACCAAATAATGTAATAAACTCCAACAATTCAATTACTAATTCTTCATCTATTTCTATAGCACCAAAATTTTCTAGGATTGTGTTATTAGGACTGGGAAGGGTAGATGCTAATTGTAGAGCCTGGGGTTTTTGGTACATGGTCAAATTTACTGCATGGACCATTTGGCCTATAATGGTGGCTTGAGCTTGACATTGTTGATCATACTAAATGGTTTGAGAATGTTTGATGGCTCCAATGCATTCTATGGAATCATGTCTATCATTACAAGGAAGATACCATATTAGATATACCTTTATACTGGTGTTAACCATATGATTGTGAGTTTGATTTTCTCCCTACTTAGTACCTTGTCAAGACAACTAATATTTTATGAGATATAAAGTATTCTAAGATTGTCAATTATATGATTGTTACCATTGTTTCCTTGCGATATTATTTTTATTCACCAATATTTTCAACACCTCTAATATTTTCCTCATCACAAAACTATTATTGGACTCATTGCTTGAATTGGATAGATGATACATTTTGGTTAGGGTGAGTAATGATGTATGGTCATGTAGAAGGATGAAAAAAAAATCTGGTTGGGGATTAGAAATAGGTGACTTATTGTGTGTGGAATTGGATATAGGTGTATTCTGGGTAACTGGAACTGCATAAGCCAATTATGGAGGAGGGGGTATTCTTCCTAATCAAATAATAACATCCTCTCCTATAGCCACTTCTTTGAAGATATAGCTAGTATATTATGGTTAACATTACAATATATTAAATATAATTCATATTGTAAACCTTTGATGTAATACACTAATACCTATTCTTCATTTGGCCTAACATTTTATGGGATTACATTGAAGATCCTCAAGAATATAGCATTGAAATAATGTATATTTTCTTGAGGATGTATTTACATTATGTTTAATTAAAATAAAACAGAATAACAATTTCCCATATTACTAAATCTATGCATAAATATTTCCACTATTGATGCTCAACCTATAACTAAATTATCTGGCAATACCTTATACCATAAAGCAACCTTATCATGAAGGGACTAGATTAGCAAATGTGCCCTTATATTTTCCTCTTGGATGCAATGAATTGATTTGAGCATTGATAATTTTTTGATATGGTCCAATATCATCTTGTTCATATTCCTATTAAAGGTAGGTAATGCTTTTATAGCTACCAAGGGAATGGGGTAATAGGCCACCAAATTTAGTGGTCCTTGATAGGTCCACTCAAGAAATTGGTTTCATGGCCTAAGAGGTACTTTTGGATTATTTTATTTAGGAGACTAACCATATTGTTATTGAAGGGTACATTGCATAGCCATGAGGCTAGTATAGAGGGTATGGATGATATGAACATGGAGGATAATAAGGTGGAGGGCACTGAGGTAGAAAAATATACTAAAACCATTATTGATTTAAAGGTGGTTGAATATTTTGTTATGATAGAGGATAATTCATACCTATTGTGGGATTTGCAAATTTTGGGAAGGTGGACCTTACCCATTCTATTGTGACTGAATAGTTGAAGGAAATGTTAATCCTTGGGAGTTTTATTGGGATAATTGCAACCCTATTTTTCCATCCATAACTTGAGTTTTTTGAGCAAGTTTCATATTTAAGCCTAATGGACCTATATTTGGAGCTAAAGATTGACCTAGAGGGATGTTAGATTTATTTGATAAACTAGATCCAAGTGGACTTTGGGTTGACAAAGTACTTGTAGGAGGGGCCTTTATGTGTTAGAGGTTAATGGTGGGTTATTAGCACAAAATTTTCTTATAAAGAGTGGGTTATTTGTAATATTATTCATGTCAACCAATATCCTATAAATAGGATTAGTGTGAGTCAAGGTAGGGGCCATATTAGACCAATTATGATTAGCTAGAGCATAAAATAACTTATTTATTGGCTCAAGTAATTGAATTTTGGTGGAATGAAACCTTGATTAACTAGATTAGATATGGGACTTTCACATTTTTAAAGAGCAATATGAGACACTAGAATCTCTTCGAGCTCATCTTCTAGATGCACCCACATGGTGGTCTAATTCCTTCCTCTTTCCCTTCATGTTTTTTGGTGGTACACAACAATGTCCACTATCTGATGCTCTTTTCCCATTTTTGAGCCATTGACCATGTATTCATAAACTTACATGTATGTACCTACATAGATAGAGTTTTAGGGTTAAAATTTATAAAAATTCAAAAACTATGCCTATGGAGCAATTTGCTTACAAAATTAGAGTGATTTATTCATAATCTTATGGTGATTCACAAGGAAAAAGAGATTTTGAAGATTTTTCATGTGGAGCACTTCATTTTAGAAATGTAGATGATTTTCTTGCTAATTCACTTAGAATTATTTTTAGAAAGAAAGGATCCTAGTGGATCATTTAGAGTGAATAGTCCTCAAAATTGGAGTGAATAACTTTCTTGTGAGGGAGCGAGAAAAACCTTATATTTCCTAGTGAATCACTTCTCATATTTAGAGTGAATTGCTTGTTGGATCTATTTAAGAGATATTTTAATGTCTCGAAGTGAATCGTTCACTAATTTTGAGCAAATAACTTGCTGATTTGATATTTGGTAGAATGACATAGAATCTACCTTAAGTGTTTTCTTCCATTGAAAAATTCACATGTAAGGTTAGATTTGATTTTTTATGATGCTTAGATATTTGGTCTTCACGAAAAATTTAAAATAATAAAGTTTGTATTAGAGTCGTCATTCATAAGGTATTTACCAAACTTGAGAACAAATAACAAAAAAAAATCAATTTCAAAGTCAATTTGAGACTAGAACAAAAAACTCAAGTTCTTGGACTTAATGAATCACTCTAGATTTAACCTATGAAAGTGCAATTTAAAAAAAAAAAAATTATTCAATCAATTAGAGAAAATTACTTCCAAATTGCAAGTAAACCGTTTTCTTAAATACCTTAGTGAATTTTCAAGTGTTTTGTTCAACCAAATCAAATTGCTCTAAATTTTAGAGCGAATCACTTTTAAAACTTGACTTAATAAAAAAAATTCCAAATTCAAGCCAATTGCTCCATAAATATATAATTTTGGAATAAATATCAAGGCATTAAGTACAAATTTAAGAAAAATGAGGGATTAATTCCATAGGTATACCAAAAACTGTGTTGAACCGAGGAATTTGCTAAAATTGTAATCTAATTCATGACCAACATTGACATTGTAAAATGTATTGCATACACCTAAGGGAATTTCATTGTACGATGTATTAATTATTTGTAATATTCTATTAAGTAATACCTATAGGCCACCATTAACCTCGTTATGTTTAAACCACCTTTATAACTTGTAATTAACCCAATTCCCTCTTGTTATGTTGACTCAGGTTAAACTGTATGATGTAATTGGGGTTTTGGTATTGCTATAAATACCCTTTCCCATTCTTTATTTGTTTGTTTAAGTGTTATGTAATATTATCTATGGATATAATGATGATTTATGGTACCTATGAGTGCCTACATCTCTCTCTCTCTCTCTCTCTCTCTCTCTCTCTTTTGTCCTTTCTTTCACTTTTTATATACGATTTGAGTGGATGGTTTGCTTTTGTTCATTTTTAAAATTTATTATGAACCAACATGGTATCAGAGAAGGTATCAAGAAACTCTACCTGGTCATGTATAAAACCTTCTCAATACCCCCATATTTTCTTTTGATATTTGGGATAAATTCTTCTTCAAGTCCTCATAAGCAAGATTAACATAAGAGATAGTACAATAATTTCTTTTCATATTTTATTATCTACTCATTCATCATGCATCAAGATTTTTTTTAGAGATAGTAAACTTGAAAGGGATTGCCAATGAATTATTTTAACCTCTATATTTAGGTAGACTCCCTATTTTCCTTGTGGAATACTCCAATTACCTACACTAACTTGCATTAAAAGTATAATGTTGAAAGGAAAATATGGAAAAGTAAAGCATGAACATAAAATGCATGAAAGTTGATGGGTTCAAGAGACTTAAGCAAATACAATTTTTAGACCATAGTAGGTAATATGTGTGAGTAATAAACACAAAATAAGTCAAATAATATCAATGTCCATATATTCATTAGATTATGAAATTAATAAGTGAATGGCAAGATGGGTTAGAAGGGCCATTCCACAAGTGTTATACACTTAAAAACTAAGAGGGCAATGTCACTAATGAAATTCTTAAGGACATGTGAATTTAATATAATCTCACGAGGATAAAGCACAATGTGGGTTTCAAAAAGTGTAGATATGAATTCTCATGGCCAAAAATGGATACAATGAGGGCCCTAGACCCCTATTTATAGCAAACGTTTACCCATGAGTTACTTGAGATTAGAAACAATTAATCCTAGTAAAAGTAAAGATTTGGTGGTAACTTTAGCAAAATGATGCACCACAAAGTATTACATAGCTCAATTTATGCCTCTGATGGGATTAAAAGGCTTTCAAAATGACTTAATGTGCTACCAAATGCTAAAATATCACTTTCTAGAGGATTTTCATTGGGATCCTTACTTTCAATTTATCTTTGTGAGTGCTTGAGTGATTTGCTCTATTTTAGCCAGTGAATCACTCATATTTACAAGTGAATTGACACCCTTTTATAATCGAATCAATCCCTTAAGGCAATTGGTCCTCTTTAACAATTGAATTGGTACTTGGAGCCAATCGATTAGTTTTTACAAACACCTCAATCCCTATTCATACTTTAATAAAATTTTGAGAAATATTGGATGCAGTGTAATGTAAAACATGCAGAAACCTCCTCCAATACTCTTAGCTAAGATATTATATCTTTTGATATCTTGAAAAAATAGTATAAAAGGATAAATACCTTACTTATAAAAGGATTTTTGGTCCCTAATGTACTATAATTCTATATCTATTGAACCTAACCATTTGATACATAAAATTTCAAACTAGGTCTAGACGTATTTAATCTAACCACTTATGAAAATAATGATTTGAGATAATTTAACCCTATATACAAAATTTATAGATGAATATAATCTACCCCTTAAGTTTAAATAATATATTATTCCATTTTGCTTGATAGATGGAGTCAAGTAATCAAATGGAACTATGTTGTTGGGTACAAGAGAAACAAAAGGAAGGCAAAGAATATATATTGGAAACCACCATAAGTGGAGTTGGTCAAATTAAATTTTGATGAAGCATCTAAAGGAAATCCAGGACCAACAATAAGAGGAGTAATTAGAAATAATAGGGGTGATATTTTATCATAATACACTTGTAGTTGTAGATTTAAGACAAAAAACGAAGTTGAAGCATGGGTGGATTTGAAAGGATTAAAAATATGTAGACAAATAAAATGGAACAAAGTCTGGATGGAAGGTAATTCACTAATAGTAATAAATACAATATTGAGGAAAACAAAGGTTCCATGGAACATACAAGAGACCATTGTGGAAATACAAGATATTGCTACAAAATTTGAAGAAATAAAGTTTACATAAGTGTTAAGGGAAGGAGACAAATATGCAGATAGACTAGCCAATAGAGGGGTTTTAATAAATGGTCATGAAGTTAAATTCTCTTTTCCTTGGTTAGAGGAAGCAATAAGTGTAGTTGAAGCTGACAAGAAAATATTGTTTGCTTAATTCAAACAATGATTAAAATTTACTTTAATATTTTCCATTGGTAATATTTTTTGTAGTGCCCATGGTTCTTAGGGCTACAATTATAGTGTTCAATATGATGATATTTGGTGGCTCGCATAAGCAACGATTGATGTTAGTGGTCCCGTTGTTGGTCAGTGTGCAAAACTTATGGATTTTGGTTATTTTCAAGGGTTTGTTTGGTTGTGAGAGGGATTCCAACCATAACTCTACCGTTGGCCCTTGTTTTGCTTTGTCTTATATCACAGGTCATTTAGTAGATCCTGAGAATTTCTAGATCTTGCAGATGTTGGGACCTTTAGTGGATCCAGAGCATATCCAAATTTTTTGATGTTGGATTTTGTTTATCCAAAGCTAGGAAGGGTTGGAGTCTCTTGTTTTTTTTCAAGCTCAAAATCAAACTGGAGGAGGTCTTTGTGGTTCTTCATTCGAGTCCTCTTCTCTAGGATGTTGATGGCATTTTGCTCGATGTAGAGCCAGATCCGCTAGACAGTCCTATTTTAGTCCTAGATTCCCGATTAATGTTGTCTTCCTACTGTAGTACTCATCATATTATGGTTAGTTTATGGTTTTTAGGTCTATAGATAGTGTTGTAGTGAGCCCCCTTTCCCCCATGGTTGAGGCAAGAAATTTTAAATTTAGTCTTTTTAAATTTCTTGACTCGGATGTGTGTTCCCTCCCATGGACGATAAATTGGAAGTTTGAATATTTTTATTTTTCTTAGAGCAGTTAGATGATTCCTGGCTTGGGTGGAAGCTATACTATGATTTTGATGTTAAAATCTTCCAAGTTAGGGCAAGAATATTTTGGGGGTCGAATTTCATGGATTCTAAGATTTTATTGGCATTCACGATTTGTTTATCACTTAGTTTGCAGATATTTGGTTTGGACACTTGGGATTTTACTGGTCTCCTGGACTCTATTATTACTCTTTTAGAGATTCTTGGAATAGGTCCCACTATCCTCATAGGACTAATGCTTCTATTATGTTGACCTTAGCTAGAATTATTTTTATTTCCTTTACAATGTTAAATTTGAACTTCATTTTTGTGTCATGAAATTTTGATATTGTTTTATGGATGTAGCTCACCGTTTTCTTTGTTAGAGTAATATTCCATTCTTTGGGATATTTACCATTTTTCTATATTAGGTAGATTTTATTTACCGCATGGTAAAAAGTAGCTTGTTACTTTTTACCACTAGTATTTACCTTTTACTAGTTACCTAGGGTTAGTTAGTCATTGTAGTGACTTTGACTACATTAGTAGTTAGTGGTTAGTTACCTTCACGATGGGGTAAACTACAATGTATTTGTTAGCGTTAATTAGGGATAATATTTTATTGTTATTCCTAATGCTATTCCTAGCTACCTATGTCCTATATAAACCTACAATTATCAATATATTTGACCAATGCTCATGAATTGAATTATTTATTTCACTTGCTTACATTTTCTAACATTGGCATCAGAGCTATAGAGTAGCACTTAGAGCAAACTTAGAAAAGGCAAGCGCAATTCGTTCCAGCTAGACCAGGGACCCAAATCTCGACACACAAGACCCCCTAAACTCCAGAATCCAAGGCAACTAGACATTCTGAAGCTTCGACATGAATCTTGAGGTAACAATTCCATGACATGGAATTTCTCGATGATCTGCTGGACAGGAACTACACCAATTTTCACCTTGAATTCTGGTTTAGTGAGAACTACATTTTTTTTTGCATATTTTGACAAGAACTGCGACCTGTAAGATTGCAAAAACTATCAGCCTGACACGGGACTGACAGCACCACAAATAGGAGCTAATAGGCTGACATGGGACTAACAACCCCACAAACAAGAGCTAATAGCATGACATGGGATTGACAGCCCCGCATACAAGAAGCTACCAGTGTTGAATTCTTGCCAAGGCTATTGGGATGTTACCAGTCGACAGTCCACTTTTTGATGACACCCCCCAATCATGCGATGATTGGCCCGTAGAGCACATCCAACCGCCGACCAAAGACAAGCCTTCGGTGATCAACAGGCGATGGCCCATTTTCCTATTAAAGGGTAGGATGCCATCCAATATTTAGAGCACATGAGACACCTAGACCGAAATGACAGGTGACTAGGACTCTGATCGACATGAGGATCGAGGAATATGAGTGAGACAAGTGGCATGGGGAGGACACCTAAGGGGACACAATGTGGCTACATAACCTGACATGTACGCATACATGTGGATAGTTCTGATGGGACACATAGCGATTCATTTTGGTAAACATGATGGATGACCTAGTGGGCATAAACCTCAAGGTGGCTGAGCTGATGACCACATGGATTTTGATGTGGAGCAGCATATTTTTTGAGGTGCTGAGGTATCGTTGAGTGATTTGCCAAAGGTGGTGCAACGTGTCGTTGAGTGATTCGTGCTGAGGCGGGTAGAAAAAGACATGATTGGTTGGTGATTACCCGTAGACAATCACTTCCATTACTACGCCTTCACATTTTTAAATAAACGTAATGCACTCACCAGGGTGCATGTGGGATTTTTAGATCTCAAGCCTTTTTACAAGGCTTTAATTTTTGCCTCTAGGCAAATATTCTCTTCAAATTGAAGCGAGCGTCTGATTAAAGCCATTAGGCTAGATATCCCGACTGGCTATTCAAGGTGCACCAAGAACCACCCGCGGGCGATCGGGAGTTCAACTCCCATCAGCGCCCAAGGTAAAGGTAATTTTTTTAGTTTTTTTTTAATTGGTTCTTTATTTAAATTAAAATATTTTTTATATATTTTCTTTAATAATAAAAATATAAATTATGTTTTTAAAAAATCATTTTTTTAATATATAAATTGATTTTTTTTATTAAAATTTATTTTATTTTTATTATTATTTAAATTATATGATTAAACTTTTTATTTAAATTTTGCAAATTAAAGAGAAAAGGGTTATTTTTTGCAATTTACAAATCAAAGAGGGCTTTTGTTTTCTCCCAAAAAGGGGATATAAGACATTTAAGAGCACCATTATTTTTTGCAAATTAGAAAGCCCTAAAATATTCTCAACCTTGTTAATTTTGCAACATCAAAAGGGAGACAAAATCAAAGACATTTGATTCTTTCTTGCAAAATTGGAAAACAAGGAGACACAAAATTTTTGTAAAATTCAAAGGCAAAGTGTGCATTTGTTTTCTCCAAGGGGGATATAATACATGAAATTGCACATTCTATTTTTTGCAAAATTGAGAAGAAATTGAAGACCTTGGGTCCACTAAAACCAAGTCGTGTTTTGACTGGTTCTGGAAGCCTTTCAAACACGGGTCGTGTGTCGACTTGACTTGAAAGGAGTGCTATTTTGTTAATTTTGCAAAACAAATGGGGGAAGACAAGAAATTGTATTTCTTTTGCAAAATTGTAACACAAAAGTGAGGAGCACTTAAAACAAAATCAAACTTGTTAAATTTGCAAAACAAAAAGAAAAGGCAATTGTTTTATGCCACATTCTTTGCAAATTTGAAAAACAAGAGGGGACATAAAATATCAAATTTTTGCACAACACAAAACCAAATTTTATTGCAAAAGTTAAGTAAATAAGGTGCATTTTTCGATATTACTCGACACCTTAATTTCAAATTGGCAAAATTAGGTGCATTTTCAGTTGCATCCAACACCTATGTGATAAGAATTTTGTGGGCATTCTTGTTTGATTATTGCATTATTTTTTGCAATTATAAGTCATAAAATCAAGAACATTCATAACCCCAAAATTTCACAATAATTTGTGTAATTCATTTGCACAAGTATAAGCCATTTGTAAAATTGATATTCTCTCCTTACAAACCCCTAATTCACTCTTATTTGTTTGGCTCAATATCCTCAAACTGATTATTCCTCTTCAAGAGGATTTTTAGGTAGGTGCCATTAAATATATTTTTGAGTGAGTTCTCTTTCACCTCTTATTTGTTTGGCTTAAGTATCCTCAAACTAATCATCTTTCTTCAAAGAGATTTTTAGGCAAGTGCCATTAAATACCACTTAAGAGTGAAATAAAGATCATCGTAGTGCAAATTATAGGACCTTCATAATGGAAACTATCAACAAATACTTAAATAATACACAATTTCTTAAAGGTCCTAACTATTCAGCATGGAAAAATAAGATGAAAGCCATCGTGACTGTAGAGGAGATATGGGATTTAGTAGATGGCACTGAATCAAAACCTGCATCAACAGGAGCAGATCAAAAAGTATGGGACAAAAAGAACAATCATCTTCTCATGTTGATCCTCCTAGCAACAATCGATGAGATCCAACCTCACATAAGTGAAGCTAAAAATGCTAAATATGCATGGGATGCACTTTGTACCATTTTTGAAGGTAAGAATAAATCAACTGTTCTAAATGGAGGGTCATGTTGGTCAAATATCTACCTAATCAACAAAAATTTGTTTGTGCACCCTAGATAAAGCCAACATTGAAAATCTGGAGGAAATAAATGTCCTTTATACTAATATCTAGAGAGGGTTGGCTCCCAAAGTAAATCCTATAGTGGTTGAAGACTAGAGATGCAGGAAAGAAATTAGAAGATACGAAAAGATATGGGAAATATGGCCATAGGACTAAAGCGTAGGATTTGGGGTATACTAATAATAGGAAATTAACCCAAGCATGAAATAGCATGTAATAGATGAAAAGCAGCAAAATTTACTTGCAAAATTGCAGAAACAACCTTCAGAACAACACTCCAACACTCACTCTCCTACCAACAATATTTAAATCCAAATGCAAAATTTAAATTTAACAGTAAATAAAGAGCATAAGCGTCAAATAGAAGTGTATAAAGCAGAAGGAAATCACACAATATCACTCACAAATTTAGAAGCCTGATGTCTTCTATTGATGCAGAGAACTTGGAGAGTTTTCCCGTAAAATGCCTAACCTCCTTTACAATAGAAATTTTATTAGTATTTATAGAGGATTTCACCTCTTTCACTAAATACACATGAGAAAAAAATGATCGTAGATAAGGAAAAAGAGAGGAAATTCCTCCTTGGAATCATTAAAAATCCATCCTTTTGGGGCAGTGATCCATCTTTCAGGGGAACATTCCTAGGAAATTAACAACTTGGGCATCAGTGCACAGAGAATTAGGAGACATTCAATACCTTGGAAATGCACTCCCACCTTGGAAATCATGAAAAGCACCCCCTGTGCTTCTATACAACTTCATACTTCACTTGGGATTCATTATTTGAGTTACTCACAACCACCATTATTTAATGCTTGTAAAAACCCCCCTGGGTGCTATTGAAATCTTTTACTATATTCCTCATAGAATGTGACAAAACTATACAATTCGATGACTCTATGGTCATAATCGCTTTGCCCCATTTTACCATTTTTCTCAAAAATTGAATTCGCCATCCAATCAAAAATTAGCTTTGCTCGATATTTTATTGTCTAGCACGCTCACGCGCTTCTCTTTTAAGAACACATTCATCCATGATAAGGGCAAACAGGATGTTCGCCTCTCAACCAGGGTGAATGTAAAAACATTCTATTCCTAAAGTGCGTTCACTCATGGGAGGGGTGAATGGGATTTTCGCCCCTTAACTAGGGTGAATGTGATCGCGTTTCAATGTTGGGGCGCGTTCACCCATGGGAGGGGCGAACATAATGTTTGCCCCTCAACCAGCGTGAAAGTAACTGTTGGTCACGAATCTGCCACAGGAAAGGATTTTTACAATTGCGCCCTAGACCCGGCCAACATTGAAAGGTTGGAAGCAAGAAATGGCTCCCAGACCAATCTCCAGAGTGGGCTGGTTCCCTCTACTATTCTAAAAATGGGTTTAAGATAAGGGTTATAGGAAAGAGATTTAAAAAGTTGCAGAAAGAAATGGGAAATATGGCCACAGGCCGAAGTGATGGGATCAAAAAATAACGAGCGAGGAAATTTAAAGTGCAACAACGACAAGCAATAAAAGTTATCAACCTAACTCTCGCACGATGTACGTAGAGAAATCCCTCCAAAACCACATTCCGGGAATCATACTCTCACGGCAGTACATAAATCCAATATGCAGAATTTAAATACAACAGCCATGAAGAAATACAAATACTATTAGAAATGCAACATAAACAGAAAGGAAATCACTAATGCAACCGCTTGAAAAATTAGAAGCCAATCCTTTATTCCTGCAAATGCACTTCCAGTTTCTAGCAGCAAGTTTTTCCAACCTTTGCAAATGAAAATTACATTGGTTTTTATAGAGGTCCGTCCTCTTTGCAGCATTAAATAATTAAAACTACTTCCTCGTGATCTACAATCATGCAAAGGAAACGAGGAACATGATCCCCTTAATTGCAGTCTCGAAGAAATAAAAATTAAATTCCATGAAACGCTTGCGGCCCTTCATTAAATTCGATTCTTTGAATATGTGCATAAAAAACCGTTGAATTAATCCACGAACGGCAATCTTCGAACCAATAAACCCTTTAATTTTGGTAGCCTGGGCACCCTTTGACCTTAACCGCATTGGAAATCCGCAAATTATTTAATTCGGGTCATCATTAAATCATCGAAAATCGAAAAAAACCCTTTCGGCCGTTCATATTGCACTTGGCGGGAAAACTGCGCAGTCGCGAAAATGCGACGGGTCGCGAAATCGCGACGGGTAGCGAAATCGCGACGTCTTATCATTCGATGCGCTTTGACCACCGTTGACCCGCGAAAATGGAACATGTAGCGATTTCGCTACATGTTTCCGCCGTTGGCTCCTCCCTGCGCTATGCCCCGCGAAATCGGAACATGTCGCGATTTCGCTACATGTTTCCGTCGCCGTACAAAACGCCATTTTTGGTCGCGATTCGGCGACATGTCGGCGACGCGCTGCAAGTTTTCACCTTTTGCCTTCGACGCTGCCCGGGTCGCGATTCGCTGACATGTCAGCGAATCGCTGCATGTTTTCAACTTAGTGCTTTTTCTGCCCGCCGACCCGCGATTTCGGAACACGTCGCGAT
Organism: Wollemia nobilis; assembly: GCA_028583015.1. Taxonomy (NCBI): domain Eukaryota; kingdom Viridiplantae; phylum Streptophyta; class Pinopsida; order Araucariales; family Araucariaceae; genus Wollemia; species Wollemia nobilis. The sequence goes on along the minus strand of JAQPPZ010016995.1, from coordinate 7,569,551 downwards.
ATCGCGACAGTTCCGCCAACTCACTGCGTTGGTTGCGTTGACCGCGATTCTGAAACATGTCAGCGCGTCGCTGCAATTTTCAGACTTAGCCATTTTTTGCTCAATTTTTCTCCTTTTTTCGCCCAAGCTGCATCAATCAAAGGTCAGATCCCCAACGATACATTAATGCATTCCTCAATGAGAATCAATGTGGCAAAAATGCCAACATTCTTGGCGGCTCGCGGGGTATACAGCTCGCTGTATGCAAGAATCCAGGCCTTAGTCCATTGGGCACAGAGTCATATTGGAACTGTAAACAAGCTGCTGGCAGCAAAACATGTCAGGGGACTGCTGCCAAACTTCTTCTGCTGCGAAAAACTAGAACTGGAAGAACCTGCATAGAAGCGGTTATAAACTGAAGAAATGGAATGTGATGGTGGAGTAAGCTCCTGCGATTGCGCAAGCGGTGACTGCAATGGAATGATGAAATGAAAATGAACGAAGTTATGGAGTGGGAATGGAACTAGAAAAGCTGTGAAATGAAATGAACTAGACTGCGAAATAAATGCATAAAAGACTGAACTTAGAGGAAAGGGATAAGAATGAACGGGGAAAAATAGAAAAGGGAAAAGAAACAACAGCTGTGGCTTATTTTGTTTTAATGCAGAAGAAAAAGAAGTAAAAGAAGGAAGATGAAGAAGGGAAAGGAAAGAAAAGGGGAGGGAAAAGAAGAAAGCCACCAACTGCTGGGAAAGGAGGAGACAAAAAGGGAAACCAACACCTATAGCCCACAAGCAACAAGAGCCAAGGTGACAATAAAAGGCAACACATATATACATACTTTTTTTTTTTTTTTTTTTATATATATTATATACATAAGTTTACGACATGATTGGCATGTCGCCACCACAAACCCGATCTCAGGAGTTATCCTGTAAATCTGCAATGTCCCGCCCAGATTTGGTCATACTTGAGTCGGTCCACGAAATTGGGCTGGCTCCTTCCTGTAGTTCTCCCTTCGACAGTGGCAGTCTCATGATTCGAGAAGTTGACTATCTGCTCATTATCTTCAACGACTTGCCCAAAAGACTTGCATAATGTTGCTCCTGCCTCATCTTCGGATTTAACCCCATCAAAATATAGCTGCCATAAATGATCTGTGACAACATTCTGATCGGCTTGATTAGGCAATTCTGCTTCATGTCACTCTCGGGCTTTTGGATGACATAACGACCGATTTCGGTTTCCGGCATGGCATTAAAATTAAGCATAGAAAGCGATCATCCAAGCTGAAGACTATCTAAAACTTCATTCGGCAAAACGAGTCTTCGAGACTCGTCGGTAAGCATGTAAACAGACTGCACTTCCTTTTCTGTTTCTTCCAACTTTTCAATGTGAAAAGAAGAAGGCTTTTCATTTTGAATCCTGAGACGCCTACCCTTGACAGGAATTTCTAAATGGGAATAATCAAGTGCCAAGTAACCCCCTAACTTGGCGGTAAACTCCCTAGATAAACACATACTAAAGTAGGGCTCTAAATCAACCACAACAATTTCTTGGATAATAGTAACTTGGGGCATTGTATGCAAAGTAATTGGAACATCCTTAATCACACCCACTGTTTTTACAGGCGTACCATCCAATTGCAGAACTCCAGGACTACTCCGTGTGTACTCCATTCCCATTGCTTCACAGACTCCCTTGGGCATTACTGTTGTGGCAGCACCAGAGTCGATCATACAATTATGAACAATCCAACCCTCTATGTGCAATGACAAATAAAATGGAGGTGGCCTATTTTTTCCAGTAGCAGAGGTGGTTAAAGTTTGTGCATATACTGTCTGGGTAGGACCTTTTTCATTATCCTTGACTGATTTTAATGATTCTGTAATAAGTCTACCTGGCACGGCAATTGCAAAGCATCATAAAGGCTCACCTTAGCAGGAGTCTTTTTAAGATCATCAACAATGTTGTATGAAGCGCAGCAGAATTTTTCATCTCGGCGAGGTTGCTCAAATCTAGTCTGTCTTTGTTGTGTAGCTTCCACTCTCAACCTCTTGGTCGGTGATGGATACTTCAATTTTTCACGTGCCTGCTCCTCTGCTTCTGACCTTACTGGTGCAGCTGTTGCCTTTTCTTGAACTCTGTTAAAAGTTGGATCTTTGGGCAAAGGCTTTGGAGCTAGCACAGGAGCTTTCATTGGCCTTTTCACTTCAGCCGGTACTCTTAACGGCTCTAAGTCAGTAGGATCAACATTCATAGGCTTCTTTCCAGTCCTTGTTAGAACTGAAACTTGATCTTCCACTGCAGTCATCAAATTACAACCAGCTTCTGAGATCATATTAACATGGTCACCTGAGGTGCTGGCCGCCAAGGTCTGCACATAATTTAAGTGGACCATACATGTATCCTCTCCGTGAGGATCATTACAAGTCGAGCACCAATATACTCCATCTGCATGGGCTGCATCTTCATTTGCTAGAACAGCTAAGCCCCTTTCAGGTGCTTTGCTTGTGGAGGCAACTTGATCTCTAGTAACTTGAGGAGGTTGAAATATCCTTGGCTGGAAATCTCTCTCAGCCTGCTTCCTCTCAATGAGTGTGATCTTGTTTCCCATGGTTCTAATAGCAGAATTTGCAGACTTAACCTCTTGCAATAATGCTGTATATGGATCAGGATTTGCAGGTGCAGGAAGTGCTGGTAAGGGCAAAGGAGGCTGGTGGTCTTGGCAAAGCTGGAAATGCGGTGGAAACGGGAGATGGTTGAATGCTTGGGTGCGGGGAGCGGTAAAGGAGTTAAAGCGAGGCAATTGAGGAGCTGGGACGGTTGCAACTTTGAGGTGCTTTAGAACTCCATGATGGTGTAGGATACATAGCTGGCATGGGGTATGGTTGTGAATCATATAAATATTGAGGCAAATTCGGAATAAGAGGCATAGTTACCTTTGGAGGCGGTCTTCCTACGGCAACCGGATCGGCTACTGCTTTAATTGCTTGTTCAAAGATTTACGGAAACGTCACCACATTAGGCTGCCGAACCGCCCATCCGATATCCGAGTGAAACGCTACGAGGTAGTACATCGCGGCTAATTCATCGACGGGTCGAATACCATCGGGAATCCTTTGCCAAGTTACGGTAAACCGAACATTAAAATCGGGTATCTCTTCTTGTGGATGTCTCTGTATGACGATGGCGATTTAACAATGAGAAAGGGTCGACTTGTTCATGAAAATGTTTCACCAACAAATCACCCAATTGATCCCATGATGTTATGGTGCGGGAGGCGAGGTTACGTACCAAAACAGCGGTTTACCTCTCAATGAACACACTAACAATTTGATCATTACATCTTCATCGGTAATGTCATGAATAGCGACCCGGAGAAGCCACATCATTTATGTGCTCATAAGGCTGTTTTGCCGGTACCATCGTAAGTGGGCAAAGCCTTCGGTGCGGCACTGTGGTGCTTGGATTACGAGCCTGCGGATTCAAGGCTCCAGTCTTTGTTCCATGCCAAGAATTTTCTGGGTGGAGGAAATTGTGCCATTGGTGGAACTTGTAGGGGTGCAACACTAGCAACAATACTGGGTATTTGTACAGCAGAAGATGGAAGAGACGAGGAAACTAATCTAGAATGCTCACCACTTCTCGAACTATCAAGTTCAAAAAACTGAACAAGATCGCCAAATTTCTTTGACTGTGATCTTGTGATCATGAAGTATTTCTGAGTTCAGCATAGTCACCAAATAACAGGCAGGCGTCCACGCTCAAAAATCTGGATCTTCAACTCAGCAAAGTCGCCAGATGAACTTACAAATCTCCGCTATGAGGCCAAGACAACTCATCAAATCTTGAGACCTCCGGGTATTAAAACAAATGTGGATTTTTGTGAGACAGAAGAAGTCTGTCCCACCGGGCGTGCCAAAAACTGTTGGTCACGAATCTGCCACAGGAAAGGATTTTTACAATTGCGCCCTAGACCCGGCCAACATTGAAAGGCTGGAAGCAAGAAATGGCTCCCAGGACCAATCTCCAGTGGGGTGGTTCCCTCTACTATTCTAAAAATGGGTTTAAGATAAGGGTTCTTTGGAAAGAGATTTAAAAGGTTGCGAGAAAGAAATGGGAAATATGGCCACGGGCCGAAGTGATGGGATCGAAAAACAACGGCGAGGAAACTTAAAGTGCGACAACGACAAGCAACAAAAGTTATCAACCTAACTCTCGCACGATGTACGTAGAGAAATCCCTCCAAAACCACATTCCAGGAATCATACTCTCACGGCAGTACATAAATCCAATATGCAGAATTTAAATGTAACAGCCATGAAGACATACAAATGCTATTAGAAATGCAACATAAACAGAAAGGAAATCACTAATGCAACCGCTTGAAAAATTAGAAGCCAATCCTTTATTCCTGCAAATGCACTTCAGTTTCTAGCAGCAAGTTTTTCCAACCTTTGCAAATGAAAATTACATTGGTTTTTATAGAGGTCCGTCCTCTTTGCAGCATTAAATAATTAAAACTACTTCCTCGTGATCTACAATCATGCAAAGGAAACGAGGAACATGATCCCCTTAATTGCAGTCTCGAAGAAATAAAAATTAAATTCCATGAAACGCTTGCGGCCCTTCATTAAATTCGATTCTTTGAATATGTGCATAAAAAACCGTTGAATTAATCCACGAACGGCAATCTTCGAACCAATAAACCCTTTAATTTTGGTAGCCTGGGCACCCTTTGACCTTAACCGCATTGGAAATCCGCAAATTATTTAATTCGGGTCATCATTAAATCATCGAAAATCGAAAAAAACCCTTTCGGCCGTTCATATTGCACTTGGCGGGAAAACTGCGCAGGTCGCGAAAATGCGACGGGTCGCGAAATCGCGACGGGTAGCGAAATCGCGACGTCTTATCATTCAGTACGCTTTGACCACCGTTGACCCGCGAAAATGGAACATGTAGCGATTTCGCTACATGTTTCCGCCGTTGGCTCCTCCCTGCGCTCTGCCCGCGAAATCGGAACATGTCGCGATTTCGCTACATGTTTCCGTCGCCGTACAAAACGCCATTTTTGGTCGCGATTCGCTGACATGTCAGCGACGCGCTGCAAGTTTTCACCTTTTGCCTTCGACGCTGCCCGGGTCGCGATTCGCTGACATGTCAGCGAATCGCTGCATGTTTTCAACTTAGTGCTTTTTCTGCCCGCCGACCCGCGATTTCGGAACACGTCGCGATATCGCGACGGTTCCGCCAACCTGCCTGCGTTGACTGCGTTGACCGCGATTCTGAAACATGTCAGCGCGTCGCTGCAATTTTCAGACTTAGCCATTTTTTGCTCAATTTTTCTCCTTTTTTCGCCCAAGCTGCATCAATCAAAGGTCAGATCCCCAACGATACATTAATGCATTCCTCAATGAGAATCAATGTGGCAAAAATGCCAACAGTAACTTTGTCTCGTCATGATCCTTTTTTAATTGTTGAACCTTCCTTCGGCTACCTTTTACTATTACCTTCACCCCAACATGGGGTGAATGAGGTGTACGTCCCATTCTTGGGGCGAACGCGCCTTCATGTTCCTATGCTTTTTAGGTGCTTTTGGAATTTTTCTAAGTTCTTCATCTTGATTTATCCTTCCATTTTGTAGGCCCAAAAATACCTTGATTTTATAGTGCACTTTGAATATAGCAGATTTGAATCCCAAATGAAATTTACATTTATTTTTTAAACATTTATAATGTCGATGCAATGCAGTTTACATTTGCAAATAAAATAGTAACATAGGAAATTACTTTTAAAATATTGTCATATACAATCAAAAATATTCTATCAAAACAATCCAACAAATCTCCCAATGTGGCATAGTACAAAATTGCCAATATTTTTGGCGACTCACGGGGTATCCAGCTCGCATGGATGCAAGCGATCCTAGGATTTTATCCATTGGGAAATTATGGAGTCTTATTTCTAGCTGCCTTAGATGGTACCTTTGTTGTAGAGGCTTGCCACTGCGCTTCCTCTTCTACCCGATCCTATTCTTCCACTTCAGCCGCTACTTTAAGCACTTTGTCTCGCTCAGCTTCTTCCACTACTTTCTCTACCGCCGCGTGCTCTGCTGCTACTTGCTCCTCCTGCTCCTTGATAGTTTTAGAAATTACTTCATAGGTCTTGAATGCCTCCTCCTAAGCATGCATGGTGATTATACATGGGATACTAAGAGACTCGTAAATGAAATGAATATTTTGAACATCTGTCAAGCTGAGGCGCTTTGCTCATTGAGCCAACTCATACAATGACAACTCCAATCGTGTATACTTATGCATCAGGGGCAACACTTGCGCTTCTATGAGAGGCTCTTCCCATGCTTTGATCTCGAAGGTGTCTTCCACAAACTTCTTCAAGAGTACCTCTAGTTGTCCCATTGGCAAGGGTTCACCCCAATCATCTATAAAGTTTGAAAATCCTAACTCAACAATAGTATTAAAGTGAGATATGGAAATGGTATGCTCACACTCGATAGTGTTGAGAATTGTCTGCCCTTCCCTTACCAGGTCCATTCTCTGGAAATAACTACACAACATGACCTTAGCCTTGGACTAGGCATGATCCATTTTTCTTAGGGGGCGAATACGCAAGTTGGCATTAGCTAGGGCCTGGATCTTCACTACCATCTCCATATATGACTCAAATCGTTCCTCCGTATTATCAATCAACTGCTGCCCTAGTTGAATATGTATGTGCACCTCCCACAAATAGTGTAGCACTTGGACTGCTTGTGCAGCCAACTTCTCACAATTTTGAGCTGAGCGAAGGTGAGCCTCTTTGATGCTTTTTAGTGAAAAACCAGCAACTTGTGTAGCATTCTATGCTAACTAATTATTCATATCCTCAAGCTACTATTGAAGCTTATGCATTTTGATCTTGGAGGTATCTTGTTCCTTCAGGTGTACTCCAACCTATCAACACAAATATTCATTTTCAGTGGTAGTCTTCTCCTCCTGCGCTCTGCTTTTCACCAGGGCAATTTTGAGCTCAATAATTTTGTTTTCATTTGCGAAATATTTTTCCTTAAAATGCTCATTGTGCAAGTACACTGATCTCATATCCACCTAAATATTTCCCATATTTTCTATTGGATTTATCTTGGTGAGATCTTCTATGATAGTCTCAATAATGTAATCACTTGGCATCATTTCTCCTTGTAGCTTCTAGACCAAGGGAGTGAGCTTAGTCGTGTGGGCTTCTATAGCAATAAGATCAAAGGTAACTTTCTTAATCGGTCAAGCTGGAGCCAAGGCCTCCTTGTGCCTCATGCTCTTCAACCATTGCGAAGAGCTCAAGTGTGCCCGATTAATCTTCTCCATGTCGGGATGCTTATGGGCCACTTGCACATCAGGCACTATCTACAACTCCAAAAATGGGGTGAATGAAACTAGCACATCTGAGCGACTGGGCTTAGTAGAAGTAGATGATATGGTCATAAGGAGTGGAATAGAAACAATGGTTTGGATAGATGAACCGGGTTCTACTGCAATTACGCTTACTCTAGGAGGAGCTTGCGTACTTACAACCTCAATGGTGGTAATGGCAACAATAGAAGGGGAAGGGCACGAAAAGGGATTTAGTGTTGACACGTACAAACTAAAAGAAATGGAGGACGAAGGAATGTGAATAGAAGAAGGAGCAACAGTGACTTTGAGAATGAAAGAAGAATATGGAAGTGAAACAGATGTGGAAAGTATACCAAATAGCAAAGAAATAGATATAGATGATGATGGAAGTGAAACAGAAGGAAACGAAATAGAAATCACTACAGGCTCTAGAGAAGAAGAAGAGGGAATAGAAGATGTACCTTCGGGTGTGGGCACCATGTGATGCGATGATGGGGTTGGATGTGAAATTACTTCCTCTTACTACATTTTTACCCTCTCTTCAACGTTCAGGTTACCTTTGCCATCCATCACTTCAACGTGGAAACTCTCTGACTGATGATCCTCCTCTTGTTCTTGGACCATCAAAAATACTTGTGCGACCTTAGTCAGGAGCTCTTCAATTGGCGAAGGATTTATAACTACCACTAGAATGCTAGTAACTGTAGGAACTGCTACAATAGGAATTGAAGAAACTATGGCAATTGAAATGATAGCAGCAGAAGCAACAACAATGTTGGTCCTTGGTATTTTTGCCATCTTGGAAAGCGATGGTGACTTCGGGATATTTTGTTTCTCTGGTGTAGGCACCTCTTCCACATTTTGATTCATTCATTGAGATCTTCTCTTAGACACATATTATTGTTCCTCTTCCTTTGGAATCTGCTCCTCAGCCATTGGACATCCTTCTTTAGTTTCACCTTCACCACTGTTGGAATGTTGAAAACTCTACAACAAAATGTTGGCAAAGGCAACAGGTTGATATGAATTGACATAATCATCATAATATTATGAAAATTGTTCATCTAAATTCAACCCGAAAGGAGTATTCAGTTTCACTCGGTGAATCTGCATTATTCACCAATTCATAATTTTCTCTTCAGTCTAGTTGGGCTTACTTTCTTTAACTTGGCTGAATAAACATGGTGAAGGAATCTGAGTCTTATACCTAGCTAGATTATACTCTACCTCTTGCTCATAGCAGTCATGCCAAGGAGGAAGTGTCATCATTTTATCAATGTGCCAATTCATATGAGGACCATCAAATTTATTTCGGTTCTTTTGAATAAATGGCCGAGGGTAACAATGAAATGACTTAGCCTTCACAATAGCTAAAAATTTACCTAGAGGGTCATATCTCCAGCACTGCGGCAGTTCTATCAAGCCCAAATATTGTAGCGCCACTGTCAGGAGCCGATTCTATCCAAATTGGCTCACCTCTATACCACAAAATTTGAACGACATGTTGCATATTGTCTTCTTTTCATGCCCAGATCTGTATACATCATTGATGTAATATGACTGGTGCACTACTTCCATGGTGAACACATGCTTTGTGGAAAAATACGGTAACAAAAATGGCTTACCTGTGAAACCAAAAATTCTCACAACTACGCCCCGGGTAAGCAGAAAAATATCGCCCTTTTCCTGCACAATAATTGCATCTCTTAAATTCTGTGACACTCTTTCACACGTACCGCAAAGCAACTCTAATTTAGGTCCCAAAAACCAACTATTAAAGCTGTAAAATGACTCCCTCCTTGAAAAAATGGGAGTCCACATATAAACTGGCAGGGGTTCATTTTTCTTGCCCACATGCATTATTGCAATAAAAGGGAAGAACCACTATATTTGAAATAAGAAAAGCCATACCAAAAATGATGTGTGCTTAAACTATCTTAACTGCCCAGTCTGTATCTTCTCCAGTTTAAATTTTAACCTTTGAGAAATAAATTCGGCCCAATCAAAGAAAATGGGGTTGTTGCCTTACCTCATGGCTGTAGGAGAATAAAATTTGACTTTGCAAATACATTGTGCTAAGGCTACCTACCATTTATGCATAGTTTCATTTGAAGGTAAACCAACGACCCATGCCAACATCGAGTATATGTCCAAACTCTTAAAATCTGAAAGTGGATTCAACAAATTGAGAAGTTGCCCCATTAGTGACTCCTTAATTAGCTGAGTCTCCATAAATTTATGCATTGTCACTATGGGGACATATCTATCTTCTTGTTCATAAGTATGTAATTTTTTATTAACTGCATAAGAAGGGGGCTTCAACCCATAAGCAAAGGCTTCCCGAACCTCGTCTAGGGTTATGGTGAACAAAATCTCTGTTCTGGAATTTATGACAACTCTAGTAAATGGGTCATAGAATTGGGCAATAAGCCAAACCAGCTCAGGGTAAGGATGAACTAGTGAGCATAAATACCAGAAGAACTACAAATGATAGGGCACTATCAACCAGTTGTGCGACGTTACTCCTAGGCTTACAGCCATTTCAAAATCTTGCCTTAACATCTCCATGACTTTGTGAGTAATGAGGCAGTCACCAATTTCTGCCATAGTGTCCTTGTACTGGTTCAAATCGACATAGTTATTTTTTTGAGCCCTTTTTTATCTAGAGCCTCCTTCTATTTTGACTTTTTGGGCTCTGTAGCCTCTTCAACATCCTTGGGCTCATTGCTTTGCTTTCCCATTCTCTTTTTTATCTAAAAAATATTTTGAGCACTCTTTGGACTCGTCTGTAGCTACAATGCGAAATACACAGTAGTAAAATTTTTAAAAGAAAAATAAACTGTGAGCTTTTACCTCACCCTTTATATAGAGCATTTCCACAACCACCACAATAAATGCTTAAATTAATCTTGAGTGTCTTCAAAATAATGTGAGTATCGATCGGTGAAACTATACAATGTGGATGGATTTTTAATGATTCCAAGGAGGAATTTCCTCACTCTTTTTTTTGATTTGCGATCATTTTGTTCTCATGTGTATTTAATGAAAGAGGTGAAATCCTCTATAAATACTAATCAAATTTCTATTGTAAATGAGGGTAGGCATTTTGCGAGAAAACTCTCCAAGTTCTCTGCATCAATATAAGACATCAGGCTTCTAAATTTACGAGTGATATTGTGTGATTTCCTTCTACTTTATACACTTCTATTTGACACTTATGCTCTTTATTTTTTGTTAAATTTAAATTCTACATTTGGATTTAAATATTTTTGGTAGGAGAGTGAGTGCTGGAGTGTTGTTCTAAAGGTTGTTTCTACAATTTTGCAAGTAAATTATGCTTCTTTTCATCTATTAAATGTTATTTCATGCTTAGGTTAATTTCCTGTTGCTAGTCTATCCCAAATCCTACGCTTTCAGCCTGTGGCCATATTTCCCATTTCTTTCTTTATTTTCTAATTTCTTTCCTTCATCTCTAGTCTTCAACCATTGTAGGATTTAATTTGGGAGCCAACCCTCTCTAGATATTGGCATAGAGGACATTTCTTTCCTTCGACCTTTCAATGTTGGTCGTATCTAGGGCACACAAATGAAGTTTTGTTGATTAGGCAGATATTTGACCAACAAGTCCAATGTTTCCTTTTTTGTCCATGTTTTTATAAATTGTTCCTTGTTCTCTTTTTATTAAATTTTATCTTGTTGTCAATATTCCCTATTACAACACTAATATTATCAATCCCTGTCACAAATTTGGTGCTATTATTTCTTGTCACAAGATCATTAGCTTGTTCTATTTCATTATATCATTTGTGTGCTCTTTAAGTTCATCACCATCATGAATTGAGTGGAATATACTATTACTATCCGTGTCACAAATGGAAGACTTCAAATTGTCAATTTAACCCAAAAATTATGTATGATCAAAGCATATATTCATTGTACTATCATTAACAAATATGGGTATATCTATAGTTATTTTCCCCATAAGAACACTGTGAGTTGGTTCATGTTCTTCCTCATCATTGTACTCTATTTCTTATACTTCTTGGACCATGTTTCCTCTTTGATTTTCCCACTTTGGATGTTTTTGTGTTTGTTGCTTATTAGATTAATATTGTCTCTATTGATATATTTTAAAAGGTCTATACATTTGATTCCATTGATTTAGATAATTATATTTATAATATCTAGTGCTATGACCACCTTTGTTACATATATGGCAATATCTTATTTTCCATCCAGGTTGATGTTGTGATGATGAAGTAGTAGAGTTTCTTATGTTATTTGGCAATTGTTTTATTGAAATAAAATCACTGTTTGTCATTTCATCTCTTTCTTGGTTTTCAATTTCATATTCTTGAAGTATGATAACCAATTCATCAAATAACACATTTCCATTTAGCACTTGGAGAGACATGACTAATATTTTTAATGTTTCAAAAAGTGCTCTGAGTGTAACATATTTATACTGGTGATACCAAATAATGTAATACCTCCAACACTCCATTTAAACAATGTTTTCTTAAATTTTTCCCTAAACTTAATTTACTTTCTTTTAAACTTTTAATTTCCACTTTTCATTTCTTCACTTTTAAATTCTTTTCAAATATTCCTCTTTCTCTATTATCTTTTCATTTTTCTCAATTAATTTTTCCTTTCAAATATTTCAAACTTTCTTTTCTTCAAATAAATTTCCACCTTGTTCTCTTTAATAGATATCCTTACCAATACTTTAATATATTTAATCTCTTTCAACTTCTCCTTTAAATCTTCCTTTCCTTTTTCTAAAAATAAACTTCTCCATTTTAATTTTCTCACTCTTTAACCTTCACCCGATGCTAAAATAATAATATAAAGTATGGTAATTTTATACCTTAGCAATCACTCCAAATCTCCTGATAGGCACGAAATCAGGTAATAATACTTTGGACATTATCTTTCAAACAATGCAATAATTATTTGGGTGTTTCTCTTTGCAAGGATTTGTTTCAAACTTACCTACTTCAATGTAGTATTTCTAACATCATTCACCTTCTCCAATGGCTCTATCTTTGGCATATTTACCTCCTTCAAAGCTCTTTCAATATCTTCAACTTTTTAGATGTTCTTGTCCTCCTACAAAACTACATGCTTGTATAACACACGAGTTCTTCATGCTTCTCATGTAGTTATAATTAGGTGCTATCAACTCTTCTCTAGTCATCTATTGTTTTCTTCTACTCTGGTTTAAACACATTTTCTACAATGCTCTTCTTTAAATTGTTCTTACACTTGTCTTCTCTCTCACCAATTTGGCTTCTTTCAACTTGCTCACTTCTATAGATTCTCTCACAACATTTCTCTTTCTCCCAAGAACTCTAAATGTGGATCTTATACCACTATTAGCATGAAAGCTATATTCTCATAATAATATCAATATCAATATTAAAATTCTCTCAATAAATAATATACATAAGTATTCAAGTAAACTTGTTATATTCTCATAGATTACAAGCTTTGGTGTCCAATACCAATGAAGTACTAAGACTTTTATAGTACATACATCATATATGATTGATCTACATATAATATTTACAATGACTTGACATTTCAACTTTATTTGAATATTCATCTCCTTACACTCCTCAAAATTTTGGGAGATATGAATCTTCATATTTCTCATAAGAGATATTTTATTGACTCTTAATAATGAAAAACCTCTAATAATTACTAAATGACAAACTCTAAACGATTCATAATTACAATACGCTTTCACACCAAATATTTAAAAATTACTTACAAGTACCAAATAATGTAATAAACTCCAACAATTCAATTACTAATTCTTCATTTATTTCTATAGCACCCAAATTTTCTAGGATTGTTTTATTAGGATTGGGAAGGGTAGATGCTAATTGTAGAGCCTGGGTTTTTTGGTACATGGTCAAATTTACTGCATGGACCATTTGGCCTATAATGGTGGCTTGAGCTTGACATTGTTGATCATACTAAATGGTTTGAGAATGTTTGATGGCTCCAATGCATTCTATGGAATCATGTCTATCATTACAGGGAAGATACCATATTAGATATACCTTTATACTGGTGTTAACCATACGATTGTGAGTTTGATTTTCTCCCTACTTAGCACCTTGTCAAGAAAATTAATCTTTTATGAGATATAAAGTATTCTAAGATTGTCAATTCTATGATTGTTACCATTGTTTCCTTGCGATATTATTTTTATTCACCAATATTTTCAACACATCTAATATTTTCCTCATCACAAAACTATTATTGGACTCATTTCTTGAATTGGATAGATGACACATTTTGGTTAGGGTGAGTAATGATGTATGGTGATGTAGAAGGATGAATAAAAACATCTGGTTGGGGATTAGAAATAGGTGACTTATTATGTGTGGAACTGGATATAGGTGTATTTTGGGTAACTGGAACTACATAAGCCAATGATGGAGGAGGGGGTTCTTCCTAATCAAATAATAACATCCTCTCCTATAGCCACTTCTTTGAATATATAGCTAGTATATTATGGTTAGCATTACAATATATTAAATATAATTCATATTGTAAACCTTTGATGTAATACACTAATACCTATTCTTCATTTGGCATAACATTTTATGGGATTACATTGAAGATCCTCAAGAATATAGTAGTGAAATCATGTATATTTTCTTGAGGATGTATTTACATTATGTTTAACTAAAATAAAATAGAATAACCATTTCCCATATTACTAAATCTATGCATAAATATTGCCACTATTGATGCTCAACCTATAACTAAATTATCTGGCAATACCTTATACCATAAAGCAACCTTATCATGAAGGGACTATATTAGCAAATGTGCCCATATATTTTCCTCTTGGATGCAATGAATTGATTTGAGCATTGATAATTTTTTGATATGGTCCAATATCATCTTGTTCCTATTCCTATTAAAGGTAGGTAATGCTTTTATAGCTAACAAGGGAATGGGATAATAGGCCGCCAAATTTAGTGGTCCTTGATAGGTCCACTCAAGAAATTGGTTTCATGGCCTAAGAGGTACTTTTGGATTGTTTTATTGAGGAGGCTAACCATATTGTTATTGAAGTGTACATTGCATAGCCATGAGGCTAGTATAGAGGGTATGGATGATATGAACATGGAGGATAATAAGGTGGAGGGCACTGAGGTGGAAAAATATACTAAAACCATTATTGATTTAAAGGTGGTTGAATATTTTGTTATGATAGAGGATAATTCATACCTATTGTAGGATTTGCTAATTTTGGGAAGGTGGACCTTACACATTCTATTGTGACTGAATAGTTAAAGGAAATTTTAATCCTTGGGAGTTTTCTTGGGATACTTGCAACCCTATTTGTCCATCCATAACTTGAGTTTTTTGAGCAAGGTTCATATTTAAGCCTAGCGGACCTATATTTGGAGCTAAAGATTGACCTAGAGGGATGTTAGATTTATTTGATAAACTATATTTAAGTGGACTTTGGGTTGACAAAGTACTTGTAGGAGGGGCATTTTATATGGTAGAGGTTAATGGTGGGTTATTAGCACAAAATTTTCTTATAAAGAGTGGGTTATTTGTAATATTATTCATGTCAACCAATATCCTATAAATAGGATTAGTGTGAGTCAAGGTAGGGGCCATATTAGACCAATTATGATTAACTAGAGCATAAAATAACTTATTTATTGGCTCAAGTAATTGAATTTTGGTGGAATGAAGCCTTGATTAACTAGATTAGATATGGGAATTTCACATTTTTAAAGAGCAATAGAGACACTAGAATCTCTTCGAGCTCATCTTCTAGATGCACCCACATGGTGGTCTAATTCCTTCCTCTTTCCCTTCATGTTTTTTGGTGGTATGCAACAATGTCCATTGTCTGATGCTATTTTTCCATTTTTGAGCCATTGACCATGTATTCATAAACTTACATGTATGTACCTACACAGATAGAGTTTTAGGGTTAGAATTTATAAAAATTCAAAAACTATGCCTATGGAGCAATTTGCTTACAAAATTAGAGCGATTTATTCATAATCTTATGATGATTCACAAGGAAAAAGAGATTTTGAATATTTTTCATGTGGAGCACTTTATTTTAGAAATGTAGATGATTTGCTTGCTAATTCACTTAGAATTATTTTTAGAAAGAAAGGATCCTAGTGGATCATTTAGAGTGAATCATTTTCAAAATTGGAGTGAATCACTTTCTTGTGAGGGAGCGAGAAAAAACCTTATATTTCCTAGTGAATCACTTCTCATATTTAGAGTGATTTGCTTGTTGGATCTATTTAAGAGATATTTTAATGTCTCGAAGTGAATCGTTCACTAATTTTGAGCAAATCACTTGTTGATTTGATCTTTAGTAGAATGACATAGAATCTACCTTAAGTGTTTTCTTCCATTGAAAAATTCACATGTAAGGTTAGATTTGATTTTTTATGATGCTTAGATACTTCTAAAGTTGTCTTCACGAAAATTTTAAAATAATAAAGTTTATATTAGAGTCGTCATTCATAAGGTATTTACCAAACTTGAGAACAAATAACAAAAAAATAATCAATTTCAAAGTCAATTTGAGACTAGAACAAAAAACTCAAGTTCTTGGACTTAATGAATCACTCTAGATTTAACCTATGAAAGTGCAATTTAAAAAAAAAAAATTATTCAATGAATTAGAGAAAATTACTTCCAAATTGCAAGTAAACCATTCACTTAAATACCTTAGTGAATTTTCAAGTGTTTTGTTGAACCAAATCAAATTGCTCTAAATTTTAGAGCGAATCACTTTTAAAACTTGACTTAATAAAAAAATTTCCAAATTCAAGCCAATTGCTCCATAAATATATAATTTTGGCATAAATATCAAGGCATTAAGTAAAAATTTAATAAAAATAAGGGATTAATTCCATAGGTATACCAAAAACTGTGTTGAACCGAGGAATTTGCTAAAATTGTAATCTAATTCATGACCAACATTGACATTGTAAAATGTATTGGATACACCTAAGGGAATTTCATTGTACGATGTATTAATTATTTGTAATATTCTATTAAGTAATCCCTATAGGCCACCATTAACCTCGTTATGTTTAAACCACCTTTATAACTTGTAATTAACCCAATTCCCTCTTGTTATGTTGACTTAGGTTAAACTGTATGATGTAATTGGGGTTTTGGTATTGCTATAAATACCCTTTCCCATTCTTTATTTGTTTGTTTAAGTGTTATGTAATATTATCTATGGATATAATGATGATTTATGGTACCTATGAGTGCCTACATCTCTCTCTCTCTCTCTCTCTCTCTCTCTCTCTCTCTCTCTCTCTGTCCTTTCTTTCACTTTTTATATATGATTTGAGTGGATGGTTTGCTTTTGTTCATTTTTAAAAATTATTATGAATCAACATGGTATCATAGAAGGTATCAAGCAACTCTACCTGGTCATGTATAAACCCTTCTCTCCATGGAGAGGACATAAGAGATAGTCAAATAATTTCTTTTCATATTTTATTATCTACTCATTCATCATGCATCAAGACTTTTTTATCTCTTTTTCATATTTAACGAGGTTTGTGCATAAGGCTTAGTTTACTCCTATAGAAAAGTGATCACCATAGCATGAATTTGAATATAGATTTAGTGCCCTCATTTTTTTATACATGGCCTATTTTGAGCACGCTCAAACTCTACTACGTGGATTGGCATGCTATAAGTGTATTATCTCTCCATGGAGAGGACATGCCCTCTTGACATCCTTTTGGGGTATGCCAAGTTAGCTACTAGACAATAGAAAAGGTGCTTTGCTCAATTTCATCTTGAGCTTGAATTGCATGAAATAGCTTCATTGAAATAGGATAAAAAATGAGGTAGTACTCTTGTGTGTATAGCTGCACAATGTAGTTACTTGGTCAATAGGTCCTTGGTTGTGTTGTAAGGGAAAGAGGTATCAGGTTCAAAGTTGCTAGATATAGTTTTTTCAACTAATATAAAAGGGACATAGTGCACTTTATAAAAGCATTAACATTATGGTATTATCTACTTAGGTTGATCCATTGGTTAGTGTATTTGCTCTAGGAGCTCAAGGTTTCATGTTCAATATCCTTCTAATATCTTTTGATACTAAGGAAAGAGTTTGTATATTCTTAAAAATAAAGCAATTTCTAGTCACCACTATATGCATTGACATATTGTCTAGCTTAACGGTATTTGGTTGTGACTGACCTAAGGTTGATTCTAATTGAGAATTATATTGTAATACCTTGAATGGTGTAAATAACTGACTGATGTGATTTCCAATTTGGCACTGTTCTATGCTACTTTTTTTTTATATTTACAATTGTCCCTCTAATCAAAAAAGGAAAACTATCAAAACTATACAAGAGAAAAATGTTGAAGTGATAAAATATAAGTAGAAAACACTAGTGAATCAAAGCATGATAGGTGGTAAAAATCAATTAGATGTTACAATTCTAAGGCTTGATCCTTTAATTTCTATTTTTTAAGGGTCCGTTAGGGGAAATTTTTTGGAGGCCATAACTTTTGCATATAAAATTATTTTGAGCCTATTTTTTCAAATCATATGATGTTTTGAGTTCTACATACTAGTGTCATCACTTCATAGATATGTTATGGTGTTAGGGGTCATATTGTGTAATATGGACCACAAGGCCCTAGTTACTTACCTTAATGGGAAAAATTATAGTATTTGGTCAACCCAAATGATTAAGCCACTATGAAGTAAAAACCTATGATGCATATTTTAAGAGGATAAATCAACAATTTTTGATGATAAAACTTACCATCAAAGGGAAGAGGAAGCTTCTTGACTATTTTCCTTGTTTATTGAACTAGAATTGCTTTTCCACATCAAAGAGGAGAATGAACCTAGCAAGGTATGGTCAAGAATACATGAACTTTTGGGAAAGTTAATACTACTGAAGGACGTCACTTGGAATTAGAGCTTTCTTCTCTTAAAATAGTTGATTTTGATAACATTGAGGACTATATTGCAAGATTGAAGGCTTTGAGGGTAAGTATTGCATCTTCTGGAGGCAAAAAGAAATATAATGTAGAATGTGTAAAAATTATCTTTGCTAATATCCACCTACTTTTAGATGTTTAACCTAATTATTCATATGATTTCTATGTTTCTAGAATCTTAGAGGACTCTTACTTTTGATTAGCTTTTTCTCTCCTAGTTTACTTTCAGGTGGCAATGCAAAATTGTAATGAAAATCTATAAATATAGACGCATGCAAAGGAATTCAAATCTGAGCATAAGACCGAAGGGACCAAGGGCTAGGCTAAAATTTTAAATAAAATTAAGATCATATACATATACTCAAGATGGAGGGACATCCAAAAAGAATTGTTTATTGAAGCTACAAAGTATTGAAGTTGAGTTCTTGAAGTTAGGTGGACATCTTCCAACTGATGAGGGACATTCAAAAGGATCTGACTTAACCGTTGAGGTCCATTAGAGCATAAATTATAGGGGAAAATTTTTATTGTCACTAATGTATTTCTCCTTCACCTCTCAATTCAAATTATAGGGGGATATTAAAATTATATTTTGATTAATGTCCAAGGCCAACATTGTGTGATGTGTAGATAGGCCTAAGGGCATTTCATTCTATAATGTATTAATTATTTGTAATAATTTATTATGTAATCCCTAGGGGTCATGGTTAACCTAGTTATGGTTAAACCCTCTTTATAACTCGTAATTAACTTAAAAACCTCTTGTTATGTTAGTTTAGATTAAAATTTATGATGTAATTCAGGTTTTGGTATTGTTATAAATACCACCTTCCACTCATTTTTTATCAAAATTTTGTATACTATTATGTATGAATATATTAATTATTTATGGTGCTTATAGATGCCCACAATGTCTCTCTTTATAATCCTTTATGTTGCTTTCTATAGAATATTTGAGTTGATGGTTTGCTTCTAGTCATTTTTGGAAAATATTGTGAGTTCCAATAGAATTATCCTAACTTCTAATTAATATTTGCATCCCAATTTGAGTTTTAATAAACTTGAAAGGGATTTCCAATGAATTATTTTAACCTCTAGATTTAGGTAGACTCCCTATTGTACTTGTGGAATACTCCAATTACCTACACTAACTTGCATTAAAAGTATAATTTTGAAAGGAAAATATGGAAAAGTAAAGCATGAACATAAAATGCACGAAAGTTGATGGGTTCAAGAGATTTAAGCAAATATATTTTTTAGACCATAGTAGGGAATGTGTGTGAGTAATAAACACAAAATAAGTCAAATAATATCAATGTCCATATATTCATTAGATTATGAAATTAATAAGTGAATGGCAAGATGGGTTAGAAGGGCCATTCCACAAGTGTTATACACTTAAAAACTAAGAGGGCAATGTCACTAATGAAATTCTTAAGGACATGTGAATTTATTACAATCTCACGAGGATAAAGCACAATGTGGGTTTCAAAAAGTGTAGATATGAATTCTCATGGCCAAAAATGGATACAATGAGGGCTCTAGACCCCTATTTATAGCAAATGTTTACCCATGAGTTACTTGAGATTAGAAACAATTAATCCTAGTAAAAGTAAATATTTGGTGGTAAATTTAGCAAAATGATGCACCAAAAAGTATTACATAGCTCAAGTTATGCCTCTTATGGGATTAAAAGACTTTCAAAATGACTTAATGTGCTACCAAATGCTAAAATATCACTTTCTAGAGGATTTTCATTGGGATCCTTACTTTCAATTTATCTTTGTGAATGCTTGAGTGATTTGCTCTATTTTAGCCAGTGAATCACTCATATTTACAAGTGAATTGACATCCTTTTCTAATTGAAGGCAATTGGTCCTCTTTAACAACTGAATTGGTACTTGGAGCCAATCGATTAGTTTTTACAAACACCTCAATCCCTATTCATACTTTAATAAAATTTTGAGAAATATTGGATGCAGTGCAATGTAAAACATGTAGAAACCTCCTCCAATACTCTTAACTAAGATATGATATCTTTTGATATCTTGAAAAAAGAGTATAAAAGGATAAAGCCCTTACTTATAAAAGGATTTTTGGTCCCTAATGTACTATAATTCTATATCTATTGAACATAACCATTTGATACATAAAATTTCAAATTAGGTCTAGACGTATTTAATCTAACCACTTATGAAAATAATGATTTGAGATAATTTAACCCTATATACAAAATTTATAGATGAATATAATCTACCCCTTAAGTTTAAATAATATATTATTCCATTTTGCTTGATAGATGGAGTCAAGTAATCAAATGGAACTATGTTGTTGGGTACAAGAGAAACAAAAGGAAGGCAAAGGATATATATTGGAAACCACCATAAGTGGAGTTGGTCAAATTAAATTTTGATGAAGCATCTAAAGGAATCCAGGACCAACAATAAGAGGAGTAATTAGAAATAATAGGGGTGATATTTTATCACAATACACTTGTAGTTGTATATTTAAGACAAATAACGAAGTTGAAGCATGGGTGGATTTGAAAGGATTAAAAATATGTAGACAAATAAAATGGAACAAAGTATGGATGGAAGGTAATTCACTAATAGTAATAAATATAATTTTGAGGAAAACAAAGGTTCCATGGAACATACAAGAGATCATTGTGGAAATACAAGATCTTGCTACAAAATTTGAAGAAATAAAGTTTACATAAGTGTTAAGGGAAGGAGACAAATGTGCAGATAGACTAGCCAATAGAGGGGTTTTAATAAAGGGTCATGAAGTTAAATTCTCTTTTCCTTGGTTAGAGGAAGCAATAGGTGTAGTTGAAGCTGACAAGAAAATATTGTTTGCTTAATTTAAATAATGATTAAAATTTAATTTAATATTTTCCATTGGTAATATTTTTTGTAGTGCCCATGGTTCTTAGGGCTACAATTATAGTGTTCAATATGATGATATTTGGCGGCTCGCATATGCAATGATTGATGTTAGTGGTCCCGTTGTTGGTCAGTGTGCAAAACTTATGGATTTTGGTTGTTTTAAAGGGTTTGTTTGGTTGTGAGAGGGATCCCAACCATAACTCTACCACTAGCCCTTGTTTTGCTTTGTCTGATATCACAGGTCATTTAGTAGATCCTGAGCATTTCCAGATCTTGCAGATGTTGGGACCATTAGTGGATCCAGAGCATATCCAAATTTTTTGATGTTGGATTTTGTTTATCCAAAGCTAGGAAGGGTTGGAGTCTATTGTTTTGTTTCAAGCTCAAAATAAAACTAGAGGATGTCTTTGTGGTTCTTCATTCGAGTTCTCTTCTCTAGGATGTTGATGGCATTTTGCTCGATGTAGAGCCAGATTCGCTAGACAGTCCTATTTTAGTCCTAGATTTCTGGTTCATGTTGTCTTCCTACTGTAGTAATCATCATCTTATGCTTAGTTTCTGGTGTTTATGTCTATAGATAGTGTTGTAGTGAGTCCCCTTCCCCCCATGGTTGGGGCAAGAAATTTTAAATTTAGTCTTTTTGAATTTCTTGACTCGGATGTGTGTTCCCTCCCATGGACGGTAAATTGGAAGTTTGAACATTTTTATTTTTCTTAGAGCAGTTAGATGATTCTCGGCTTGGGTGGAAGCTATACTATGATTTTGATGTTAAAATATTCCAATTTAGGGCAAGAATATTTTGGGGGTCGAATTTCATGGATTCTAAGATTTTATTGGCATTTACGATTTGTTTATCACTTAGTTTACAGATATTTGGTTTGGACACTTGGGATTTTGTTGGTCTCCTGGACCCTAGTTTGTTGATTTATATTTTAGTTTCTCTTATTGAGTTTGGCTTCCCACCTTTGCGGTTTCAATTTGGGTGAGATTTGATTTAAATTTGGTCAAATTTATTTCAAATTGGACAGTAGCCGACTGAGCTAGTTTTAGATTTATCTAAAGTTTAGTTTCTATTTCCCTTGGGTGGGTCAAATCTCTTTGTGTTTCATTGTGGAATCTCTTTAGATGCTTGTATTGATAGATCTTAGGTTCGGTGACCCTTTCAAAACTCCTTATGTAAAAGGTTCAAGGACCTTTTAAAAATGCCTTCTTTATGTAATAGAAAAAAATATTTGTTGTATAGTATAACACTAATATGTTTTCATATAAACTATTTATTATAGTTCTTTTGGTTGCACTGATGCTTTAGGAAGGAAACTAACACTCCATATATGGTAAAATGGATAATGATAGAACAAACTTTTTGAAATATTACTCTACTAAGATGTAATGCATAGACAATAGATGTAGAGTTTTGGTATTGTGAAGGTTGTTGTAGGAAATTGTCAAGAAGGATGTTGAATTTTGGAATATTTCTATTTATAAATAAATTTGAAGAAGACCAAAAAATAAAA
Organism: Wollemia nobilis; assembly: GCA_028583015.1. Lineage (NCBI taxonomy): Eukaryota > Viridiplantae > Streptophyta > Pinopsida > Araucariales > Araucariaceae > Wollemia > Wollemia nobilis. Next base: position 7,546,778 of record JAQPPZ010016995.1, on the reverse strand, counting down.
ATCAAGAATTTAGACTTATTATGAAAAATTATGTAGGCATCTAGATAACTGAATTGATATAAAAATTGAATTTGTTTATAAACTCCTAAGCTCTAAAGGAGAGAGTTGTGATTTTTCAAGGTTGGAGGACCCAAGTACAACCCCTTTTTCTCCAACAAATAAAAAATATTCCATTTTGATATGCAATATACCCTCCTTATTTGAAGATCTTTATCCTTAAATCGTGTGAGGAAGTTATGCAATATACCCCTTTTTTTCTTGTAAGGTTTTTTGTGCTTAAAATAACAAATAATAGACATGATGTTACAAAAATTCTTCACTGAATCCTATAATAATTAAGTCATTTTAATTTTTTATATTTATTACTAATAAATACACTAAAATATGATACATGAGTTGCAAGTTATATGCATTTGAAGTCATTATACTAGCATGGACTGCATTTTACTTTGATCATGTGTAGCAACTTACAATGACAATATCTCTATCTAAAGGTCTCAAAATTAAAACACTGATACTTTTACATGCAGCTTAAAGTATTATTTTCAATGAAATAAATCTATCATAATTCAATGCTTTGATGCAAATTCATGCCTTCTAAACTAGCCGTATTCTACCCCAAATATTTGAAACTTAGCTATAATACCATTTATGACATGTTTCCAACCACATGGAAAAGAAAATACATAATGCAATAAATATGGCATGTGTTACAATGAAATAAATATGGAATTCACTGCAATCCTAAAACATGGAAGAGTTTTTTTTATACTCCTAATTAAGAGAAATAATATCTTTCGATATATTGAAAAATAAGAGATAAATATATGAGGGGATAAATCCTTTATTTAAAGTAAGATTTTGTTGCTTTTTAATATATGATAGGTCTAGATACAATTGAACTAACTACTTGATCTATAATATTTTAAAGTGTGTTTGGATATATTGAATCTAGCCACTTACAAAAACCATGGGCTTAGACAAAATAGTCCCCACACACAACATTAAGGGTTGAATATAAATTAGCCCATAAATATATATTAAAGTATTGCATTTTGATATGACACATGGAATTCATTATGGCATTGATTTTGAGATGTATTTTTTTCATGTTGATACCTTGGTGTAAGCCTCAAGGTTTGTTAATAACCTTGAAGAGCAGTCTCAAATAATATAAAAGAATCTAGTGTCACCCTAGCATAGGACTCAACATACACCAAAGCAAAATTCACTTGTTCCAAAATCATAAACTTGTCACAAATAAATTTTTCCTCAACATATATAATCCAAATACCCCTACAATACAAGATAAAGGAACATAGAAAGTAGAAGGAAAATGATGTAATCCATTACAAGACACACTCATATTGAATTTAATATCAAAAAATATCTTTAGTTATGCAACCCAATTTTAATTATGACACTTAGACACTAGACAATGATGCGAAGACAAAGTTATATAGAAAATAGAAAAAAATTTAGAAGAGAGATCAATGAGGGTTTTTTTGAAGAAACAAGTGACTGTGCAAGGGTTTCAACTATGTTGAGCACCAGTGTCTCTATAGATTGTTTTTTAAGGTCTTCAAACCCTAGTGGCCTACATTTTTGTGGTTTCTATTGAATATTTTAGCGGGATATGTTGTAGGGGACCCAATATGGATTAGAAATATATCTTCCAATAGATATTCATACTACAAACTTGATTGACAATGACTTCCAATTTTTTGCACAAAATAAAAGTGAAATTCATACCTTTCCTTGGTTTCCAAGGCATGGATTAAAGAGATCTTGAAATAATTTTCAAGAAGCTAATCAAAAAATGGTTCATATCTTAAGAAAATATAACACTAAGGAGCACCTCCAAATTAAATCCACTTTGGAAACCCCTTTCAAGGGCAAGTATTCCAAGTACTCAATCTCAAAAATAAATTTTAGGGATGTCCTCCATGGTGGACAACCTCAACCTAATGCTAACATTAATCTTAGGGCTTCTCGTAAACCTCTAAGAATGCCTAATATTGATCCTAGGAAAACTGAGTTGGGATGTCATAGGGAAGCTGATGGAACTCTGATTGTTAATCTAGATATGGGTGACATTCAAACTGGAATAGAAGATCTAGAAAAAAGGACTAATTTATCATTTTTTGGGTTTTCATCAGAGTCCATTTGCTTCTAAATTTTGGACTACAAAAAACTAGAAAACAAAAGATGAGTTACAAATTTATGTTGATCCAAATGGTTATTTTATTATTTTATTTGCTAACAATGAAGATAGAAAGAAAATATTTCAAGGGGGTCCCTAGTTCTTTTGAAGGGTAGGGCTTTTCATGAAGCCTTGGCGTACTAAATTTAAAGTTGAAGAAGAGATGCCTTCTACGACTCATGTGTGGGTTAGACTCTTTGGCCTCCCAGTTGAATCTGGAATTTGACTATTTTTTATTTAATTGGAAACTCTTTGGAAACTTATATGATGATTGTTGAATTTACTAAAAATATTGAACATATTATTTATGCTTGAATTTGTGTTTTAATGGATTTTGACAAACCCCTACCTGAAAATATCTCATTAAAATTTAGGAAGGACACTTGGGATCAAGTGGACTATGAGAACATTCCTTTTCATTGTAGAATTTTCCATGAATATGGTCATTTGGTTAGTGTTTGAAGAACACAAGCTTATACTGAGAGGGAGGGTGAACAGTATAAGACCACTTTTTAATTTTTCTTTCTCAAACAATATTATCCAATATATCAATGGAAATATCAACAACAATAATAAAAGCAATGCATAAATCACCACACACAATAAAGATACCAATTTAACATGGTTCACCCAATGTGGGCTACTCCACGGAGAAAATATTTCACTAAAATTTTCTCAACAAATCTCTTAGGAATCCTTCCCTATTACAATATTTATGGACATCTATTCAAAGGAGACACCAATACCCTAATCAAGTTCGTGGATATATATCCATAGGAGCCACCAATCACCTTTGTTGGTTTGTGGGCACCAACCTATAGGAGACACCAATCCCCTTTACTAGTTCATGGATCTCTATCCATAGGAGAACCCATCCTCTAATCTGGATGGTAATCCTTTAGAATACTACTACCTCCACTACACTGGCTTGTGGATCTCTCTCCACTAAAGACCTCTATCCTCACTTAGAATACCTTTGTCCTCACTACCCTAGCTAATGGATCTCTATCCACTGGAGACTAATGTCCTCTACTTTGTCACCTCCAAAGCTTTCTCTCAGCTCTGCTCAATATCTATCTCAAATCTACACTAAACATAGTCCTTCGATCTAGCACAAATATTCTCATAATTCTGCCTCTGGTTTGGCACAAATATATCCTCAAATATGCACCAAAATTTGTCCTCAATTCTATCCTCAATCCTTAACACAAAGCTTGATCTAATCACAAATCAACTCTGCTAGATCTGCCCTAAAACTCAAGATTTGAATAAATCAATCAATCAACTCTGCTCTCAAGTCTTCTCAAAGACTTGCCTCAAATCTATCTACAAGTCCTCTCAAGAACTTATCCAATCTTCTCAACAAGTCTTCACCAAGACTTACCTCAAATCTACTCAACAAGTCCTCACTAGAACTTACCTCAAAACTGCTCAACAAGTCTTCACCAAGACTTACCTCAAAAACTGCTCAACAAGTTTTCACCAAGACTTACATCAAAACTGCTCAACAAGTCTTCACCAAGTCTTACTTGAAATATTGCTCAACAAGTCTTCACCAAGACTTACCTCAAAACTGCTCAACAAGTCTTCACCAAGACTTACCTCAATTTTGCTCAATAATTCCTCACTAGAACTTGTCCAATATGATTGTAAGCTTCCATAAAAGCTCACACAAATCTATCCTTAAGCTTTCACAAAAGCTTCCTCAATTATGTCCTTAAGTCCCCTCTAGGACTTACTCAAATCTGCTCATAAGATTTCACAAAAGCTTATTCAAATCAATTGCAAAACTTGCATACACAACTCAACTTAACCTCTTTTAGAAAACCTCTTCAATCACACAAACAAGTTTCAATTAGAATCTTGTTTAACTTGAGAATGGTTAGAGACTCAATATGTTTCACACTCACAATATTCTCAATAATATTTAATCTCTCTTTCAAATCAATTTATAATAAAGAACAATTTTTTTCACAGAACTTGAACTATCACTCCAAAAATTTCAATCAATAATGCTCATCAACTTAACCAACCATTCACTCAATGAAACAAATCTTACTTACAAACTCTAAACAAGTATTTCACAATGCTTTCAACAACTCACAATGGAACTCAAACCTTGAGTCAAGATGATTACAAAATCACATAACAATGATACTAATGTTCTTTCACAAACCCTAACTCAAGATAGTTCTAAAATTCACATAACAATGATACTCATGTTTTCTCACAAACCCTTTACACTCAAATGATCTCATGAACATTCACCAATCATGCATATGAAAAAGTCACTCAAACATTTCCAACAATCCTTTTCACTCCAACTTGCACTTCACAACATTCAACAAAACAATATTTCACTCACAAGGATGATATGCCCATATATTTTGTTTTGAAGAAGATTTGACCTCAAAATCTATCTCAATCACAATCAACCTCTTTGCCAATATCAAAGGTTAGATAACAAAAATCCTTCTCAAAATCTTCACTCAATTATTTCCCTCAAAATTATTTCACCATACAAAAATATTAAATCTCAAGTACACCTTATAATCTCCAAACTTCAAAAATAATTAGCAAAGATTCAATTAATTCACTTTCTCAATAAATTCCTTTATGCACCTTATTTCTCCTCTCAAAATAATTAACACAATATAGCTTTATTTCAAAACATAAAATATAATATTCCTTGCATACCTTATCACTCCTACTTTATAAATTCTAACCACCAAAATAAAAATAAAATATTTTAACTTTATTATCCCTTATATCTCCCTCAATAACTCACAAAACACCTTTTAATTTCCACACTATGCAATTTTTGAATTATCAAAACCTTAGCAAATTAAAACATGAGGTGCATACCTTTTATTCTGCCCAACAAAATGACTTTGACAAAATTTGAACATGTGACCTTGCCTTTTCAATGACCTAGAACCAAACACATCCACCAAGTGGGCTACGTACCCTCACAAAAATAATAGGGCACATGTTTTTCTCTTATGACTTATCACTTCTTTGACTCAGTGCAGACAAAACGAACTTCCCCCTTTGAAAAAGTTGATCGCGTGGATAGAACCCACGATCTCGTGCTCACGAACGTCCTAACACAGCCCTAGGCTTCCACTTGCGCTAAAAAGCACCTTGAAACTTGGTTGGCATTCCCCTTCTCTTTATTGCCACGTATACCCTCTAAACCTTAACACACGCAAATCTTCTTCTCCTCCTTTAATGAACACAACACATGATTTAAACTTTGGGCATTTACAATTCGCATGGATGATTTTTGATAAAACAAACTTGCCCCCTTTTATACCATATGCCACATTGTTCAACACGTCGGTGAACTTAGGAAATTCGAATTTAATTTGAATTTAATTATTTAAATTTAAATTTTAACCTATGGTTAAAATATTTAAATTTAAATAAATTAAACCATAGTCTTCAAAATCTGCCAAATGGGTCTTTTGGAGGATTTAAAATTTGATAACTCCTTGGCCCTTGTTTTTTCTTCAACTCAACCTGTAACCCAAAATATTATAATATTAAATATTATAATATTATTATTTCCTTTTAACCTGCTTATCCATCCTTGGGATTTCCTTTTAAACTGCTTCTCCTTCCTTGGGTCTTTAATCTGTTTAGGCCTTTTTAGGCATATAATATTTAAAATAAATATTATATCCTATTCCTTTGAACCTCTTCCTTACCTTGTGGAAAAACCACCTGATGACATTAAATATGACGAAACTTGGACATCAACCTCTTGACATCAATGACAACAAAACTTGCTCATATTTCCAATAGTGTCTGCCCAAATAAAATTCTAGATCAAAATAAAGAGGATATCAACTTAGCAAGTTTCCAAATGCCTAAGAATAACACTCTGTGAAAACCAATTATGAACAATAATTCAAAGTTATCAACTAATATGTTTGAAATTATTTCCACAAATGATGCCCTAGGTGAGTAAGAAGAAATAATGGAGATAGAAATCTTAGAAATGCAATTTAAAGATGTAGGAAAGAACTCAAATATAAACTAGCAAATCAAAAGGTTTTCATCAGGAAAAAAGGGAGAAAATATACACAAGAAAAACAATCTTTTAAATATTGAGACTTTAAATAATGCATGCCCTAAGATAGAATCTGTTGAATCTTCTAGTAACACTTTGAATTTGTAAATGCATTCTTCAAGGTTAGAAGCCATCCTAGATTCAATTGGGGTAAGTAAAAAAATAGAAAAAAACTGAAGATGGATTCTAACCAAAAGGTAGATCGCAAGACCAATCAACATTATATATGGTAAAAGAAGGTGAAAATCTTGTAGAGGAAGGTAATATTAATTCTTGTAGACACCCAAAAGTCGCACATTACCTCTTCTCCCATCATCATAGTTGACCAATTTGCAAAACCCGTAAAATCTGCATGTATTAGCCTCAAAACACTATTCATTTATAAAACCACTATTCATACACTATTCATAAGCCCCCTTTTGACACTTAAGTCATATCCTATGCCTAACTCTAGGTCCTCATGCGACCATCATCTTTGTCTAACCTTGGTCAAAGTCACCTTATAGTTAAATTCTGCCCCATGGTCAATCTAGCCAAGGTCAATATGATTCATGCCCACCTCACCTAGTCTACTATTTGACTAGCCTATCCTCCACCTCATCCATTTGACCTTAATCTAACCTAGGGTCAACCTAAGCAGGGTTAACTTTAACCCTTGCTCCACACATCTTCCCATGAGCATTTAGGGCCTTAAATGGGATGGTGAGTCACCCTCCACCTCACCCAAAATTCAACATCTAACCTAGGGTCAACCTAACCCTAGTCATACTTAACCCTTACTCCATTTCAAATCCCCATGTGCATTTAATTTCATAAATAATATTTGAGGACTTTTGATTTTCAAAGCATGGGGTAAGGGTGAGTCATCTTCCACCTCACCCAAGTCAACTCTTAACCCATGGTTAATCCTACTATGGTTAGGATTTAACCCTTACTCCACTCCACATCCCCATGCTCATTTATGACATGTAGATGGGTGAGGGATTATCTCACCCAAGTGCACTTATGAGGCATGCCACATCAGGGGATACCTTGTAGGGGACACCTCATAGGGGACACCTCAACCCCCTCTAACCTCTCCAAATTCTATAAATAGATGCTCTTTTCCTCCATATCTTTTCCTCCATATTAAAAAATCCACCATTTGCATACCCAAACTCTACAAAAATCCATCTAAGCCACACTACATTCCATCACTCACTTTGCTATCAATATCCATTAATCACCCCACAAAACATATTTTGCACCCTTTTTGTGTCCCAAATTGCTCTTTTTTATAGAATTTGAAGGTAACCCAATGAAGACAAGAGCTCTAGCAGTAGCAGAAGACCATTTTGCACCACCTAAAATTATATCAGGATATCATAGTTAGGATCACAAGGTAACCTACGACCTAAATGGTCGCACATTTAAGTGCGAGGTGCGACCCTTTTCAAGGGTCAGTTTCAAAAACTGAAAATATAAAAAACACTCTTAACAGGTAAGTGCTACTGTCCAAAATGGTTTTTTAATAATTTTACTACTTTTGTAATAAATTAGCTTTATTTTGGTGTCTTATTATCTGTAAATGTGAGGAGTCTTATAGATACAGGCCCCAAAATTTTATAACCCCTTTTTGTAGGTCTTGCAAGTCTTGAGGATAGGTTTGATCGATAGTGGCACATGAGCAATAAGTCCACTCCCCTTTAAGGATATTTTGGAAGACCTTTGGGTGTTGTTGACCCTATCATTGGAAGAGGGGCTTTCACCTCTCAAAACCCCATTTTGTGGCCTCCAAAGGTACTTTTGTAAAAGGGATCTTCTTGTAACTCCCTTTAATCATCAATTGCAAACAACATCGATTTTCTAGCAGTTCATTTTGGCACGCTCGATGGGATCCCACCTTGTTATTTATTTTTGGATAACTATTTAGCTTTATAATTGACATTTTGCTATCTTTTTGTGCTACAGGTACCACAAAACCATCATAGAACGTTACAAAAACCTTGAAACACAACTCAGGTTCAAGATAGAGGTATTTCTAGTCTAGGAGCTAGGATCGCAAGGTAAGGTGCAACTCTTTTAATCGCAAGGTACCCTAAGACTACACAAAGCACTCCTAAAATTGGTTTAGAAACTAGTTTCTACACAACCAACAACAACTTCCTAGTTGCAGGTAAGTATGGGGGATTGATTTTCTCTCACAAGATATTGCTATCTCCCTTACCACATGCCTTCTTAGGAAACCACCTAATGACAACGATGTCCCCATAGGTGTAATAGATTACCTTTATCTTACTTTTAGTTTTTCAAAAATTGATACCACACCATATTGCAAAATTTCACTTTGTGCTTTTATTTCTATCATGTAGAAAGTTTTTCATTACCAAAACTAGCATTCTACCTTATGTTGTTGCAGGTACATATTCCCAAAAACTGGCTACCATACCACACAAAATGTTAGCAAGTCCAAATTGAAAAAAAAAATCACTTTTGTTTGGGTTGCAAGGCAAGGTGTGACCATTTGAGTCACAAGGTAACCTACGAGCAGATTCGAGACATAGTTTAGACCCAAAAATTTAGTCATAGAGATATTCAGGAGTTAGAAACCACAAGTAAGTTCAGAAAAACCTGTATGTCTGGTTCAAAAACAACAATTTAAGTATAAAATATTTGACATATTTTGCTGTTAGTCCTAAAATCACTTTGGGGCAATTCACAAAAAACATTTCTCTTACTTTTAGCTTTACAAAATGCTCCAAATTTATTAAGTCATCATTTGCTTAGAAAGGCTCCAAATCACTTTGGTCAACTTCCAAAATTTCTTACCTTTGCTTCTATAGATGTTAGTTAGTTAAAATGCTTGCATTACATAGAATTTAAACATTTGCACAAGGTTTGAAGAGGCCTTCTAACCTCTTCATCTTCATGAGTTGAGAACAAATCTTAAATTATCTCATATATAAAGCTCTAAAAGACATCTAGTCATAACCTTAACAAAAATATATTGGTTAGTGTAACCATATTTGCACCTAAGCAAGTCTTAGAATAGCTTGCTAAAATCAAATGGCTTTCCTTGTTTTTCCTTAGCATAAGATTTCTCTTTTTACAAAATACAATTTGCATTGTTTGTCTCACATTTCTTTCATTTCAAAAAGGTATTCTATTTCATGAAATAATCAAAATATATTAATTTTGCTTAGTTTAGTATCCTTTTAGCATTTCAAGCTTTCTAAAGTAGAAGGCACATACACTTCACATCTTTCACACATTGGTAAAGTTGTATTTCATCACCAACCCCCAATCAAGATCAATGATGTTGGAATTCATCTCCTTCTGTTGGCTCACCCCCCTAAATACCATAGTAGCCCTTTTAAGAGGTTTTCTAGACTTCATTATCAGAGAATCCCCTACTCTTGAGATATTTTTGGGGTAGGTTAGTATTAGATGGCCTTTATCATAGTGCTTCATATAATTAGTGAGTTTACAACTATCATTTGTGACTAAGCTTGTCCGAGGGTGAAGAAAAATCCTAGCTAAAGTAGTAGCAAGTCTTAGACAATGATACCTCTCTCTTAAGAGGTTCTATATATATCTCCTTTAGGTTATTTGAGCTATCACCTTCATTAGAAGCTATTCACTCATTTGTGTACAGTTACCCCTCGCATAATTTTGGGTATAATAGGAAAATATGTGTAAGCATACCTTCATAGGTCACATCTTCCACCTCTTTTTCTATTTTAGGGTTTGTTGCAACATCTCAAACACACTTTCATAAAATTTACATTTTCATTGCTTTGATTGTTAAATAGGTTGATTTTTGCTACAAAATCTTTTACAAAATATCAAATTTAGATTTCTAAACATATCCAAAAGTATTTCAGACAACTCTTCTGCATCTGTAACTAGTTTTCATCAAATTCGCAAGGTAAGGTGTGACTCAAAACAATCATAGGTTAACTTGTGACCCAAACCTCTATTTCACAGAAAGGTTTGATAACTCTAGAGATACATACACAACCATTTCCTTTGCCAAAATTTGATAAAAATTTGTTTTCTTAGCCTATTATCTATCGAATAATGGTTGTTACCCATAGCCAAGCACGTAAGCAGGCATGTCTTATGATGGAATTTACTCATGCAAATCCCTCTCCGTTCATTAGCTCTTCCATAAAAGTTGACACCATCACTGTGCTAAATTTAAAAGCCCAAACTCTTAGTCACATTGAATGACACTCAAGAAGTTGGTACCATTACAACATCATTCGCCATATCGAATGACACTCAAGAAATTACTCAACATCCCACTACCACCTCATCATCCAAATATTTTGAAGAATCAACTCATGAAGCGATTTCTTTTTTGGAGATTGTTTAATTTTTCCTGGTGACTTCAAACCCAAATCGCCTATGAAAAAGAGCCTTCATTATTTTATTCTCATACCTCACATCCATTTCTACAATGACCATTGCAACGCCTCTTGGATAATGAAGAAACACTTTTCCATACTCATCAATACATTAAGGCTACCATTCAAACTATAGCTATAGCATTTTCCACTACCACTCCCCTTAACACTCAGATGGATTCTTCTTCAAACATACCTTTCTCTTCACAATAACATACTAAAGCTCCTCCATCCACATTCATCAATTTTGATCTCTTCTTTGATACATAACCTGAGGCTCCTTCTCATTCTATCTCATCAGTACCACCTTCGTTTTCTATTCCTCCAATCCACCGCTTGAATCCAGTTTGCTTAACATCACCCCCTCTTCTTCATATATTCTCCTTTAAAATTTGCATCACGCTGGCACACACACCCCTTCTTCTTCTAATTATACACAGGTACCAACCCATTCTCAAATACTCCAATTTCTCCAAAATCCTCTTACCTATTCTTCTTATCCATAAATTTATTCTCAATATCTTCAACATAATATTCCTACATCTTCTCAAGTGAGTGTCTACACCACCTACCCCTCATATTTTTCTTCAGATCAAAGCAACTTCTTCACTTTACCACCAATATGGACTTTAACCATACCCACAACATCATCTTTTGGTCATCTTCTTCCATCTCAATATGAGTGGCCTTCCACATATCAATAGGTGCCAACAAAAGTACATGTTTAATATGTCAATTAAAACTATCTTCAACATCCATATCGTACACCTGTTTAGGGATCTAATCAAAATATTCAATAAATTCTAATTCAAATAAATCAACAAGTTCCCTCTCAAGCACAACATCAATCCCCTAACAATCCAAATCAGCCTTCTACAACTCCATCATATCAAAAACAACTTCATCAACAACAATTCCATAAAGAGAAACTTCATAAGAAATAGCTCCATCAGGAGCATATTCATCAACAACAACTCCATCAAGAGCATATTCATCAACAATAATTCTACCAACAATAGTTTCACCAACAACAACAACAATTTTTTTCTTCATCTCAAATCAATCCCACATGATATCATGCCCAACCTCCTAACTATTACGTGCATTCACTACCACATCATTCTATTGACATCCACAATTATTACTCTAAACAACCTATTGTTGAGTAATTTTTTCTTCCTACTCATACATTACAAGCATTCATTGAAATAAAAATTATGAGGGAAAAATCTAAAAAATATGGAGTTGGAAACTAGAGGTTATGGGTTGTAAAAACCCAGTTACAATCAGATCTAAAATGATCCTATTCATCCATTAATAACCCTTCATCAGTGCCCATGCAAGTATGAGATGTCCAAGTTTGATAAGCTCAGGGGTAAATAAGATCCTCACGAGCACTTGTGCAATTATTGACATGCTTTCCACCTAGTTCAAGGTAGCGATGCACTTATGCTTAACACATTTCCTCTATATCTTGGTGGTTAGGACCTTGATTGGTTCAATAACATTCCCCACACAACTTGTTTACAATTGAGCAAGTGGATAATCAATTTCTTGAGCATTTTTCTATCAACATCAAAAAGAAGATGTCGCTACCAAATCTCTATAGTATGCGACAATTTTGTGATGATCTAGTTAACTAATATGTTGCTCATTGGAATGGGGTCATTAATGATTTAAAATTTTCAATCCCACCCCCAAAGTTAGTCAAAATATTTACAAAAAGCTATCCTAAGCATATATGGGCTACACTCCAAATACAACAACATCACTCCTTTGAGGATGCTATTGCTTAGGCCAAAATACTTGAAGACATAAAGGTGCAAGAGGGTGACATTAAGCTTCACATGAAGATCAATTACACTCCCAACACCCAATTTAGCAGATGCGGTCAAAATACAAATCCTCCAAAACCACCGTAGGCCAATCAAGTCGTGTTGAACTCAACATCTACCCCAGTACCACAAAAATCTTAGCGATGTCAAAAAGGGTATCAATAATTTGGGTTTATTTCCCTAGCAAATAAAACCCTAAATAGGTAACAACATCAATAATGTGCACCAAACTATTGGAATTCTTTATAGGATCCATTACCAAACATATTTCAAAATTTATATGATGTTGAGCATATCACTTTACCAAACACAAGGCCTGAGTGTCATGACCCTCCTTGGTAGGACTTATGGTATGGAAAAACTATGTGATGATCAATAGAAATTTGATACTTAGTTTTATTATAAATGAATGACTATGAAAATGCTTAGATTGATGTGTCTTTGAAGAACATGGTACTGTTGACAAATTATCAATGTGTAGGATCAGGTCCACTCGTAGGTGGAAGAAATAGAATCATCCACTATAAATGGGTGTGATGACTAAGGTAACTTGAGGGTAACATGAATGACTACCTTCATATAGGTATGCATTATCGGTTATGGGGTAATCATCAAAACCAGCCATCTAGAGCCACAATTGATAGCCTAGTAGCTATCGTATATTCTCTGGCTAAGATGGGTGATTGGGTTGATGGAAAGATTCCCACTTTGCTTGTTGCATGTAATTTGTTTTCTTTTACTTTATCACTTGTTGCATTACTAATTTAGAAAATGTATATAAGTTGGTTGCCTTTGAATCCTTTGAATTTGCTAAAAGAATAGCATATTGCTAGGTTTGATCAAAGAACCCTTCTATGCTTATTGATATATGTATATATATTTGTATATAGTAATTTATTAATTTAAATGATGAAATAATTTCATTCAAATGAATAATAAAACTTTAGTTTAAATGATAATAGATTTTCATCTAAAAATAATAGATGTTTTAAATGATAATAGAATTTCATTTAAAAAAATAGACATGCTATTTAATTAGAAATGGAACTTTTATTTAAATAATCTCAAGACTTTTTAAAGGAATATTAAAAAGGAAAAAAAATCATTGTTTGACTTTATTAGAACATTGTAATTTTACGTATTCAGGCAAATGAAAGCTTCCCACCAACTAGACGACGAGTTTCATTAATACTGAAGCCTTGGAATAAGCAAACAAATATTTTAATAAGATAAAAATATCTTGTTACCACCGTTAGAAGATAAGGGAAGTAACGATGGATGGGTGCAAGAGTTAAAAGTACGTGACAAGAGCCGTAAAAAATATAGATGCCGATTTCATTAACAAGGGAGGATTGATCCTTTTTGGAAAAATGCAAGAGAAAAGTAGAATGAGGTAAGGAAGGAGAGTTTTTTGTGAATATGATGCCCTGTAGGAAAGATGAAATCGACTTGAAGAAGTTTGTATGTTGTTTTATTAAGCTCTACTTTAGAATTTTGATGTTCGAGTTGGTTTTGGGATGTTCTTTTCTGCCTGGTTTAACAACAAGAGTTGATGTTTGTTATCTTATTTTTTTGGATGCCCTTCTTAGCTTGTCATGTGAATGTGATGCTCTTATTTAGTATTTATTGAGTCACTCAAACCCCAGTAGAGTCAAGATACCCCTTCAGACTACTCTATTATCCATGGCGTTTTTGTTGCTTGCATCAACTTGACATGCTTTGAAGACTACCGTGGTGGAAACAAGCTTTGAAGATGTCAATATTTTTAATGAAATATTAGCTTTGTTGATCCCTAGAGAGTGCCAAGTTGGTTAGAACGTAGTGAGGATTTGGTGTTGACTGTGTGTGAATTTCTACTCACAGTGTGCCCAGTTGGGATTGCTAACATTGGCCATACCAAGGGTGAGCCCTTGTTGGTTGTGAGCGATGTCTATTTGTTCAATTGGGTTGGTTGTTCTCTAAGTGTCATCTCTAGGTGATCTGTGTAAGACTAGGCTTGACCATGTTTACCTACCAATGAGTGGTCGGTGCTTTTGTGCCATACAAACCAATAGTCGAGGGTTGGTTAAGATCACTATTATCTTTCCTTGGGGTTAACATCTCCCTAAAAGTGGAGAAACATATTTTGTTATCCACCATAGAGGACCGTCGAGTGAATCCTCAAGTGCTATCTAGGCCATAGTGGCTTGTATTGTTTACCCAACCGTTGTGGCCATGTCGTCTTCCTTTGGACCCCTGTGTAGCTTGAGAACCCTTGTTGGTTGTTAATCTCTTGTATTGGAACCATATACCTAGTTAGCGGAGCATCACGCTCTCTATTTCTCTTATTCATGCCAAGTTCCTACTCTTTTTATTTGATTCTTATTTGGGAAAAGGAAGAATCACGAATGCCAAATTTACATATTAGAACTTAATCCATAAGGGGAAATTAAAAGTTCAATTATACAAATATGTGGTCCATTTGATTATTAAAGAAATATTCTTTAGTAATATAGAGGAACGAGCATGTGATTATTTGAATATTTTATTAATTGAAGGTAGGGAGACTTTGATTAATGTAAATAAAAGGAAAAAATAGTTTATTTAGTTAACTGAATAAGATGTTATTTGATTAATGTAAATAAAAGAAAGATAATTTATTTTGTTAATTGAAGGTAGGAAAACTTTGATTAATGTAAATAAAATGAAAATATAGTTTATTTAGTTAATTGAATAAGACGTTATTTGATTAATGTAAATAAAATAAAGATAGTTTATTTTATTAATTAAAGGTATGGAACTTTGATTAATGTAAATAAAGGAAAATATAGTTTATTTAGTTAATTGAATAAGATGTTATTTGATTAATGTAAATAAAAGAAAGATAATTTATATTTTTAATTGAAGGTCCGAGACTTTGATTAATGTAAATAAAGGAAAATCTAGTTTATTTAATTAATAGAAGGTATGGGACTTTGATTAATGTAAATAAAGAAAATTTAGATTATTTTCTTAGTTAAGGAATGAAACCTTAGTTATTCAAAATAATGGTTGATATGATTTGATTAAAGTAAGACTTGTAATCTAGTTGTATCTATTGAGATGACTCTCCTTGGGTAATTGGGAGATGAGAATACTAATGATAATATTCTTATGATATCAACTATATAGTAGATGGTTAGATACTTTGATTAAATTTGTATAGTTATAATTTGGTAAAGTAAACAGTAGATGCATTGATTCCTTGTTACTAGTAGATGCATGTAGAGGTATGTCTATCATAGAACCATGATTTATCCTAATCCCCTACTATCCTCAAATGAACGATGGAAATAAGGAGGACCAAAGAGGTAGTTGGAAACGATGCACCGGTTTGATTTATAATTGCAATAATTTACTTATGCTCAAATAGACTAGACTTGTAGGGAGAAATCCCTAAATGAATATGGATGTATTACTTTATTCTTTTAAGAGTATGGAGATTTTACCATACTTGAATATATGTAATAATTTAATTAATGAATGGGAAATGTATCTTTAATTTACGGTTATGATTTATTTATGCTTTGTTATCTAGATTTCTCTTTTATTTAATGGTTATCTACATATAAATGTTGTTTCCTTTCTAAGTGCTTCTTTATGCTTTATGGATTTTGTTCCTTAATTGATTAAGTAGAGTCATTCTTGTCTTCTTGCTAAACATAAAAGTAACCTAATAAAATGAGATCTTAGGGTGAAACTATAAAGTGACCTAAGATATTGAGACCTCTTAGGGTGAACATAGAAAGGACCTAAGGGATTGAGACCCCCTTAGGGTGATGGTAACTAAGTAAACTAAATGATTACATAAAAGTTAAGATATCTTGTCTTAAGATGAGATGGATAGCTTAACTCGCAATATGTGTAACATACTTGCACAAATAGACTTATGTATGGTATGGTGATGGGCATATACCTTCGACTATACTAAAGGTGATAAGTTTAGTTCATCAAGAATGATGAGATGGATAAGCTTATTTGTGGTAACACATGGTATGCCTACACAGATGGACTTGTGTAGGGTATTGAATGCGATGTAACTCTTTGGGTAAGTTGGGAAACTTAGTAAACTTAAAACAATAGTTAAACCAAATGTTGGTTAGGGGTTTATGAATCCCTCTCCATAGTAAAACAAAATTCTTTTCTTTCTTGTGTTTTCTTATAACTTGTTTTTGGTATCATTACATTTGGTATCATAGCTCTAGGTACAAGGGTATAGAGCTTCTTAATATGTTTTAGGGATTTGGATATCTTTTTATGTGGACTTGTTTTTCAGGAAGATCTAGAATCCCCTGCTTGCTAGAATCTAACGAGGATTAACCCCAAGGGTGATTGGAATGTTATTATACCTTACTTATTATAAGTATGGACTTTGGCATTGAAGTTACATCATAACCTTGGGATACTACCCTATTTATATTATTGATGTTTTTAGCAAGAGAACTCTACATTATGGCTTGTGTTAGTAGTTCAGTTCAAAGGTGGAACTGTAACCTAACCTTATCTTATTGGTTGTCATCAGGATAAATTACACCTAAGGCTAGAAAAGAGAGGCCTACACATTCAACTAGGCAAACTCGATGAAGTAATATCGAAGAAGAGACTCAAGGTGAGGATCCCAAAAATTTCAATAGAGAGGTATAAGACCTCACTGCTACGGTTGCTACCATGTAGGATCAAATGAAATAAATGTTGGAAACCATTTCAAATCATAATTTGCAAGCTAAAGGTTCAGAGGTGATCCAAGCCAATGAACTAACTACAAAACAATTGGCTAAGGATCTAAAAAATATTTGCATTAATAAGTTCAGTGGAGAAGGAGATGGGGATCCATCTGAAGCTTCATTAAGAGAATTAGAAGTTTATTTTATAGTGAAGGGCTATTCCCCAGGAACCCAAACAATTTGGGCCACAATCTACCTAGAAGGGACTACTTTATATTGGTGGGATGTTAGCGTATATGTCATTATTTTGGGATATTGGGTAGTTAGACTATTGTTAGTCTATATTATTGTTGGGCATTATACAGTTAGCTCGATCCACCATATACGGGCTAATTTGGGCCTAAGTTGTATTATTTAATATTTGGTTGATTAATGCAACATAGTTTTGTTTCCTAACATGGTATCAAAGCTAATTACTCTGGGCTCATTCGTAGCCTAGGAGTTGAGAGGGTCGACTGGTCTGTTAATACTGGCATGATTGGAGGCTATTCACGACCTGGTTTTGGTAACCAGAGCAGATATGAACTCGGTGACCTAAACTCATTAACCAGAGTAGATCATATGGGATGACCTAACGTTGGGGACTAGATGCAAGGTGTATACTCATGGCCGCTTGGAAGACCCTAAGGACCTTATGCATCAAATATGATAAAGGTAATTGGATGGAGCTGGACACGGCCAGTGAGGACGAGTGGATGGACTCCAGGAAGACCTAACCACTACATAAGAGACTGATCTAAATCTAACAGACTGCAACTTAGTATTGACATCGATGCTGACTTTGACCTAAGACCTAGCTAATTGTACGGGCCACTGACCTGGACTGGGCTAGATCTAATAATGGACTGACAACCTAGACGTATGACATCACGTAGGGCTAACAGTATTCTAACAGGCATCAAATCTACCTTGACGGTGGCGGCCAGTGAGACTAGACAAACCTGAGACTCAGACTGGCACGACACACTAGCAGACCTGGGACATCATGGGTTGTGACATGAACTAATACCTCTAAGGGACACCATGGACAGACATAGCTCATTAACTTGAACATGGACGATGACTCAAGGAAGGACATGAGGTTAAGTGGTAAAAGATGACAAAGGATGTTCAACCACCATGTGGTGATCATAAGTTAAATGGAATGTATTTTTTTAACTTTTCCTTTAGCTCTTGTATCCCGCATGTGATATATTATCCCAAAATCCATTTCTACGTAGTAGTGGAGATCCATTTTTACTTCCTTGACTGTGTTACAATGAGATTTGTAGACCCCCATAACGTATACTCTGCTCGCTTGTCCGACGTGATCTAGACGAAAGAAATAGTATCTTTAATATTAGTTTATTTTGGCAATTTTAGACGTCAATATTAGTTTGGTGTCGTTTGTAAATGTGGTGGTGTTGAAGAATTTTTGGAAGCGGTCTATGACAAAAATATCAAATCATTGACGTAATTGGAAAAAAAGAAAACAAGGCTTCCTCAGCCTTCCTTGACTTTCACTGCACCCGCTATTCGTCTCTGAGGGCATAGAATATTTACCCAGACATTAACAAAAGGACATTATGTTGGGCATTTGAAGACCCGACCGACCACAAGCCCACTCAAAATCATTCCAGAGAGGGCATCGATGCAGACAAACAGATTGATGTGCTGCATTTTTTTGTGAAATATTCCTTTGATAAGAGGAAATAACTGGTTGTCGATTAGCAAATCAAATCGTTGGGGGGTAATGTTGTGTCACAAAGGATGCATCCATCACTTCCTTGAGGAGGATTGATTGTTATACATTGAAGATCACATCACATTTCATTGTATATCATGTGTTGTAGGTTTCTAAGATCACATGTTGAAGTAGGGGAAAATGGCCATGCACAACACATGGAGAGCACAGCTAAGAGGTAATCTCCGAGCAGCTAAGAGGTAGATCTTGGAGCATGAATTCAATTTCATCGTTGTTTGGAGGCCGATCCCAAAGAATGCGTTGGAACAAATTATTACGAAGATTTATTGCTTGCTGCGGAGTTTATACAGACCCCTCCCTCATCATAGCAGTGATGTTCCAAATGAAAACTGCCCAGGAGATAGCTAAAAGCATTTGATCGACTCCGACAAAAGGAAGCACTATCGCTCACATCAGCGCCACCCAGCGGAGGAGGTGCCACCCGGTTCGGAGCGGTGGATGTAAATCCATATAAATAAAGGGTTAATTCCCTTTATTTTATCGACAAATACAACTAGAGAGCGACCGAGCAATTAGAATGTTGTCGTTCAAGGAGTCGCAGGTTCAAATCTTCAGCAAAGCAAAAAGATATTTTTTTCTAAAAAGAACAAAAAGTATTTTTTTTTTTTTAAATCATTTAAATTAATTAAATTTTAAATTAATTTTTACTTATAAAAATTGCTTTTCAAACTTTTTAAATTATATTTTTAAGTTTAATTCAATTGAAAATTTTTGCCTTTATAACCTTCACTTTAGTAAATTAAAGCACAAGGATAATTTGCATTTGAAAAGTGGATTTTAGCAAAACACAAAACACAAAGTTTTTGTGAAATTGTTTGCAGTTTGCCTAAGAGGCAATATTTGTAAAATACCAAGAGGCTTTCTTGTTGTGTTGAGGGGGGATACAATTTTTTCTCCAACCAAGGGGGGATTTTTTTAGTGAACTTTATTTTGCATCATTTTTTGCCATTTTTGCAACCCATTGTCATCACTCAATTTGAGTGCATTTGACAAATTGTCTAGAAAGCAGCAGTCATCCCAAAACAACCTTTTTTTTGACTTCATAAATAGCACATCTTTGTGTTTGGAGTTTTTGAAATAAGAGGGGGGATTTTTTTCTGTTGATTTTTTTTGAAATTTGTCTAGAAGGGATGCATTGTAAAGTTTTTTTAGGCTTTATTGTTGCAATTTTTTGCACTAAAGGGAGATATAATTTTGCAAAAACAAGGGGGGAAGACTTATAAGGGTGCATTTTCGACAGTGTTCGACACATTATTTAGATTATTTTTTTGCAAAATTTCATTGTAAAAGGTGCATTTTCGGTAGAGACCGACACCTTACAAATGGGCAGATCAAAGAAGAAAAATACCCCAAAATCAACTGATGTTGCTAAGTCAGTTAAACACCCATACTTTTCCCCACACATGGATCGGATAGATTTTTATGAAGATGGCACATTTATCACACTACAAAATGGTGTAGATGCCATAATCAATGATTCTGCATCTTGTGAAGACATGCAAAAAATGGTGTTCTAATCCCTATTGGTGTTGTTATGGCAATATACCTGTCATTTTTTGCTCTTGATATTGCTCAAAGTAAAGTGAAAAGGAAAATTAGTGAGGAAACAAAGGTCAAACCCCTAATGGTTGATTCTTGTAATGACACAAGTGACCTTCAACCCATGGTGGCAAATTCTTGTTGTGATACATGTGACCTTGAGCCCATGATGGCCAATGCTTGTGATACAAGTGACCTCATACCTTCTATGGTAGATATCAGTTGTAGCATAGGTGATCTCATCATAGTAGCAGATTTTGCTTGTGACACTAGTGACTTAAAAACTAAACCTCCTAAAAATGAACTCCATAATCTCATCAATAGTTATAAATACCATATTGTTAAAAGCATTGATGAAGATGATGAAATTGGATGTTTTAAAAAACACACCAAAGGATTTGGATCTAAACTGATGAAGAAAATAGGATTCAATGGTGAGATATTAGGTAAACATGAACAAGGCATTAAAACTCCAATAATGCTAAATGTCAGGGCAAAGAATGAAGGCCTTGGCTATTCTGGACAAGCAAGTACCAGTAAAACCATGTTTGTAAACCCTAAATCTCCTACAACTCCTAAAAAGCATTATTGCAATCATTGTGGAAAAATAGGACATGTTGCAGCTAGATGTTGGAAATTACATCCTTGTGATTCTTGTGGATGTATGAATCACTCTTCTTCAAGATGTTGGTACAAAGTGAAAATGGCCAACAAGGTTCATATTGATTGTGGATGGACAGATCTCACACAATGGACCATGATGAAAGAAATGTTGTATGGCTTCTACTAAAAATGTAAAACCTATGGTAGACCCCAAGGCAAATCCAGTGATAGACCGAGTGGAAGTCCCAGAGACAATGAATCAAAGATAGACCTAAAGATAGACCCAGAGACAAATTTCCAGAGATAGACCTAAATATAGACCCAGATACAAAGTTCCAGAGGCAGATCTACAGGCAGATCCAGAGGCAATGATCTAGAGGTAGATTCACAGGCAGATCCTAAGATAGACCCAGAGGTACAACTCCAAAGGTATGCTTAGAGCCAGATCCAGAGCCGAAGACAAAGCACAAGCCACCATTCTTTCATTTCTCTTCTTCTTCACTGTATTGGGACAGTTATATTATTACCCAAATAATGCAATAAGGGGGGATGTTAGCATATATTTCATTATTTTGGGATATTGGGTAGTTAGACTATTGTTAGTATATATTATTTTTGGGTATTATACAGTTATCTCGATCCACATTATACGGGCTAATATGGGTCTAAGTTGTATTATTTAATCTTTGGTTGATTAATGCAACATAGTTTTGTTTCCTATAATGGGAAACCTACTATGAGAAGAATAACATTCAACCTATTGATATTAAATAGAAATATTTTGTTGTAGCCTTAAAAAATAGGTTCCTCACATAACACTTTTATGTATTAAATTTTGAGGAGTTTGCCAACCTTCATCAAGGAACCAAGTATGTACCTGCATATGATGAGAAGATGAGGGTTCACAAGTTCATTCTTAGGCTAGAATCAAGAGTGGGATATGATGTAAACATACATGAAATTAAGATGCTACAAAGGTTGTATGACCTGATAAAGAAGGTAGAATTCAACCATTTCATATTGTCTGAGCAATATCAACAAGCACTTAGGAATAGGAATAGCCAGGGATTCTTGAAATGGGAAGAGAAACATGATCAAAAGGCCAAGAACCCTCAAAAATTCAAGAAGAGAAATAATATAAAATAGAGAAGGTTCAAGAAGAAATTACAAAATAAAAGCAACAACAATCCCAACAATGCAAAACCTCGGTCTCATAAACAACAAGCTTCAACCCCAACAAGTAAGGCAGGGGAGAAGAAACCTAAAAAGTAGCAAGGATCCAAGGATGGGTGTTATAATTGTAGAGGCCCTTACTATGCTAGTTAGTGTCTGCATAAACCATGATCAAGTATATCTAGTGCCAAGGGAAAGGAACCCCTGCATTGTATTTATGCTACAACCAGGAATTAGAAGCTAGAAGGGCAAGCCATCCCAATGCTTATAAAAGGTAATATTTTTAATAAATAAGTAAAAATTTTAATTGATAGTGGGGCCACAAATAGTTTTATTTCTTCTATTTTAGCAAGAGATATGCCAAAAAGGCTAATATATTTAGCCCAAGTATGAAAGGTTGAGTATGGTTCTAGGTAAACCTACTTAGTAAACCAATGTTTTCCCATGGTAGAGATTACTCTAACTAGTGGTACCACTGAATTTTATTTGTATGTAGCTCCACTTTATGTTTTTTATGTGATCCTAGAGATGGAATAGTTATAGGCCCATAAATCCATGATTAATTTCCAATATATATGGATAGAGTATTTAGAAAAAGGGTAAGGAAAGATTGAGAACTCGTAGTGAGTAGGGGGTATTCAAACCCCATATGTTGTTTTAATAAAGCCCTCAAGAAGGGAGGGATAGTCTATGTTGTAAAACTCAATGAATTTAGAGAAGATCATGAAAGAGAAGTGTTGGAGAAACACCCAATTTTGCAGGAGTTTAAAGATGTGTTTCCTGAGGATTTACCTAGAATCTCTCTTGTGCAAGAATTTTACTTTACCATTGAACTTATTCCAAGATCAAAACCTGTACATAGATATCCATATAATATGAATTCTATTGAGATGTAGAAATTAAAGATGCAACTACAAGGGTTGTTAGAAAAAGGATTGATAAAACCAAGTGTGTTACCATGGGGTGCACCAGTGTTATTTGTCAAAAAGGATGAGTCATTAAGATTGTGCATTGATTATAAGATGCTTAATAAAGCTACAATCAAGAACCAATATCCCTTACCTAGAATCAAAGATTTGTTTGGTCAACTAAGGGATGCCACAATATTCACAAATATTGATATAAAATTAGGGTATCATCAACTAAGAATACGTGAGGAGGACACTCACAAAATGATATTCAGAACTAGGTATGAACATTATGAGTTTATAGTCCTGCCCTTTGGACTAACTAACACCCCAGTTGCATTCATAAATCTAATGAATAGTGTATTTAGAATACATCTATATTAGTTTATCCTTGTATTTTTAGATGATATTTTAATATACTCTTGAGACAAGGAGGAGCATGATAAACATCTCAAGATCGTGTTAGAGTTGCTAAGGGAGAACCAACTCTATGGAAATATAGCAAAAAGTGATTTCTATGTCTTGGAGGTACGATATCTTGGGCATATTATATCAACAAAAGGAATTATTGTAGATCCAAAGAAAATTGAAGCCATTATGAACTGGCCACCCCCTACCAATGTGATAGAAGTATGAAGCTTCATGGGGATGAAAAGCTACTATAGATGTTACATAAAGGATTACTCTAATATTGCAACAATAATAACCAACCTCAAAAAAAAGGGAAAGGAATTCAAGTGGTCAGAAAAGTGTGAAGTTGCCTTTGCATTGTTAAAACATAAAATCACTACAACACCAATATTAAAAATTCCAGACCCTCAAGGGAATTTTTTAGTATGCACAGATTCATCACTGAAAGGGTTAGGAGGATTACTATCTCAAGATGATTCAATAGTAGCATACACTTCAAGGAAGCTTAAGAAGCATAAAATTAATTATGCTATGCATGATTTAGAGCTAGTTGTAGTGGTTCATGCTCTAAAGTTTTGGTGCCACTACTTGGTAGGAAGACCCTTCAAGTTAAAAACTAACCATCAAAGTCTGAGATATATATTCACCTAGCCTTTTTTTAATGTGATACAAAGAAGATGGATCGAGTTTCTCACTGAATATGACTTTAATATTGAGTATATACATGGGAAAGAGAATAAGGCTATTGATGCCTTAAGTAGAAGGAAGCACATAGCATCCATAACTAGAAGTCACATGGGTCTAATGGATCAAGTGAGGATAGACCAATATCAAGATGAGTATTGCAAGGAAATTCGATCTAAGTTGAGTAGAGACCTTGAGGGTAATAAGGAATTTAGTATGAATGATGATCTTTTGTGCTATAAAGGTAGAATCATCATACCAAAAATGGTTAATTTAAGGAATTTGATAATGCAAGAAGCCCATAGATCCCCTTATTCTACTCACCTTGGAGGGAAAAAAATGAGGGAAAACATGAAAAAAAACTGCTTTTAGATAGGAATGAAGAAGGATATCATTGATTTTGTCACTCGGTACCTTGAATTTTAGAAGTTTAAGGTTGAACGCAAGCATCCTACAAGACAATTATATCCACATTATGTAACTACACATAAATGGCAGGTTATATGTATGTATTTTATAGTAGTTTTACCCAAGACTATGTATCAACATGATGCAACCCTTGTAATAGTTGAAAAATTGACTAAGGTTGCACATTTCATACCAAATAACATCAAGGATGATGCTCAGGTAGTGGCTAACAAAATTTCCAAAGAGATATTATGATTTCATGGATTTTCTAAAATAATCATTTCGAATAGGGATTCTAGATTCACTTTTAAATTCTAGAAAGCTCTACATCGTGCAGTAGGCACGAAGTTGAATATGAGCTTGGTATACCACCCTGAGATAGATGTTCAAAAAAGGTAAACCAAGTACTAGAGGACATGCTCCACATGTGCTGCATGGATCAAAAGTATCGTTGGGAAGAATTTCTACACCTTGTGGAGTTTACCTACAATAATGGATATCACTCCTCTCTAGAAATGGCTTCTTTTGATGCCTTGTACGGATGGAAGTGTAGAACACCATTGTCTTGGGACAACCTAGAAGATCGAGTTGTATTTGGGCTAGATATGGTTAGAGAAATGGAGAATCAATTGAAGGTAATCAGGCAAAGGCTAAAAGAAACCACTAATGGATAGAAAAGTTATGCTAATCTAAAAAGGAATCCAAGGGAGTATTCTGTGGAGGATAAATTTTTCTTGAGGGTTAAATCGATGAAAAGTGCTATCAAATCCACAAAGTTGGATCCTCAATTTATGGGACCCTTTGATATCACTAAAAATATTAGCTCGATTGCATACCGACTTGCTTTACCACCTAACCTATCAAAGATCCATGACACCTTCCATATATCCTTGCTTAGGAAATATGTTGCTGACCTTGAACATGTGTGGGATGTTTCTAAATTGCATATGGCAAACCCAAAGGTTATTGAAGTGATGTTGATAAATATTCTTGAGTTCTATTCTAAGTCTATGTGTAACAAGACTCTTGAACAATGTATATATATATACTTATATATAGTAAGTTATTAATTTAAATGATGAAAGAATTTAATTCAAATGAATAATAAAACTTTATTTTAAATGATAATAGATTTTCATTTAAAAACAATAGATGTTTTATTTTAAATGATAATAGAATTTCATTTAAAAATAATAGACATTATTTAAATAGAAATGGAACTTTTATTTAAATAATCTCAAGACTTTTTAAAGGAATATTAAAAAGTAAAGAAATTCATTGTTTGAACTTATTATAATGCTATCAGTGGAAGCTTCCCACCAACTGGATGAGGGGCTTCATTAATACTGAAGCCTTAGAATAAGCAAACAAATGTTTTAATAAGATAAAAATATCTTGTTACCATCGTTGGAAGATAAAGGAAGTAATGGTGGATGGGTGCAGGAGTTAAAAGGAAGTGACAAGAGTTGTGAAGAAGTAAGATGTCAAATTTGTTAACAAGGGAGGATTGATCCTTTTTTTAAAATGTAGACCATAAGAGAAAATCAGAATGAGGCAGGGAAGCATATTTTTTTTGTGAAGATGATACCACATAGGAAAGACAAAATTAACTTGAAGAAGTTTACAGGTTGGTGTTTTAAGATCTACTTTAAAAATGTGATGTTCAAGTTGGTTTTGGGATGTTCTTTTCTGTTTGGTTTAACAACAAGAGTTATTGTTTGTTATCTTGTTGTTTTTGACGCCCTTCCTATCTTGTTGTGTGACTATGTTGCTCCATTTCATTTAGACTTGATCTTCTTTAGTCTTCGTTGAGTCATTCAAACCCTAGTAGAGTTGATATCCCCCTTTAGACTACTCAAAAAGCTTTTATTCGTGGCATTTTTGCTTCCTGTATCAACTCAGCATGCTTTGGAGACTACTATGGTAGAAATGAGCTCCAAATATGTTGATATTTTTAATGAAACCTTAGCTTTGTGTTGATGCCTAACAAGTGCCAAGTTGGTTAGAACCTCATGAGGGTTTGGTATTGACTGTGTGTAAATTTCTACTCATCGTCTGATCGATTGGGATTGCTATCATTGCCATGTCAAGGGTGAGGCCTTATTGATTATGAGTGATGTCTATTCATTTGGTTGGGTTGGTTGTTCTCTAAGTGTCATCTCTAGGAGACATATAGGGTTGTGTAAGACTAGGCTTGATTGTGTTTACCTACCAGTAAGTGGTCGATGTTTTCATACCATGTAAATCAGTAGTCATAGCTTGGTTAAGATCATGACTATCTTTCCTTGGGGTTAATATCTCCCTGTGGGTGGAAAAAAAAGTTTGTTAGCTGCCATGAAGGACCATCGAGTGAATCCTCAAGTGCCACCTAGGCTGTAGTGTCGTGTTTTTTACCCAGCCATCATGACCATGCCATCTTCATTTGGACCCCTATGTGGCCTAAGAAACCTTATTGGTTGTTAATATCTTGTTTAGACAAGACTGAAACTATTTCCCTAGTTAGTGGAGCATCGCCTTCTCTATTTCTCTTATTGATGCTAAGTTCCTACTCTTTTTGTTCAATTCTTATTTTGGAAAAGGAAGAATCACGAATATCAAATTTACATATTGGAACTTAATCCATAAATAAGGGGAAATTAAAAGTTCAATTATACAAATATGTGGTCCATTCGATTATTAAAGAAAGAGTCTTTAGTAAGATAGAGAAATGAGCATGCGATTATTTGAATATTTTATTAATTGAAGGTAGGAAAACTTTGATTAATGTAAATAAAAGGAAAATATAGTTTATGTAGTTAATTGAATAAGATGTTATTTGATTAATGTAAATAAAAGAAAGATAGTTTATTTTGTTAGTTGAAGGTAGGGAAAATTTTATTAATGTAAATAAAAAGAAAAGATAGTTTATTTAGTTAATTGAATAAGATGTTATTTATTAATGTAAATAAAAGAAAGATAGTTTATTTTGTTAATTAAAGGTATGATACTTTGATTAATGTAAATAAAAAGATAAAATATTTTATTTAGTTAATTGAATAAGATGTTATTTGATTAATGTAAATAAAAGAAATATAGTTTATTTTGTTAATTGAAGGTATGAGACTTTGATTAATGTAAATAAAGGAAAATATAGTTTATTTAGTTAATTGAAGGTATGGGACTTTGATTAATGTGAATAAAGGAAATTTAGATTATTTGCTTAATTAAGGAATGAAACCTTAGTTATTTGAAATAATGGTGACTGAAGTAAGACTTGTAATCTAGCTATATTTTTTTAGATGACTCTCCTTGGGTAATTGGGAGATGAGAATAATTATGGGAATATTCTTATGATATCAACTATATAGTAGATGGTTAGAAACTTTGATTAAATTTGTATAGTTGCAATTTGGCAAAGTAAACAGTAGATGCATTGATTCCATTTTACTAGTAGATGCATTTAGAGGCATGTCTATCATAGAACCATGAGTTTCCATGATCCCCTACTATCCTAAAAAAAATTATGGAAAGGAGGATCAAATAGGTATTTGGAAATGATGCACCAGTTTGATTTATAACTACAATAATTTACTTATGCTCAAATAGACTAGACGTGTAGGGAGAAACCCCTAAATGAATATGGATGTATTACTTTATTCTTTGGAGAGTCTGGATATTTTACCATACTTGGATATATGTAATAATTTATTGAATGAATGGGAAATGTATCTTTAATTTACTATTATGATTTATTTATGTTTTGTTATCTATATTTCTCTTTTGTTTAATGGTTATCTACATCTAAATGTTGTTTCCTTTCTAAGTGCTTCTTTATGCTTTATGGATTTTGTTCCTTAATTGATTAAGTAAATAGAGTCATTCTTGTCTTCTTGCTAAACATAAAAGTAACCTAAGAAAATGAGATCTTAGGGTGAAACTAGAAAGTGACCTAAGATATTGAGACCTCTTAGGGTGAACATAGAAAGGACCTAAGGGATTGAGACCCCCTTAGGGTGATGGTAACTAAGTAAACTGATTTATTACATCGAAGTTAAGATAGCTCATCGTAAATATGAGATGGATAGCTTAAATCATAATATGCATAGCATACCTACACAAATAGACTTGTGTATGGTATGGTGATGAGCGTATACCTTTAAATGTACTAAAGGTGATAATTTTAGCTCATCATGAATGATGAGATGCATAAGCTTATTTGTGATAACACATGGTATACCTACACAGATAGACTTGTGTAGGGTAATGAATGCGGTGTAATTATTTGGGTAAGTTGGAAAACTTAGTAAACTTAAAACAATAGTTAGACCAAATGTTTATTAGGGGTTTATGAATCCATCTCCATAGTATAAAAAAAATCTTTTCTTTCTTGTGTTTTCTTATAGCTAGTTTTTGGGATCATTACATTGAGGACCCAAATTGGTTGAAGCTCAAGAACTATAATGAACATGTATTTTATAAGTATCATAGCCAGTGGTACCGTGACATCAATAGTTTCCACACATTTCACCATTTGATACAAGATCTCATTTATAGTGGAGTTATACATGCTAAAAATCCTTTAGCTCCCTCAAATCAAAATTTGAGGATCAACAAAACACCTATTCTAGAACATGGACTACTAAAAACATAAACCAATGCTTCCACATCTCAAGAAAGCACATAGAAGGCTACAGAGACCACACATATATTAAAATATTATAAGAGAAAGAAAGAAAAACATGTAATCTAAGTATACATTTGATAACAAGAAGGAAATAACAAAAAGGGAAGGTCTCTTTATTAATAAAATGAGTCTTATTACAGATTTATCCCTCTTAGGGATACTTAAAGATTAATAAAATTGTTACAATAACTCCAAAATAGGGGAATATGTGTTTCAATTGGTCCTCATATCTCCATCAAACTACTTAAGGTCTTATAAGGATCCCTTCTTCTCTATTCACCAAGAGGAACTCGATGTTGATGATGCTTTGAAGCCTACAAGATCCTGTAGCCTGCGTATAGGAAACAAAAAAGCACAATTAAAAGCATAATAGGCCTCTCATGATGAGGATTTTGTCAAGAATATGCAAAGAGTATGACTAATCTTGAAATAAAACATAAATATACACAAAGATCAAAAAATAGCTAAATTGATGCAAAGCATGTAATAAAACATGGAAATCTAGTCAATCTACCATGTAATTTGCAATAAGAACATGAAATGAAGCTAATATAAAGATATTAATTGAATCTAGAAAATATGACTAAATCAAGGTAGAGCTATCTCTAAAATTGATAATAAATTGTACAAGTGAAGTGGAAATGACAGATCTACCCTGAGTTAAGCTAGTAAAGCAAGAATAAACGAGAATCTAAGCTAAAACTAAGTAAATCATGTATCAAACCCTAGCCGCTACTGCCATTAGTGGTGGAGTCTTACAGGCCACTATCAGTGACAGTGGTTACGAACTAAAAATTTTGCCTCTTGAATCAAGGTTTGCAACACGTAATTCACTAGTTGAATTGATGGTCAAGGGTCACCTCGATGTCCTGGAACGGATTGACGGTGTAAGATTTCTAAATTTACAATGGAAGTAGATCGATTGCCAAGCTTACTCCTCAAGCTCTTGAGATCTCCATTGTTGTAAGGTTGATGATCAAATTGGATTTTGACATCATCTTGTTGCTCTCCACAAGGTGCAATTGGCTCTCCAATTCGACAAGGTTTTGGTACATTAAACTTGGAATCTCTTCTAGTTCTTCTCCCTAATTTGGAGGGGGGTCTTATAGCCTCCTCAATTCCTCATCCTAGCTTCCTTGAGAAGCTAATATCAAGAATTAGGAGGTTGGAGAAGTTGGGAGGAAGCATCCAAAAGCTTCCTTTCCAAAAACCACCCAAAATTAGTTGCTTTGGCTATTACAACTAAGTTTTGGCTCAATCCTTGAGGCCGATTTTGTTTCAGAGCTAGTTGCTCTCACTCAAGGTGGCTAGATCATAGCTAATATGAGTGTCAGCAACTAGTCTGGCAGTCGCTCTAATCGATAATGGCTGAGCCTGGATAGGGAATAACAACCCAAAATGAGTAGTTAAAACCATTGTTAGCTCTTGAAAAGGTCCAAGATCATTCCTATGGTCTGCAAGGATGCCCATATGAGTAGTCTCCTAAACATGACACATTTTAGATGTCTACAGATGCCCCTTTTGGGATGCATTGTGGGAAAACACAAAGCTGATAAAAAATAGACCACCTAGAGCCATGTTGTAGGTTGAATGATGATCATTGATCTGATCAACATTAGATGTCCAGTCTTACCAACGGATGTACATATTAGAATCATTGCTTCCAATAGGATAGAAGGCTTAATTTTGTAAAGCTTTCGTGCATCCAACGGTGATTGGATAGCATCGGTGCTACTATTATTCTGATAGGTGGAGAGCTTGAAGCTTTAAACTGATATATTTGCTTTTTACCCCAGTAGAATGGTAAGCTTATGATAGTTTTTAGCAATTATTTGTAAGACAAATGTAATTTGACATGATCGAGTGATCCTTTATTGATTTTGATTATGATTTTGATATTATGACTACCCCATCAAGCGACGAGTCGATGAGGGAAGGACAGTTAATAAAGTGACAAGTCGCTTGACCAAGATGATTGATTTGGACTATTTAAGAGTTTTATATTTTTTTATATGGTAGGTCCTATCACAAGCATTATTTCAACCCTTAATAGTAATTGTACATCTCTATCCCATGGAGCAGTCCGACCGTAATGGCCTTCTTAGGGAATAAACATGAAAGCAATTCCTTTTAGCATGTAATGAATCACTCGATGATCTGTTAAAAACATAATGGGAGAAATGAAATGAATGCCTCATTCCCATGGGGCAGTCCGGTCGCCATGACCTTCTTTGAGATTGAAGTGAAACATCTCAATTCAACGATGACTGATTTGGCTCAAATGATCTTATGGTAATTAACTCATCTTTCCAGATTGCATGGAGTGCAAATTGTTGCAACCACCAAGTGTATAGGGTAAATAACTAGGTATGAGGTGCATTTATTTGATTTTTTTGTTAATTTTGATGAGTTTTCAATTGTTTTCAAAAATTTTGATTTTAGGATTTTTGTTGTTATTTTGTAATTTTTTATGATTATGGACCGTTAGACATGCTTATTTATCCATTTTAAACCTTCCCATGGTGAAAAATTGAGGGTATTAATTGCTACTTCTCAGTTGCTATCAGCAGTAGCAACCCAATTTTGTAATTTTATAGTCGTTGTCAGCATAAACGGCCTGCACTTCCTAGTCATTGATGCCAGCAATGGTCATGGTAAAACTAAAACATATAAAAATAAAATTAGGGTTTTTAGTTAATTATTTTCTACTTGTCAAGTTTCATAGTGAGCTCTGAGAAGAAAAGTGAGAAAGTGACCCAGAACGTTGTTGATTTACCAGACACCATGGCGGAGCATGACGAGGCTTCTACGAGCAAAGGAGCTAGAGCTTCATGGGTATTTCTCAAACCCTAGTCTTGTTAATGCATGGGTAAAAATGAACCAAATTAATAAATTGACTAATTAACCTCTTTAATATTATTAGTAACAAACCGCACCCATAACTAGGCTTAGAACTAGGCTAATTTAGGTGGGTTTCCTTTACAATTATTATTTTGTTAATTTTTTTGAATTTTTGGGTGAGGGTAGATGTTGTTGGCATGTTGCCTCGCGGCCGCTATCACTCAGGGTGGCCCCCAATTGGCAAAGAGGGTCACAGTCACTAAGCATGGTTGGTTTAAACCTCCAACGATAAAAAAAATTAACCTTTGGGGGCTAGTTGTTATCAGAATCGGTAGCTACTATGGCAGCCACTATTAGCATGAGCGGCCAAGAAACCTTAGGAAACAAATTTTAAAAAATTATTTGATTTTTTTGTAAGTACATATGATTAGGTACTTGTTTTGCACATTTAGCTCTTGTCTACATGGGCTGGAGATCTTGAATTGCTAGTTGAGATAATGCCCCTTATGGTTCGCATAAACTGGTATTGGTTTGACACACAAGGCCTGGTGTACATTGCTCAATTACTGACTACGATGTCAGATCAGTACTACCTCACAAATAAGACTGTTGGACCAACACCTTCCATATCCTGACCAACGAGATGATGATTATCCCTAAGGATGTTTATAGGATCTTTAGGATCCCTTTCGATGGACAGCCCATCGTCTCCTTGACTATCGAATATAGGATGGAATTTTTTTCCAAGGTTTTTGGCAATGAGGCATGTTCAGCCTTAGCAAAAATTCAGCACTTAGGAGTTCCTATCACCTGTTGGTATTGGGTTGATGTATTCACATGGTGTTAGGCCCTTTTGATGTATGTCATATGCAATGTGCTTCTACCCGATATATCGGGAGCGAGGTTCCTATGGAACCTCTTGGTGATGGTTTAGGAGCTGATAGACAGACTTAGGCTAATAATTATGGCTTTGGGGAGTGCACTACTAGCATAGATCTATTATGAGCTGTATAGGATTTAGTGATGGGGCCAGGATGGGGTTGTATGCAGCCTACTTCTATAAATATAGAGGTGGGAGCACATCAGGATAGACCACCCAATAGGCCTACCATAGTAGATTACTACTATAACAGCTAGGTTGTAGTGCTATGGAACTAGGTGGCCACGGGATGTAGAGGAGCGATGGAGTCACCATCATGTAGGGGACTTGGCACACTATGTCAGCTCACTGACTGGGCTACAGGCCCAAGACATCATATGGAGGCTCTATGTGGATTACCTTGCTTGGATTGAGGTAGACCAAATTTTGGCACAGACGAGGTGCGATCGATGGGTCATCGATCACAAGGCACGGGTGAGGGAGTTCTTTCATTTCTCTTGGGTGACTAGGTAGTTTGAGATATAGTAGGACATCCCACTAGTGCTATTCTTGTATCGGTGCATTCAAGTAGAGAGGGATCTCCTAGTTTCCCATGTTATATATTTAGCAGAGGAGGCAGATCCTCCTACAACTGACACCAGTGTAGCAAATATCTGGACTGTAGAGGCATACACCCAATGGTGGGTTACATAGCTATGGTAGGGTGGCAACATCCTAGGGTGATCGAGGGATGAGGCACCTGAGGAGGATCCTGATGCACGATGAGTGCGGCCCAGGATAGAGGAGTGGGGCCATGCTATAGAGGAGCAAGAAATGCCAGAGGAGGAGGTAGCTCTAGAGGAGTAGGAGTCTCCCCTCTGAGCTCAACTACACAACATAGAGATCAAGCTTCAAACCACTCGGTGATAGATCCTAGAGCGAGATACCTCTCTCATTATGGCATAGAGCCATTTGGTAGTAGGGTAGACCATATGGTGAGGATATGAGGAGGAGAGGACCTCTCTATGGACATTGATTGAATCAAAACTACTTAGTATAGAGTAGCTCACCATAGAGAGATATGCTTTGTGACTATAGGTTGCACCAACCACTCCAGCTACTTAGGGACTAGTAAGTTTAGACCCAGGGATAGAGATTAGGCATATATAGGGGCTCTTAGAGAATTGTCAGGCCTAGATGTCGATAGATTTTGGGTACATTATAGCTCTACAACTTCATATCAAGATGTTGGGTGGCACTCATCAAGAGAGGTCTACAGTAGGGGGCTCCCATATGATGAGTGTCGTCAACTCTTCATCATTTAATCATTATGTTTGTCATCCAGGGTGATGTCCAAGGCTATATACGAAAGTAGAGGTAAATAGTCTGAATATTAGTTCATCCAGGTCATGGCTTTATTCATGGGATAGTTAGTGCTTGGGGGTGTTTGTGTCTCCTTTTTAACTCCTAAAAATTGAAACTAAACTGCTAATTATCCTTGCAGAAATGAAATTGCAGAGATTCACACTGTTGCTGAAAAGAAAACTGAACTATTACTGTAGAATTTAAAATGACAGAATTGGAACTTAAGGATTTGAAGCATCACACCTTTCAGAAAATGAAATCTTAACACAGTAAAAGTTAATAAGCATATATTGCAAAACTGGAACAAACTGAAATAACAAGAAATTCTCTGATGCAAACTAGAAATACAGATTGGAAATGCTAAAGCTGAAACAGAAAGTGTTATGCTATAAAATCTACTCTAGATGACTTAACTACAATGCATTAATTTTCCAAATGTTATATGCAATTTAACTCAACATTTAATAATGCAATAAGCTGTCAGATTTTTGTTGATTTGCTACAACAAGAAATGAGTAGAATTATGGAAGAATTAATCCTTCCCTTGGGCCTAGAAGTGGCCCTTGCTTCCTAAACCAAAAGAAGGTGAAAGTACCTGTCCTAAACTACCAAAAATTCACACTAAACTTAGAATGCCAACATAAATAATGAAACTGCACCTTTTATTAAATTTGTAGTAGCATAACAATAGTGCAGGGGAAACCTACAGAATACTGTTCTGCTATAGTATAATGCTACAACTCTTAAACTTTTGCTATTCTTTATCCTCTAGATCCTATCTATATGCTCAACCAAACAGGAGCTATCATATTTATACTAATGGTTTACAATATTGCTAGGATTTTGTGCTGCTATGTAGGGCTGCTACAACTGTTGCAGAATTGTTTCCCAGAATGCAGGGATTTGTTCTGTTATTCCTTATCCATTCCTTCTAATGGGCTTCATGCATTGAGGGTAAAAGTTTTGTAAAGAATAAGGGTATCCCTTAAATAGCTTTAGCCACCATTTACCACCCTTCTATTGCTATTAGAGGTAATTTTGACCAAAACTATTCTGACTACATTCATTCTGGAGCTGCTCCAGAATATCAAGCAAGATAATAGAGTTTGTGTTAATTCATGCACCAAAGGTGCAAGAAAATAGTTGTGACAGTGTGAATAGTCTCCATAATCACCTAGAAGACTTATTTCATCCTTTGCATGAGCTGGAGTGGACTAATTCCAAGCCATGATGTATATGTACAACTGGCTAGAATTTGAATGGATAATTTCCTATTTCTGCACAGTCAAACTATTTGGAACAAGTTTTAACACCTTTTTGGTCATTTGAAATAGTTAGACGGTGGGGAAAGCTAATGAAATAAGCACAGAACCAAATACATAGCAGCAACTTAGTATTACAATCTTCAATTAAATGCAAAATCTACTAAATAATTCAGCTAAAACAGATTATAAAACACAGAAAAAATAGTCAAAATAGGATACATGCACTTTAACATTTAAACATGCAAACACTATCATATAATGCATTTTATCACTATATTAATATCAAAACATAACATAAGTTGTTCCAAATAGTTTTAAAAGTTATCAAAAGTAGTCTTTGTATGAGGTAATTTTTTGCCTCATCATTTCCCCCAACCTATTATAATGCATGTCCTCATGCATTCTATTTTACCACAACAGCACAAAGATCTATGTCAAGATAACGTTCATCATATTTCCACAGTCTACCCCCAATATTGTAATATCCTCTGTGTTCTTTGATGTCCCTAAGCCAT
The DNA here is from genome assembly GCA_028583015.1 of Wollemia nobilis. Taxonomy (NCBI): domain Eukaryota; kingdom Viridiplantae; phylum Streptophyta; class Pinopsida; order Araucariales; family Araucariaceae; genus Wollemia; species Wollemia nobilis. Next base: position 7,510,557 of record JAQPPZ010016995.1, on the reverse strand, counting down.
TCTTGGAATTGATCATCAGATTGTGGGTCGTTATCAAAGAAATATGGGACAGGGGTGATGATTGTTGGATTCTTATACCTGAGGCCAATCCACTGTTCCTTTACCTCAAATATGGTTTGGATTACACATTCTACCCTTCTTCTTGACCACATCAGGTTATTTGGCGAGATGGGTTCTCGCTTTTGCAGTGATATAGGTAGTTCTCCCCATCTGCTTTTGCAAGCTGATAAAGCATCAGCAAAGGATGTTGCACAGAAAGTTTGGAAATCAGCTATGCACTTTTGAAGATTACCCAGATACATCTACCTTACCCTATCATCTCTCATCAAAGTGTAGTGCTCATTGGTGGAGGTCCTATGGTTAAGGTGAACCAGTCTGATGAGCAATACTGCCTGTAACTCCATTGCTTTGTTGGCTTTCTTCTCCTGTTCCCAATAAACTTGATTCTGCAATGTGGATAGGAAAGACCTAATCTGAATATCACCAGTAAATATGTGGGGAAGGAAGATCACTTCAGTTGGCAAGAAGAAATTATGCAGGAACAGTTCACACAACAAATTCTGGTGTTCTACAGAGCTCTGCCAAAAAGCCTCTAGAAATTCTCCAAGAGTTTCCAATTTGTGGGGGAGACCAGAAGTGATCCTCATTGTCTACCAATGAAGGTATCTTTCCTTTAACATTAAACTATAGAACCTAGCTGGCCTCCTACATTGTATCATACACTCTGCAATTTGGCATACCTCTTGCACCTATTTTTTCAATTTATCAATTTCTGAATTTTTATCTTCTAATTCTTTTGTCAAGACCTACAGAGATGAGACCTTACCCTCCATTTGGTGACACTTCTTCATCCAATAGGCCATATATTCATTATATCTTATTAAACATATATTGAAATCATAAATCAATATGCAAAAATTCACTATTCATTATTTCAAAGTCGAAATTACAAAGTATTATATAGTGTCTATATAGTTGTTGAGAGATATTTGGGAGAGAAGAAATAGGGAGGAAAGGAAAAAATAATTAGGATTCAAACTCTTCCTGCCATCCATGCCGTCCAATCCTGCTGACTTGGTTGTCATCCAATGAGGTAAAAGGGTAAGGTCAAAACTTATAGTTGAAACAAAAAATTTACCATTTTACCATTTTAACTTCCAACATTCTCCCCCTTAAAGTTGAGAGGACTGACTATACAGTCTCTCAGATTTATATATTGAGCTTTAGCCATGCCTTTGGTAAAGATATCTGTAATGTTATCCAAAGTGTTGCAATATTTAAGCTCAACTATCTACTACTCCACCATGTCTCGGATGAAGTGATACTTCATATCAAAATGCTTTGATCTGCTATGGTGGATTGGATTGTATGCCAACTGAATGGCACTCATGTTATCACAATACAATCGAGTTGGACCACTTTGAATTTATCCAATCTCTTCAAGGACTTTTCTCAACTATAGGGCTTGAGTACTAGCATGTGTGATAGATATATACTAAGCCTTAGTAGATGACAATGCTACAACAATTTACTTCTTGGAACTTCATGTGATTAGTCCTGGTCCTAGAATAAAATAGTTCCCTGATGTAGATTTCCTATCATCTATATTGTTGCCCTAATCACTGTCACTAAATCCAACTAATTTCATAGAATTACATTTGTGGTAATGGATTCCAAAATCCAATGTACCTTTTACATATCTTAGATTATTTTAGTTGCTTGTAGATGCAGCTCAGATGGACTTGCCATAAACCTTGAAACTAGAGAAATAGCATATTGAATATCGGGCCTTGTATTGGTGAGAAACATCAGACTCCCAACCATTCTCCTGTAAGTGGTCATGTCAACCTTTGGTGCTCCGTCATCCTTGCTCAATTGGATTCCATGTCCGGTTGGAGTTGCAACTGATTTGCACTGCTCCATGGAAAATTTCTTGATCATGTCTTGAGCATACTTGTGTTGACATATGAAGATCCCCCTATTTTATTGATGCACTTCCATGCCTAGGAAGTATCGTATTAAACCGATATCTTTCATCTCAAACTGCTTCATCATGAAGTTTTTGAACTCCATATTCATTTTAGTGTTACTACCCATAAATATTAGATCATCCACATAAAAAAAAAAAAACTATGAGAATGTCTACTCCATGATTTAGGTAGTATAGAGTTGGTTCACTTTTGCTTCTAGTGAATCCATACTCGCTGAAATAGCCGTCAATGTGTGAGTACCAAGATCTTAGTGCTTGCTTGAGGCTATAAAGTTCTTTTTTCAATTTGTAAACAAGGTTCTCCTTTCCTTGTTCTTGAAATCCTTGAGGTTGTTGAACATAAAACTTCTTAGTCAAGTATCCATTCAAAAAATCACTTTTCACATCCATGTGTTGAATGTTCCATCCTTTATGGGCAGCTAAGGAAAGAATTGATCTGATTTTCTCTTGTCATGCAACAGGAGCAAACATTTCCTCATAGTCAATGCCAAATTTCTGAGTAAAACCTTTTGCTACTAATCTCGCCTTGTGCCTCTCAATGCTTCCATCAACATTGTATTTGGTCTTGTAGACCCATTTACATCCAACACACTTTTTTCCTTTGGGTAGCTTTACTAGCTCCCATGTATCATTATTTTTTATACAGGTTATTTCCTCTTCCATGGCTTCTTGCCATACATTTTGAGTACAAGCCTTCTCAGAGCTAGCTAGTTCTAGTTGTGCACTAGCCAATAAAGCATAATTGACTACATCTCCCTTAGGATCTTGGGAGTTATCATCCCCATACAATTGCAAATTTTCAAGTTGCTGCAAAACTGTATTCATTTCAATAGCTTCGCTTCTAGTGAATATTCTTTGGAAATTTTGATCCAACATTTAAAAATATGGATGATGTTGTAATGTTATTTTACCTCTTGATGGAGAGTCACTGTCTATTTCCATCGGTGAAGAACTTACTAATCTCTGTGGAGAAGGACTTGGAGTGGCGGTTGAAGTACTCGATGTAGTACTCCTGCTTGGGCTTGGAGGGGGTGGTGTACCTTTGCTTTTCTTGGGAGACACCTATTGTACCTGTGAAGAACTTACATCTTGGGAATCATCATCAAAAAAAATTCTTTGATGATCCCATTCTCCCCCTTCATCAAAAATTACATCCCTATAAAGTACAATTTTATGAGTCTTGGGATTGTAGAGTCTATATGCTTTTGTAAACTCACAATACCCTAGAAATATACAAGCTTGAATTTTGGGATCAAGCTTCTTCCTTTTCTCATCAGAAATGTACGTATATGCTAAAGAACCAAAAACTTTGAAGTGCTTTACATTTGGTTTCTTTCCATACCACCCCTCATAAGAAGTGATGCCATCAAAACTAGAATTTGGACTTCTATTTAGAATGTATACACTAGTTCTTACAGCATCAGCCTATTACATATTAGTTAGATGCTTAGTTTGAAGCATCGTTCTCGCCATATCGACTATGGTGTGGTTCTTTCTCTCGACCACACCGTTCTGTTGTGGGGTATAGGCAATGGTGAATTCTCTTTTGATCCCACTTGATTTACAATACTTCAAGAATTCTTTTGAGGAGTACTCACCTCCTCGATCTATCCTAAGACATTTTACAAAATACTCACTTTGTTTCTCTACATTGTTTCTGAAATCTATGAAGCAATCAAAAGCTTCATCTTTATGTTTCAAGAAATAAATCCAACACATTCTAGAGAAATCATCTATGAAAGTGATAAAATAGGAATTGTTGCTAATACTCTTTTTTTGCATTGGACCACAGATGTCCGAATGCACTAATTGAAGTGGATAGTTGGCTCTCCATGCTTGTCCTTTTGGAAACTTAGACCTTGAGTGCTTTCCCAAAGCACATCCTTCACAGACCTCCTTTTATTCATTGATTTTGGAAAATATTGTCACCATAGTGTGAGAAGTTAACAGTTTCAAGCTAGCGGAATTAAGGTGACCATATTGTAAGTGCCAAAGTACACTTGGATTAGTTATAGCTATATTTACAAGTTGAGCTCCCCCTGGCTCGCCAAATTTGATAGGGAATAATCAATTATTTTTCATTGGGACCTGTGTGATGACACTATTACAATTGTTTTTATCAATAATGATACATTTTCCTTCATCAAAAATAAGTTTGTAATTATTCTCCATTATTTTCCTAACGCTTAACAGATTGTGTTGGAGCTTTGGAGTGTAGTAGATGCCATTCACTTTCCTTAGGCCTTCTTTTGTTGAAACCTCCATGGCTCCAATGCTTTCGACTTGCAAAGCTTTATCATCCCCTAACTTGATGTGGGATTTATAAGTGGAATCTAGAGTAGCAAATTGATTTTCTTTGCGACTCATATGGTTTAAGCAACCAGTATCCAAAATCCATGTGTCATTTAGATTTTGTTTTGATTGTCCATATGAAATAAAAATATTAGAGGTATCATCTTCTTCACCATAATTTCCATATTGACTATTGTTGCCTTGAGAATATTTTAACCAATAGTCGTGAGCAAAGTGACCTGGTTTGCCACAGTTAAAACAAGTTGTTTTGGACTTGTCACTTCCTCATCCTTGATTTCCACTCCGTCCTGGATTTCCTCCTCAATTTTGGTTTCCACCTCTGTTTTTATTGTCTCCTCTGTTGGAATTGCCTCCTCTATTCTGATTGCCTCCTCTGTAGTTGCCTCTACCTCTACCCATTTTTTGGCCTCTACCTTGACCTATTCCACATATTTTTCTAATATTTTTATTGGATGTGAAGGCTTTATCATCGCCTCCATAGCTAGTTGAAGGAGATTCCTGTAATCTTTCTTCATGAGACATTAACGACCCAATTAATGCATCAAATGTTAAAGTAGATAGATCTTTTGACTCTTCTATGATTATGGCTACTGTCCAGGGTAAGTCAATCTTGAATGGAGTTATCATAGTTCATGAAGCTTTGCACTCTGCTCATAAGACTAACAGGTCTATTTTTGCCCACAAGCTTGATATCAACAAAGCATTTGACAGGCTAAATTGGGACTTTCTGATTGTTGTCCTCCTTAAGTTTGGTTTTTACCATCAATGGGTTAATTTGATCAAATAATGCATTTCTAAAGCATGGTTATCGATTATGGTTAATGGAACAATTGTTGGTTACTTTCAAAGTCATAGAGGAATTCGGCAGGGGGACCCTATCAACCCCATGTTATTCATCATTGTGGTAGAAGCTTTAGGCATAACCATAAAAAATACTTGTAGTTCAAGGCTAATATCAGGAATCAAGGCAACATATCTCACTAGGTTTGTTTCTCACCAATAATTCATTGAATTGCTCATATGAATTTAGCTTTACTAGCTAAGCATGCGTGGTGCCTCATTTTTGGTAAAGAAAATGAATGGACAGATATCATCAAATGAAAGTATCTTCAAAATATGGAATTTCTAAGTGACTCAGTTCCAATCAGAGGTTCTATTTTTTGGAAAGCAATTCTCAATTGTAAGGAAATCATCAAAAAAGGTTTAATATGGGTTTTAGGCAATGGTGAGGATAAATTTTTGGAATGACAAGTGGGCTAAGGATGAACCATTGACGCAATATCCTAACTTAGCCCAAATCAGAGATATTATGGAAGAACTCATTAGCAGAAAAGTCTCTGATTATATGGTTGAGGATAGAGGCAGAATGAAGTGGAAACAAATAAGTATTTAGGGATTTCAAGTGGAATCAAATGATATTTATAAAATTCTTGGGCAAAATTTTATCCCCATGAGACCCAAGGAAGATCAAGTGACCTGGGCTCCTACGAAAAATGGGCAGTTCACTGTTAAATAAGCTTACAAGCTTCTGCTTGATGACGAGGATTTTTTCCTCCAAAAGGACTTAGTTTGGATAAAAAATTTAATTCCAAAAATTGTAATCTTTTCAAGGCTAGTTATCCAAGGAAGAATTCTAACCAATGATAATATGATATGTAAAGGTATTTGTATCAATAATCGTTGTTATCTGTGCAGGGCTAATTGGGAGACCATTTATCATATTTTTCTTGAGTGCCCTTTTTCCTTGATTGTCCTAAGTGGGGTTTTTCAGGCCTTCAATATTTCTTGGGTTAAACCATCCACTGTACTTGATTTGTTCATCCAGTGGCCTTGCCCCTTTTCAAGCCAAAGACTTAGATACATGTGGAAAATTTGACTCAATCATTATCTTTGGTAGGTGTGGTTGGAAAGGAACCATAGAGACTTTAATGAGTCTATCCATGATCATCAAACTATCATTGCTAGGATCCTATCCTTTGCCAATGAGAATGTGAACCTTATCCCTTTTGATAGTCATAAACCTCATTTGTAGGAGACCATGATTGCTCAATATTTAAGCTTAACCTTGTTAGATGAGTCTGTGCCTAGGGTATTCAACCCTAGAGCCAATGTTAAGTGGTCCCCACCTCCTACGGGTTGGTTTAAGCTTAATTTTTCTGGAGAGGCTAAGGACAATCTTGGTAGAGCAAGCACTGGTGGCATTGTGTGAGATCATAATAGGAATATGATGCTTGCATTTTTTGAATATTTGGGAACAAGGACGAACAACGAAGCTGAAGCTAGAGATATGTGGAGAGGCCTTCAAATGACTCAAGACTTAGAAGGTAATTTTATCATAGAAGGAGACTTTATGCATGTTATAAATCTCCTCAATAATTGGAAAACACCTCCTTCAAGGATTAAAACAATTATTGAAGAGGCTAGGATCCTTTTTCAAGGAAGACAGGAGAGAAAATCCCAACATGTCTTTTGGGAAGCTAACAAATTTGCTGATAAGCTAGCCAATTTGGGTGTCGATGGTGACAGACTTTTCAAATGGGAACACGGTGTCCCGAGTGAAGTAGAGGAGCTTATTCAACAAGAATGCCAAGAATTATAGTCAAATTTACCAATAGGTAAGGCACTATAAGTTTGAAGACTATCAATATTCCCGTCTCTTTTTTGAAATGGACTAGCATTAAAAATTATTTGAGCTGTCAGTCTTGGTGGATGCTGCTTGGAAATATCACAAATACTAATGGGGACAGTCACATGTCAGATAACATGGATCCTAGTCATCTTAGTAATTTGAGGTTGGTTGATAATCACAGGGTAGAAAAGAAACGATAATATAAGACTTCGAACCAGAGCCACATGGACCACCAGATAGGCACCGCCATAAATCTAGCCAGCAAGTTCACTTCTCCAAGGTTGATTGGCCAAGACAGGATGTGATCCCAAAGCATGTAATATACGAAAGAAAGCAATTACCAAAGAATTATTAAGAGTAACTATCAATACAGAGCTTGTGGGATTTTTTTCAGTACTTTGCTATGTGTGTCTGTAGATTTTTGTTTCTCCACTATTTCAAGGAAGGAAACTGTGTATGTTTCTTTTTTTGTAATTATGATGTAGGTGTGTTTTCTCGGGGTATACCCAAAATGTTGTATGGGAAGTTTCTTTTTTATAATAGGCTATGTGCCTTACCGGATGTAATGGCTTTGGCGGCATGTAGATTTTACATATATAGGATCCTTAGTAAGGACATGTTCATCAACAACCTTGGGCTGATTTTTGTAAAAGGTTTTGGGTCAACCTGTAAAACCCGGTATTAATGCTATAGTATCTTATCTACCAAAAAACAAATGTGATTCCATATTTGAAGAAGTGTTTGTAACACTTTCTTTACAATTGTTTCAAGCTTAATTTCTTCACCAAGAGTAACCATTTTATCAACTACTACTTTCACTCTGACGTAGTAGTCACCAAATTTTTCGTCTTTTTTCATTTTGAGATTTTCAAAATCTCATTTTAGTGTTTGAAGATTCACTTGCTTCACTTGATTACTTCCCTGGAATCTGTCTTTCAAAGCTTTCCACGCATCTTATGCAGTTATACAAGCGACTATTATAGGGAATATACTCTTCTCCAATGCTGCTTGGAGATGATAAATAGCAGAGGAGTTGTTCTTTTGTGCTTATTTCTTTGTTTTCTTATCTGGAGTACTTAATGTTGTCCAGTATGTGGGTTCGGTGTAACCCTCTTCCACTATGTCCCACAAACCTTTCCCTATGAATAAGGTCTTCATTTTGATAGACCAATACTCGTAATAATATTCGTTGAATTCTGGAATAGGTAGATTGTTATGTGAGGCCATAGTTGTAATAAACTAAAACACTTTCTTTATTTCTCAGTTACAATAAAGCACTCTATTTTTTTAAAAGAAGTAAGAAAGAAGAGATTACAAATTTAAGTCAAATTTGACTTGATTCACTCTTTCAATGCATGCTTGTTCCTCTTGTTGTGGCACTGCTATTTCTTGATTCACGAAATTATCTGCTACTTGTTCTTTATCGTCAATGATCAATATTATATCAAGTGATCTGGTTCTAGAATTTCTACTGAATTACTATAATGAGTATATTCATATTCTTGTGGTGCAACTTCTATGGATTCGGATTGCTCATAGGAGTTATCTTCAAATTCTACCTTGTACCCTGAGTTTGGATGCCTCTGGTGTGCTATTACTGTGTTCTACAACTAACTAAACACAGTATGTAGCCTATAAGCTCTCACTTTTTCATCAAAACTTTTGGCGTTTTCTCTCACCAAAAGTGCACATAGGGCATGATAACAACCACTTGGTCTTATCATCAATGCCTCTTTACAAATTTTAGTTTGATTTTTTGTCTCTCTTACAAGGAAAAAACACTAAGCCTCTCAAGCTTGTTACACAAAATTTCCAATTTGTATAGCCTTCTAAACTATCACAGTATGCTTTTACACTATAGTTTTTTATTCCTCGAATCAAGTGAAAAGCCCCTTATTTTACAATAAATTGCCTCTTAGGCAATGTCAAAAAAAAAATTATATAGTCTATTATAATTTTAAAAAGTTGTAATTATAAGTTAAATAATAATAAAAAATATTGATTTTCTTAAAAACTTAAAAAAAACAATATATTTTAATATTATTATTAAACCTATATAAAAAAATTTTAAAAAAAATTATAAAAAAATTAAAAAACTATATAAAAAAAATGTATCTCCGACATTTTAAAACTTAACCTTATGCAAAAAGGATTAATATGTCAATCTGACCTCGACCTCATGCCAACATAATAAAAAATTAAATCGTGTTGGGTTTCAAACCCATGACTTCCCCTCTATAGAATAGCGCACTCACCAAGTGCGCTACAAGCCTCTTTAAGCTTCAAACTGACGGGCATAGTATTTAAACCGACAGGAAACAATTTTAAACAAAAACATTATAGTTTCTTTATCCCACATGCAGCAGGAATTGGGTTGTGAAGGGGTTTAATAGTATGAGGGCTCACAAGGGTATTCGATTGCCTTCGAGAAATCAGACCTTGCCCTTTTTCTCTTCGTTGGGCGAATGCCCTTCCACCACGTCGCCACCTTGCGTCCGCTTGCCATGTGTCCTGCTTACTGTGTCTACCATATCACCTCCTTACTGTGTCTACCATGTCATTATGTTTGCCATGTCACCTCATTATCATGTGTCTACCTCTAGTCAACTCGCCATGTGTCTGCCTTTGGTTAGCTCACCACGTATTCGCCTCTAGTCTGCGTTCCACCAAGTCACCTGTCAGTCACCTAGGGAATCGTGCCTGGTGTCCTTTGGTTAGCTGGTCAACCTCAAACCACATGCTCTTTGTGGGCCTCCTTTTGACCTCACCTTGGTGCACGCTCTACGAGCCCTCTCAACCTCCTCAAGAATCATGTCTCCTATGGGCTCGCTCTTGTGGGCCTCCTCGACCTCCTCGAGATCCGTGCCTTACTTGTGGGCCTCCTTGGGCCTCCTCAATATTAGTGCCAAGCTTACCTTCAAACCCTAAATACCCTCCGCTCTGATACCAAATATTGAAATCACAAATCAATATGTGAAAATTCACTATTCATTCTTTCAAAGTCGAAATTACAAACTATTATATAGTGTCTATATAGTTGTTGAGAGATATTTGGGAGAGAAAAAATAGGGAGGAAATGAAAAAAGAATTAGGATTCAAACTCTTCCTGCCATCCATGTCGTCCAATCCTGCTGACTTGGTTGTCGTCCAATGAGGTAAAAGGGTAAGGTCAAAACTGACAGTTGAAACAAAATTTTTACCATTTTACCATTTTAACTTCCAACAACGTGACTGTGTCAAGAGGTCTAATAATGGGCTGCATTTGGGAAATGATATTAACCTGTATGCCTACATCTACCTTTTCAACTGTAGGTGATTTTGTTTGCATCCCAGTTTCTATCATTTCTACTTTAGGTAAAAGCAAATTAATAGGATCTTGAATGGACTGTGGCCTTACCTCTTCCTGCACTACTATCTCTGCATCCACATGTGTTATTTGTTCATCCTGTTGCTGTAGGCCTTCAAAAATTTGTACAAGTGCTCCTGGTTCCTCATCCTTTATTCTATCTTCAATTTGTTGTGGTGCTTGTGCAACTTCTTCCTCTACAATTACTACCCTAATTGGTGAGTTCCTCTCAGATAAGGTTGCATCACTAGCCAAGTTCAATAGAATATTGGCTAATTCATCTCTAGAGTCAGACTGAGGGGGCTATTGCTCTAGAATTATCAGTCTGGCCTTCATCGCTTCTATCTCCTACCATAATTTAGCAATGAGATCATATTTTTCTTTCAGGGAGGTCTCATTATTTTCAATCCAACCTATTTGTGTCTTAATGACACTCTTGGTAGCAAGTAATTGAGTCTTTATATCCATTTCATTCTCCTCTTTGATGCTTAAATCATCCTCCCCTTCTTCAGCTGCTACAGATTCTTCCTCAAAATCAAGATAATCTACAAGTGGTGCAGGTATTTCTGCAATAGTGGTGTGTCCCCCTGCTTCCTCTGTTATGGTTTTGTCTTCTGAGTCTAATGAGTAATTGAGGGATATTGTAGGCATAGCCATATCTGTTGCACTATCCATGCCCTTGGCACTTATATCTTCAACTTCCTCCATAGTTTCTTTCACCTGTAGGGTATCTATTCCAGATAAATCAACATGTGCAGTTCTTTCTTCCTTTTCCACATTATCTATGTTGGTGGATTTCTGAAGTCTTGAAGACCTTCTCAATCTCGAAGCTGATTGCTTTCATTTCTTTTTAGATTGTGAAATAGAGCTTTTCAATCCTAGGGTAGAGTCTGCTTCAGGTGTTCCCTTCTCCATCTACCCTTCCTTGCTTAAACTTCCAAATTGCTCAGTGGACTGAGTGGGAAAAATAGTTACATTTTTAGAAAATGTAACCTTCATCCTCTTTCCTACAGGATCAATTTTAGACTGTTTCTCTCTTTGCTTCCTCATCTTGTAGGATGGAGGTCCCTGTGGTGAGGAGGGAATTTATTTTTTAGAGGATTCAGTTTCAATTTCATGTTTAGAACTTTCAATTTCTATTTTTGCTTCAGATTCGGGTATTGTTGGTCACGAATCTGCCACAGGAAAGGATTTTTATAGAAAATGCACCCTAGACCCGGCCAACATTGAAAGGTTGGGAGAAAGAAATGTCTCCCAGGCCAATCTCCAGAGTGGGCTGGTTCCCTTACTATTCTAAATTTGTTTTTAGATCAAAGTTACAGGAAAGAAATTGTAAAGCTGTAGAAAGAAATGGAAAATATGGCCGTAGGCCGAATTTATCTGATCGAGAAAGAACAACAACAAATAACTCTAAGTACATAACAACAAATAACAGAAGACAATGACGTGATCCACTCACAACCTTGCGTAGATGACCTCCAAAATAACATTCCAGAACTCACTCCCTTACTAGCAAATGTTAAAACTCAATACAGAATTAAAACTAAGCAGCAAATAAAAGATCTGAGCACAAATTAGGAATGCAGTATGCAGAAGGGAAAATACACAGAAAATCGCTTGCAAAATCAGTGAGCCGAATGTCTTATATTCATGCAAAGTACTTGAAAAGCTTTCAGCAAAAGTATCTCTCACTCTCGATACTTGCTCTTGAGATTTACATTGATTTATATAGAGGTCTTGCCTCTTTGCAAGATTTAAAACTTACAACGGACCTCCTCGAGATCTACAAATTATGCAATGAAAACAAGGAGATGATATCCTTAAACAGCCTCGAAACAACCAGAAATTAAATGCCATAAGGAAGAGTCGGTCGTTTTCATTAAATGATGTTCTTGAAAATGTGCATGAAACCGTTAGAAAAATCATGAACAACAGCTTCGAATTATGGAAATCTTCAATTCTAGTAGCTTGGGCACGTTCTTCTACCTTGACCGCATCGGAAAGTAGCAACACATTTAATTTTGGAGTGCTTTGAATCATCGAAAATCACAAAACTGCATCGGGCCGTTTGAACCGCTTTCTGGCGCGAAACTGTAACAGGTCGCGAAAATGCGACAGGTCACGAAATCGCGACGTCTTTCTGCTTCGTACGCTTCTGCTACTTCAAACCCGCGAAAAACAAACATGTCACGAAATCGCTACACATTCGGCTTCTTTATCTCCTTCGCAAGCTTGCACCGCGAAAACACAATGCTGCGCGATTTCGCGATGTTCGTACAATTATGCTCTTCCTCTGCTTTATTTTCGTGAAAATGTGACACTGCACGATTTCGCTACATCTTTCATCTCTCTGTTCTCTTTTGGCTGTATCATCGTGAAAATCAACCATGTCGCGATTTCGCTACCACTTTTCTGCTTGTTGTACGGTCCTGCTTCTAAGCCACGAAAATGCAACACTCTTGCCTTAGTATCTCTTCAACTTCCACTATATCGTGATTTTGCTTTTCTCCGCACTTAGTCTCTTTTCAATAATGTGTCACGAAATCGCTACCATTTTACTCTTTGAGCCTTTCCGCCTACCCATGCCGTGAAAACGCGATGCGTCGCGATTTCGCGACGTCTTTTGTCTTATGCGCCTTGTGCCATATTGTGTCGCGATTTCGCTACACTTTTGAGTTTCATCACCCTTGGCTTGGTTTTGTCACGATTTCATGACAACTTTGTGCTCTGCCCTCCGTTGACCATTTTGACCGCAAAAATCTAACACGTCGCGATATCGCGACGGTTTTGCCCCTGCTGTCGTTGACTGCGTTGACCACGATTTTGTGACACGTCACGAAATCGCGACAATTTTGCGTTTGTTTTCTCTCTCCTCATCCGACCCATGATTTTGCGACATGTCGCGATATCGCGATGGTTTTTTGACTTGGCTCTCCATGCTGTTTTTTGTCGCGATTTCGCGACAACTTTCGGACTTAGTCATTTTTTGCATCAAAACCTGTAGAGGAGTTAGAATTTCAACAGCTTAAGCATGAATAATCAATAATCAAAATAAATGTGGCAAAAATGCCAACATTCTTGGCGGCTCACGGGGTATACAATTCTGATGTATGCAAGAATCCCAGGCCTGAATCCATTGGGCAACAGAGTCATGAAAACTTAGAACAGAAAGCTAGCTGCTGGGGTTTCATCTCGATGGACTGCTGCAACAACTTTTGCTGAATAACTGAAACTTAAAGAATCTGCATTTGGCTCAACTGATTATGGAATGGAAATGAATGGAATGAGATCCTACGGATGCGCAGGCGGTGAAATGCAAATGGAATAGTGATATGATGGAATGGTGGAATGAAAAAGTGATGCGGTAGATAGTAACAGAATGCTTCTATGCTACCAGCTGCTATGGAAGGGGAATGGAAGTAAATGAAATCATGGAATGGAAGTGGAATGAGAATGAACTAAACTATAAATAAATGCGTAAAACAACAGAGAACTTAGAAGAAAGGGATAAGAAGAAGCGGGAATAATAGGAAAGGGGAAAAGAAACAACAGCAGTGGCTTTTTCTTTACTGCAGAAGAAAAGGAGTAGAAGAAGGAGGAAAATGAAGAAGGGAAAGGAAGAAAAAGGGAAGGGGAAAGGAAGAAATTGCTAGAAAGCCACTAACTACTGGGAAAGGAGAAGAAAAAAGAAAAAAAAATAGGCACCTACGGCTCGCATGCAAAAAGAGCCGAGGTGGACAAATAAAAACAATACTTCTTTTTTTTTTGCTTTTTTTTTTTTACTATATACAAGGTAACTCCCGAATTAGATGTGAACTTTCGGGAAAGACACGAACCCAAACACGGCTCTGTCTCCTGGATCCCAGATCCTTGACAAACGCTCAGTAAACTTCTGGTTCTTGATTAGCTCAGAATCACCAAAGATCTGTAACTGCTGCACTCCAAGTGTCCCAGCCATCTTGAGACCTAGGCATGATCGTTCAGTCCCAATGTTAGCACCATTTTTGTATTGTGTTCCATCAAAATAGAGCTGATCTGGCAGAGAATCTTGTTCAACTTGATCAGGTGGCAACTTGACTTCAACCTCTTCAGGCTGCATAATGGAATAACAGCCAATTTCAGTCTGGATCATAGCATTGAAATTGAGCATTGAAAACTCATCCTCCAAATCTTCAGTTATCATATGAACAACATGTTCTTCTTCTATCTTCTCAATATGAAAAGTGGAAGGTTTTTGATTATAGATCCGGACTCGTCTTCCTTTGAATGGAATCTCCAAATGAGAATAATCGAGTGCAAGGTAACCGCCCAACTTTGCAGTAAACTCTCTGGATAAGCACATACTAAAATACAGTTCTAGATCAACTACAACAATCTCCTGGATGACTGTAATCTAGGGCATATTATGCAAAACAATCGGGACATCCTTGATTACACCCACTATTTTCATTGGAGTACCATCTAACTGCAAAACTCTGGGGCTACTTCGTGTGAATTCCATTCCCATTGCTTCACAGACTGCCTTAGGCATGACAGTTGTAGCGGCACCAGAATCGATCAGGCAATTATGTACGATCCAACCCTCTATTTGCAATGACAGATAAAATGGGGGTGGTCTATTCCTGCCATTGGCTGCAGAAGTTAATGTTTGAGCCATAACCACCTGGGCTGGAGCTTTCCCCTTACTTTGTATGGTCTTCAAGGATTCCTGTAAGAGATCTACCTGTCCAGGCAACTGTAAGGTGTCATACAGACTTACCTTAGCTGGTATCCATTTAAGTTCTTCAACAATGTTGTACTCCATGGAGGTCTGTTCCTTCCCGCCACTAGCAGCTTCAAATTTGCTCTTATATTGTTGGGTGGCCTCCACTCGTTGTCGTTTGGTCAATGATGGATACCGCAATGTTTCTTTGGCTTGCTCCTTTGTTTCTGCTTGCAGCTGGGAAGTAGAAGCTTGTTCCTTGTCTTTTACTGGTGATGGAAGTGGATCCTTCGACAAAATAGGTGATTGTCATTGCGTTGGGGAATCATGAGCCTTTGTTGGCATTTGCTGCTTCGTTGCTTGTACAGGAGGCACTTTCAATGGCTCCATCTTAGCCGGATCTACCAACATTGGTTTCTTGCCGCTGCGTGTCAATATTGCTATATGTTCCTCCAGAGACTCCACGGAAGTAAGATCCACCTCTCGAATCATATTTACATGGCTCCCTATAAGAACTTGCAAATAATTTTGGTGGACCATGCAAGTGGACTCATCATGTGGGTCATTACAGGAAGAACACCAATAAGATGGCTCATGTGAAACTTCAGAAGGGCCAGCCTCTTCACTTACCAGAACTGCTGAGTTCCTTTCAGGTGCTTTCTCCATAGCCTTGCTTGGAGCAAGTTGTTCTCTAGTCACTGTCGACATAAATCTTCGTGGCTGATAGCTTCTTTTCGCCTCTCTCCGTTCCATAGATGTCACCTTGTCAGTGAGAGATCTCATAGCCGACTGAATTTCTTGTAACATAACCAATTGAGGATCTGGGCTTGAGGACACAGGCGGTGCCGGTAAAGGTAATGGAAACTATGGGGAAGATACTGCAGGAGTTGGAAGTGGAGGGACTAACCTTGGAATGCTCGGTGCAGGCAACTAGGGAACAGTTGGAGCAGGAAGCTGAGGAACTGGGATAGGTGCGATTTGAGGTGCATTGGAGCTCCATGATGGGGTAGGATACATAGATGGCATGGGCTATGGAAGCGAACCAGAATATAAATACTTAGGCAAATCAGGGATAATAGGCATAGTTACCTTCGGAGGAAGTTTACCTATAGCAATCAGATCAGCTTCCGCCTTCAACGCTTGTTCAAACAACTCTGGAAATGTCGTCACGTTGGACTGTCGGACAGCCCAACCGATATCTGTGTTGAACGCTCTGAGGTAGTAAAATGCAGCCAACTCATCAGCAGGCCGAAGACCATCAGGAATTCTCTGCCAGGTTCTGGTGAATCGAACATTAAAATCAGCTATCTCTTCCTATGGGTGCCTCTGGATTGCGTTAAACTGGTGCAACAACGAAAATGGATCAGCCTGTTCATGAAAATTCTTAACTAGCAGTTCTCCTAGCTGATCCCATGATGTAATGGTGCCTGGTTGCAATGTTCGATACCAGTACAACAATTTTCCTCTCAGGGATAACACCAACAACTTCACCATCACATCTTCATCAGTTATATCATGAATGGCTGCCAGAGAAGCTACATCATTAATATGTTCATATGCCGTCTTACCCGTACCATCATAGGTTGGCAAAACCTTCAAAGCGGCCTAGGAAACTGGATTCTGAGCCTGCAAATTCAAGGCTCCTGAGCTGTTCCATGCCAAGAACTTCCTGGGTGGAGGATACTGGGCCATTGGAACTAGTGAAGATGGAAAACTAGTAACAATACCAAGGATTTGTGTGGATATGGCAGATGATGCAAGGGATGGGGAAACCAACCTAGAATGCTCACCACTTCTTGTGCTGTCAAGTTCGAAAAACTCAACAAGATCTTCAACTTTTTTAGACTGTGATCTCGTGATCATGAAGTACAGCTTTCACTGCATCCACGTTCAGAGATTTCTGGGTACTGCAGAGTCACCAAATGCTCTAACTTTACGGCATGAAGGCGAACATTAAACCTTCAATACTATGGGATCTTTCTGAGATAGAAGAAGTCTGTCCCACCGGGCGTGCCAAAAACTGTTGGTCACGAATCTGCCACAGGAAAGGATTTTTATAGAAAATGCACCCTAGACCCGACCAACATTGAAAGGCTGGGAGAAAGAAATGTCTCCCAGGCCAATCTCCAGAGTGGGCTGGTTCCCTTACTATTCTAAATTTGTTTTTAGATCAAAGTTACAGGAAAGAAATTGTAAAGCTACAGAAAGAAACGGGAAATATGGCCGTAGGCCGAATTTATCTGATCGGGAAAGAACAACAACAAATAACTCTAAGTACAGCAACAACAAATAATAGAAGACAATGACGTGATCCACTCGCAACCTTGCACAGATGACCTCCAAAATAACATTCCAGAACTCACTCCCTTACTAGCAAATGTTAAAACTCAATACAAAATTAAAACTAAGCAGCAAATAAAAGATCCGAGCACAAATTAGGAATGCAGAATGCAGAAGGGAAAATACACAGAAAATCGCTTGCGAAATCAGTGAGCCGAATGTCTTATATTCATGCAAAGTACTTGAAAAGCTTTCAGCAAAAGTATCTCTCACTCCCGATACTTGCTCTTGAGATTTACATTGATTTATATAGAGGTCTTGCCTCTTTGCAGCATTTAAAATTTACAACGGACCTCCTCGAGATCTACAAATTATGCAACGAAAACAAGGAGATGATATCCTTAAACAGCCTCGAAACAACCAGAAATTAAATGCCATAAGGAAGAGTCGACCGTTTTCATTAAATGATGTTCTTGAAAATGTGCATGAAACCGTTAGAAAAATCGTGAACAACAGCTTCGAATCCTGGAAATCTTCAATTCTAGTAGCTTGGGCGCGTTCTTCTACCTTGACCGCATCGAAAAGTAGCAACACATTTAATTATGGAGTGCTTTGAATCATCGAAAATCACAAACTGCATCGGGCCGTTTGAACTGCTTTCTAGCACGAAACTGTAACAGGTCGCGAAAATGCGACAGGTCGCAAAATCGTGACATCTTTTTGCTCCGTACGCTTCTGCCGCTTCGAACCCGCGAAAAACAAACATGTCATGAAATCGCTACACATTCGGCTTCTTTATCTCCTTCGCAAGCTTGCACCGCGAAAACACAACGCTGCGCGATTTCACGACGTCCGTACAATTATGCTCTTCCTCTGCTTTGTTTTCACGAAAATGCGACACTGCACGATTTCGCTACATCCTTCATCTCTCTGTTCTCTTTTGGCTGTATCATCACGAAAATCAACCATGTCGCGATTTTGCTACCACTTTTCTGCTTGCTGTACGGTCCTGCTTCTAAGCCGCGAAAACGCAACACTCTTGCCTTAGTATCTCTTCAACTTCCACTATGTTGCGATTTCGCTACGTTTCTCTGCACTTAGTCTCTTTTCAATAATGTGTCACAAAATTGCTACCATTTCTCTCTTTGAGCCTTTTCGCCTACCCACGCCGCGAAAACGCGACACGTCACGATTTCGTGACATCTTTGGTCTTATGTGCCTTGTGCCATATTGTGTCACGATTTCGCTACGCTTTCGAGTTTCATCGCCCTTGGCTTGGTTTTGTTGTGATTTCATGACAATTCTGCGCTCTTCCCTCAGTTGACCATTTTGATCATGAAAATCTAACACATCGCGATATCGCGACGATTTTGCCCCCTGCTACCGTTGACTGCGCTGACCGCGATTTTGCGACACGTCACGATATTGCAACAATTTTGTGTTTGTTTTCTCTCTCCTCATCCGACCCGCGATTTTGTGACATGTCGCGATATCGCGACGGTTTTTCGACTTGGCTCTCTATGCTGTTTTTTGTCGCGATTTCGTGACAACTTTCGGACTTAGTCATTTTTTGCTTCAAAACCTGTAGAGGAGTTAGAATTTCAACAGCTTAAGCATGAATAATCAATAATCAAAATAAATGTGGCAAAAATGCCAACAGGTCCTTCAACCTCTACCTCTTCTTCAGATCTAGGGATTTCAACTACCTCTTACTCAATCAACTAATTTCATGCACAAAAAAACCTATCAAAGCTTCTAGGGTTTCCCCTGAAGTGATGCCTACATATAATCTTGATTAGGCCATGGTTTTTGGGAGACCCTCTTCCTGCTTGGTACTTTTTGGCCATATTTTCCAGCTCCTAATATAAATACAGAGGAAGGTTTACCCTAAGCTTAGGGTTTGAGTTGCCATGGCAAAGATGGGTCAGAATTCTCATGTGATGTCCAAACAGGATAGGGAATTGCCCATCGCTGGTCAAAAACCTAATGATCCATACTGCAATTTTATCCCAAGGAGGTTGTAAACTTGTTCTTTTGACCCCCTTGCAGAGATTATTACTCAATACAAACTCAGTGGGCCTATCCTCATTTCCCCTAAACAGGTTTACTAGTTCAATTAAAGTATTCTTGCCAGATTTTCCAATTTGAACCCCATGCAATGGCATTTTAATAACTTGATTGAGAATTTTAGGGCTTACCTAGATTGTCATGCCATTGATGTGAATTTGATTGTTGTGAAAGGTGTGTGCAAACTCAGTGGCCAATCCTTCTGAATTCCCATCGAACTTGCGCAAAAAGGGAAAAAATCCTCCTATAAAAATTTGCATGGACTCCTCATCTTTTTGCAAATACTCTATATTGTTTGGCTCAATTTTATTTTTTTGTCCTCCCATTGTCAATTCTCTGTGTTCTGAGTATCTCAGGCCTATAAAATTCCAACAACAGGTTTGTTTTCGGTTTGGAAATGCTTAGGTCTATCGAGGGCTATGCTCGAGGGTGAGAAGTAAATAGGTGCAGCGCAAGAATGACTTCAAAATGTGCCAGGGAATGTGAACTGGGCATGTGGCGGTAAGTCATTGCACATAGAAGCCATCATCAATATGAATTTACTTCATGTCACCATTTAATTACAGCTGTCGAGAGTGACATGGTATAATTTCATTTTATGGAAGTTTCCCCTTTAAAACAGTTGTTGAATCATGTGCCATATGGTCACATGCTGTAATTTTTGAAACTCCATGTCCTCCCCAAAACTTTGTGCTGCCTTGAAACTCGTATTTGAAATCTGTGCCCCAAGTGATATTTCCAACCCAATTGGTGCAAAGACTTAGGAATCCATGTGTCCCCTATTTGACTTTTCAATCGTATGATTTCAAAGATTAATGAATTAACCTATCGTTAATTCATTCCAATGGGTTTTACCATATAGCTCATTCCAGAGCATAGACCCTTATTTATTTTGAAGCTAATTCCAAAGCTTCCTCATTCTGAAACTATTATGTGCAGCAGGTTTATTCTGGAGCATTATCACTCAAAAGCAATTGAAGAGCCTTTTCTTCCTTTAGACTATCTTGATAACTTTCTGGAACCAGATCTTATGTATGCCCTGTATACTAACTAGGGATATCATACACTACACAATAAATATCTACAATGTTAAAATGAAAAAGGCACATACCTGAGATAACCATTTTATCTATACAAATGTTGTTTCTGCTGATTCTCAACTGACTCCTCTACTGAATGTAATAAGGTGCAATCTGGAAAACAATGAAACAGTGGTGAGAAACAATGGAACAACGATGGTGAGTTCAAATGGTGGGCCCACAAGGCAAACATGCCGGGAAAACTAGTTTTCATGTAAGCCCAATTCAGAAGCGCCTCAAAGAGGTTTTCACATTCTGAATTTTTTTTTTTCATTTGTTTTTTTTTATTTTTTTTTCAATTTTTTTTACTTTTCATGTCACTTTACTGAGTTCATCTTGGACGAAGTGATTTCCTCCAACATGAGTACATCCAAGTTTCCCACTTGCTTGAGAAACTCCTCCTTGGTTAGCGGTTTGTGATATACTCGAAGACGATGTCCGTTAACCACCAACTTTCTTCTTGAATCATCAATAGGTGAAAGGCATACAACTCCATTTGCAAACACTTCCTCAACCTGATATAGTCCGAGCCACCAAGTCTGCAACTTTCTAGGATAGTCTTCATATCGTGAGTCAAACAACAAAGCCCAATCACCCTGCTGAAATTTCCTTTGCTGAATGTGACTGTCATGCCATAATTTTTGCTATGCTTGGATCATCTCAGTTTGGTGCAATGCATCCATTCGTATCTCATCCAATGCAATGAGCTGCAAAATTCAGTCTGTTTGTGCATGTGACAAATCAATACCTACATCCAAAGCAGTTTGAAGAGTTAGTAACTCAAATTCAATAGGCAAAAGAGGCTTTTTCCATAAACCAATTCATAAGGCGTAAATCCAATGGTGGATTTCCAAGTAGTGTTGTAAGCCCAAATTGCTTCAAGTGGTTTTTCCAACCAATTCCTCCTATGTGAAGCTATGTTTTTTTTTTAAATCCTCTCTAATTCCCTATTTGTTACTTCAACTTGACCATTGGCTTGTGGATGATACGGTGAGTATTTTCTATGCTTGATTTCATATAGTTGAGTGAAAGATTCAATAAGTGTTAAGGTAAAATGAGGTCCTTGATCTGTGGTGACGGACTATGGGGCTCTAAAATGTAGAAAAATATGTGAATACAAGAAATTAGTAACTTTCTCTTCTCGAGCATGCTTAAAAGCATGGGCTTCTACCCATTTGGTTACATAGTCAGTACATACCAAGATATGCACTTTCCCTTGGGAATGAGGGTCAATGGGTCCTACAAAATCTAGCCCCCACATCTCAAATGGTTTTGTTCCTATTTGAGGTTGTAATGGCATTTCACTAGTGAAAGTAGGTTTTCCCATCCTTTGGCATGCATCACAATGTCTAACATAATTTTCACATCTTTATGCAAAGATGGCTAGTAATAACGAGTACCCAAGATCTTTTGAATTGTACTCTTGAATGAATAGTGTCCTACTGAAGGTTCATCATGAAATGCTCATAGGATATCATATACTTCATCCTTGCAGACACACCTGCATAAAACATGGTTAGGACTGCATTTAAAAAGTAAACCTCCTATCCCCTTGAAAGAAGAACTCTGTTTTATTAACTGTTTCTTTTGTTTAGGAGTAAAGTGCGGAGGAATTTTTTTTGTAGCCAAGTAATTAGCTATATCTGCAAACCATGGAGATTGCACAGAAATAGCGAATAGTTTCTCATGAGGAAATGCATCTTCAACCAACTCTCATGTATCTGCATTTGGCAATCTTGATAGAAAATCTGCAATGACATTAGCTTTCCCTCATTTATTGACTATAGTGATATCAAATTCCTGCAACAATATTAACTAGTGAATAATTCTTGCACTAACCAAAGTTTTATTCATCAGGTATTTAATGGCAGCATGATCTGTATGAATGAATACCTAATATCCTGTGATATAGTGTCGAAACTTATTGATAGCATATACTACAGCTAAGAACTCCTTCTCATTGGTAGTGTAGTTCTTTTTAGTCCCTGTAAAGTTTTTACTGATATAATAAATGGCATAATGCTCCCCATTATCAATTTGTCCTAATACAGCTCCAATAGCAATATTGGAAGCATCAGTTTGAATATGGAAGGGCAATTCCCAATTAGGTCCTCTCAATACAAGGGGAGTTGTTAATTTTTCTTTCAATTCATCAAAATACTTTTGACACTCAGTAGACCAAGTAAATTCAAAATCTTTCATTAGTAATTCAAACATTGGATTGGCTATGGTACTTATTGTGGCTGATCCACAACACACCCCAAAATTGGGGACCCACCTTTTTTGCATGCTTTCAAAGAAAACTGCAGTAGCCCAGATGCTAAAAAAATCAAGAAAAAAACAAAAATTTCACTAAGGAGAAAAAGTGTCGCGATATCGCGACATGTCGCTCTGTCGCGGCCGAAAGTTGTCGCGATATCGCGACATGTCGCTCCGTCGCTGCCGAAATGAAAAAGTGTCGCGATATCGCGACATGTTGCTCCGTCGCTGGCAAAAATGAAAAAGTGTCGCGATATCGCGACATGTCGCGTTTCGGCGGAAGGGGAGGGTGATAAAATTGTCACGATATCGTGACATGTTGTTAAATCGCGGTCTAGAGAGGAGAGAGAAAGGTAGAATGGAAAATTGTAGCGAAATCATGACATGTCGCAAAATCGTGGTCAAGACAGTCAAACGGGGCACGAAGCAAAAAAGCGTAGCGAAATCGTGACATGTCACAAAATCATGGTCAACGCAGTCAATGACAGCAGGTGGGCGGAACCGTCATGAAATCGTGACGTGTTTGATTTTCGCGGCTTGCAAATGGGCAGAAGGCATAAAATATAAAATGGTCACGAAATCGTGACAAAATCGAGCCAAAGGCGATAAGGCCCAGCAGTGTAGCGAAATCGCGACGAGAACTGACACAAAGCGCATAAGTCGAAAGGCATCGCGAAATCGTGACGCGTCGCGTTTTCGTGATGCGGGTGGATTAAAAGGCCTAAGTGGTAAAATGGTAGCGATTTCGCTACAGTCAAAAAATGAAGCCAAACAAAGCAAAGAGCGTAGCGAAATCGCTACGTGTTCCGGTATCGTGGTTCACCTGAATGAAAAGAGTCTAAGGCACAAAGGCGTAGCGATATCGTGCAACTTTTGAGGAAACGTTCCAGCCAGACAAAGACGTCACGAAATCATGACAGAAAGTGAAGACCATGCAGAGGGCAAAAAATGGTAGCGATTTCGTGACACTTTATTGAAAAGAGACTAAGTGCGAAAAACTTGTAGCGAAATCGTGACATGTCAGATTTTCGCTATGCATGAAGGCAAGAAAGGCTGCTAACAAAAAAAGTCGCGATATCGCGACATGTCTCATTTTCATTGTGCATGAAAGCGGATAGGGTTATTGGCAGGAAAATGTCACGATATCGCGACATGTCACGTTTTTGCGGTGAAAGTGAAGGGGCAAAGCTACATGCATAATTTTATCGCGATTTACATGGGGCCATTACAGAACATGCAAAAAAGTGCGGAACACGTGGCATACATGTGTAAGGGCTGCAGAGGCGTTACAGTTCACAGAGAAGATCTCGAGCACAAAATCAAAAGCAATGGAAAGGCGAGGAAGGTGAAACGAAGCAATCTGGAAGACGAAACGATACAATCTGGGAGGTGAAACGAAGCATCGTAGAACGAAGCAGAGAACTGTACCAGCAAGTATAAAACGCAGAGGCACAGATTGATACGGAGGTCGAAAACCGCTACGAGCGGGTTGCAGAGTTGATGGTGATTAGCCGTTCTGAGCCTGCTGTGGAGTGCTTTTCTTCCACTTTTGTTGGTTTTGAGAAAAACCAGAGATTCTGCTATTGTAACAGGACATATTTTTTTAATGCAGAATTGTTCAAAAATTTGCATTTTATGGGCAAGAAAGGATGAGAAATTTTTTGCATGCTTCATTTTAACTGTTCTATGTTCCTCCTTTCAGATTTCAGATTTGTATATGAAATTTATGCCATTGTTTTGGATTATTTCATGTGAATGTCTATAATCTGGAAATTATTTTAAACCCTAGAAGCTAGCACCTAGTTTACTTTGATTGTGTTTGTTTTGCAGGTCAAATAGGCTAGGTTGCATGTACGAAACTCTCACGTATTCGATTTTGTCGGAATAGGATAGCATCAGACTGAACGTGTTCTACTTTTAATTTTTTGTATTTCTTTTTGTTCATTTTATTTTATTTTCCAGAAGGTTTAAAATGAACATTAAAAAAATTACAAAATCTAAAAAAAAATAAAATAATGAACAATCACTAAAGTTTCATGGTGGAATAAACCAACATTGCCCCTTGTTTACAGTTACTTGCAATCACTAAGGTGTTCCAAGCATTTAAATTGAATATCTTTATTTGAGATTACTAATACACGATTGCAAATGCTAATACAACGGAGACCTTGGAGAAGTTGGTTGTTTAACTTCTTTGCAAGAGGGGATTTGGAACCCAAATCCTAAGGAAGAGTGTAATTTCACAAGTGTGTGAAAATACCACTCAACATTTTGGCGCTAGAAGGAGGGCCTGAACCGGTTTATTTCAGATTGATTTAAATGCTATAGGGATTTAAATTTTGAATATTTCATGCCCTATTGATTATTATCTTTAGCCCTCTTTTAACAATACAACATTGTACTGTTAAAAGGAGGACATGAATTGCTATGCATTGTTCTAACGCTTTGATTGTTCATACAGGAATAATGTGATTTAATTTAATTTAAAAAAAAAAATAAAAAAAATTGTTTTTTTTGGGTATTAAAGTTATATTCTTTAAGATTCACTAATGGCTATGTTTTCACCGTGGATGACAGGTAGCCCATTGAACATACCAGGAGTTCAACATTATTTGCCCGTTGGTTTTGAGAGATGTCTTCCTCGATTTTTGTCTAACGGGACAAATATCGGGAGGAACACATTCAAGCATTCAAATTTGTTGTGAATCACTTAACAATTTGGCATGATGATGTTGTTTGTAAAATGTTCCCTTACACCTTGGACAAAGTGGCATTTGATTGGTTTACAAGTCTGCCTTTAGGATCTATCACTTCTTGGGCTCAACTAGAGGCAGCATTTCTTAATCAATTCAACAAAAAGCAAGTTGACCCAATCCGCATGTATGAGCAATTTTCTCACTATTAAAAAAGGACCAAGTGAAAATGTGAAGTCATTTTCTGAAAGATTCTTTGGATTATATGCTCAATTAGTGACATTTTATGCTCTTCAAGAAGAAATGGCTCTCCAAATATATGTAAATGCTCTTGACCCACTCATTTCCACATATTTGCGAGGGATGCCTCAAATCACATCTTTGTCACAAGCCTATACTCAAGCAATGGCAATTGAGCAACAATTGAGTTGTCAAAATTATGGTGGGGGTTTTGGATCGTATAATCTTCAATCATTTAATACATCCTTTACCCATCCAATGATTTATCCACCTCAACCAAATTCAAGTGTAAATCAATTTCAGAATCAACAATCATTCCCAAGCTTCAATCAATTTCAAAATCCTCAACCTACTATGCAAGATCAACCATCTTTCTTAAGTATGAATCAACTTCAAAATACTCATCTTGATTCAAAGGATATTTCTAAAATCAATTTTAATGATTTTCATAAGAATATGATTTTAGGCAAGGGAGGAGTACTAGATCCAACTAGTATTGAAACATGTGACAAATTGGAAACCCTTGACTCACCAAAAGATGAATTCTATGAGGATGAATCTGTTTCGGATGACATTGTTGAAAATGATGACCAAGAGGATCCACACCTTCCAAATTGTGATAAAATTGAATCATGGGTTACACATGTGGATTATGATAGCCTTATCAATTTGAATACAAGCAATAACCCAATTTTGGAAGTAATTGAACCATCTAAGGAAGGTGAAGATAAATTTGATGAGAAACATGTTGATGAATTAAAAGATGAAGAAGAAATAGTTGAGCATCACAATTTGATTTTGAAAGATGATCATTATGATTCTTGGGAAGAGTATGCTCACTCCAAAACTGCTAATGAAATTTGTGTGCCTATTGATATGCAGGATAATACAATTGCCCTTTCATATGAGGATATTACAAGTCCTGTGCAATCTAAGAATGTTTTGGAAGAAGGGTTGGAATCTCATCAAAGGTTGGAGAAGGATAATGATTTTACTACCATGGATGAAGAAGGAGAATCAATTGTTTTTGTTCCCCTTGAGGGGCAAGAAATCAAAAATCTTGATCCACCTATTGTTTCTACAATGTCTATGCCATCTCAAAATGATGAAATTACAAAGCCTAAGTGGTGTGGGTTTGATACTATTGATGATCCTAATGAAAATATGGATTTTGAGGCAACTCAAGCCATTGATCATGGAAAGGTGTCACGTGACACATATCTTGAAAAATTAGGCTCTTGTTTTGAAAAATATGGATGCATGTTTGATTGGGTGCCTAACTTTGGTGTTTTTGAACAGGTGTTGGATGATGAAGAAGACAATGAAGAAAAAGAAAAAGCTACTAACACTCATCAAGTTGTGATAAATTCTAATCATGATGGGTTGAGTATGGGTGACAAAGTGAAATCTTTACCTTTGGTAGTAGCCACAAAAATTTTAAGTGATGGGTTACATGATGTCCCTTTGGATGCTAATGTCATTGATGATGAAATGTCAAATCTTGGTGATGTTTGTCAAGTTTTGATTGATTTTGATTGCTTTAAAATCTTGAAAAATAATTTGAATTCAAGACTTTTAGAAATAGGCTCTTGTTGGCAATATCTCACATTTGAAAAGGAAAGCCTACTTCTAAATCATGAGTGGAATGATGAAACTTGCATTTTAAAGAATAGACATGATAAAATTGAAAATCAATCGTTGTCTAATCAATTTGAAAATTTGAATCTCACCTATGAGAATACTAATGGAACTAAATTTAATTGGTGGGGTGAGAGAAGAAAGTTGAAGTGGGTTGCATTGTTTGGTCTAGTCTTGTTTTTGTTGGATGCCCACAACATTTGGCATGCATATCATGTTATATTTTTGTTGAAATGTTCTAATCATGTTTGGGATCCAGGAAAGTAATAGTCCAAGCTTGGCATCATCTTGTACTATATTGTATATAAATTTTGGTTTTGGTTTGAGTTTGTGTTTTCAAGTTTCATTTTGGGATTGCTATTTGGATTAGGATTTAAGTTGTGTGTTTGATTTCATTTGACATGTTTGGTTTGTTTTGATAAAAAAAAAAAAAAAAAAGAAAAAAATTTGAGATGTCAACTTATGCCTAAAATCAGGAGAATATGAAACATTGGAATTGTGTTGTAGAAAGCTCCACAAGTAACACAAACATTTAAATAATATCGTTTGGATCTTGTGATGCATGAAGTTGTCAGTTTTGCACATTATGGTAAAATAGATGATATATTCCAAAAGAAGCAGTGCATTCATATCTCATGTCATATTCCACATTGCATATACATGTCATCTGAGTTACATTTTCATTCCATGGGCAATTATTGAGAAGGTGTTGAATCCTCTTAGGATTATTACATAACATATATTAAAAGGATCCTAAGGTTGGGAACTGCTGCCCAAGCTATCTTGAACCAAGCACATTCCATGCACATTAAAGAGAGTCTTGAGCAAAATGGTTAAAACCATACTTGGATGAAAAGGTGAGGTGAAAAGAATATTTCATGTTTGTCCTATCATGCAACATAATCCTTAAAACAAGTGGTTTTTACCATTTCCATCAAGCTTAAAGCCTAAAACCGGAGTAGTAAGGATAGGGTTAAATCCTCATCGAACTTAGGTTGAGGATCCAACTCCCCAAAGCTCTGATTTGACCTACATGGAGTAGTAAGGATAGGACTTAATTCTCATCTCGCTTAGGTTGAGAATCCGATTCCCCAAAGCTTCCATTTTTCCCATTTCATCATAAAGCTTGGATTGGAAGGATCGTACTACATGTCCTCTACAAAGGATGGGTAGTCATCCCAAAGGTCCAAGCAATAAAAGTAAAACTAATTTTTTCCATTTCATCTCCATCTTGGATTGGAAGGATTGTACTACGTGTCCTCTGCAAAGGATGGGTAGTCATCCCAAAGGTCCAAGAAATAAAAATTAATATTTCCCATTTCATAAATCTTGGATTGGAGGGATCGTACTACATGTCCCTAGCAAGGATGGGTAGTCATCCCAAAGGTCCAAGAAATAAAAAAAAAGAGAGAAAAGAATGAATGAAGCCAAGTCATGGATTATGGGGTTAAGTATGCTCATGCGTGGCAACATGTCTTGCCTAAAAGCAAGACCATTGATTTCTCATATGGATAGACTAGCCTCGACCATTTCATCCATAACGAGGTTAAATTATTTTGTTCAAGATGAGGTAATGAACTCCAAATCAGAATAGTAAGGATAGGGTTAAATTCCCATCTCGCTTAGGTTGGGAATCCTATTCCCCAAAGTTCTGATTTCACTCACACTTGCACATGGGTTCAAGATGGTAGTGACACATAACCAACTTTGGGATCTAGTAAATTTAATTCAGTATACATATATTTGGTCCTAAGAGGGTTTGACATCTTTAATATGTTTGTCCATGATATAAGAAGGTTTGAGCATTTATAAAGCAGGTTGTTACATCTCTAGCATCTTCATCATGCATCAAATCCTGCACAAATCATTCATAGCCTTGCATACAAATCATAAGTGAAACTGACAATGGAATGTTGAACAAGTTCAAATGATAGGGAATGAAGCACATTGCACACACCGAGCTGATACTTAATGATTCTGATGTTTCATGTATTTCTGATCTGTCGGTATTTGTTTATCTTCTATGTGCTGACGCCTGTATCTAAGCTTGTATGTTTCAGGTTGGGTTCTCACCAAAATGCTCAAGAGCATTTGACAGCAGAGTCGCCATTTGTTGTGGCTGATCCACAACACACCCCAAAATTGGGGACCCACCTTTTTTGCATGCTTTCAAAGAAAACTGCAGTAGCCCAGATGCTAAAAAAATCAAGAAAAAAGCAAAAATTTCACTAAGGAGAAAAAGTGTCGCGATATCGCGACATGTCGCTCTATCGCGGTCAAAAGTTGTCACGATATCGCGACATGTCGCTCCGTCGCTATCGAAATGAAAAAGTGTCGTGATATCGCGACATGTTGCTCCGTCGTTGGCAGAAATGAAAAAGTGTCACGATATCGCGACATGTCGTGTTTTTATGGCCTAGGAAAGCAGGAAGAGGATTGATGAAAGTTGTCACGATATCGTGACATGTTGCTCTGTCGTGGCCGAGAGGAGAGAGAAAGGTAGAATGGAAAATTGTAGCGAAATCATGACATGTCACAAAATCGTGGTCAAGACAGTCAAACGGGGCATGAAGCAGAAAAGCGTAGCGAAATCGTGACATGTCACAAAATCATGGTCAACGCAGTCAACGACAGCAGGTGGGCGGAACCATCATGAAATCGTGACGTGTTTGATTTTCGTGGCTTGCAAACGGGTAGAAGGCATAAAATATAAAATGGTCACGAAATCGTGACAAAATCGAGCCAAAGGCGATAAGGCCCAACAATGTAGCGAAATCGCGACGAGAACTGACACAAAGCGCATAAGTCGAAAGGCGTCGCGAAATCGTGACGCGTCGCGTTTTCACGACGCGGGTGGATTAAAAGGCCTAAGTGGTAAAATGGTAGCGATTTCGCTACAGTCAAAAAATGAAGCCAAACAAAGCAAAGAGCGTAGCGAAATCGCTACGTGTTCCGGTATCGTGGTTCACCTGAATGAAAAGAGTCTAAGGCACAAAGGCGTAGCGATATCGCGCAACTTTTGAGGAAACGTTCCAGCCAGACAAAGACGTCGCGAAATCATGACAGAAAGTGAAGACCATGCAGAGGGCAGAAAATGGTAGCGATTTCGCGACACTTTATTGAAAAGAGACTAAGTGCGAAAAACTTGTAGCGAAATCGCGACATGTCGGATTTTCACTGTGCATGAAGGCAAGAAAGGCTACTGATAGAAAAACGTCGCGATATCGCGACATGTCTCATTTTCGCTGTGCATGAAAGCGGATAGGGTTATTGGCAGGAAAATGTCACGATATCGCGACATGTCGCGTTTTCGCGATGAAAGCAAGGAAGCAAAGCTACATGCATAAAAATTTGGTCACGATTTACATGGGGCCATTACAGAACATGCAAAAAAGTGCGAAACACGTGGCATACATGTGTAAGGGCTGCAGAGGCGTTACCATTCACAGAGAAGATCTCGAGCATAAAATCAAAAGCAATGGAAAGGCGGGGAAGGTGAAACGAAGCAATCTAGAAGACGAAACGATACAATCTAGGAGGTGAAACGAAGCATCGTAGAATGAAGCAGAGAACCATACCAGCAAGTATAAAATGCAGAGGCACAGATTGATACGGAGGTCGAAAACCGCTGCGAGCGGGTTGCAGAGTTGATGGTGATTAGCCGTTCTGAGCCTGCTGTGGAGTGCTTTTCTTCCACTTTTGCTGGTTTTGAGAAAAACCAGAGATTCTGCTATTGTAACAGGACACATTATTTTTAATGCAGAATTGTTCAAAAATTTGCATTTTATGGGCAAGAAAGGATGAGAAATTTTTTGCATGCTTCATTTTAACTGTTCTATGTTCCTCCTTTCAGATTTCAGATTTGTATATGAAATTTATGCCATTGTTTTGGATTATTTCATGTGAATGTCTGTAATCTAGAAATTATTTTAAACCCTAGAAGCCAGCACCTAGTTTACTTTGATTGTGTTTGTTTTGCAGGTCAAATAGGCTAGGTTGCATGTACGAAACTCTCACGTATTCGGTTTTGTCGGAATAGGATAGCATCAGACTGAACGTGTTCTACTTTTAATTTTCTGTATTTCTTTTTGTTCATTTTATTTTATTTTCCAGAAGGTTTAATGAACATTAAAAAAATTACAAAATCTAAAAAAAAAATAAAATAATGAACAATCACTAAAGCTGCATGATGGAATAAACCAACATTGCCCCTTGTTTACAGTTACTTGCAATCACTAAGGTGTTCCAAGCATTTAAATTGAATATCTTTATTTGAGATTACTAATACACAGTTGCAAATGCTAATACAGCGGAGACCTTGGAGAAGTTGGTTGTTTAACTTCTTTGCAAGAGGGGATTTGGAACCCAAATCCTAAGGAAGAGTGTAATTTCACAAGTGTGTGAAAATACCACTCAACAGTACTAAAATTGGCAATAAACCTGCGGTAGAAACCAATATGTCCCAAGAAACTCCTCACATCAGTTTGAGTCTTTGGAGGAAGGTTTTTGATGACTTCCACCTTTTTAGGATCAACCTTGATCCCATAAGAGGAAATATGATGACCAAGGACAATCCCTTCCTCCATCATTAAGAAGCATTTCTCAGGATTAAGAGACAAATGGTATGTTTCACAATGTATTAAAACTTTTTCAAGTTGTTCCAAAGTATATTCAAAACTATCCCCAAATACTGTGAAATCATCCATGTAAATCTCTACACTCTCATTTGTCAAATCAGAGAATATGGCCAAAATAGCTCTTTGAAATGTTGTTGGAGCATTACATAAACCAAAGGGTAACACTCTGTAAGCAAATGTTCCCCAAGGGCATGTGAAAGTAGTCTTCTCCTGGTCCTCTGGTGCAACCTGGATCTGATTATAACCACTAAAACCATCAAGAAAACAGAAAAATTTCTTACCAACAAGGGTATCTAACACTTGGTCTATAAATGGTAATGGAAAATGGTCTTTATGTGTCACTTTGTTTAACTCTTTGTAATCCACACACACTCTCATTTTCCCATTTTTCTTTGGAACAATGACCAATGGAGAAACCCACTATTGTCTGAAATTGGGTAGATGAATCCTACCTCTAAAAGTTTTTCAATTTCTTCTTTAACAATGTCTTTTAGAGCAGGATTCAGGCATCTCTGAGGTTGTCTCACTGGTTTGACATCTTCAGTGTATATCCTATGTGTGCACACCTCAGGGTGAATGCCAGCCATGTCCTTATAGTTCCAGGCAAAATCTTGAACATGTTTCTGTAAAACAACAAATAATTTGGCTTCCTGTTCATTAGTCAGCCAACTATTAATATTTAGCACTTTTCCTGGCTGTATCTCAATTTGTTTAATCCCTGGATAAACAGAATTAACTGATTCATATCTGTTGATTAAAGAATTTAATGGATAGTGATGTGGTTGCAGAGTATGAAATACTCTGGATTCTGTTTCATAAGTGATGTCGAATGGAATCATTCCATGCATAGGACATGTGAAAGAGGTAAGAAGATGATGATGCCATCCATGTGGCAGTGTGAAAGAGCTTTCTTGTATGGGAATAGGTGATAGATATTCTGAAGTTTGTTCTTCATCCTTCCATAGCAAGCGATGAACAAGAATTTGATCATCTTTAAGTCCTTCTTCTTGTAATGTTTCAACTAGAACAATTTCATCTTCAAAAATATATCTTTCTGGTGAATTGACTTCCTCAATGTGTTCCTTCACTACTACTGTGGCTAAAGTGGCAATAGTTTCTCCCTGTTCTTCATCAGACTCAGGATACCATATCTGTCCAAAAAATTTGGTTGAAGGTTGGGCTGGTGGATACAGGGAAATCTTCTTAAGGTCAATGCCATTTGAAATAGTCATTTCCCCTGACCTGCAGTCTATAAAAGCAGCTGCAGTGGCAAGCCAAGGTCTTCCTAGAATGATGGGATAACCACTAACTAAATTTCTAGGCTACAAAACCAATAAATCTATAGGATACTCCCAAGAAGAGACTTCAATGGCAATATCTTCTAGGATTCCTTCTGGCTTGGCAACTGACCTATCTGCCATTTCCAAAACTGTGGTGGTAGGACTGAGATTATTGAGCTATAGTTTTTGCATTGTTTCCTTAGTCATTACATTGATTGCAGCTCCAAGATCAATTAGTACATTTGGAATTTGAACTAACCCAATAGTAATTGTGACTACTGGACTTCCTGGATCACTATACTTAGGAGGCACTAGTTTTCCAGATAGCAGGTCAGCCAACTTCCCTTCTACTTGCACAGTTTTAGGAAAGGCTTTCTTCTTCCTACCAGGTTTCTTGATACACAACTCCTGAATGGTTTTCTTGATTAAGGGCACATCCTTTATTGCTTGCAACAAAGGAAGGGAGATAGACATCTTTTTAAGCTCTGTAACCAATTTTGATTCAGGAGTAGTAACGGTATGATCAAACCTTTCAAGGTATGGCAATACTTCTGAAGAAGGTTCCTTTTGCTCTTGCATTTTTTCTGGTTTCTCTTCTTTTTCTTTTGTTTGCATTGGTTCTGAATGTGGAGACTCTTGCTTTCCATCAATTTCTTCAATGGTGGGTGGAGCAGGGTCAGGTAAAACTTTCCCTAAATGTAACTGGATATTACTACAGTCAAGTACATGAACTGCAACAGAATCTTTAGACTCAGCTCCATAAATAGGGGCTACTTGTCTAGTATTATTTGGGTTAGCCACAGGCTAAGTTGGAAGTGGAGGTTGCTTAACTAGCTGTGCTTGTTGAGGTTGTATTCTTCCTTGAAATTTCTGATTAGGAGCTGGTAGCAGGTTTTGAGTCTGTCCTTGATACCTCTGTTGCCCTTGATATGATGGGTATTGTGGCCCCCATCTTTGCCCAGATTGTTGATTTTGTGTCCAAGGTGGATTAACAGGATTCCATGGTTGATTCCAACGAATGTGACCAGTCTTGAGGGGCTGACCAAGATTGATTCCAGGGCTGTGGAGGTGGTTCTGAATATCCCCAAGGCATATTCCAAGGATTTTGTCCCCACCCTGTAGGAAAACGAGGGACATTCTGGTAGTGTGAAAAGTTGCCTCCTGGCCTCTGCCCAATAACATTAAGTTCTTTAGTTTGGGTTTGCAAAACATTTTTAAGGTGAGGTAGGAGATGACACTTATCAATGTTATGCTCTTTTGAACAAATGCCACAAATAGTTGAGATAGAAGTTCTATCTAAAGGACACTCCTGTAAGGCATGCTTATTCCTACATCTAGGACAATAAATAGCTAGGGGTGGTGTAGAATTGGATTTTGCATTTCTTTCCCCTAATGCGGAATTTAATTGTACAAGAATATCAGTTTTCATGTTAGCCATTTCTTCCATCAAATATTTTATATCAGTATTACCAGAGTTCCTCTTCCTTCTTCTTTGCCTAGTGTGGGAATAATTTTTGCATAACTCTACAATATCATTAATCTCAAGCTGGTTTATATCTCCTTTTCCCATTAAATCCAATACTTCTATGGAATCATCCTGCAAACCTCTCAAAAATATAGTTTTTAATAAGTCAGTTTCCACAGGACCACATCTCTTTTGGATAAAGGTAAATCTATCAAGATAATCCTCTAAGTTTTCATCCTCTTCTTGTCTAATCCGAAATAACTCATCCTTCCTATTTCTCACTCTACAATACTCCTGATACTTATCCAAAAATGTAGTTTCCATTTGATCCCAAGTGCGGATTGAATCTGGTTCAAGGCTCATAAACCATCGTAAGGCTGCATCTTTGAGTGTAGAGGGAAATAACTTCAGTTTCTGGTTGTCATTGACATAGTCATAAGTCTGACATAGAACTTTGAATTCAAACAGAAACTGATCAGGATCTTCAGAAACAATTCCCCTAAATATTGGCAATACTGAGGGTGAAATTGTTTTCATAGGAGCATTATGAGTAGGATTCATATGAATAGGGTATTCAAAAGTTCTAACAGGAGGATTGTTAGCATCATGACCAACAATTTCCCTATCATGTTCTCCTTGTTCTACCATAGGTGCTTCCTCAGTTTTGACTTGTTCAACTGGTTCAGATGGATCAGCCCTATGGGTATGTCTAGAAGCAAGTGCCTCTAAGAGCTCTTCTTGCAAAGATCCTAAAATTTTAGTTGATGAAGAAGATGATTCTCTTTTAAGTCTTTCAGGAAGTTCATACACAGACAGATCTTCACCAGATCGTGAAGAACGCCTTGGTGGAAAAGAGCCAATTCGATAAACCTTCCTCTTTCGTCTCTTGGCCTATTCATCCATGCTCATCCACTAAATGAACTAGAATTTAGTTTTCAAGAATTGTTACCTATAATAGGATAGTTCTTGGACTACTATACTTCTCCTAACAACACCTAAAATATCCCCGAACAATGGTGCCAAAAATGATGAGTGTTGTCAACTCTTCATCATTTAATCATTATGTTTGTCAATCCAGGGCGGTGTCCAAGGCTATATACGAAAGCAGAGGTAAACAGTCTGAATATTAGTTCATCCAGGTCATGGATTTATTCATGGGACAGTTAGTGCTTGGGGGTGTTTGTGTCTCCTTTTTAACTCCTAAAAACTAAAACTGAACTACTAATTATCCTTGTAGAAATGAAATTGCAGAGATTCACACTATTGCTGAAAAGAAAACTGAACTATTGTTGTAGAATTTAAAATGACAGAATTAAAATGACAGAATTGGAACTTAAGGATTTGAAGCATCACACCTTTCAGAAAATGAAATCTTAACACAGTAATGAAATTCAAAAGTTAATAAGCATATATTGCAAAACTGGAACAAACTGAAATAACAAGAAATTCTCTGATGCAAACTGGAAATACAGACTGGAAATGCTGAAGCTAAAACAGAAAGTGTTATGCTATAAAATCTACTCTAGATGACTTAACTACAATGCATTAATTTGCCAAATGTTATATGCAATTTAACTCAACATTTAATCATGCAATAAGCTGTCAGATTCCTGTTGATTTGCTGTAGCAAGAAATGAGCAGAATTCTGGCAGAATTAATCCTTCCCCTGGGCCTGGAAGTGGCCCTTGCTTCCTGAACTAGAAGAAGGTGAAAGTACCTGTCCTAAACTACCAAAGCTTCACACTAAACTCAGAATGCCAACATAAAAAATGAAACTGCACCTTTTATTAAATCTGCAGTAGCATAACAACAGTGTAGGGGAAACCTACAGAATATTGTTCTACTACAGTATAATGCTACAACTCTTAAACTTCTGCTATTCTTTATCCTCTAGCTCCTATATGCTCAACCAAACGGGAGCTATCTTATTTATACTAATGGGTTACAATATTGATAGGATTTTGTGTTGCTATGTAGGGCTGCTACAATTGTTGTAGAACTATTTCCCAGAATGCAGGGATTTGTTCTATTATTCCTTATCCATTCCTTCTACTGGGCTTCATGCGTTGAGGGACAGGTGTTGGGAAGAATAAGTGTATCCCTTAAATAGCTACAGCCACCGTTTACCACCCTTCTATTGTTATTATAGGTGCTTTTGACCAAAACTATTCTTACTGCGTTCATTCCGGAGCTGCTCTGGAATATCAGGCAGGATAACAGAGTTTGTGTTAATTCATGCACCAAAGGTGCAGGAAAATAGTTGTGATGGTGTGAATAGTCTCCATAATTGCCCAGAAGACTTATTCCATCCTTTGCATGAGCTGGAGTGGACCAATTCCAAGCCATGTTGTATATGTACAATTAGCTGGAATTTGAATGGACAATTTCCTGTTTTTGCACAGTCAAACTGTTTTGAACAAGTTTTGGCACCTTTTTGGTCATTTGAAATAGTTATACGATGGGGAAAGCTAATGAAATAAGCACATAACCAAATACATAGCAGCAGATTAGTATTACAATCTTCAATTAAATGCAAAATCTACTAAATAATTCAGCTGAAACAGATTATAAAACACAAAAAAAATAGTCAAAACAGGATACATGCACTTTAACATTTAAACATGCAAACACTATCATATAATGCATTTTATCACTAGATTAATATCAAAACATAACATAAGTTGTTCCAAATAGTTTTAAAAGTTATCAAAAGTAGTCTTTGTATGAGGCAATTTTTTGCCTCATCACCATCGGAGTAGGCAGAACGAGTCAGGGCAATCGTTAGTGCGGCCCAGTCATAGGTTAGGGACCCAAACAGAGATGAAAATAGGCACTAGCTCTAGACAACCTCGTAGATAGGGTGTAGAGGGTGGATGTGATACTAGTGTTGTAGGCCATTCATGATCATGCTCTGAGGACATTTTATCATTTTTGAGTGTAAGTTCTAAGGACCTACACAGTTGTAGCCTACGGGTATTTTTGTGTACCTCTTATGTCCTTTGACCTACACACACACACACATACATATATATATATATATATATATATATATATATATATATATATATATATATATATATATATATGATACTTTACTTTTGTTGTTCATTATTTGTATTATGTTTGTGCTTTTATGTTCATGTGATGCAATATGGATGCAATGCTTACATGATTTGATTAGATGATATAGATTATGTATGATTAGGTGCTATGATCTAGATATGTAGATAGACTACTATGTATGCATATATGGATGCAATGATTTGTGTTACATGCATGTTTAATTTTGATTTAATTATATGCATCTAATTTATAGTATGGTGAATGCAATGTATGTAATGCATTATATACATGATGGTGATCTAATGTAAATGAACCTGTATGCTTTAAACACTTAAAACATAAGGAATAAATGTGATATATGTTTAAAAATATAATGGAGGACACCACTGAATGTATAAAAATCATGAATAAAAATGTTAACTCTTATCATAATAATTAATCATTTAAACATCCAAATATGAGATAAGATGATGTGAGATGTATGGTTTTTCCTTATAAGCTTCTATAAATTAAAATATATGCACAAAATAGTTAGTGGTCATCTAAATATCATTGCTGATATCCATCCAATATCTATCCTACTCCATGAACACCCTTTAATAAAAAAAAGTTCACAAGGAAAGTTGATGCTTGATTGATGAGATGATTTGTTGCTATTAGAGAATTTTTTAGGTTTTCCATGAGACTCAAACACCCTAGTTGATTAATCAAAAGTTGTATAATGACTATACTAGACTCCTGAAAGATAAAGTTTTTGTTATGAAATACCAAGATATTAATTATCCTTGTGTGTGCAAATTAATATATTAGATGAGACATAAGACTATCTCATTTCTAGGCAGGATTCATTCAGCCCATTGTTGTAATGAGGATCACAAAATGTTCACCATGATCCTAGGTTTGGATGCAGTTAGACTAGACCACTAGGTAATACATACCACCTAAAGCTAGCTCATTTGTAAATTGCTTAGACTTACCCTAATGCCAAGCGGGATTCATTCAGCCCATTGTTGTATTAGGGATCACTTTATGGTTTCAAGTAGTGACCATTCCAGGGATTCAATCTCTTCACCCCCTTCTTTTCTTTTGATTTATTGGGATACTTGCTCATGCTTAGTGATGAAAATCACTGTTTATTTTACATTTTTGTTTTTATTTTATTTTGAGCAAGGGATCTGTTTTTATTTTGGGATTTTTGCTCATTTTTATGTAAGCAAGGGATTTCTTGGGTAGGGGGGAGCTTGTCTTTTTTCCAATGATCAACACTCTAGACTATGTGTATTACAAGATGAGCAAGTATAAACCTTTCGCTTAAGGTGACTAGGACCACTTTGTAGTGTTCATCCTTCCTTGTCCTAATTAGGATTTGTTAGTGTGTTTCATTAGTGATGGGATTTTAAAATATGCTAGGTGCTATCAAAACTAGACCTCATATTCAAAAGTAAAGCAAGCTTTCTACAAAATTTAAGATCACTAGGTATGGCTGAATAACCAAAAAACCCTTGTATATTCCTCATAGCAATAGGGGGGGTTGTGTTGAAAAATACAATTACTCACAAGGGTGATGGATGATGATGGTTTTGAAATATGCATGATTGGCATACAAATGTGGTATCATTTGTAATATTGGAAACACAACCTATCCTAATGCAAGTGCAATGGATGGGCATGCCTAATGAAATGCAATTAGATGAATCCATATGCAAAATGAAAATGCATAATGTACATGTTTTTGTATTTTTTATGTTTTGCAATGTTTTTGAATTTTATTGCTTTTTTATTTGTTTGAATTTTTTATTATTTTGAATGTTTATGAATTTTTTATTATTTTGAATGTTTTTGAATTTTTTATTATTATGTGTGGAATGCCTTAAGATGGAGAATGTTGAGAGGATCAAGCTCTTCAACACCTTCAAGAGATTTTAGGTGATATGTTCCAGGTCCAATCTTCTCTGAGATGATGTAAGGACCTAATCAATTTACCACAAATTTTTCTCGTAAGTGCGCGGCAATCGGTTTGAGTTCTATTGATTTTCTTTCAACACAAGATCCCCAAATTTAAAGTCGTTAATATGAAATTTATTATTTTAAGCTTATTTTAGGTGTTCCTGATAAACACGGAGATGCTCAAGAGCATTCATGCAATGTTCATCAAGAAGCGTCAATTGGTCGAGGTGAGCTTGTCATGCAGTTTCATCACCGATGAACTCTTTCAATGCAATACGCAGGGTTGAAATTTTCAACTCTAAGGGCATAATGGCCTCATCGCCATATACTAGTGAAAATAGTGTTGCCCCAGTGGGTGTCCATATACTAGTCCTGTAAGCCCATAATGCAATGGGTAGTTGGATATGCTAATCTTTGTGGTTCTCTTGAACAGTATTTTTCAAGATAGCCACCATTGTCTTATTAGAAGCTTCAGCTTGCTCATTTTCTTGTGGATAGTATGGAGTCGTAAAATTGTGTTGTATATTATACTTAGACATCAAAGCCCTTATAGTTTTATTCTTGAACAATGTTCCATTATCTAATATGATCTT
Source organism: Wollemia nobilis (assembly GCA_028583015.1). NCBI lineage: Eukaryota > Viridiplantae > Streptophyta > Pinopsida > Araucariales > Araucariaceae > Wollemia > Wollemia nobilis. The sequence goes on along the minus strand of JAQPPZ010016995.1, from coordinate 7,470,336 downwards.
GGATGGTATCCCAAAATGACATATGATATTGTGAAGTATGAACTCCACAATACGCGCTCTTGTTGTTGTTGTCAAAGGGATTCCTTCCACCCATTTTGTAAAGTACTTAGTGGTCATTATAATGAATGTATGTTGGCCCGATGTTGGGAGAGAGATCTTACCGATCAGATCGAAAACCCATTGAGAAAATGATCAAGTCTCTTGAATGGATTGTAAGGCCTACAATGCCAAGTGCATAAGATTGGCATGATGATGACATTTAACACATTTCTTGACATACGTGGTGCAATCCTTCATAGTGGGCCAATAATAATCCATTCGAAGGATGCGTTTGACGATGGCCATGCTACTAAAATGACCACAACATGTACCATCATGAGCTTGTGATATTACCCAAGTTGATTCTTAGGGCTCAAGACAATAAAGGAGAATTTCATCGTAGCTTCAATGATACAATGTCTCCTAGCAAGACATACTTAGTCATTTTCTATTTTAATACTCATTTTGTGGCACGTGATAATCCCTGTGGGATTACACCAAGCTTAAGAAAATCACGTATTTGCAATATCCAATCCTGATAGGCAACAACTTCAACTGATTGAATTACATATTCCTCTTGCAGTTCAACTTATACAAAATTCTATTGGTAAACTACCTTACAGATAATAGTAGTACCATTCTCTGCAGGATCCTACAAAAGTAATGATCCCAAAGGTACCTTTTTCAAAGTCTTTGGATTTGTAGAACCATTCATGAGTTGGTTCTATTTGAATCATGCAAACTAATTCTTGATTATCACAAGACTCATGTTGCATCATGGATTACAAGAGCATCGTTACATGAATGGTAGTAAAGTTAGCATATGGATTCTGAGGAATTAAGGATCCCAAAGATGCCATAGTGTTTGCAAATCTATTGGATGTACGAGGGATTGCCTCGATGTCATACCATTCTAGCTGGGCTAGATATGTGTCTACTAGCTCTTTATATACCTTCAAAATGGGACATCTACACTAGTATATCCTCTTAAGCTAATTAACTATGAGCAAGGAGTCACCAAAGATATTTAGTTTTTTGATATTCATGGCGATCGTTGTTTAGAGACCCAAGATTAAGGCCTTGTATTCAATGTTATTTTGTATAAAAGAGAAATTGAGCTTAAATGACAAGGGCATTCAAGCATATTGTGGCATGAAGAACACAATTCCTGCACCACCCCCTTGCTCGAATTTAGAACCATTGAAGAATAGAGATATACCTGCTTGATTATCAGGTTCTTCGGGTTTCAACGACTCTGACAATGCAGACTGCATCATCGGGAAGATCTATGATAAGAGGCCCATGATCCTGAAGAGGAGCCTCTACCAGTTGATTTGCTATGACTTTTCCCTTGATAGAATTTTGAATAATGAATTCTAGGTCAAATTCAGTCAATAGCATGATCCACTTCGCAATACGCGTATTATGATACGTTTTACTCATCATGTACTATAAAGAATTTTTTTTTGATACCACATATGTCATATGGCTTAACATTTAGTGGTGCAACTTCTTCGTCACAAATACCACTACCAAGCATAGTTTTTTCACATATGTGTATCACAATTCATAGTTGACCAGAGTTTGACTGATGTAATATATTACCTGTTCTTTGCCTTGCATGTTCTTTTGGGCCAACATGGTTCCCAATGTAAAGTCAATGGCAGATATATATAACATAAATGGCACATCTGGTTGAGGTGGAGATAAAAATAGTGGTATTTCTAGGTACTGCTTGAACTTAGCAAAGACCTCTTAACAATATTTATCCCAATTAAATGGGACGTCCTTGTGTAGCAGTCAATTCATGGGTCGACATTTGTCCGATAATTGTGCGATGAATTACTTTATGGACACTACTTTGCCTTGTAGGCTTTTTAATTCCTTGATATTAGTTGGAGGATACATTTCTAAAATGGCCTTGACCTTTGCTATGTTAACTTTGATCCCTCATTTAGAAACGATTAATCCCAAGAGTTTACCTGATTTTATGCCAAATACGCATTTCTTGGGATTCAATATGACATTATGCTCTATCAAGTGATCGAAGACTTTTCTGAGAACCTCGGTATGCTCTGAATGTGGCAATGACTTCACCAATAATTCATCTATATAATCCTCTAGGATATTATGCATGTAGTCATGAAAGATATATTTCATGGTCTGCTGGTATGTGGCACCAACATTTTTAAGACCGAATAGCATAAATTTGTAGTAAAATGTCCCCCATGGCGTTGTGAACATGGTTTTATGCTGGTCTTTGGGCTTAATTTGAATTTTATTGTAACCAAAAAAATTGTCCATTAGGTAGAGTATCTCGTGACTTGCAGTCACGTCTACCAAAGCATCGATATTAGGAAATGGGAATGAATCCTTTGATGTTGCTTATTGAGTTCTCTAAAATCCATGCAGATATAGATCCTTGCATCAGGTTTTCTTACAGGTACCATGTTTGATACCCATTATGGATAGTCAATGGAAATGATGAACTCTACATCCGATAGTTTTGCAATTCGTATTTAACCATCAAAGCGATGATTGGATGCATTTTCCTAAGTTTTTGCTTCATAGGTTTCTTGTTGGGGTCCAATGAAAGGTTATGAGTAACCAATTTTGGATATAATACTAGCATATTCTTGTATGTCCAAGCAAATATATTAGGTTTCTCTTTCAATAGATGAATGAGGGTGGCACGCTCCTCAGGATATAAGTTCTCTCCAAATTTAACCTTCCTTGGATTCATGGGATCCTTGCTGATATCCACTTCGAATGTTTCCTCTATTGACATGTGTGATCCCTCCTCAAGCTGATGAGGTGTAGGGATCAAGTGGATGTCATCTGCTGGATTTATAGGTTCCACATCAGAATTACCCTTAGCATGATAAATATCATATGCACAGCCTGATGCAAAATGGAATGGTTGTAACATTTCTTCGTTAGGAAAGAAATATTTAGGCTCTAAAGGTGAATTGACGCGATTAAAATCAATGGCATCAGGATTTAGGTACAAATGTTTTGAAGGGTTAGATGGATTGTGGTGTAGGGTGGTCAGATTAATGGAGACCATGTTTATGAAATGGATTATTGAGGAGTTCATGGCATTTTTGAGGAGTTCATGGCATTTTTGGGAGCATTTGTGTCATGTGTTTCAGATCTGTTGGCAGCCCCAAACCCTACGCTTGTATTTGGGGTCATTTTTGAGGAGTTTTTGCATCTGTTCAGCCTTGGGGAGCTGTTGTATTGGTTTGGCAATATTTAATATATGATACTGGCTGATTTCTCCTCATACTTGTGTTATTTTATGAGCAATTTCTGAGTTATTTCCTTGTTGTACTTAATTTTTGCATTTTCGTAGTAAGGGTTTGTTGTTTCTTAAAAAGGGACATTACAAGTGGTATCAGAGCTGGAATCTTGCCAGCCTGTGGTTAGTTTCAGCATTTTTAGTGTTTTTTCAGTTATTCGTGGTGATAAGTGTGTTTCTATGGTGAAAAGTTGTGCCCTAGTGAAAATCATGGATTTTTAGGGGATTCACGAATTTTTAGGGATTTTTTTCAGAAAATAAAAATTGCAGATTTGGATACCCTTTTGACCAATTTGCAGTTCTGTGGTTTCAAAAAAAAATTTGGTGGTCAAAATTTTTAGAATTTCAGATTTCCATATTTTTAGGGTTTGATAGGGTTTTATGCATCGTCCTCCTGTTCATCAGTATTTTACTAGGAGAAACAGACTCGCTTTGGAAATGTCAAATAAGGAAGAGGTTGAGGAGCCCCAAAGGCCAGTTGATAGGACTGAGCAAAAATTTGATGCCCTACTTGACATGCTGCAAAGAATGGTGTCCTTACAAGAGACAAATCAGCAAGAATTGAGGGCAGCTTTGGGCAACCCAAATGGCACAAGGAGGGAAGGAGAAAGGGGAGGCAACAACAATGGGCATGAGTCATCATCTAACTCACACACTCCCTTGCCTAGGTCGTCCAAGCCTATGTTCCTTGTTCCACCACCTCCACGGGAGGAAAATGAGGTAACAGATGAATTAGATGAATGGTTTGCTGCTTATAGTAATAAATCTGAGGGTTTTAGGGCAGCAGTTTCTTTTGATAAATATTTGAAGATTGTGGGTAAATCTGTTGTTGAGGCTAAAAAAGAGAAAAAGAAGCCCTTTTTGCATCAAAAGGTGACCATTCCCTCATTTAATGGTCAAGATGGTCTTACAGCTAGGGCATGGCTTCAAAAATTGCAGACTTATTTTACCTTGGAGCCTATTTCTGAAGCTGATGCAGTTCAGATTGCTACACTCCACCTTGAGGGTAGTGCTTACTCATGGTGGCATCATGGGTTATTAACCCAAGGGCATGGTGATATTGATACATTTGATGAATTTTGTACCGGGGTTTTGAACAGGTTTGAAAGGAGGAATGTGGAAGAGTATTTCAAGGAGCTTGCCACTTTGAAGCAAACTTCATCCATTCATGCCTATGTGGAGGAGTTTGAACAACTTTCAGTTCAGGTACAAAATATTTCACCCAAGAGGGTAATTTTTCTTTTTATGGATGGTTTGTTGGAACCCGTGAAGGGATTAGTTAAAGCTTTTGAACCAGCCACTCTTGAAGATGCCATTAAGAGAGCTTTAAGCTTAGAATCTATTTTACCTCCTAGATAGAAATATTTTGCACATAATCCACCTGCTAGACCACCTTTTGCAGCCAAAAAAATAGTTTTTGGATAGCAGTATGGGCAGCAAGGAAACCTCACGCAACAAGGTGGAAATGAGAGAAATTTTTATGGCAGGAATCCCATGCATGGAGAAGGTTTCAGATCTGGTTTTTAGCCACCTAATAAGCCCCCAAATGGCCCACGCTTGACACAAGAAGAGAAATATGAGCTAAGGAAACAAAACAAGTGTTTCATTTGCAAGTCTCCTTGGCAAAGAGGTCATAAATGGAGAGAAGGAGGTATGAAAATCATTGAATTACATTCTGATTCTGATTCTGATAATCCTAATTTTTATGAGGCGGATGAGACACCCTTGGAAGAGGAAGCACAAAGGGAGTATGAGGAAGTTCTTGAAGGTTCCCTAGCCACTTTAAGTGGGCTGAATCAGTTTCGCACTATTAAGGTACCAGGTAGATCTTTTGATGAAAAGGTTATTGTTTTAATAGATGGTGGTGCTACTTACAATTTTGTTGATGAGAAGTTTGCCACTAGAAAGAATCTTCCTACAACTATCATTCCTGGTTTTAATGTTGCTATTGGCAATGGTGATCTTATCACATGCAACAAAGTGGTAAGAAACATAAAAATTAATTTTGGCAACATGGAAGTAGATGAGCAATTCTTTGTTTTTCCCTTAGGAGGTATTCCACATATGGTTTTGGGTGTGCAATGGTTGTATTCACTTGGTGATTATGTTACTAATTATCAAAAATTAGAACTGAAATTTGTGCTTGAAGGGAAAGATGTGGTGTTGCAAGGAATCAAGGAAAATGGGTCAAAATATTCTTGCAAAATTTTGGAGGTTTCATACAAAAGAATGGAGAAGATGATAAGGCATAAGGACGTTGAGTGGGCAGCTATAATTTTTAGTTCAGAAGGGAAAAAATCAGCCACCTATCATCCTCAAATTCAAGGTTTACTACAAAAACATCTTAAGGTTGATCAAACTAAAGTTTCAGTTGTACAAAGATGGCCTATACCATCCAACCTAACGGAATTGAGGGGTTTTGTGGGTTTATGCAATTACTACAGGAGGTTCATTAAGGGGTTTTCTTCTTTGGCTGCCCCCCTTACTGAATTAACTAAGAAAGGGGCCTTTTCATGGTCCAATGAGGCTCTTTTAGCTTTTCTAAAGCTGAAAGATGTAATGACTTCCACTCCTTTACTTGCTATTCCTGATTTTTTTGTTGCTTTTACTATTGCTTGTGATGCTTCAGGTGTTGGAGTTGGAGTTGTACTTATGCAACAAGGACGCCCCATTGCTTATGAGAGTAGAAAGCTCTCAAATGTGGAGAAAACTTTCAGCATCTATGATAAAGAGATGCTAGCTATCATGCATGCCTTGACCAAATTCAAGCAATACTTAGTGTGTGGCAAGTTTGTGGTCAAAACTGATCATAACAGTTTGAAATACTTCTTGGGGCAAGTTGAACTGAATGAAAGACAACAGAAATGGGTAACAAAGTTGCAATCATATGATTTTGAAATTGAGTTTGTAAAGGGTAAGAAGAATTCAGCTGCTGATGCACTTTCTAGGCACCCTACTTTTCATTCTCTTTCCATTATTTCTCCTGATTGGAAGGTGAAAATTATGGCTGAATATGCAAAGAATGATTTTTGTTCTAAACTAATAAATGGGCAAGTTGAAGATGACAGGTTCAGCCATAAAGAAGGACTAATTTTTTGCAAGGGAAGAGTGTTTTTAGTACCTGAATCAAAGCTGAAACAAGCTTTAATTACAACCATGCATGATGCTCCACTTGTAGGCCATCCAGGTTTCTACAAGACTTACAAACAGGTTAGAGAAATATTCTATTGGAAGGGTTTGAAAAGGGATGTCTTCTTGCATGTTCAGGAATGTGTTATTTGCCAAGAAAACAAGGGGGAACATGAATTTGCAGTTGGTTTACTTCAGCCACTTCCTATTCCCAATCAAAAATGGGAAAGTATCTCCATGGACTTCATTACTGGTTTGCCCAAGGTATACATGAAGGATTGCATATTTGTTGTTGTTGATAGATTGACAAAATTTGCTCATTTCTATGCCATTTCAACAACTTGTACAACCATACAAGTTGCTGATTTGTTTTTTAAAGAAGTTTTCAGATTGCATGGTTTGCCTAAATCCATTGTGAGTGATAGGGACAACATATTTTTGAGCATGTTTTGGCAAGAATTGTTTAAGCTATGTGGTACTAAATTGACTCCTAGTACTAGCTACCATCCCCAAACTGATGGGCAAACTGAAATTGTTAACAAATGGCTTGAAGGATATTTGAGAAATTATGTTTCAGGTCAACAAAAGGCATGGGTTAAATGGTTGCACCTTGGTGAATATTGCTACAATTCTACTTATCATATGTCCATAAAAATGTCTCCATTCAAGGCACTTTATGGTTATGATGCCCCACACTTTTTAGATCTGATTTTTGGTGATTCAAGGGTCCAAAAAGCTAGAGACTTTGCAACAAAAAATCAAGATATTCTTAATGCTTTGAAGGACAATATTCTTACGACACAAAATCAGCAGAAGAAGTATGCAGATCAGCAGCGTAGTGAGCGCTCATTTGAGGTGGGAGACTTGGTTTATGTTAGGTTGCAGCCCTACAAACAGTCTACATTGAAAAGAAGTGGAGCAGAAAAACTCAAACCCAAATTTTATGGACCTTACAAGGTGTTGAGTAAGGTTGGACAGGTTGCATATGCTTTGGAACTTCCAAGTGGAAGTAAAATACATAATGTCTTCCATGTTTCTTGTTTGAAGAAGGCCTTGGGCCAACATATTCAGCCATATTCAGATTTGCCACCCCTTGATGATGAAGGAAAGCTCATTCTTGAACTTGAATTGATCCTTGAGACAAGGGAGAGAAAGCTTAGGAGTAGGACTGTCAAAGAATATCTTGTGAAGTGGAAGGACTTGCCTATGGAGGATGCTACTTGGGAAGGTGCAGAAATTTTAGATGCTCCAGCTTTGACTTTGCTTGAGGACAAGCAATTTGAGGAGGGTGGACTTGTAATGTCCCAAAAATAAATATTTTTGTAAATGTCTCCTACACTTAATTATAAAAGTGAAAAAGGGGTTCATGTGACTAGGAGACATAACTTAAGTTGTGTTTATTTATGTTTTATGTTTTTATGTTGTAATAAGGTACTTTAAGTGATTTTAGGGTTGGGAGCACTTTAAGTGATTTTAGGGTTGGGAGATGTCAACTCCAAATTAGAACCTCACCCTATATAAGGGAGTGAGACGTCCCATTTTGGGCATGTTATGTTGATATCAGAATTGAATATTGAAACCCTAGAGGTTCCATGAGTTGAGATTACGGGTCTTGCTCATTCCCATAGTGCATTGGAGGTGCATGGTTGGGGTCTTGGCAATATCATTGCAGGTGTTATTGCCCTAAAATATCAAAAATACAAAAAAGAGGCATCCGTGAGGAGTTCGTGGCATTTTTGGGAGCATTTGTGTCATGTGTTTCAGATCTGTTGGCAGCCCCAAACCCTACGCTTGTATTTGGGGTCATTTTTGAGGAGTTTTTGCATCTGTTCAGCCTTGGGGAGCTGTTGTATTGGTTTGGCAATATTTAATATATGATACTGGCTGATTTCTCCTCATACTTGTGTTATTTTATGAGCAATTTCTGAGTTATTTCCTTGTTGTACTTAATTTTTGCATTTTCGTAGTAAGGGTTTGTTGTTTCTTAAAAAGGGACATTACAAGTGGTATCAGAGCTGGAATCTTGCCAGCCTATGGTTAGTTTCAGCATTTTTAGTGTTTTTTTAGTTATTCGTGGTGATAAGTGTGTTTCTATGGTGAAAAGTTGTGCCCTAGTGAAAATCATGGATTTTTAGGGGATTCACGGATTTTTAGGGATTTTTTTCAGAAAATAAAAATTGCAGATTTGGATACCCTTTTGACCAATTTGCAGTTCTGTGGTTTCAAAAAAAAAATTTGGTGGTCAAAATTTTTAGAATTTTAGATTTCCATCTTTTTAGGGTTTGATAGGGTTTTATGCATCGTCCTCCTGTTCATCAGTATTTTACTAGGAGAAACAGACTCGCTTTGGAAATGTCAAACAGGGAAGAGGTTGAGGAGCCCCAAAGGCCAGTTGATAGGATTGAGCAAAAATTTGATGCCCTACTTGACATGTTGCAAAGAATGGTGTCCTTACAAGAGACAAATCAGCAAGAATTGAGGGCAGCTTTGGGCAACCCAAATGGCACAAGGAGGGAAGGAGAAAGGGGAGGCAACAACAATGGGCATGAGTCATCATCTAACTCACACACTCCCTTGCCTAGGCTGTCCAAGCCTATGTTCCTTGTTCCACCACCTCCACGGGAGGAAAATGAGGTAACTGATGAATTAGATGAATGGTTTGCTGCTTATAGTAATAAATCTGAGGGTTTTAGGGCAGCAGTTTCTTTTGATAAATATTTGAAGATTGTGGGTAAATCTATTGTTGAGGCTAAAAAAGAGAAAAAGAAGCCCTTTTTGCATCAAAAGGTGACCATTCCCTCATTTAATGGTCAAGATGGTCTTACAGCTAGGGCATGGCTTCAAAAATTGTAGACTTATTTTACCTTGGAGCCTATTTCTGAAGCTGATGCAGTTCAGATTGCTACACTCCACCTTGAGGGTAGTGCTTACTCATGGTGGCATCATGGGTTAGTAACCCAAGGGCATGGTGATATTGATACATTTGATGAATTTTGTACCAGGGTTTTGAACAGGTTTGAAAGGAGGAATGTGGAAGAGTATTTCAAGGAGCTTGCCACTTTGAAGCAAACTTCATCCATTCATGCCTATGTGGAGGAGTTTGAACAACTTTCAGTTCAGGTACAAAATATTTCACCCAAGAGGGTAATTTTTCTTTTTATGGATGGTTTGTTGGAACCCGTGAAGGGATTAGTTAAAGCTTTTGAACCAGCCACTCTTGAAGATGCCATTAAGAGAGCTTTAAGCTTAGAATCTATTTTACCTCCTAGACAGAAATATTTTGCACATAATCCACCTGCTAGACCACCTTTTGCAGCCAGAAAAATAGTTTTTGGACAGCAGTATGGGCAGCAAGGAAACCTCACGCAGCAAGGTGGAAATGAGAGAAATTTTTATGGCAGGAATCCCATGCATGGAGAAGGTTTCAGATCTGGTTTTCAGCCACCTAATAAGCCCCCAAATGGCCCACGCTTGACACAAGAAGAGAAATATGAGCTAAGGAAACAAAACAAGTGTTTCATTTGCAAGTCTCCTTGGCAAAGAGGTCATAAATGCAGAGAAGGAGGTATGAAAATCATTGAATTACATTCTGATTCTGATTCTGATAATCCTGATTTTTATGAGGCAGATGAGACACCCTTGGAAGAGGAAGCACAAAGGGAGTATGAGGAAGTTCTTGAAGGTTCCCTAGCCACTTTAAGTGGGCTGAATCAGTTTCGCACTATTAAGGTACCAGGTAGATCTTTTGATGAAAAGGTTATTGTTTTAATAGATGGTGGTGCTACTTACAATTTTGTTGATGAGAAGTTTGCCACTAGAAAGAATCTTCCTACAACTATCATTCCTAGTTTTAATGTTGCTATTGGCAATGGTGATCTTATCACATGCAACAAAGTGGTAAGAAACATAAAAATTAATTTTGGCAACATGGAAGTAGATGAGCAATTCTTTGTTTTTCCCTTAGGAGGTATTCCACATATGGTTTTGGGTGTGCAATGGTTGTATTCACTTGGTGATTATGTTACTAATTATCAAAAATTAGAACTGAAATTTGTGCTTGAAGGGAAAGATGTGGTGTTGCAAGGAATCAAGGAAAATGGGTCAAAATATTCTTGCAAAATTTTGGAGGTTTCATACAAAAGAATGGAGAAGATGATAAGGCATAAGGACGTTGAGTGGGCAGCTGTAATTTTCAGTTCAGAAGGGAAAAAATCAGCCACCTATCATCCTCAAATTCAAGGTTTACTACAAAAACATCTTAAGGTTGATCAAACTAAAGTTTCAGTTGTACAAAGATGGCCTATACCATCCAACCTAACGGAATTGAGGGGTTTTGTGGGTTTATGCAGTTACTACAGGAGGTTCATTAAGGGGTTTTCTTCTTTGGCTGCCCCCCTTACTGAATTAACTAAGAAAGGGGCCTTTTCATGGTCCAATGAGGCTCTTTTAGCTTTTCTAAAGCTGAAAGATGTAATGACTTCCACTCCTTTACTTGCTATTCTTGATTTTTTTGTTGCTTTTACTATTGCTTGTGATGCTTCAGGTGTTGGAGTTGGAGCTGTACTTATGCAACAAGGATGCCCCATTGCTTATGAGAGTAGAAAGCTCTCAAATGTGGAGAAAACTTTTAGCATCTATGATAAAGAGATGCTAGCTATCATGCATGCCTTGACCAAATTCAAGCAATACTTAGTGTGTGGCAAGTTTGTGGTCAAAACTGATCATAACGAGTTTGAAATACTTCTTGGGGCAAGTTGAACTGAATGAAAGACAACAAAAATGGGTAACAAAGTTGCAATCATATGATTTTGAAATTGAGTTTGTAAAGGGTAAGAAGAATTCAGTTGTTGATGCACTTTCTAGGCACCCTACTTTTCATTCTCTTTCCATTATTTCTGCTGATTGGAAGGTGAAAATTATGGCTGAATATGCAAAGAATGATTTTTGTTCTAAACTAATAAATGGGCAAGTTGAAGATGACAGGTTCAGCCATAAAGAAGGACTGATTTTTTGCAAGGGAAGAGTGTTTTTAGTACTTGAATCAAAGCTGAAACAAGCTTTAATTACAGCCATGCATGATGCTCCACTTGTAGGCCATCCAGGTTTCTACAAGACTTACAAACAAGTTAGAGAAAGATTCTATTGGAAGGGTTTGAAAAGGGATGTCTTCTTGCATGTTCAGGAATGTGTTATTTGCCAAGAAAACAAGGGGGAACATGAATTTGCATCTGGTTTACTTCAGCCACTTCCTATTCCCAATCAAAAATGGGAAAGTATCTCCATGGACTTCATTACTGGTTTGCCCAAGGTATACATGAAGGATTGCATATTTGTTGTTGTTGATAGATTGACAAAATTTGCTCATTTCTATGCCATTTCAACAACTTGTACAGCCATACAAGTTGCTGATTTGTTTTTTAAAGAAGTTTTCAGATTGCATGGTTTGCCTAAATCCATTGTGAGTGATAGGGACAACAGATTTTTGAGCATGTTTTGGCAAGAATTGTTTAAGCTATGTGGTACTAAATTGACTCCTAGTACTAGCTACCATCCCCAAACTGATGGGCAAACTGAAATTGTTAACAAATGGCTTGAAGGATATTTGAGAAATTATGTTTCAGGTCAACAAAAGGCATGGGTTAAATGGCTGCACCTTGGTGAATATTGCTACAATTCTACTTATCATATGTCCATAAAAATGTCTCCATTCAAGGCACTTTATGGTTATGATGCCCCACACTTTTCAGATCTGATTTTTGGTGATTCAAGGGTCCAAAAAGCTAGAGACTTTGCAGCAAAAAATCAAGATATTCTTAATGCTTTGAAGGACAATATTCTTACGACACAAAATCAGCGAGAAGAAGTATGCAGATCAGCAGCGTAGTGAGCGCTCATTTGAGGTGGGAGACTTGGTTTATGTTAGGTTGCAGCCCTACAAATAGTCTACATTGAAAAGAAGTGGAGCGAGAAAAACTCAAACCCAAATTTTATGGACCTTACAAGGTGTTGAGTAAGGTTGGACAAGTTGCATATGCTTTGGAACTTCCAAGTGGAAGTAAAATACATAATGTCTTCCATGTTTCTTGTTTGAAGAAGGCCTTGGGCCAACATATTCAGCCATCTTCAGATTTGCCACCCCTTGATGATGAAGGAAAGCTCATTCTTGAACCTGAATTGATCCTTGAGACAAGGGAGAGAAAGCTTAGGAGTAGGACTGTCAAAGAATATCTTGTGAAGTGGAAGGACTTGCCTATGGAGGATGCTACTTGGGAAGGTGCAAAAATTTTAGATGCTCCAGCTTTGACTTTGCTTGAGGACAAGCAATTTGAGGAGGGTGGACTTGTAATGTCCCAAAAATAAATATTTTTGTAAATGTCTCCTACACTTAATTATAAAAGTGAAAAAGGGGTTCATGTGACTAGGAGACATAACTTAAGTTGTGTTTATTTATGTTTTATGTTTTTATGTTGTAATAAGGTACTTTAAGTGATTTTAGGGGGAGCACTTTAAGTGATTTTAGGGTTGGGAGATGTCAACTCCAAATTAGAACCTCACCCTATATAAGGGAGTGAGACGTCCCATTTTGGGCATGTTATGTTGATATCAAAATTGAATATTGAAACCCTAGAGGTTCCATGAGTTGAGATTGCAGGTCTTGCTCATTCCCATAGTGCATTGGAGGTGCATGGTTGGGGTCTTGGCAATATCATTGCAGGTGTTATTGCCCTAAAATATCAAAAATACAAAAAAAGAGGCATCCGTGAGGAGTTCATGGCATTTTTGGGAGCATTTGTGTCATGTGTTTCAGATCTGTTGGCAGCCCCAAACCCTACGCTTGTATTTGGGGTCATTTTTGAGGAGTTTTTGCATCTGTTCAGCCTTGGGGAGCTGTTGTATTGGTTTGGCAATATTTAATATATGATACTGGCTGATTTCTCCTCATACTTGTGTTATTTTATGAGCAATTTCTGAGTTATTTCCTTGTTGTACTTAATTTTTGCATTTTCGTAGTAAGGGTTTGTTGTTTCTTAAAAAGGGACATTACAAGTGGTATCAGAGCTGGAATCTTGCCAGCCTGTGGTTAGTTTCAACATTTTCAGTGTTTTTTTAGTTATTCGTGGTGATAAGTGTGTTTCTGTGGTGAAAAGTTGTGCCCTAGTGAAAATCATGGATTTTTAGGGGATTCACGGATTTTTAGGGATTTTTTTCAGAAAATAAAAATTGCAGATTTGGATACCCTTTTGACCAATTTGCAGTTCTGTGGTTTCAAAAATTTTTTTTGGTGGTCAAAATTTTTAGAATTTCAGATTTCCATCTTTTTAGGGTTTGATAGGGTTTTATGCATCGTCCTCCTGTTCATCAGTATTTTACTAGGAGAAACAGACTCGCTTTGGAAATGTCAAACAGGGAAGAGGTTGAGGAGCCCCAAAGGCCAGTTGATAGGACTGAGCAAAAATTTGATGCCCTACTTGACATGCTGCAAAGAATGGTGTCCTTACAAGAGACAAATCAACAAGAATTGAGGGCAGCTTTGGGCAACCCAAATGGCACAAGGAGGGAAGGAGAAAGGGGAGGCAACAACAATGGGCATGAGTCATCATCTAACTCACACACTCCCTTGCCTAGGCCGTCCAAGCCTATGTTCCTTGTTCCACCACCTCCACGGGAGGAAAATGAGGTAACTGATGAATTAGATGAATGGTTTGCTGCTTATAGTAATAAATCTGAGGGTTTTAGGGCAGCAGTTTCTTTTGATAAATATTTGAAGATTATGGGTAAATCTGTTGTTGAGGCTAAAAAAGAGAAAAAGAAGCCCTTTTTGCATCAAAAGGTGACCATTCCCTCATTTAATGGTCAAGATGGTCTTACAGCTAGGGCATGGCTTCAAAAATTGTAGACTTATTTTACCTTGGAGCCTATTTCTGAAGCTGATGCAGTTCAGATTGCTACACTCCACCTTGAGGGTAGTGCTTACTCATGGTGGCATCATGGGTTAGTAACCCAAGGGCATGGTGATATTGATACATTTGATGAATTTTGTACCAGGGTTTTGAACAGGTTTGAAAGGAGGAATGTGGAAGAGTATTTCAAGGAGCTTGCCACTTTGAAGCAAACTTCATCCATTCATGCCTATGTGGAGGAGTTTGAACAACTTTCAGTTCAGGTACAAAATATTTCACCCAAGAGGGTAATTTTTCTTTTTATGGATGGTTTGTTGGAACCCGTGAAGGGATTAGTTAAAGCTTTTGAACAAGCCACTCTTGAAGATGCCATTAAGAGAGCTTTAAGCTTAGAATCTGTTTTACCTCCTAGACAAAAATATTTTGCACATAATCCACCTGCTAGACCACCTTTTGCAGCCAGAAAAATAGTTTTTGGACAGCAGTATGGGCAGCAAGGAAACCTCACGCAGCAAGGTGGAAATGAGAGAAATTTTTATGGCAGGAATCCCACGCATGGAGAAGGTTTCAGATCTGGTTTTCAGCCACCTAATAAGCCCCCAAATGGCCCACGCTTGACACAAGAAGAGAAATATGAGCTAAGGAAACAAAACAAGTGTTTCATTTGCAAGTCTCCTTGGCAAAGAGGTCATAAATGCAGAGAAGGAGGTATGAAAATCATTGAATTACATTCTGATTCTGATTCTGATAATCCTGATTTTTATGAGGCAGATGAGACACCCTTGGAAGAGGAAGCACAAAGGGAGTATGAGGAAGTTCCTGAAGGTTCCCTAGCCACTTTAAGTGGGCTGAATCAGTTTCGCACTATTAAGGTACCGGGTAGATCTTTTGATGAAAAGGTTATTGTTTTAATAGATGGTGGTGCTACTTACAATTTTGTTGATGAGAAGTTTGCCACTAGAAAGAATCTTCCTACAACTATCATTCCTGGTTTTAATGTTGCTATTGGCAATGGTGATCTTATCACATGCAACAAAGTGGTAAGAAACATAAAAATTAATTTTGGCAACATGGAAGTAGATGAGCAATTCTTTGTTTTTCCCTTAGGAGGTATTCCACATATGGTTTTGGGTGTGCAATGGTTGTATTCACTTGGTGATTATGTTACTAATTATCAAAAATTAGAACTGAAATTTGTGCTTGAAGGGAAAGATGTGGTGTTGCAAGGAATCAAGGAAAATGGGTCAAAATATTCTTGCAAAATTTTGGAGGTTTCATACAAAAGAATGGAGAAGATGATAAGGCATAAGGACGTTGAGTGGGCAGCTGTAATTTTTAGTTCAGAAGGGAAAAAATCAGCCACCTATCATCCTCAAATTCAAGGTTTACTACAAAAACATCTTAAGGTTGATCAAACTAAAGTTTCAGTTGTACAAAGATGGCCTATACCATCCAACCTAACGGAATTGAGGGGTTTTGTGGGTTTATGCAGTTACTACAGGAGGTTCATTAAGGGGTTTTCTTCTTTGGCTGCCCCCCTTACTGAATTAACTAAGAAAGGGGCCTTTTCATGGTCCAATGAGGCTCTTTTAGCTTTTCTAAAGCTGAAAGATGTAATGACTTCCACTCCTTTACTTGCTATTCCTGATTTTTTTGTTGCTTTTACTATTGCTTGTGATGCTTCAGGTGTTGGAGTTGGAGTTGTACTTATGCAACAAGGATGCCCCATTGCTTATGAGAGTAGAAAGCTCTCAAATGTGGAGAAAAATTTCAGCATCTATGATAAAGAGATGCTAGCTATCATGCATGCCTTGACCAAATTCAAGCAATACTTAGTGTGTGGCAAGTTTGTGGTCAAAACTGATCATAACAGTTTGAAATACTTCTTGGGGCAAGTTGAACTGAATGAAAGACAACAGAAATGGGTAACAAAGTTGCAATCATATGATTTTGAAATTGAGTTTGTAAAGGGTAAGAAGAATTCAATTGCTTGATGCACTTTCTAGGCACCCTACTTTTCATTCTCTTTCCATTATTTCTGCTGATTGGAAGGTGAAAATTATGGCTGAATATGCAAAGAATGATTTTTGTTCTAAACTAATAAATGGGCAAGTTGAAGATGACAGGTTCAGCCATAAAGAAGGACTGATTTTTTGCAAGGGAAGAGTGTTTTTAGTACCCGAATCAAAGCTGAAACAAGCTTTAATTACAACCATGCATGATGCTCCACTTGTAGGCCATCCAGGTTTCTACAAGACTTACAAACAGGTTAGAGAAAGATTCTATTGGAAGGGTTTGAAAAGGGATGTCTTCTTGCATGTTCGGGAATGTGTTATTTGCCAAGAAAACAAGGGGGAACATGAATTTGCAGCTGGTTTACTTCAGCCACTTCCTATTCCCAATCAAAAATGGGAAAGTATCTCCATGGACTTCATTATTGGTTTGCCCAAGGTATACATGAAGGATTGCATATTTGTTGTTGTTGATAGATTGACAAAATTTGCTCATTTCTATGCCATTTCAACAACTTGTACAGCCATACAAGTTGCTGATTTGTTTTTTAAAGAAGTTTTCAGATTGCATGGTTTGCCTAAATCCATTGTGAGTGATAGGGACAACAGATTTTTGAGCATGTTTTGGCAAGAATTGTTTAAGCTATGTGGTACTAAATTGACTCCTAGTACTAGCTACCATCCCCAAACTGATGGGCAAACTGAAATTGTTAACAAATGGCTTGAAGGATATTTGAGAAATTATGTTTCAGGTCAACAAAAGGCATGGGTTAAATGGTTGCACCTTGGTGAATATTGCTACAATTCTACTTATCATATGTCCATAAAAATGTCTCCATTCAAGGCACTTTATGGTTATGATGCCCCACACTTTTCAGATCTGATTTTTGGTGATTCAAGGGTCCAAAAAGCTAGAGACTTTGCAGCAAAAAATCAAGATATTCTTAATGCTTTGAAGGACAATATTCTTACGACACAAAATCAGCAGAAGAAGTATGCAGATCAGCAACGTAGTGAGCGCTCATTTGAGGTGGGAGACTTGGTTTATGTTAGGTTGCAGCCCTACAAACAGTCTACATTGAAAAGAAGTGGAGCAGAAAAACTCAAACCCAAATTTTATGGACCTTACAAGGTGTTGAGTAAGGTTGGACAGGTTGCATATGCTTTGGAACTTCCAAGTGGAAGTAAAATACATAATGTCTTCCATGTTTCTTGTTTGAAGAAGGCCTTGGGCCAACATATTCAGCCATCTTCAGATTTGCCACCCCTTGATGATGAAGGAAAGCTCATTCTTGAACCTGAATTGATCCTTGAGACAAGGGAGAGAAAGCTTAGGAGTAGGACTATCAAAGAATATCTTGTGAAGTGGAAGGACTTGCCTATGGAGGATGCTACTTGGGAAGGTGCAAAAATTTTAGATGCTCCAGCTTTGACTTTGCTTGAGGACAAGCAATTTGAGGAGGGTGGACTTGTAATGTCCCAAAAATAAATATTTTTGTAAATGTCTCCTACACTTAATTATAAAAGTGAAAAAGGGGTTCATGTGACTAGGAGACATAACTTAAGTTGTGTTTATTTATGTTTTATGTTTTTATGTTGTAATAAGGATTGCACTTTAAGTGATTTTAGGGTTGGGAGATGTCAACTCCAAATTAGAACCTCACCCTATATAAGGGAGTGAGACGTCCCATTTTGGGCATGTTATGTTGATATCATAATTGAATATTGAAACCCTAGAGGTTCCATGAGTTGAGATTGCAGGTCTTGCTCATTCCCATAGTGCATTGGAGGTGCATGGTTGGGGTCTTGGCAATATCATTGCAGGTGTTATTGCCCTAAAATATCAAAAATACAAAAAAGAGGCATCCGTGAGGAGTTCGTGGCATTTTTGGGAGCATTTGTGTCATGTGTTTCAGATCTGTTGGCAGCCCCAAACCCTACGCTTGTATTTGGGGTCATTTTTGAGGAGTTTTTGCATCTGTTCAGCCTTGGGGAGCTGTTGTATTGGTTTGGCAATATTTAATATATGATATTGGCTGATTTCTCCTCATACTTGTGTTATTTTATGAGCAATTTCTGAGTTATTTCCTTGTTGTACTTAATTTTTGCATTTTCGTAGTAAGGGTTTGTTGTTTCTTAAAAAGGGACATTACAAGTGGTATCAGAGCTGGAATCTTGCCAGCCTGTGGTTAGTTTCAGCATTTTCAGTGTTTTTTTAGTTATTCATGGTGATAAGTGTGTTTCTATGGTGAAAAGTTGTGCCCTAGTGAAAATCGTGGATTTTTAGGGGATTCGCGGATTTTTAGGGATTTTTTTTAGAAAATAAAAATTGCAGATTTGGATACCCTTTTGACCAATTTGCAGTTCTTGGTTTCAAAAAAAAATTTGGTGGTCAAAATTTTTAGAATTTTAGATTTCCATATTTTTAGGGTTTGATAGGGTTTTATGCATCGTCCTCCTGTTCATCAGTATTTTACTAGGAGAAATAGACTCGCTTTGGAAATGTCAAATAGGGAAGAGGTTGAGGAGCCCCAAAGGCCAGTTGATAGGACTGAGCAAAAATTTGATGCCCTACTTGACATGCTGCAAAGAATGGTGTCCTTACAAGAGACAAATCAACAAGAATTGAGGGCAGCTTTGGGCAACCCAAATGGCACAAGGAGGGAAGGAGAAAGGGGAGGCAACAACAATGGGCATGAGTCATCATCTAACTCACACACTCCCTTGCCTAGGTCATCCAAGCCTATGTTCCTTGTTCCACCACCTCCACGGGAGGAAAATGAGGTAACTGATGAATTAGATGAATGGTTTGCTGCTTATAGTAATAAATCTGAGGGTTTTAGGGCAGCGGTTTCTTTTGATAAATATTTGAAGATTGTGGGTAAATCTATTGTTGAGGCTAAAAAAGAGAAAAAGAAGCCCTTTTTGCATCAAAAGGTGACCATTCCCTCATTTAATGGTCAAGATGGTCTTACAACTAGGGCATGGCTTCAAAAATTGTAGACTTATTTTACCTTGGAGCCTATTTCTGAAGCTGATGCAGTTCAGATTGCTACACTCCACCTTGAGGGTAGTGCTTACTCATGGTGGCATCATGGGTTATTAACCCAAGGGCATGGTGATATTGATACATTTGATGAATTTTGTACCGGGGTTTTGAACAGGTTTGAAAGGAGGAATGTGGAAGAGTATTTCAAGGAGCTTGCCACTTTGAAGCAAACTTCATCCATTCATGCCTATGTGGAGGAGTTTGAACAACTTTCAGTTCAGGTACAAAATATTTCACCCAAGAGGGTAATTTTTCTTTTTATGGATGGTTTGTTGGAACCCGTGAAGGGATTAGTTAAAGCTTTTGAACCAACCACTCTTGAAGATGCCATTAAGAGATCTTTAAGCTTAGAATCTATTTTACCTCCTAGACAGAAATATTTTGCACATAATCCACCTGCTAGACCACCTTTTGCAGCCAGAAAAATAGTTTTTGGACAGCAGTATGGGCAGCAAGGAAACCTCACGCAGCAAGGTGGAAATGAGAGAAATTTTTATGGCAGGAATCCCACGCATGGAGAAGGTTTTAGATCTAGTTTTCAGCCACCTAATAAGCCCCCAAATGGCCCACGCTTGACACAAGAAGAGAAATATGAGCTAAGGAAACAAAACAAGTGTTTCATTTGCAAGTCTCCTTGGCAAAGAGGTCATAAATGCAGAGAAGGAGGTATGAAAATCATTGAATTACATTCTGATTCTGATAATCCTGATTTTTATGAGGCAGATGAGACACCCTTGGAAGAGGAAGCACAAAGGGAGTATGAGGAAGTTCTTGAAGGTTCCCTAGCCACTTTAAGTGGGCTGAATCGGTTTCGCACTATTAAGGTACCAGGTAGATCTTTTGATGAAAAGGTTATTGTTTTAATAGATGGTGGTGCTACTTACAATTTTGTTGATGAGAAGTTTGCCACTAGAAAGAATCTTCCTACAACTATCATTCCTGGTTTTAATGTTGCTATTGGCAATGGTGATCTTATCACATGCAACAAAGTGGTAAGAAACATAAAAATTAATTTTGGCAACATGGAAGTAGATGAGCAATTCTTTGTTTTTCCCTTAGGAGGTATTCCACATATGGTTTTGGGTGTGCAATGGTTGTATTCACTTGGTGATTATGTTACTAATTATCAAAAATTAGAACTGAAATTTGTGCTTGAAGGGAAAGATGTGGTGTTGCAAGGAATCAAGGAAAATGGGTCAAAATATTCTTGCAAAATTTTGGAGGTTTCATACAAAAGAATGGAGAAGATGATAAGGCATAAGGACGTTGAGTGGGCAGCTATAATTTTTAGTTCAGAAGGGAAAAAATCAGCCACCTATCATCCTCAAATTCAAGGTTTACTACAAAAACATCTTAAGGTGCCAGATTGATCAAACTAAAGTTTCAGCTTGTACAAAGATGGCCTATACCATCCAACCTAACGGAATTGAGGGGTTTTGTGGGTTTATGCAATTACTACAGGAGGTTCATTAAGGGGTTTTCTTCTTTGGCTGCCCCCTTACTGAATTAACTAAGAAAGGGGCCTTTTCATGGTCCAATGAGGCTCTTTTAGCTTTTCTAAAGCTGAAAGATGTAATGACTTCCACTCCTTTACTTGCTATTCCTGATTTTTCTGTTGCTTTTACTATTGCTTGTGATGCTTCAGGTGTTGGAGTTGGAGCTGTACTTATGCAACAAGGATGCCCCATTGCTTATGAGAGTAGAAAGCTCTCAAATGTGGAGAAAATTTTCAGCATCTATGATAAAGAGATGCTAGCTATCATGCATGCCTTGACCAAATTCAAGCAATACTTAGTGTGTGGCAAGTTTGTGGTCAAAACTGATCATAACAGTTTGAAATACTTCTTGGGGCAAGTTGAACTGAATGAAAGACAACAAAAATGGGTAACAAAGTTGCAATCATATGATTTTGAAATTGAGTTTGTAAAGGGTAAGAAGAATTCAGCTGTTGATGCACTTTCTAGGCACCCTACTTTTCATTCTCTTTCCATTATTTCTACTGATTGGAAGGTGAAAATTATGGCTGAATATGCAAAGAATGATTTTTGTTCTAAACTAATAAATGGGCAAGTTGAAGATGACAGGTTCAGCCATAAAGAAGGACTGATTTTTTGCAAGGGAAGAGTGTTTTTAGTACCTGAATCAAAGCTGAAACAAGCTTTAATTACAACCATGCATGATGCTCCACTTGTAGGCCATCCAGGTTTCTACAAGACTTACAAACAGGTTAGAGAAAGATTCTATTGGAAGGGTTTGAAAAGGGATGTCTTCTTGCATGTTCAGGAATGTGTTATTTGCCAAGAAAACAAGGGGGAACATGAATTTGCAGTTGGTTTACTTCAGCCACTTCCTATTCCCAATCAGAAATGGGAAAGTATCTCCATGGACTTCATTATTGGTTTGCCCAAGGTATACATGAAGGATTGCATATTTGTTGTTGTTGATAGATTGACAAAATTTGCTCATTTCTATGCCATTTCAACAACTTGTACAGCCATACAAGTTGCTGATTTGTTTTTAAAAGAAGTTTTCAGATTGCATGGTTTGCCTAAATCCATTGTGAGTGATAGGGACAACAGATTTTTGAGCATGTTTTGGCAAGAATTGTTTAAGCTATGTGGTACTAAATTGACTCCTAGTACTAGCTACCATCCCCAAAACTGATGGGCAAACTGAAATTGTTAACAAATGGCTTGAAGGATATTTGAGAAATTATGTTTCAGGTCAACAAAAGGCATGGGTTAAATGGTTGCACCTTGGTGAATATTGCTACAATTCTACTTATCATATGTCCATAAAAATATCTCCATTCAAGGCACTTTATGGTTATGATGCCCCACACTTTTCAGATCTGATTTTTGGTGATTCAAGGGTCCAAAAAGCTAGAGACTTTGCAGCAAAAAATCAAGATATTCTTAATGCTTTGAAGGACAATATTCTTACGACACAAAATCAGCAGAAGAAGTATGCAGATCAGCAACGTAGTGAGCGCTCATTTGAGGTGGGAGACTTGGTTTATGTTAGGTTGCAGCCCTACAAACAGTCTACATTGAAAAGAAGTGGAGCAGAAAAACTCAAACCCAAATTTTATGGACCTTACAAGGTGTTGAGTAAGGTTGGACAGGTTGCATATGCTTTGGAACTTCCAAGTGGAAGTAAAATACATAATGTCTTCCATGTTTCTTGTTTGAAGAAGGCCTTGGGCCAACATATTCAGCCATCTTCAGATTTGCCACCCCTTGATGATGAAGGAAAGCTCATTCTTGAACCTGAATTGATCCTTGAGACAAGGGAGAGAAATCTTAGGAGTAGGACTGTCAAAGAATATCTTGTGAAGTGGAAGGACTTGCCTATGGAGGATGCTACTTGGGAAGGTGCAAAAATTTTAGATGCTCCAACTTTGACTTTGCTTGAGGACAAGCAATTTGAGGAGGGTGGACTTGTAATGTCCCAAAAATAAATATTTTTGTAAATGTCTCCTACACTTAATTATAAAAGTGAAAAAGGGGTTCATGTGACTAGGAGACATAACTTAAGTTGTGTTTTTTTTTTTTTTTTTTTTTTTTTTTTTTTGGTTTTTTGTGTTTTTTGTGGGTGGGGGGGTGTGCTCTTTTCCCCCCCCCTAGGGGGGGGGGGGGGGGTGTTGTGGGGTTGGGGTTGTTTTTTTTATTTTTTTTTTTATTGTTGTGTGTGGGTGTGTGGTGGTTTGGTGTGTGTTGCTTTCTCTTTTGGTGTGGGGGGGGGGTGGGGGGGGGGGGGGGGGGTTTTTTTGTTGGGGTTGTTTTTTTTTTTTAAAAAAAAAAAAAAAAAAAAAGGGTTTGTGGGGGGGTTGGGGGGTTTTTGGGGGGGTTTTTTTTTTTTTTTTTTGTTTTTTTGGCGGCCCCAAACCCTACGCTTGTATTTGGGGTCATTTTTGAGGAGTTTTTGCATCTGTTCAGCCTTGGGGAGCTATTGTATTGGTTTGGCAATATTTAATATATGATACTGGCTGATTTCTCCTCATACTTGTGTTATTTTATGAGCAATTTTTGAGTTATTTCCTTGTACTTAATTTTTGCATTTTTGTAGTAAGGGTTTGTTGTTTCTTAAAAAGGGACATTACAAGTGGTATCAGAGCTGGAATCTTGCCAGCTTGTGATTCATGGTGATAAGTGTGTTTCTATGGTGAAAAGTTGTGCCCTAGTGAAAATCGTAGATTTTTAGGGGGTTCACGGATTTTTAGGGATTTTTTTTAGAAAATAAAAATTGTAGATTTGGATACCCTTTTGACCAATTTGCAGTTCTGTGGTTTCAAAAAAATTTTTTGGTGGTCAGAATTTTTAGAATTTTAGATTTCCATATTTTTAGGGTTTGATAGGGTTTTATGCATCGTCCTCCTGTTCATCAGTATTTTACTAGGAGAAATAGACTCGCTTTGGAAATTTCAAACAGGGAAGAGGTTGAGGAGCCCCAAAGGCTAGTTGATAGGATTGAGCAAAAATTTGATGCCCTACTTGACATGCTGCAAAGAATGGTGTCCTTACAAGAGACAAATCAACAAGAATTGAGGGCAGCTTTGGGCAACCCAAATGGCACAAGGAGGGAAGGAGAAAGGGGAGGCAACAACAATGGGCATGAGTCATCATCTAACTCACACACTCCCTTGCCTAGGTCGTCCAAGCCTATGTTCCTTGTTCCACCACCTCCACGGGAGGAAAATGAGGTAATTGATGAATTAGATGAATGGTTTGCTGCTTATAGTAATAAATCTGAGGGTTTTAGGGCAGAAGTTTCTTTTGATAAATATTTGAAGATTGTGGGTAAATCTGTTGTTGAGGCTAAAAAAGAGAAAAAGAAGCCCTTTTTGCATCAAAAGGTGACCATTCCCTCATTTAATGGTCAATATGGTCTTACAGCTAGGGCATGGCTTCAAAAATTGTAGACTTATTTTACCTTGGAGCCTATTTTTGAAGCTAATGCAGTTTAGATTGCTACACTCCACCTTGAGGGTAGTGCTTACTCATGGTGGCATCATGGGTTAGTAACCCAAGGGCATGGTGATATTGATACATTTGATGAATTTTGTACCAGGGTTTTGAACAGGTTTGAAAGGAGGAATGTGGAAGAGTATTTCAAGGAGCTTGCCACTTTGAAGCAAACTTCATCCATTCATGCCTATGTGGAGGAGTTTGAACAACTTTCAATTTAGGTACAAAATATTTCACCCAAGAGGGTAATTTTTCTTTTTATGGATGGTTTGTTGGAACCCGTGAAGGGATTAGTTAAAGCTTTTGAACCAACCACTCTTGAAGATGCCATTAAGAGAGCTTTAAGCTTAGAATCTATTTTACCTCCTAGACAGAAATATTTTGCACATAATCCACCTGCTAGACCACCTTTTGCAGCCAAAAAAATAGTTTTTGGACAGCAGTATGGGCAGCAAGGAAACCTCACATAGCAAGGTGGAAATGAGAGAAATTTTTATGGTAGGAATCCCACGCATGGAGAAGGTTTCAGATCTGGTTTTCAGCCACCTAATAAGCCCCCAAATGGCCCACGCTTGACACAAGAAGAGAAATATGAGCTAAGGAAACAAAACAAGTGTTTCATTTGCAAGTCTCCTTGGCAAAGAGGTCATAAATGCATAGAAGGAGGTATGAAAATCATTGAATTACATTCTGATTTTGATTCTGATAATCCTGATTTTTATGAGGCAGATGAGACACCCTTGGAAGAGGAAGCACAAAGGGAGTATGAGGAAGTTCCTGAAGGTTCCCTAGCCACTTTAAGTGGGCTGAATCAGTTTCGCACTATTAAGGTACCAGGTAGATCTTTTGATGAAAAGGTTATTGTTTTAATAGATGGTGGTGCTACTTACAATTTTGTTGATGAGAAGTTTGCCACTAGAAAGAATCTTCCTACAGCTATCATTCCTGGTTTTAGTGTTGCTATTGGCAATGGTGATCTTATCACATGCAACAAAGTGGTAAGAAACATAAAAATTAATTTTGGCAACATGGAAGTAGATGAGCAATTCTTTGTTTTTCCCTTAGGAGGTATTCCACATATGGTTTTGGGTGTGCAATGGTTGTATTCACTTGGTGATTATGTTACTAATTATCAAAAATTAGAACTTAAATTTGTGCTTGAAGGGAAGGATGTGGTGTTGCAAGGAATCAAGGAAAATGGGTCAAAATATTCTTGCAAAATTTTGGAGGTTTCATACAAAAGAATGGAGAAGATGATAAGGCATAAGGACGTTGAGTGGGCAGCTGTAATTTTCAGTTTAGAAGGGAAAAAATTAGCCACCTATCATCCTCAAATTCAAGGTTTACTACAAAAACATCTTAAGGTATTTTCCCCCCCCACAGGGGGGTGCCCCGGGGGGGGGTTTTTAGGGTTTTTTTTTAATGGAAAAAAAAAAAAAAATCTAAATAAAAAATTATAGGGGGCCTAAGGTTTTTAAAAAGGAGATTGAAAAAACAATTTTTGATTTACTGAGAGGGCACATTATTTGCAAGATGGGTGAAGTGATCAAACTAAAGTTTTAGTCTGTACAAAGATGGCCTATACCATCCAACCTAATGGAATTGAGGGGTTTTGTGGGTTTATGTAGTTACTACAGGAGGTTCATTAAGGGGTTTTCTTCTTTGGCTGCCCCCCTTACTGAATTAACTAAGAAAGGGGCCTTTTCATGGTCCAATGAGGCTCTTTTAGCTTTTCTAAAGCTGAAATATGTAATGACTTCCACTCCTTTACTTGCTATTCCTGATTTTTTTGTTGCTTTTACTATTGCTTGTGATGCTTCAGGTGTTGGAGTTGGAGCTATACTTATGCAACAAGGACGCCCCATTGCTTATGAGAGTAGAAAGCTCTCAAATGTGGAGAAAATTTTCAGCATCTATGATAAAGAGATGCTAGCTATCATGCATGCCTTGACCAAATTCAAGCAATACTTAGTGTGTGGCAAGTTTGTGGTCAAAACTGATCATAACAGTTTGAAATACTTCTTGGGGCAAGTTGAACTGAATGAAAGACAACATAAATGGGTAACAAAGTTGCAATCATATGATTTTGAAATTGAGTTTGTAAAGGGTAAGAAGAATTCAACTGCTGATGCACTTTCTAGGCACCCTACTTTTCATTCTCTTTCCATTATTTCTACTGATTGGAAGGTGAAAATTATGGCTGAATATGCAAAGAATGATTTTTGTTCTAAACTAATAAATGGGCAAGTTGAAGATGACAGGTTCAGCCATAAAGAAGGACTGATTTTTTGCAAGGGAAGAGTGTTTTTAGTACCCGAATCAAAGCTGAAACAAGATTTAATTACAACCATGCATGATGCTCCACTTGTAGGCCATCCAGGTTTCTACAAGACTTACAAACAGGTTAGAGAAATATTCTATTGGAAGGGTTTGAAAAGGGATGTCTTCTTGCATGTTCAGGAATGTGTTATTTGCCAAGAAAACAAGGGGGAACATGAATTTGCAGCTGGTTTACTTCGACCACTTCCTATTCCCAATCGGAAATGGGAAAGTATCTCCATGGACTTCATTACTGGTTTGCCCAAGGTATACATGAAGGATTGCATATTTGTTGTTGTTGATAGATTGACAAAATTTGCTCATTTCTATGCCATTTCAACAACTTGTACAGCCATACAAGTTGCTGATTTGTTTTTTAAAGAAGTTTTTAGATTGCATGGTTTGCCTAAATCCATTGTGAGTGATAGGGACAGCAGATTTTTTAGCATGTTTTGGCAAGAATTGTTTAAGCTATGTGGTACTAAATTGACTCCTAGTACTAGCTACCATCCCCAAAATGATGGGCAAACTAAAATTGCTAACAAATGGCTTGAAGGATATTTGAGAAATTATGTTTCAGGTCAACAAAAGGCATGGGTTAAATGGTTGCACCTTGGTGAATACTGCTACAATTCTACTTATCATATGTCCATAAAAATATCTCCATTCAAGGCACTTTATGGTTATGATGCCCCACACTTTTCAGATCTGTTTTTTGGTGATTCAAGGGTCCAAAAAGCTAGAGACTTTGCAATAGAAAATCAAGATATTCTTAATGCTTTGAAGGACAATATTCTTATAGCACAAAATCAGCAAAAGAAGTATGCAGATCAGCAGCGTAGTGAGCACTCATTTGAGGTGGGAGACTTGGTTTATGTTAGGTTGCAGCCCTACAAACAGTCTACATTGAAAAGGAGTGGAGCAGAAAAACTCAAACCCAAATTTTATGGACCTTACAAGGTGTTGAGTAAGGTTGGACAGGTTGCATATGCTTTGGAACTTCCAAGTGGAAGTAAAATACATAATTTCTTCCATGTTTCTTGTTTGAAGAAGGCCTTGGGCCAACATATTCAGCCATCTTCAGATTTACCACCCCTTGATGATGAAGGAAAGCTCATTCTTGAACCTGAATTGATCCTTGAGACAAGGGAGAGAAAGCTTAGGAGTAGGACTACCAAAGAATATCTTGTGAAGTGGAAGGACTTGCCTATGGAGGATGCTACTTGGGAAGGTGCAGAAATTTTAGATGCTCCAGCTTTGACTTTGCTTGAGGACAAGCAATTTGAGGAGGGTGGACTTGTAATGTCCCAAAAATAAATATTTTTGTAAATGTCTCCTACACTTAATTATAAAAGTGAAAAAGGGGTTCATGTGACTAGGAGACATAACTTAAGTTGTGTTTATTTATGTTTTATGTTTTTATGTTGTAATAAGGCACTTTAAGTTATTTTAGGGTTGGGAGATGTCAACTCCAAATTAGAACCTCACCCTATATAAGGGAGTGAGATGTCCCATTTTGGGGATGTTATGTTGATATCAGAATTGAATATTGAAACCCTAGAGGTTCCATGAGTTGAGATTGTAGGTCTTTCTCATTCCCATAGTGCATTGGAGGTGCATGGTTGGGGTCTTGGCAATATCATTGCAGGTGTTATTGCCCTAAAATATCAAAAATACAAAAAGAGGCATTTTTGGGGAGTTCGTGGCATTTTTGGGAGCATTTGTGTCATGTGTTTCAGATCTGTTGGCAACCCCAAACCCTACGCTTGTATTTGGGGTCATTTTTGAGTAGTTTTTTTATTTGTTCAACCTTGGGGAGCTATTGTATTGGTTTGGAAATATTTAATATATGATACTGGCTGATTTCTCCTCATACTTTTGTTATTTTATGAGCAATTTATGAGTTATTTCCTTGTTGTACTTAATTTTTGCATTTTCGTAGTAAGGGTTTGTTGTTTCTTAAAAAGGGACATTATAGAAATGCTCATTATCATCTTCGCCAGAATTGAATTCTGGTCCACCACTTTTAGGGATGGATTCTAAATCTCCTTTCTCAAAATTATCTTTTGATTCATGCTCTACTATTATACCAAGATTTTGGGTTTCAATGCCAGTGTTATCAATATATATATATGATTCTTGATGAGCCAATCAATTTTTGGCATACCATTCGAACTAGCCTCCACAAATATGTTGTCATGATAGATCAAAGGTGGTTCAATAGAAACCATAGTCACCGACCAATCACCCCTTTGTGAATATGAAGGATTAGGATGGTAGTGGTTCCAATCGATGTTATCTACCCCCATGCTAAGGTTCAGGAGATCTAACGATATAGCTATAAGTTCATCTTGACCTCTTATGTCATAGCCCAACCCGAACCGATTATTTGGAAACTGATATCGTAGCTCATATGGAGTTTGGCACCCTTGTTTGAATAGAACCAGATCGTAACCATACCAATGGTAATGTTCAAAATATCGAAGGGTAAACTCTAGGTTAGACAGATAATGAACATTCACTATGAATGGTTCATCATCATCTTTGTCTATAGGTGTATGATCTCTGAGTTGATATAGGCCTCCATAGATAAAGTTTATTTGATTAGGTGGCACCCCTACTGGTACCATTGTCCCTACAGGAAAGCGATGGCTTGAGGTCTGATCATATCCTGTGCAATTTCGATGAATGGTGTGAAAGTCACATTCTACACTAGGTATTCTGGTAACTCAAGATTAGCCAAATGAATTATCACCTGTGATGCAGATGACCTAGCTGAATATGCAGGTGAGGTAGGCTGAGGTACCTCCTCAAATTCTTCTGTGATTCTGCCTCCTCCATGGGATTTGGGACATCAATAGTCACTACATTGGGGATTTCATTTGACTCCTTTTCATCCAATACTACCTTTAGCTTTTGATCATTCTTAAGCATTGTCGATATCGTAGGCTTTGTAGAAGCTACTGTTGTATGTGCAGATGGTCATGGGGCTAATATTGAAGGATCAATGCACACTTCCTTTTATTTTACTTGTTGGATGTCGTATAGGTGATGTAGGTCTTACATCCATATGCATCGATGGAAGGATAAAATATCTTGACAAATCCACTTGGTTAACATACTTGAAGGGATCCTCATCCAAAGGAACCATATGCACTTACCCCTTGTGTACATATTTGATACACTGATGTAATATCTAGGGTACACACTGCATCTCTCTTATACAAGGTCTGCCTAAGAGAATTTTGTATTGTATCGCACCTTCAAGTATGTGACACATCATCGAGATGGTCTTCAATACTACCTTTATAGGAAGAATTATAGTACCCACTATCGAGCATAATGCATCGTTAATTGCTCACAGTGTGAAATTCGAAGGCACAATATGTGATTTAGACAATTTTAAATGTGCCAAGGCCTTTGTAGTAATAATTTTGATCGAAGATCCTGTGTCGATCAAAACCCACTTGAAGGGTGTGTGGTTTACAAATGCAATAATGTGAAGCGGTGGGTCCGCTAGAGCAGTAGAGACTATTTTAATTTTATGATAATAAAATTGTATCACGGGCTCTTAACATTGCTACACATCCTAAAACATTTGTGAATGCTTCTGTATCTTGGGACTACACTTCTATGGACATTAGAATGTCCATGAGCATCTCCTTGTGCCTAGGAGACTGCTAAATTATCTCATAAATTGACAACTTTATCGAGGCCATCTGTAGGCTTTGAATAAGCCTATTCCTTATGGTTACCACCGATATAGTTGGTGGGCCTGGCAAGTTATTTTGTACTGGCATTTGAGGGGGTGCAGCTTGAGTTTTGACTAGAGCAAGAGGAGGATGTGGCTGATTATACCTCCTATTCCTGGTGACAACGTTCACCATGTCAACAAAGCCTTGTGTGGGTGGTTCGATCCGCACTTGATTTACTTATCCGACATTATTCCTCTGGAGGCTCATGGTTTGGTAGGGGATTTTTGAATATCCCCATGTTTTGATTATCTAGAGCCTAAGGATTGTCAAAAATCAATGTATTCCTATCAATCATGTTCTATACAAGATATTTGAAACAATGGCAACCTTCAATATCGTGCCCTTTTTGTCTATGGAAAAAATATAACTGATCTTCCCTTAATGTTTTTTATTTATATTGATTAGGATCGATTAATTTGACCTTGAGTAAATTTATGGTGTTTGCCTCGCATAATTATTGAAAATTTGATGTCATAGTCTCTGATAGTGGTGTAAACTGGTGAGGAGGATGCTTCTCTCTATTCTTACCCTACTTATTATTGTTTCACTGATTGTACTGCGTAGGGGGAAGTTGGGCCTAATAGTTCTGAGGCTATTCGCCCTAATTCCCCTTTTGTTGATTCAACATTACCTAATTTACATGTGTAGGTTTGGCTTACAAATGTTGGTTCTTTGTATTCTTATTATTCCACTCCTTTTTAGTCTGGAGTTTCAAGTCACCTTCTTGCAAATTGATGTCCTCTATAACCTTGGCTTGAGCCAAGGCCTCCTCAAATGTCTAATATTGCTACAATTGCAATAATAACAAGATGTGTTTTGCATAACTCTTGGTGAAAACTCAAGTCAGTTTAGTAGTAGGAATGGAAAATGGGAGCTTAGCCATCAAATTTCTCCATATGTTGCCAAAATTCATGATCAGCTCATCGTCATACTATTTTAGAGTTGCCAAGTCAGTTAAATTGGTCTTTTTCTTGATGCCAAAGGAAAAGCATTCAAGAAAGGTATTTTCTAGTTGTTCAAAGCTAGTAATGATGTGCCTCTTAAATTGGTTGAAACATTCTAGGGTGGGGCCTGAAAGGGTTATGAAGGTTCTGAGCAACAAGGCATCATTACTCTGTATCTAGAAGCATATGTTCATAAATTTCATGACGTGCTCTTGTGTGTATTCATCACTTTGAAATTTGTCCAACTTGGGCATATTGAAATGATCAGGATATGTTGGACTTAGAACTGAAGAGCACAAGGGCGCATTATGAATTTTATTCAAGGTAGGCTTTTTATAAGTCGTACCTTGTTTCTCAATAGATCTCACCTTAACTGCTAAGGCTTTGTATGCTTACGAGGATAGAATATCCTCTTCCCTAAGAGGTCTATGTGGAGCTATTGGAGGTAAATTATTTTTGGTTCAAGGTGGAGGATTGGGTTTTTCCTCCACGTCGACTAAGGATATATTAGGATACTGCTATTCTTGCTCATCTTCTTTTGACTTTGCATACTAGGCACGCCCATATTATTCTAGTGCATGATGTTGTAGCATGTTTTGGGCCATACAATGAGTACAATTTTTAGCTTTCTTAGTATGTAGTTTTGGTTGCGATGTATAATGTCTTTAATTGCACTTCCTATACTCACTTTGAGGAGGAATATTAGCTCGAGCTAATCTATCCTCTCTCTATACACGCTCTTTTTGATCCAAGATTTTTTTCTCTCACATGTATTGCTCGTATAAACATTACCTAAGCAACCTTTGATGTTGATTATCCTCATTCTTGATGTGGTCATGCTCTGCGTGCACATATTCCAATTGGTCTTGGAAGATACGCTATCTTTGCTCTAAGACCGACCTCTGAGATTGATCTATAAGATCGATAGTGTGAGGCCTCTGGTTTTTCAACTCTATTCGAGGGGATTTATTAGTGCAAACCCCAATAGAATTATCCACAATACTCTTGCCCTTGTTTGTGTAGATGAAATTCGTATTGTGATGTAGTATGTTCTTTGTGCCCACCTGTGTGGATGGAGCACACATGTTATGTAAGTGCTTTAGGCACTCTCCTAGCTCAATGTTATGCCTACGTGTGTTCTCACTACGTGAACTCTTTAAGCGAGAGTGGGTAGTGGAGGGCTTACAACCTAGTCACCCTAAAAATTGTTCTAGTCCATCAAGTTTCATGTTCTTCCAAGGCTCATTAGGTAGTGTGTCATTGGCTCCAAGCATGGCTAGATCCATCGTGAACTTTCCAAGTCCATTAGGGTTTGGATTTTTTAAAGATCTGCACTCTGATGCAACCCTGTCTTCCTACCCCTGATTGGGAATATTTTCTCTTTATCTACCATGGGATTATGGGGAGCTTGAGCCACCCTAATATCTATCTCGCGAGGAGTGTGTGTTACATCCTATGATGATGGTGTTCTGAACAAATTCTCCATGCATTGAATTGTCACCTCTGATACTCACCGAACATCATTTGAGAGGATTTTGTGGTTGAGATTTCAATTCATTATTTTATGTCTCCTGGAGCTTCAGCCTCCTCCTCGATAGTGTGCTAAGATTGACCTCTCCGTGTGTTGACCATAATGTGAATTATCTCTTGTGTAAATTTTAGGGAAAACAAAGCAAACAAGGGTGTTTAAATCTTTTAAAGATTCTTTGTGAGCTCTAAACTGTTTTGTGCATTTTTGGTTTGTTGAATCATAAACTATCTCTCGTCATGTTTGTATTTTTGTTGATGATATAATTATATATTTTAATGGATTTCACCTGTATTCTCGTAGCTCGACAACCGGTAATGAAATTTTGATCATGTAAACCCACCAAAGTATGGATATGAAGCCCATACTCGATCAGGGAGCATAGGTCCTACCATCCCTCACCCAATCTCACTTGGTCAGCATTATACCCTCTGAAGAGAAGTACATGCAAGTTTTCCAATCTACATTGGATCTTGGAGCCAGCCTTGGACAAAAATAGGGTACGTAGGATTTGAGCCAATGGATGGAGATGAAACCCACCGTCATTGAACTCTATTAGTGGTTTGGTATGAATTCCAACTCACTAACGTTTAAATGTGATGTGGTGTTTAAGGGTTTATTTTAATTTTACATAAAACAAAAATACATCATAGAGCATCCATAATTCTTCCAACATGCCTAGGAAATTGACATTTTCATTTCAAGATGTAAAATTAAATTCTATTTCGAAAGAATGCAATGCAAATTTACATGAAAAATTGACCTTTAGACAAGCCCCAAGCATGCAAACTCTAACACACAATCTAGACTGTTGCTCCTAGCAATGACTAGTAGAAAAGCTAAGATATATTATGAATTTTGCTTTTACATTTTCTCTATTTTTTCTATTTAATCTTCATCTACTGCATTTTAGATGAAAAAAACACAGGCAGAGAAGTAAAATTATAGGGAATTCCAACCAACTTGGAATCCAAGTCTATTGAAGATTTAACTATTTGGTGTTTGTAGGTTTTTCTGTCGACCACTGTCACTCAGGGCAGCTTTGAATTTGGTTGTTGTCTTCAACAGTGGCTGAGCTCTGCTAACCACTGTCAATCAGAGCAGTTGAACCTGTATGTAAAAAACACTCAACAAATTAGCAAAACAACATAAAATATGGGTGTGTCGCCATGATCACCACTGTAAAAATCTACGGATACCACAAATCTGTTGAAATATTATAAAATAAAAAAAGAAAAATATGTAATCTAAGCATACATTTGATAACAAGAAGGAAATAACAAAAAAGGAAGCTCTATTTATTAATCAAATGAGTCTTATTACAGATTTGTCCCTCTTAGGGATACCAAAATATTTATACAATTGTTACAATTTAGTAAATAACCCCAAAATGGAAGAAGATGTGTTTCAATTGATCCTCATGTCTCCCTCAAACTACTTAAGGGCTTATAAGGATGCCTTCTTCTTTATTTTCCAAGAGGAACTCGATGTTGATGATGCTTTGAAGCCTACAAGATCCTGTAGCCTACGTATAGGAAATAATAAAGCATAATTAAAAGCATAATAGGTATCTCATGATGAGGCTTTTGTTAAGAATATGCAAAGAGTATGACTAATCTTGAAATAAAGCATAAAGATACACAAAGATGATCAAGAAATAGCTAAATTGATGCAAATCATGTAATAAAACATGGAAATATATACAATCTACCATGTAATTTGCAATAAGAACATGAAATGAAGCTAATCTAAAGATATTAATTGAATCTAGTAAATATGACTAAATCAAGGTAAAGCTACCTCTAAAATTGATAATGAACCATGCAAATGAAGTGGAAATGATAGATCTACCCCAAGTTAACCTAGTAAAGTAAGAATAAATGAGAATCTGGGCTAAAATTGAGTAAATCATGTATCAAACCCTAGCTGCTACTGTCATCAATGATGGAGGCCTATAGACTATTGTTAGTGATAGCAATCACAAACTAAAACTTCTGACTCTTGAATCAAGGTCTACAACATGTAATTCATCGATTGAATTGATGATCAAGGGTAACCTCGACGTTCTAGAATGGATTGGCAATGTAATTTTTTTGAATTTGCAATAGAAGTAGATCGATTACCAAGCTTGCTCCTCAAACTCTTGAGATCTCCATTATTGTAGGGTTGATGATCAAATTGTATTTTGACAGCATCTTGTTGCTCTCCACAAGGTGCAATTGGCTTTCTAATTCGACAGGGCTTCGCTGCATTAAACTTGGAATCTCTTCTAGTTATTCTCCCTAATTTGTATGGGGGTCTTATAGCCTCCCCAATTCCTCATCCTAGCATCCTTGAGAAGCTAATATCAAGCTTCCGAAGCTTCCCCACCAAAAAACCACTTAAAATCAATTGCTCTGGCCGTTACAACCATTTTTTGGCTCGACCCTTAGGTTCGACTTTGTTTTAGAGCTAGTCGCTCTCACTCAGGGCAACTAGATCATAGCCACTCTAAGCATCAGTTTTTGATCTTGCAGTCACTCTGATCGAAAATTACTGAGCTTGGATAGGGCAAAACTACCCCAAATGAGTTTTTAAAACCACTACTAGCTCTTGAAAAGGTCCAAGATCATTCATATGGTTTGCAAGGATGCCCATATGTGTAGTCTCCTAAACATGATGTATTTTAGGTGTCTACATCACTCAAAATATTAATCATGTAAACTAGGATTCATTCTAGCAAGGTTTTATAGGTATGATCAATGTCACTACATGAAATCAATGCTACTCTACTTGCTCTAATAATTAATAAAATCTACATATCATCACAACTTCTTCAGTTACATCATTGATACAAAGTAATCCCCTACAAATATTATACAATTTCATCACCATTCATAGTAGCCTTACTCATCAACTTTGCATGACTCCTGCTAGGTTGTCCATTTACGACATTTTGCAACAATCACAACCTCATCATGAGGCTTTAAAAAAATATGGTCAATCAATCTGGAAACACATGATACCAATTCCTTCATACAATTTATCAGTAATGTATAGACATGTATGCAACCTTCCATCATATTCTATGATCATGAGATCACAACTCTTGAAATAAGAGGGTATTGATCCTCTAATGCATATCCTAGCTTGTATAAATGACACTACATACAAGTGTGTTCTAATTAGCATAGGATCATCTATAAGCATCATTTCTACTATTGCACTATAATATCTCAATATTCCACTCACCCATATCGCTACTCCTACTCTTGACCTACGAGAATTCGATGGTTCTATGTGTAAAATAGTGGGTTACATCGTCTTGCCAATCCAAATTGGTGTTAAGACAATACCCATTCTATACCATGTCATTGAGGAATACATGCAATACAATATCCTCCTTGGATGACCATGGATTTGGGATATGCAATGTGTTCCCTCCATACTTCATCATTTTCTAAAGTACCTTCATGGTGTCCAAGTGCACCGCATTCAATTTTATGAGGATCCCTGACAATTTTGCAACACAATCGCTATTCCACTAGGTCCACTACTATCTTCTACTCAATTCACACCTATTGTAGTACAAAATTATATGTCCTATCATTCATTCACTTCATCCACCACTCGATTAAACCCTCCAATCCTTCCATATCCTTCTACCAACACATTGGTTAACCCTTCTAATTTCCCCACCACATGTGTGTGATACACTTCTCATTCACCCTCAAGATCTTCTTCCTCTTCTTCACTTAGACATCCACCACCGTAATCATCATAATTATCCCACCTTGGACCATAAACTTTTATGTTTTCCAATGCCACTACTAACATCCCCATCCTACTTACTGTGAATACTCCTCCCTTCACCCACAATAATTTTGAGATATCTATCATGCCAATCATCCTTCTGATGAATCTCTTTCTTAGCCTACTTCATGATTCTCACATGCTAACCATATTATTCTATCCACTCTAGATGAGTGTCACTCTTGGAAATAGTGTGCCACCTAGCTTGATGCCCAACTCAATCAGTATCCTCCATCCATCACTCCTTCTCTTGTTCCACTTCCTCAATAGACACAACCATCATCATCTTCATCACATCAGGGGTCATCACTCCACCAAGAGCATTATGGAATGTCTCATATGTCCATACTCATGACCAACCCTGGTTCAAAGGAGTATAATATTCACAATGTTCATGTCTCCCCTCCTAACATCTAATCCATTCATGACTTTGGTCGCCCCTATAACACACCCCTCACTATTGGTGTCATCATTCCTCTTGGTCCACCTACAAATCACACAAATTTTAGCTATGGGTGTGTTGATACATCTTCATCCATACCTGAGCCCAAATAGTCTAAGGATAAATTTTATAGTAATCTTGATCATATGTCAAATCCAAATTTTGTGAGACATTATTTCCAATGCTTTCATTGGTATGGATTCAGTTTGGGCTATTATGAACAAGGTTCTAGAACCCTCATTGATCCACCTTATCAACAACCTAAAGAATAATCTAGCTTAGGTTATTAGGATGATCCTATTAATATCTCAGAATATGAGCTCCATCACCTTTCTCTAGAACCTCTATAGGATGATTTTGATATTGATCTTGAGTGTAATCTGCATAGTGGTTCTCTATCTCCTCATTCTATGGTCAATATTCTTGATCATTTCTTTTAGGATTCCTCATAACATATCATTCCTTCCACTTATATTGTTGATGATCTCATCAAGGACTTCACGACACTATCTCTTACATCCTCTATAATGGATGTGGTTCCTATTCCTATTTCTCAATTATCTGTCCACCCATACAATCACTCACACAATAGAAGGTGAGTTTAACTATCTTTTCGCTACCCTTGCTCTCCACCCATGGTCTTGAAATCCCACTTAAATTAACCCATACCTTCATCATCCTCTAATTCTTCTTTTATCGACTCTACATCCTCTCCTCACTCAACTATGTTGATAAATATTATCACCATAGATCTATTTGCTTCATTTCATTACGAGGCCTATCCTGATCGAATCATATGTACCAATCTCGATTACATTGGTTTTGATCACATATCCTCTAAACCTTCTTCGAAGGATTTCCTCCCATCATAATATTTGCTACAATTGTCTAGTGTTTCCCTTTATTCTATCCTATATCATGCTCATTTCATCCACCATGAAAAATTATGAGACTCCTGCTTCTAATACCATAGAGGATTTACATCTTATTCCCACCCCTACTCAACTTGAGGAAGGTTCCCACATGCTTATGGAGGATACCATTGATGTTGATATTAGAGATGATCCTTCTAATCCTCACATTATCAAATTAGGTAGGGGTCTATCCCTTGAAGAGAGAGAGAGAGAGAGAGATAACACTTTATCATTCTCCTAAAAGAATACAAAAAGATCTTTGCATAGTCTTATATTGACATATCAGATCTTGACCGATCTCTGGTCGTTCATAACCTTACACTCAATGATAGTGTTAAACCAATTAAGTAGAAGCTTCACAAGATGCATCCTACAATTACATTAATGATAAAGGAATTACAAAAAATCCTAAATGTGGGTTTTATCCAACTGATCGATTACCCTTAATGGATTTCTAACATGGTCCCCATCACAAAGCCAAAGGGAGGAATTCATATATGCACTGACTTCAACGATCTCAATAAAGCATATCCTAAAGATAAATTTCCTCAACCCAATATCGATATATTGATAAACTCCACAAAAGGTCACAAAATGTTGTCTCTCATGGATGGGTTCTCAGGATACAACCAAATATAGGTTAATCTTGATGACCAACATAAAACATCCTTCACCACTTTCTAAGGGATTTTTTGTTACAAGGTCGTTCCATTTGATCTTAATAATGTCGATGCCACATACCAACGCACCATGACCTACATTTTCCATGACTACATGCATAAACTCATGGAAGATTATGTGGATGATCTACTAGCTTAATCTAAGAAGTATCATCAACATATTGATGACCTACACAAAATTTTTGATTGGCTCCTCAAGCACAACAAACATCTAAATTTAAAAACTTGTGTCTTTGGAGTAACCTCAAGAAAACTTCTTGGGTTCATTGTTTCTCAATGGGTTATCGAAGTTGACCCAAATAAATTCAAGGCTATCATAGCCATGCCACCCCCTACAAATTTGAAATAATTATGTAGCTTGTAGGGCAAAATCCAAGTGATTCGTCGTTTCATCTCCCAACTATCAGACAAGTGTAAGTTGTTCAACCATATCTTACAAAAGGAAGTCACATTCAATTGGTACCATGAATATCAAGATGCTTTTGACACTATCAAGACCTATCTTAATTCACCACTTGTATTATCTCTGCATCACCCTAGTTTTCCTTTCCACTAGTACATATCTACCACAAATTTTGTGTTAGGGATGCTATTAGGCCAAAAAAATGAGGCTATACGAGAACAAGATACATATTATATTAGTTGCATGTTAGTAATATACAAGATGTGATACACTTATATAGATAAATTGTGCCTCACAATGGTCTTTGCTACAAAAATTTGTGCCATTACATGTTAAACCACACAACCTATGTTGTAGCTCGCGACAATTTCCTTAGATACATGAAGGGAAAAACTACAATATCAACTGAACAACAAAATGGATCATTTTGCTAACTGATTTTAATCTCGAATTTATTAGTCAAAAATCCATTAAATCTAGGTCATTATCGATAACCTCATTGAAGCTCCTTTAATTGATGATAAACCACTTCTCATCAAGCTTCCTGATGATTTAGTGATCCATGCTACCAAAGCTAAACAATACACTAAACCTGAAATAAAGGTACACTTGACCCTCTTCTTCGATGAATCTTACTGTGAACAAGAGGGAGGCCCAAGGATAATATTCTTTACACTACAAAGGGCACCACTCCTCTTATCATTCAAATTAGACTTTCTTTGCACAAATAATAATGCCAAATACGAAGTACTTATCCTTGGACTTAAAATAATGCTTGCTATGTGCATCATAAGACTATAAATATTTGGTGATTTTCTTCTCATTGTTAATAAAGTAAAGGAAATTTATCAATGTCGATACCCCATGCTTAAACAATACAAGCAAGCCACTAATCAATTGCTCGCTCAATTTGAGTGGTATGAAATCAATGCTTCTCCATGGTCTACTAATCATTTTGACAATACAATGACCTCTCTTGGTTCTTTTATACCTCAAAATATACTCGATTAAATTACTCATGTGCATGTCCAAACACTTCATAAATTTTCCATCTCTTCACAAACTTCTTTCGATGATTTGGGTATCAATTTTGTCCATGCTTAACCTTGTGATCCTTGGTTCTCTTAAATCAAGGACTATATCAAGCTAGGCACTCTTCTACTAGATTTTTCTCATGCTAGCAAGTGCACATTCAAAAAAAAGGTGTTCTGGTATAATTTGTTGGGGGATATCATTTATAAATGTCTATGACAACATCCTACTATGTTTCCTAGAGCCATATGAGGCTAATCATGTTCTTGTGACCGCCCATGATGGTACATGTGGTGACCACTTTAGAAAATAGCCATTACCAAGCACATCCTCTACATGACCTATTACTGGCCCACCATGGAGCACGATTGTTGTGCATATGTTAAGAAATACGTTAAATATCAACAACATGCTAATCTCACTCATCTACCATCTTAGGCATTGTAATCAATCCAATCCATGTGGTATTTTTCTCAATGGGGCTTAGATATCATTGGAAAAATCACTCCAGCTTCATCAGGCAATTATAAGTCCATT
Organism: Wollemia nobilis; assembly: GCA_028583015.1. Classification (NCBI taxonomy): domain Eukaryota; kingdom Viridiplantae; phylum Streptophyta; class Pinopsida; order Araucariales; family Araucariaceae; genus Wollemia; species Wollemia nobilis. The sequence continues at coordinate 7,429,592 of JAQPPZ010016995.1, read as the reverse complement.
ATTACAGCTACAAAGCATTTTACAAAATGGTTTTAGGCAATTCCTCTTATCCAAATAATGGGAATTAAAATTATTGATTCATTACACAACACATTATTTTTCATTTTGGCATTCCTTCAAAAATCTTTGGTAATGGTACCTGTTGGGTTGCATAATCCCGACCCATTATATACCCCTAATTTTTTAATATATATCAAAGTCAAAAGTATAAGTCTTTTTAAGAAGCCATGGGGTTATTGAGTTCCAAAGTCCTCTATTTATAAATCAAAATGAAATTATGTCTTAAATAGTTACCATATCCTCAAGAAGTTTAGGTTACAATCCTTCTCCATATGTTTTCAAAAAGAAAGCTTCTAAGGTTTTCAATGCCCCTTGAATGCAAATTATTATAAGTCCCCATCATGATAAAATATCCCTTAAAGCATTAATTAAGGTTCCATCCAAAAATTTCATAAAACCTAAAGTACTTGATTTTCATCATCCATCTCAACCTTCTATCACTAATCCATCGGTTCCAGCACCAACACATCGGTGATTGCATTTATCAAGGAAAGCAAAGGATTTTCCCTATTGCTTACCCATCGATGATCACCTTGAGCAATTGGCAATAGCGTTAACCTAAAGTATAAAAAATATCTATCATCATTGATCATTGTCCAAGGCCTCATCCAAATTTTTCCCCAAAGAGATCATCATCACCTATATAGGAATTCTTTTGCTAGTCCATCATCGACAATGTTGATGAATCAATGTCGACGCTAAGTCTGAATGGTGAAAGATATCACTGTCACTTTTGCCAATACCCTATCACTGATGCATTAGTGACCATCATAAGGTATCAATGATGCATTCTTTTCATGTAACTTTAGGGTCTAGGCATCGTAGGAGACCTTTTTCCATTTTGGTTCGCACAAACGTTGTTATAGTATATTAAGTCATGAACATCTTTAAAGACCTTTTAACCATTTAATTTTCCTAAGTCTCATTTACATACCCTAAAAATAAATTCATGTTGATTCCACAACCTCCTAAGCCACCTAAAATATTTTTCGTGGCCTAAAACCTAAAAATCACCTCCCAATATATTCACTCAAAACCTATCATCGATCATAATTCTCCATCACTCATTCATTAGCGATAGTCCCAAAGCATCGATGAACATACTAATTATCAAAAAATGAAATAAATTCTTTACATCATCGATGATATCCTCAATTGTTGATCCATCTATGATAGTCCAAGTCAAACAACGATGGTACTACCCAAAACTAATTAAATCGCTCATTAAAATTTTTACATTAAAGAATTACCATCACTAATGAAGTACCCCCATCACTTATCAGGTAACAATAGCACGAGTAACTAGTGATAGACCCTCACTACCCCAAAGGCTCTATCACTGATGCATTAGTGATAACACAAATCAAACAATGATAAGCCCGTCTGCACGAGTGAAGATCAATGACCCAGGTCAAAAACAAACAGATCACAACAACAAATGGATAAAATTTTGACTATTGAACAAAATTCTAGAAGTTGAGTACTTACCTTCATGAAAGGCCATATTGGGAGATTTTTTTCCAAGACATGGATGAATGGATAAAAGGGATGGATGAAAGAGGAATACAAGGCTATGACTCACTTAGAGAGCTCATAGAAGTAGATAGTTACAAAGAATTCATCACCAATAGAATAACAAAATTCAAATGCAATGGAGAAAATGAGCAAGAATTAGCACATCAGCTAAAGGAATTTATCCTAATGAGCCAAGATATAGTTAGATTTGCTAATGAAAATGGGTCATTGACAAAAAAGTATATTAATAGAATAATGAGCATAGAGCATGAAGCTAAGTCAACTTCTTATTTTTACGATGAAGTTTGGCATCCAATTGCAGAACTATTAGGAGTCGATATTCTAGGAAAAAACAAAGTAGAAGCTATCGAAGGGCCCACCACCATCGAAGAAGACTTACAGGTGACCAAAATACGTCGTAAAAGATACTAGAAGTTGAAGCGTTGGGGTTACATTCATTGAATCTAGACTAGAATTCAGACCTCTGCTTCTTGACAACCAAATATCCTAATTATTGCAGATTGACAACTCAACAAGAAAAATAATTTTAGATATCAAAGGCCAGAATTATAGATCTAAATCAAGAAGAACCTCAATATGACATGTCATCCAAGAGATAACTCATCAATCCAATTGTAAACCACTAAAATTCAACTGTAAAACCACCACATTATAGCATAAAATTGCAGAACTATTGGGAGTTAAAATTCGAGGAAAGGACAAAGCAGAAGTTACTTTAGGGCCCACCAAAGCCAATCACAGAACTAGAACAACCTGAATAATCATTTTGAAGATAGGTGACCAGGTCTACCAATTTTGACAACCTGTGATAGCCAGGTTTTTGTTGTAATTCATTCACAAAAATTAGTGGTAGAGAGTATGCCAAGTGGCTACATATACAAGAAGTATTCAAAATAGAATTTCAAATTTTAAATTATAAGAAAGATTGCTCAAGCCAGAATTCATGATCAAACATCTAAATAGCAAAATTTTATAAGAGGTATTTTGAGTGTTTTGTCTAGATCGACTGTGTTTTCCTTTATCCTCTTCATTTTCCATTTTTTAATTCTTATCACTTTTCCAATCAAGACTCATGTTGTTCCTCAATAATCAAAGAAATAGCTTGGTAGCTCTTACATCAAAGACCCACCAAAAAAGGGTCCAGAGCACCATAAATGATGTATTGAAAGATTACAGGCCTTGGAAATCTATATTCCTAGAGCCCAAAAAGAATTTGAAGAACTTTCCAGAGAATAGGCAGAGTATGAGATGAAAAAATGCCTATGAATATAATATTTTAGAAATGGTAAAACAACACCAGAGAGAAGCCCCATCTTAGTAGATTGAGCAACAGTACAATGATACATAAGTAAATACAATTCATTCTATCGAATTACCTATTTGTGAGGTACACATCAAGTTTAGTCATTTTAAACCTTACATATTAGATGCTATAGTTGATTCTGGTGTAGCTACAAGTCTTTGTCGTTACAAAACCATTCCTAAAGATATGTGGCAACATAATGAACATATTATTAATTTTCAATGGGCAAAGGTTACATTCCAATTTTTCAGCTATAGTTCCTTTGCTATTTCATGATCATATTATAGAATGTGAATTCTTACAGTTTGAGTTGCCTAAATATGATATGCTTATAGGCATTAATAATCTAAAGAAATTAATGCCTATCACATTTCATGTTGATAAACTCATTATTCTCTCAAATGTGACTTTACCTCTCAAAACTTCTTATGAAGTTCAGGTTCCTTTATGGAAACCTCCAAGATCAAAATAAATTAATAATGTCTAGATACAAAATCGAAGTAATAAGATCCAGTCTCAAATAGATGTTCTTATCAATAAAATTAAGACTGATCTTTGTTCTGATGACATTACTCAGGCCAAAAGAAATTTGGTATGTAGAATTCGACTGGATTTGATAATAGATCCTATAATAAGAATTCAAAAGGAGCCTCGATTCAAAGCTCATCACAGTGGTATGAACCCTACTTTGTCTAAGGAATACCAATAAATTATTAGGCCAATAAATAAAAAGTAATATTATTGTTGATGTTCATCATCTGTTACTAAAGATAATCTCTTGGAAGTGTGAGCATATTGTTGAGTAGCAGATAAATTGGTGAATTACGGTGTTGATCTTCATCACAGTGAAATTCAAATTTTAGAAGGCAACTGGTCAATTGAAATTCTATCTCTTAATCAAAATGATGTCAAGGAACTGATTGTGGTACTACGAGGAAGTTGAAGAATGTATTTAAGAGAAAGTGAAATGAAAAACTGTAGCAAATGTAATATTTCGGTATTTGATGGGAGTGATCCCCAATAAAAACGAGATATAACTTATTTATAAAAAAACAACCATACAATTTTACTATTCATTTTAGTTTGTTGCATTAAAGTTGAATTGTATCCTCTCAATTAAACTACATTTTTTTTAACCATTTGAACTTATCCCACTCAAAAAAATATTTTTTTTAAATAATATTATATAATAAAATATATTATTTATTTATTTAAATTTATTAAAATATAATTATATATAATTTAATCTACATAAATAAAACTTTTAGGAAATTTAAAACAAGTGGTGGAAATATAAATTATGGCTCCAATCCATAGACAAACCTTATCACCGTAAATAAGATTTATGGTTCAAATTATAAATGGAGTAAAATAGTCACTCTAAGTGCATTTAAATAAAATATATATATATATATATAAACTCAAATTCAAATCTTTATAATACAATAAATATTTTTCAATATTTTTTATCTAAAATTTTTTAAATATTATAATAAGATGATTTATTATTATTTTATAAATATGATTTGTTTCAATCTCATATGTTTAATTAAAAATAATTTATTTAATATGTTTGTAGGTTTTCATCTAAGAAACCTAAGTTCAAAACACGAGACAAGAAGATTAAGATCCTTTCAAAACCTATGTTTTACCCTAAAAATTTTACTTGGAATGATAAGTAAAAATATTACTCGAAAGAAATGATAGGTCGAGTGATTAGTCGTTGTCAAATAGGCTTGTTGGTCAAATATCTGCCTAATAATACAAACTATGTTTGTGCACCCTAGATATGGCCAACATTGGATGATCAGAGAAAAGGAATGTCCTCCATGTCAATCTCTAGAGAGTGTTGGCTCCCAAGCTAAATCCTACACTGGTTGAAGACTAGAGATGCAGGAAAGAAATTAGAAAATGTAGAAAGAGATGGGAAATATGGCCACAGGTCGAAAGCGTAGGATTTGGGGTAGACTAGCAGCAAGAATTCCACCAAGTTTTATAACAACATGTAACAGGGGGAAGGCAATAGAATTTCACTCACACCTTTATAGAGATAACCTCTAGATTGCATTCCAAAACTCACTCACTCACCAACAATGTTTTAAATCCATAAATAGAATTTTAAACTTAACAGTAGGAACATGAGCATAAATAGAAATGCCTAAAAAATAGAAGGAAATAACACATGAATGCTTGCAAATTTTAGAAGCCAAGTCTCTTCTATTGATGCAAAGAACTTAGGAAGTTTTCTCACAGAATGTCCAACCTCCTTTACAATGGAAATTTGATTAGTATTTATAGAGGATTTTGCCTCTTTTATTAAATGTACATGAAGACAAAATAATTGCAGATCAGGAACCAAAGTGAGAAAATTCCTCCTCGAAAATATTGAAAATTCATCCTTTTGGAACAGCGATCCATATTTCAAGGAAACATTCCCAGGAAATCAGCATTTTAGGCATCGGTGCACAAAAAATTAAGAGATGTTCAATACCTTGAAAATGCACTCCCACTTTGAAAATCATGAAAATATTCCTGTGCTTTTAACACGACCTTCTTTTTCACTTGGGATTCATCATTTGAGTTACTCATTGCCACCATTATTTAATGCTTGTCACAACCTGCTTTGGGCACCTTTGAAACTTGACCATCATCGAAGAATACGCCTTTGATTAATTACATCTCCCGTTGATCATGATGAAACCATCCTTTTTATTTAAGGTAAAAGTCGTTAATATTTGGACATTCTGATCACGCTCGCCTTGTCTTTTAAATAATCACGTTCACCCTTAAAATAGGCGATAAAGAAATTCGCCTTCCCATTTAGGTGACTATGATATCAACTTGTCAACATGACCCCATTGTAGGCGTGTTCACCCAATTTCATTTTACTCGGTGCATTCGTGCAATGTCATTTTGGGAATGCATTCACCCATGGGAGAGGTGAACGGGATGTTTGCCCCTTGACTAGAGCGATTGTGATTTCATTTTTGGGGCACGTCGCCCATGGGAGAGGTGAATAGGATGTTCACCCCTCGACTAAGGTGATCGCAATTTCATTTTTTGGAATGTGTCTCCTATGGGACAGGCGAACAGGATGTTCACTTCTCGACCAGGGTGATCGTGATTTCATTTTTTGCACGCCTTTTATTGTTATGCTTCCCTTTCATCACCATTTTATATTACGTTCACCCTAATATGGGGCAAACAGATCTTTCGCCTCATCTTCAGTGTGAACGCACCTTTCATGTTCCATATTTTGGGTGCATTCAAATCTTTCAATCATTCGTCCTTATTTTTGCAGAGTGTACAAAATTGAAGGCGTCTCCAATTCACAGTGCCTTTTGAATGTAGCAAACTTGAATCCCAAATGAAGTTCTAAATTTATTTTTCCTTTTAAACATTCATCACTTCGATGCTAAAAGAATACATATGCAAACCGAAAAGTAACATATGAAATAGATCTACAATAATATTTGAAGATAAATACTACTACATTACAATAAAAAAATGCTCCATCAAAATAAAACAAAAATCCCAATGTGGCAAAGTACAAAACTGCCAACATTTTTAGTGACTCACGGGGTATCCAGCTTGCATGGATGCAAGCGATCCTAGGCCTTTATCCATTGGGATGTCATGAATTCTTCTTACCAGTCATCTTTGCTGGCGCCTTTGCTGTAAATACCTTCAGACACACCTCCTCTTCAACTTTCTCCTTTTCCTTAGCTTAGGCTACCACTTTGAGCACTTCGGCTTGTTTTGCTTCTTCTGCTACTTTTGAATCACTGCATGCTCTATTGTTGCCTTCTCCTCCTATTCTTTGAGGCTCTCAAAAATTACTTCATAGGTTGTCACTGCCCCCTTCCAAGCATGGAACACTTAGTGACTCATTAACAAAGCATAAATTTTGAACATCATCCATACTGAGGCACTTCGCTCGTTGAGACAACTCATACAAAGATAGCTCTAGGTGTGTATATTTTTGCATCAGAGACAATACTTATGCTTCCATGAAGGGCTCCTCACATGCATCAATATTAGACGTATCTTCCACAAACTTCTTCTAGATCACCTCCAACTGTGCTTGTGGCAAGGGTTCACCCCACTCGTCTGTAAATTCTGGAAATCCCAACTCGACAAGAGTATTAAAATGAGTCATGTAGATGGTATGCTCTCACTTTATAATATTGAGGATTGTTCAGCCTTCTCTTACCAGGTCCATTATTTGAAAATAACTACGTAGTGTAATCTTGGCAGTCGACCATGCATGATCCATTTCGCTTAGAGGGCAAATGTGTATGTTGGAATTAACCAAGACCTACATTTTGACAGTCATTTCCATATGTAGTCCTAGCATATCCTTCATAGTGTCTAGCAACTACTACCCTAGCTGGATCTATGTTCGGGCTTCCCAAAAATAATGTAGTACCTAAACTACATATATGGCTAGCTTCTCGCAGTTCTAGGTTGAGTGAAGACGGGCCTCCTTGATGCTTTTTAGCAAAAAACCAGCACCCTGTGTAGCCTTCTCTACTAGCTAATGTTTCATGTCTTCAAGATGCTACTGGAGCTTATGCATCTCTATTAGGGAAGCATCTCTCTCTTTCAGGTGCACTCCAACCTATTGGTGCAAGTGTTCATTTTTAGTTGTGGTCTTCTCCTCTTGTGCTCTGCTTTTTGCCAAGGCATTTTTGAGCTCAATAATTTTATTTTCATTTTCAAAATACTTCTCCTTATAATGCTCACCATGCAAGTACACCAAGCTCATATCAACCTGTATATTATCCATTTGTTTAGTCAGATGTATCTTGGTGAGGTCTTCAATTATAGTCTCACAGACGTAATCACTCGGCAATATTTCTCCTTACAGCTTTTGAACCAAGAGAGTGATTTTAGTCATGTGAGCCTCCAGGTCGATTGGATTGAAAGAAAATTTCTTAATTGGTTGAGCCAGAGCCAAGGCCTTCTTTTACCTCTTGCTCTTCAACCACTATAAAGAACTAAGGTGTGCTCGATTAATCTTCTCAACGTTGGGCTATTTTTGCGCTACCTGCACATTGGGCAATGCTTGTATCTTAAAAAAATGGTGAAGGAAATTATAGCTTCTGAATGACTAGGCTCAATAGAAGCGGATGAGACAGTTAGAAGAGGAGGAAACAAAATGACGGTTTGAATGGAAGAACCAGATTTGGATGTTGTTACGCTTACTCTAGGAGGAGCTTGCATTATTACAGTCTCAATGGTAGTGGTGGTGGTAGTAGAAGGGGATGGGCGCAAAAAGGGATTCGGCCCTGATGCATATAAACTAAAAGAAATGAAGGCCAAAGAAATGGGAATAGAAGTAGGAATAGCAGTGGCTTCAAAAAGGAAACATGAAGGAAGCAAAAGATATATGGAGGTTATACCAAAGGGCAAAGAAATGGAAACAAAATATAATGGAAGTAAAACTAAAGTCACCACATGCTCCAAAGAAGAAGAAGAAGAAAAATTAGACGTACCTTAGGGTTCGGGCACCATGTGATGTGGTGACAGGGGTGGCTATGAAATCACTTCTTCTTGTTGTGCTTCTACCCTCTCCTCAATATTTACATTATCATCGTCGTCTACGACCTCTACCTGGGAGCTCTTCGACTGGTGATCTTCCAACTACTGCTGAGCCATCAAAAATAGTTGGGCCACCATAGTCGGACCTCTGTTGTCGATGAGGGATTAATAACTATTGCTAAAACAATAGGAAATTTAGGAACCACTACAATTGAAACTTCCACAGTAGTAGTAATGGCACCTGTTCTTGGTCTCTTCGCCACTTTGGGAAGCGGTGGCACTTTTGGCACATTTTATTTTTTAGATGTAGGTACTGCTTCAACTTTTTTTTTCATCCACTACGATCTCCATTTAAACACATATTGTTGTTCTTCTTCCTCTGGGGTCTCTTCCTCAACTATGGATTATTTCCCTCTGTGTCGCCTTCATCGCTATCAAAATGTTGAAAACTTTATGGTAGAATATTGGCGAAGGCAACAGGCTGATATGAATCAACATACTCATCATAATGCTCCAAAAATGCTTCATCTAACTTCAGACCATAAGGAGTTGTCGGCTTCCCTCGGTGAACCCGCATTATCCACCAATTCATAATTTTATCTTCAGTCCATTCAAGCTCACTTTCTTTAACTTGGCTAAATAAACCTGGTGGAGGGATTTGGGATTTATACCTGGCCGAATTATACTCTACCTCTTGCTCATAACAATCGTGCCAAGGGGAAAGTGATGTCATATTTTCAATATGTCAGTTCATATCCAACCCATCAAAATTATTTTGGTTCTTCTGAATATCCAGTTGAGGGCAACAATGGAATGATTTACATTTTATTATAGCTAAAAATTTGCCCAATGGGTCATACCTCCAACGTTTTGGTAGCTCTATGAGTCCCAAATCTTGCAGCACAACTGTAAGGAGCCGATTCTATCCTACTTGGCTTACCTCTATATTGCCAAACTAAAATGGCATATTGCATGTAGTTTTATTTCCACGTCCAGCCCCATGCACATCATTCTCGTAATCTGAATGGCACACTACTTCCATAGCACAAACATGCTCAATAGCGAAAAAAGGGTAACAAAAATGGCTTACCCATGAAACCAAAAATTCTCACAACTATGCCCTGGGTAAGCTAAAAAATATCTCCTTTTTCTTGGGCAATCACTGCATCTCTTATTTCCAGTGGAATCCTCTCACATGTACTGTAAAGCAACTCTATTGTGGGCCCCAAAAACCAACTATTAAAATTGTAATATGACTCCCTTTTCATCAAAGCGAGAGTCCACATATAAATCGGTAAAGGTTCGTTATTTTCACCCATCTTCGTCACTATAATAAAAGGAAAGTGTTGTTTAAGTTAGAAAAATAAAAACTATATCAAAAATGAAGAGTGTCTGAATGATTTTACCTCTCCAATCTGTAACTTCTCCAACTGAAAATTTAACCTCCAAGAAATAAAATCAGCCTAATCGAAAAATATTGGGTGGTGCCCTACCTCATAGTTGCAGGGGAATAAAACTCCACCTGGTAAATACATTGTACTAAGGCTGCCTACCACTTATGCACAGTTTCATCTGAAGGTAAAACAGCGACCCATGCCAACATCGAATAAATATCCAAAATTTTGAATTTCGAGAGCGACTTCGATAAATTGGGAAGTTGCCCCATGGGCGGCTCCTTAATCAGTTGGGTCTCCATAAATTGGTGCATTGTTATCGTGGAGTTGTATCTATATTCTTGCTTGTTAGTATGCATTTTATTATGAACTACATAAGAAGGGGGTTTTAGTCCGCAAGAAAATGCCTCTCGAACCTCATCTGGAGTGATAGTGAAGAGAATTTCCTTTCTGGCATTTCTCATTGTTCTTGTGAATGGGTCATATAAATGAACGATAAGTCACACTAACTCAAGGCATGGATGAACTGATAGGAAGAGGTACCAAAAAACTATGAATGATAGGGCACTGTTAGCCAGCTATGTGATGTCACTCCCTGGTTCACCGCTAATTCAATGTTCTACCGTAATCTTTCTACACCTTTTTGAGTAATTATACAGTCACCAATCTCTGCCATGGTTTCGTCATACTGGTCCAAGTCGACATAGTCATTCTTCCAAGCCTTCTTAGCTCTAGACCTTAACTTTTTGGGCTTTGCGGCCTCTGTAACATCCTTAGGCTCTTTGCTTCGCTTCCCCATTGTATCTTCCTCCTGACGAATACTCTGAATATTCTCTAAAAACTCCTACAATGGTAATTCAAAATACAACGATGGTAAAAATTTGAAAATAATTAAACTGTGAACTTTTACCTGGTCCCTTATATAGAGCACTATTTCATCTGCCGTAATAAATGTCGAATTAATCTAGATGCTTTCGAGATATCATAAGCATTGGTTCACTCGCCTGGCACCATTCCCAATGTCCTAACGGTACCACTTTAATTTACTACCAAATTGTCTTAGGTAAGAGTGCCCTCCTTGCCGTGCAATTTTGTTGTAAAATATACCCTAGTTGTCGAATCCTGCTTGGGAAAATAAATCTATCACTTGACAACCAATGATAGGTATTTTTCATTCCTCGAGAACACAAATATTCTGCAAGGCACACATTTAAATTAAATGCCTTCAAAATATCGCTTTACCTGCATTCATGCTCTCTAATAGCTACCACGTATTTGAGGGTATGATTGTCTTTGCAATGTGCTTCTGAAAAGAAATACACACTCCATTCTCTTCGAAAAAATCACTTTATGGTCTGTCAATATTTTCCTTCTTCTCTTCCTGGAAAATCACTGCGCTTCAAAAATCATAAGAGCGAATTGTTCGGGGCACCTTCAATATGCCTGGTTATTGTATGGCGAACAACTTCCCTTTAAAGCTTCTTTCTTTCACCCCCTTTTTCCCATATTTAGAAAATTTGATTTTCTAAAAAAAAAAATCGCTTCTAAAGTAACTTTTCTTTCTTTTTCTTCTTTCTTTTTTTTTTTTACTAAAAAGGGCTTAAAAGCCTCTTAAAAACCAAAATGCATGAACTTTTTTTTAATTAAAAATAAATCCTTATCGTTCTATCACTCTTAAACGATATCGCTTCGTCACTCTTAAATGACGTGTTCACCCAAACTAAGGGTGAACAGTCATTTCACCCATCATCTGGGGTGAATGCGACGTCGATTCTGTATTCATATTTGCTCGAAGAGGATATCAAAACTATCAACGAGTTTGCCCCAACCAAGGCCGATCAGTTGTGTCACCCCCTTCAGGGCGAACGCGACTCTGAATATATATACTCTGCTTTTTATATTCATTCACCTCCAAAGGGGCGCTTGAGGCTTGCATTCTCTTCTTGGGCAAAAGCGTCTGAAAGTGCCCCCTTTTTTTTATTTTGTTGCAACACTTCGAGAGGGGGTGAAACTTTACTCTTTTGTGCCTAATAATTGCCATTTTTTCTTCTTCTTTCTCTCTTTTTTTATAAATACCATCAATAATTTCTTCAAATAAAACACCAAAAAAATATTTACATATGTACAAGATGGTACCTCATCAGAATTTCTTCATTGAATATAGGCCTTCAAATGAAGACCATTAATCAGAATAGGAAGATCCCAGCCCTCCATGTCACGAAGATGATAAGCATTTGCTGAATTAATTGCACAAAAATTGAAAATGGTCTTCCCATATAGCATCAAACTTATGGTGTTTTCCTGGCTTAGCCTTCTTCTCATTCCATTTTAGAAATAAATCTCCAACCTGACTACAACAATTGTGCCAACCTTGCACTCATAGGATCATATTCTTCATATTCATCTTGAAATAGCTGCAATGTTTGGAGTACCAAAAGCTCAATGTGAGTGGGGAGAATGGCTTCTTTCCCATACACCAAGGAATACAAAGATGTTTTAATGGATTTCTTCACAGAGATGTGATCTGCCCAAAGTGCTTGATTCAGCAACAAGTGTCAGCTTCTTTTATTACTACCCAACATCCTTTTTAGAATTCACAACAAATTTGTATTGGTAGATTCAGCCAAACCATTCCCTTGCGGGTAATAATTGGAAAATATCTTAAGATAAATGTCTTATTTGCTAGAGAACTCTGTGATTTTAGCCCCAATAAATGGAGTTCCATTATCAGTCATAATTGAATTGGGGACGCCAAATCGAGTAATGATTCCTTCCAAAAAAGAGATAACAGTTGCTTGATCATCCTTCTTGGTAGGAATAGCCTCCGTCCATATAGTGAAATAGTTAGTCATCATTAAGATGTATTTATGATCTACGAAATAATGTGGCTCGATGACTCCGATGAAGTCAAGACCCCACTACTGAAAAGGTGCTTCCACCTGAATGAGGCATAGAGGCAGTGCTCCTTTTCTAATTTTGCCAACTTATCATTGACAATTGTCACAATGCTGACCCATTTTATGAGTGTCTATCAATAGAGTAGGCCAAAAATAGCCTGCTCGAATAATTTTCAAGGCCATGGGCCTTCCTGCATAGTGACTGCCAGATAGCCTAGAATGAAATTCTTCTAGTATTCTTTCTTTCTCAGATTCCTTCATGCATCTAAGAAGAACTCCATCAATATTTTGTGAAAAAACCCATTAGGTAAAAAAATATACTTGGGCTCTTACAACCTGAACCTTCGTCACTGCGAAGCATCAATATATGATGGACACTTCCCAGTAGTGAAGAAATAAATAAGATCTTCTATCCAATCACAATTACTCAGAATGTGATTTACACAAATGCTTTCGCCAACCTCTTCTTCTTGCATCATTTCGAACGATTTAGAAGAGACACTTTTAGCTAACTCCTGGTATAAAGCTTGTCCATGAACTAGCTTTGTTGGTTGGATATCCACATCATATTCTTGAATTTTCAAAATCCAACCTGCTCTTTTTTCACCTAGCTCTCCTTGGAGTATGAAGTTTTGAACATCAGGGTGTATAAAGTAAACAATAGTTTTGCCCTGGGAAACAAAGTGTCAGAATTTCTTTAATGATTTCATCACTGCAAACACTTGCTTCTCAATATAGTTGTCCTTCTCCTTATGGGGTGCAATAACTTGGCTCAAGAAAGCAATTGGCTGCTCATCTCCATATTCTTATTTCTGCATCAAAATTGCAGCATAGCTCTCTTGCTCACCCATTGCATAGAGAATGAATTCCTTTGAATAATCAGAATTAATCAACACTAGATCTTGTGTGATTCTTTCTTTGATTTCCTGAAAAGCTCATCTACTGGATTTCGTCCACTTAAACTTGGTATTCTTATTTAGGAGCTTAGTCATGGGTTTCACAATCTGAGCGAAGTTAGAAATAAACTTAGAGATGAAATTTATTTGGCCGAAGAAATATTGCAGGTCCTTTTTGTTAGCAGACAATGGTAACTTCAAAAATTCTTCAACCCTTGTAGGATCAATCATCAATCCTTCTTATGAGATCACATGACCCAACAATTTTCCTTATTTAATAGTAAATATTAACTTCTTCGAGTTAATAGAAATCCCAAACTCACGGTACTTATCAAACACCTACCTCAAATAGGAAACATGGTCCTCTCTGTGATGTGAAAACACAGTCATGTCATCAAGATAGATTACAATAGTTCTATTCAATAACTCACCAAAAGCAATGTCCATAGCCCTCTGGAAAGTGGCGCTAGCATTTGAGAGTCCAAATGGCATCCTCTCGTAGGCAAATGTGCCCCACTTGTTGGTGAATGTTGTTTTATGTTGGTCCTCATATTTCACCCATATCTGATTATAACCAGAGAAATCATCTAGCAATGAGAATCTTTGTGCATCGGCTACCACATGAAGAATTTGATCAATATGTGGAAGAGGGTAATGATCTTTTAGTGACACCTAGTTCAAGCTCCAAAAATCTACACATAATCGAATATCACCGTTCTTCTTTCGTACTGGCACCAAGTTTGCCACCCATATCGAGTACTTAATCGAATAAATTATTTTTGCTTTTAGCATCTTCAACAATTCCACCTTCATAAGCACTTCGATTTTAGGGTTGATAGGGTGCTGCTTTTGTCGAAAGGGTTTTACCCCCTCTTGTAGCTCAATGGTATGTTGGATCACTTTCTTGTCATATCCCTTCAAATCTTGATAGCTCCATGCAATGATGTCAGGGTACTCATGGCACAAGTTCTTAATGTCTTCCAATTCTTTCGGTATGCAATCGATTTCAATTTTAATGATCTTTTCAGGCTCTAGTTGTAATTCCTTATACTCCTTTGCATCCACCTTGATCCTATGCTTCTCAAACCTATCATTCTGGTCAAACAAACTCTTCAATGAAATCAATCCCTTGGTAATATGATTATTCTTAAATTGGATCATTCCTTCTTTGTCTTCCTCAACAAGCACTCTATCATCTACGCTAGCAGCTTCTCTAAGCAAAAAATTGACTATTTGTTCATCATTGTCGAATACTTGCCAATAAATATTTTTATCAGGGACTGAAGGTCTATAGATCACCCTAAAAGTCTTTGTCTTTTTGATTATTTGGTTAGTGGGAGAATAATTTGCGCCAAGAGAAGCTAAAATGTCCGCATGTCTATTATGTTCGCGGGAGATCGCTTGAATGTTAAAGGCAGTAAAATATTTAAACAAATCCCACACTCTGTTGTGGTAATATTTTAGGTAATGCTTCTTAGACACACATTTATTAGTGGTTTGGTTGACAATGAGTTCGGAGTCATAAAATATTTGCAACTGCTTGACGCCCAACTTTTCAGCCTTCTTCAATCCAAGGCATAATACTTCATATTCAACTGCATTATTTATGCAACTCTAGGTCATTCTGTAATAATAAGTCTTATGCAACCCCGTGGGAGAGATCAAAATGATACCAGTCCCTGCACCATTCTTACACCTTACATCATCAAAATATAGCTTCTATAACTAGTTTGTGATAGGTTCCAGGGAATCAAAGACTTTCTCCTCAACTTGCTTCAGTTTAGTTATAGTATAAGAGCTAGTGTTTATTTCAACCATCACATTAAAATCCATAAGTGATCATTCATCTTCAAGGTAAAGTTCACCAAGCACTTCTTCCATCAAATCAATATCTTCTAACTCTTCAGTCATCATGTTAACTACACTTGGATATTCTTCTTTCTCCTCCAAATTTTCAATATGAAACTTTGATGGCTTTTCATTATATATGTGAATTCTCTTTCCTTTAAATGGGATCTCCAAATGCGAGTAATCCAAGGAAAGGTATCCTCCTGATTTCACTATGAACTCCCTTGAAAGACACATACTAAAGTATGACTCCAGATCAACCACTACTACTTCCTGGATGACAGTGATTTATGGCATACTATGAAGGACAATGGGAATGTCTTTGATTACTCCCACTATCTTGATCGGATTCCCATCCAACTACAATATTCCTGGACTACATCTCGTATATTTTATCCCCATCACCTCACATACTGTCTTTGGCATGATAGTAGTCACAGCACCGAAATCAATCATACAATTGTGTATAATCCACCCTTCCATTGTGAGGGACATAAAATGGGAGCGACCTATTCTTTCTAGTGGTCAAGATTGGTAGTGCTTGTGCCAACACTATTTGGGAAGGTTTTTTCTTTTGTTCCTTAGTAGTCTTCAAAGACCCTTACAGTAGGTCAACTTGTCTAGGTAACTGTAGTGCATCATACAAGCTCACTTTCGTAGGTACCTTCTTCATTTCCTCCGCAATACTATAATTTAAAATGGTCGGAGCATTCTCCTCCATGACCCACTCATACTTGTCTCGGTACTTCTGGGTAGCTTCTACCCTTTGTCGCTTGGTCAATGACGGGTACTTGAGGCACTCTTTGGCCTATTCTTTTGTTTCATTCTATGTTTGGATAGTTGTTGCAGGTTGTGAAGATGATGCTTTCGTTTGTACCTTTTCTTGAGTTTTCTTGGGCAATAAATATTTTAGCTTGATAGAATCTTGCTCCCTAACCCTTGCACTAGGTGCCTTCATTGGGGGTTATCCTTTTCCATCTAGCACCTTTGGTTCTGCAGGCACCTTCAATGGTTCAAGCTCAACTGGATCTACAGTTACTATATTTTTCCCGAATCTCGTAAGAACCGAAACTTGCTCCAAAGATGGCATCATAAAATTATGATCAACTTCCCTGGTCATATTGACTTACCCACCAGAAGAGCTTTTTGCAAGCGTCTGCACATAGTTCATATGCACCATGCAGGTTTCTTCTCCGTGAGGATCGTTGCATGTTGAAAACTAGTATGTTTTTTCCGTCGTGCTGGTCTCTTCGTTTTCTAGTATCGTCGTGTTCTTCTCATGGCCTCTACTGGTAGATGCTTACTCTCAAGTAATTGGTGGGGTTTGAAATCTCCTCGACCTAAATTTAGCCTCGGCTTGCTTCTTCCTCATAACTGTAAGCTCATTCGATATCGTTCTTAAGGTTGAGTTATTAGATTTTACTTCTTGTAATAATGTCGTGAAAGGATCAGGATTCGAAGGTTCGAAGGGTGCTGGTAGAGCTAGAGGTGATGGCGGCGTAGGTAATGACAATGGGACCGATGGTGCTGGTAGTGCTAGAAAAGGAATAGATGAAGGTAGTTAGGGTACTAACTGAGTGGGTAATTATGGAAAGCTCAGAGCATGGTGTTGCGATACAGGGATAGGAGTGACTTGAGGTGGGCTTGAACTCCATGAGGAAACTAGGTACATGGAAGGCATGGGCTACAAAAATGTACTAGAATATATATACTATGGGAGATCAGAAAGAATTGGCATAGTCATTTTCGGGGAAAGCTTGCCTACTGTGATCAATTCATATTTGACCTTTTGTGCCTATGTTTACAGGTCTGGGAACGTAGTTGCATTGGCTTGTCACACGGCCATACCAATTTCAGTGTTAAATGCCCTGAGGTAATAAAAAGTAGCTTGTTCATGCATGGGCCGCAAACCATCAGGAACTCTTTACCAGCTTCGAGCGAACCTGACATTGAAATCAACTATCTTCTCCTGCGGATGTCTTTGAATCGTTGTGAACTGGTGCAGCAAGGAGTATGGGTCAGCTTGTTTGTGAAAATTCTTTATCAACAATTTCGCTAATTGATCCCACGAAGTAATAGTACTAGGTTGCAATGATCGGTACCAATACAACAACTTTCCTCTTAGTGACAATACCAGTAACTTTACCATCATATCTTCATCTGTTATTCCATGGATTGTAGCCAAATAAGATACATATTTAATATGCTCATAGGTTGTTTTACCAGTACCATCATAGTTCAGCAAAGCCTTAAAAGTTGCTTGGGGCACCAGATTTTGTGCTTGTAAATTCAAGGCCCTTGAGCTATTCCATGTTGGGAACTGCCTTGGTGGTTGTGGTTGTTGTGGTGGTGGGTTTTGAGCCATGTGGGTTGGTGTGTGGGGTGGAGCTTGAGGAACACTAGTAGCAGTGCTAACTGGACTTGTGGGAGCAGAAAATACACCGACTAGTTATGATTATGTAGCAGATGATATATGGGATGTATGAGGTAACGCAAAGTAGCTAATTGAGGATGTTATCCTAGCCTTTGGATATCAAGTTCATAGAACTCAATTAGATGATCTAGATTTTTGGCCTTCGATCTTGTATTCATGAGACACAGCTTCGTTGTTCTCGCGTTTAGAGTTTTTTGGATATAATCGAGTCGCCAGATGTTCTAACTATACAGCATGAATGTGAACATCAAACATTAATACTGTCGAAAGTGGAACTTTTGAAGTCCCACCAGGCATGCCAAAAACTGTTGCTCAAATATCTACCTAATTATACAAACTACGCTTGTGCACCCTAGATATGGCCAACATTGAATGATCGGAGGAAAGGAATTTCCTCTATGTCAATCTCTAGAGAGGGCTAGCTCCCAAACTAAATCCTACACTGGTTGAAGACAAGAGATGCAGGAAATAAATTATAAAATACTGAAAGAGATGGGAAATATAGCCATAGGTCAAAAGCATAGGATTTGGGGTAGACTAGCAGCAAGAATTCCACCAAGTTTTATAATAGCATGTAATAGGGGGAAGGTAGAGCACCAAGAATTTCATCAAGTTTTATAACAACATGTAACAGGAGGAAGGCAACAGAATTTCACTTACACCTTTATAGAGACAACCTCCAGATTGCATTCCAAAACTCTCTCACTCACCAAAATTTTAAACTTAATAGTAGGAATATGAGCATAAATAGAAATGCTTAAAATAGAAGGAAATCACACACACAAGAATGCTCGTAAATTGCAAAAGCCAAGTCTCTTCTATTGATGTAGAGAACTTAGGAAGTTTTCTCGTAGAATGTCCAACCTCCTTTACAATGGAAATTTGATTAGTATTTATAGAGGATTTCGCCTCTTTCATTAAATGTACATGAAGACAAAATTATCGCAGATTAGGAACCAGAGTGAGGAAATTCCTCATCAAAAATATTGAAAATTCATCCTTTTGGAACATCGATCCATATTTCAAAGAAACATTCCCAGGAAATCAGCATTTTAGGCATCGATGCACAGAAAATTAAAAGACGTTCAATGCCTTGAAAACGCACTCCCACTTTGGAAATCATGAAAATATTCCTAAGCTTTTAACACGACCTTATTCTTCGCTTGGGATTCATCATTTGAGTTACTCGTTGCCACCATTATTTAATGTTTATCACAACTTGCTCTGGGTGCCTTTGAAAATTGACCATCGTTGGAGAATACGCCTTTGATTAATTACATCTCTTGTTGATCGTGATGAAACCATCCTTTTTGTTTAAGGCAAAATTCATTAATATATGGATAATCTGATCACATTTACCCTATATTTTAAATAATCATGTTAGCCCTTAAAATAGACGAAAAATATAGTCGCATTCCCATTTAGATGACTACGATATCAACTTCTCAACATGACCCCATCGTAGGCACGTTCGCCTAATTTCATTTTACTCGGCACTTTCGTGCAATGTCATTTTGAGAATGCATTCACTTATGGGCGAGGCGAATGGGATGTTCACCCCTCGACCAGGGCGATCGTGATTTCATTTTTTGGGGCACGTCACCCATGGGAGAGGCGAACAGGATGTTCGCCCCTTGACTAGGGTGATCATGATTTCATTTTTTGGGGCGCGTCGCCCATGGGAGAGGCAAACAGGATGTTCGCTCCTTGACCAGGGCAATCACAATTTCATTTATTGCGCGCATTTTACTGTTATGCTTCCCTTTCATCGCCATTTCATATTACGTTCATCCCAAGGTGGGGTGAATAGAGCTTTCGCCTCATCTTTCGGGTGAACACACCTTTCATGTTCCATCTTTTGGGTACTTTCGAATCTTTCAATCCTTCACCCTTATTTTTACAAAGTGTAAAGAACTGAATGTGTCTCCAATTCATAGTGCCTTTTGAATGTAGCAAACTTGAATCCCAGATGAAGTTCCAAATTTATTTTTTCTTGTAAACATTCATCACTTCGATGCTAAAAGAATAAATATGCAAACCGAAAAGTAACATATGAAATAGATCCACAATAATATTTCAAGATAAATACCGCCGCATTACAATTAAAATGCTCCATCAAAATAAAACAAAAATCCCAATGTGACAAAGTACAAAAATGCCAACAAGGCTTCTCCAATTCAATTCCCTAGACAATTGAGAGTCTCATTGACTTCGTTTTTACCCAAAAAACTAGGTTTTATAGAGATTTCCTTACCTAACCATAAAAATATTATTTAATAATATTTTTATTAAAATTTATATTTATAATTAATCAAGTGCAACCGGATTCTCTGGAATGTCAGATGACACTCCAGCAATATTTTGATGTTGTTCCTACTAAATTGTTTGCTTATAAAAAATATCTATGTGAGGCTCCTCTTTCACTTACTGAGCTTCATAATGCTCTTATGACTATGTTAGATGATAATTCTCATTGTCTTGATGGCTTTCCCTACGAGAATTATAAAGGCACTTGGAAGTTTACTGGGCCTGATCTACTCAATGTCTATAACGAAATGTTCGCTCCTTGACCAGGGCAATCACGATTTCATTTATTGTGCGCCTTTTACTGTTATGCTTCCCTTTCATCGCCATTTCATATTACGTTCGTCCCAAGGTGGGGTGAACAGAGCTTTCGCCTCATCTTTGGGGTGAACACACCTTTCACGTTCCATATTTTGGGTACTTTCGAATCTTTCAATCCTTCACCCTTATATTTACAGAGTGTAAAGAACTAAATGCGTCTCCAATTCATAGTGCCTTTTGAATGTAGCAAACTTGAATCCCAAATGAAGTTCCAAATTTATTTTTTCTTGTAAACATTCATCACTTTGATGCTAAAAGAATAAATATGCAAACCAAAAAGTAACATATGAAATAGATCCACAATAATATTTCAAGATAAATACCGCCGCATTACAATTAAAATGCTCCATCAAAATAAAACAAAAATCCCAATGTGACAAAGTACAAAACTGCCAACAAGGCTTCTCCAATTCAATTCCCTAGACAATTGAGAGTCCCATTGACTTCGTTTTTACCCAACAAACTAGGTTTTATAGAGATTTCCTTACCTAACCAAAAAAATATTATTTAATAATATTTTTATTAAAATTTATATTTATAATTAATCAAGTGCAACCGAATTCTCTGGAATGTCAGATGACACTCCAACAATATATTGATGTTGTTCCTACTAAATTGTTTGCTTATAAAAAATATCTATGTGAGGCTCCTCTTTCACTTACTGAGCTTCATAATGCTCTTATGATTATGTTAGATGATAATTCTCATTGTCTTGATGGCTTTCCCTACGAGTTTTATAAATGCACTTGGAAGTTTATTGGGCCTGATCTACTCAATGTCTATAACGAAATGTTAGCCAATAACTCTCTAGGTAGTATTATCAATTGTGGAAACATTAAGTTCATTCTCAAAGTGGGAAATCCTAAGTTTATCAGTTGAAGACCTATTACTCTACTTAATGTTTCTTATAAGATTTTGACCAAGGCTTTAGCTCTTAGTATTCAAAATATTCTTCCTGTGATTATTATACCAGAGCAAACGGGTTTCATTAAAGGGCATTATATCATGGATAATCTTATTGTTGTCTGGGAAGGTTTAGAATGGGCGCGTGTCTCTGTTCAAAAGTTACTTTTCCTTAAGCTCGACTTTGAGAAAGCTTATGATTGTATTGAGTGGCCTTTTATTCTTGCCATGCTCAAAGCTCTCAGTTTTGGGCCTTTTTAATTAAGGTTGTCAATACGTTTTTTGTTGATGCTTCGGCTTGTCTTACTATTAATGGGCATAAGTCAGAGGATTTTGGTTTGTTTCGTTCTATTCACCAAGGTTGTCCTTTGATCCCCTCACTTTACATCCTTGCAGTTGAAGCTTTTGGTTATCTTCTTTCCAGTCAAGCATCTAAGGGGTTGACCAAAGGTATTCTTTTGCCTGATATGTCCACTCAACTTAATAATGGGCATTTTGCAAATGATTCTTTTCTCACTATTAGTGAGGATGAGGTTTTTGTTTCGACTACTTTAGTTTGTTTGGACACTTTTTGTAAGGTCTTTGGTTCCAACATCCAATGATCTAAGTCTCTTTGTTTCTGCCTTGCTTCTTCTGATCTACCTACTTGGCTTAGATATTTCTTGTGGCATTTGATTCAGAGGGGTGAGTGTTTTAAGTTCTTAGGAATTCCCTTTGCTTCTGACTGCTCACCCTTCGAACTATGGCAATATTTTATTGACAAAATTGGAAATAAAATTTCTTATTGGGCCTCGCGTCCCCTTTCTCTTGTTGGTAAATTTTAGGTTTGCACTAAGATTCTTGTTGCCACCCATGTTTACTCTTCATCTTGTTGGGCCCCTTCTAAGAATTCTTATAATAAGTTGGCCAGAATCCTAAGGGATTTTCTTTGGGCCAAGGGGAAGAATTTGCATGGTTTTCATTAGGTTGCTTGGAATATTTGTTGCATGCCTACTGATAAGGGCAAGATAGGTATCATTGACATCTACAGGTAAAGCATTTCCTTGTGTGCTAAGTGAGCGGTTTGTTGGACATTTTAAGGAATATTAGTTATCATTGATGTCAAAATGTTCTAAGAATAATTACAGTTTGATTGGTTCCAAAAGAGCTTCCTGGGAAGCATGATCAAAGGTTTTTATGAAAACCATGGAGGGCAAAAATCAAAGGTTAATTATTCATGATGGGAAAAAAATAAAAGGTTTTTATTAAAAATCAAAGTGGCTTTTCGTTTGGTTAAAAAGGCCTAAATATTAATTATTTATTTAATTTATAATATTTAAATTCCAAGAGAATTTAAATAAATAATAATTAAAGTTAATTCGAATATTTGAAATTCGAATTTCTAATGCGTCGACGTGTGAAATCTCCTCCATTCGTGTATAAAATGTGGATTGTTTCACCTTAGACCATCACCATGCCATTTGATTTAATGGCCCCGAAACCCTTGTGAAAATTATCTTCGATTTTTGTGCACTAAAGTACTGCGGCTAGTGGACAGCGTGTGGTGTTCAAAGGAGGTCAATGTATGTGAAGAAGAGCATAAGGTGAAGGAAGCTCCACTTCCTTCACGTGAGCATTGCTAGCCCACGCAATGGACTCCCAAGCGCTAAGACACTTAGGCTTATGGAGACGGCGGTTCAATTCTCACCGAATCCCTTTTAGGGATCAACGAAAAGGTATGCACATTATTTGAGAGTTGGGTTTTTCGAAGAAGGTTGTTCGAAAATTAAAATTAATTTTTGGTTTTATTAAATAGTTTTATAAAGTGACGTGGGAGTTATAAGGGTTAGATAAAAGGTGTTTTTGCTTGGTAATTATTTTTGGTTAAAAATAATTAGGAGGAATAAGGAGCTAATTGTTTTATAAAGCTTTTAATATATTTAGCTTATTGGAGAGATAAATGCTTTTAAGTGTTGATTATTATTGAAGATATCTTCTTGCCATTAAGAAGTGTTGAGAAAGTAATTATTTTCTGGTGGTTGATATTATTTTAATTGGGAGATTATAAGGTGTTATTGGACAAATATTATGTATGTTGATGGTTGTTTTTAAAGATGGAGTGATAAGGTGTAATTGATTTTTTGCATTATATTGTGAGAGAGATTTATCTTCTAACATCTTTGAGTTTGCAATAGAAGTGTTTGTGGTTGTGGTAGAAATTTGAGGTTCCTTCATCATCAAAAAGGTATGAGCACATTCTTCCATATTTGAGTTGATTGGTTGGTTTTCTGAAAATAAGTTTTGAGTGAAAAGGACTTGATTAGGGTTTCCTTTTGAGTATGTTGAGTTAATGCTTCAAGGTTTTTTTGGAATAAAGAGTTGTTAAAATCTTGTTTGATAAGCATTGTTGTTGAAGCCATTGGTTGTATAAAGAACTTGAACTAGGGTTTGAGTATCATTGTTGTGTGAAGAACTTGAACTAGGGTTTGAAAAGAACATGAGTATCATTGTTATGTGAGATTGGTTGTTGAGCATTGTTGGAAATATTTTGAGTGAGGAGCATATGCTTGGACTAGGGTTTGTAAGGAAGGATTGTTTCATTGTGTGATTGGTTGAGTAGATTTGGTTGAGCCTAGTCAATTGGGTGTGTGAAGTGATTGTTCAAGTTCCATAAAACAAACTATTCTATATTCTGAGTTTATTTGAGGAAGTGATTTAGCATTGAGGTGAATAAGAAGCATATTGAGTCTCTAACAATTCTCATTATGTTTCTGAAAGAGTGATTGAAAGTAATTGAGCATTATGATAAGTGTAGAACATATTGAGTCTCTAACAATTCTCTTTATGTTTCTATAAGATTGGACAAGTTCTTGTGTGGACTTGTTGAGCAGATTTGAGGTAAGTCTTTGAGAAGACTTGTGGATATATTTGAGTAAGCTTTTGTGGAATCTTACAATACAGATTGAGAGTAAACTTTGACAAGTTCTAGAGAGGACTTGTAGAGCAGATTTGGACAAGTTCTAGAGAGGACTTGTGGAGCAGATTTGAACAAGTTTTAAAGAGGACTTGTGGAGCAGATTTGGACAATTTCTAGAGAGGACTTGTGGAATAGATTTAGACAAGTTCTAGAGAGGACTTGTGGACATATTAGTGTGAGCTTTTGTGGAAGATTACAAGGCAGATTTGAGATAAGTCTTTGAGAAAAACTTTAGAGCAGAGTTGATTGATTTGTTCAAACCTTGAGTTAAGTTTTGGGGCAGATACAGTAGATTTGATTTGAGATTGATTCAAGCTTTGAGTTAAGGCTTGAGGACAAAGATTGAGAATAGATTTATGCTAGACCGAAGGACTATGTTTAGTGCAGATTTGAAAACAGAGTTTGGTGCAGATTTGAGGACAGGTTTGTGCCAAAACAGAGACAAAGTTTGAGCAAATTTGTGCTAGACCGAAGGACTATGTTTAGTGCATAATTGAGAACAAAGTTTGGTGCAGATTTGAGGATAGGTTTGTGCTAGACCAGAGACAAAGATTCAGCAGATTTGTGCTAGACCAAAGTACTATTTTTAGTGCAGATTTAAGACAAAGCTTTGGAGGTGATAGAGCAGAGGACAATAGTCTCTAGTGGATAGATATCTGTTAGCCAGGGTAGTGAGGACAGGTCTTCTGAGTGAGGATAAGAGTCTTCAGTGGAAAGAGATCCACAAGCCAGTGCAGTGGAGGTAGTAGTCTTCTATAGGATCACCAGCCAGATCAAAGGTGGAGTTCTCTTGTGGATAGATATCCACGGACTTGATTTAGGGGATTGGTATCTCCTTTGGGCATAGGTCCATAAACATTGTAAAAGAGAAGGATTCCCAAGAGATTGATTGAGAAAATTTTAGTGAAATGTTTTCTCCATGGAGTAGCCCACATTGGGTGAACCACATAAATTATGGTGTTTCTATTATGTGTGGTGATTTGTGCATTGTTTTGATTACTGCTATTGATATTGCTATCTATACATTGCATAATATTGATTGGGAAATAAAAGTAAAAAGTGGTCTTATACTGTTCACCCCCCGTCTCAATATAAGCTTGTGTTCTTCATGGTTAAAGTTATTGAAGGCCCTAAATCCTGGAAGGTTTTAATTTGTAATTGTATCTCTTCAGGGTTGCCTTATGGGCATAAAGCTTGGGCTAATATTGACCTTCACACTCTTATCATTACTTTTGCACCAGTTAAGATTAAGAGTTCCTTTGTTGTTAAAAGTATTTGGCAGGATTTTAAGGCAATGAAACCTCATCTTTGTTGGATTGGTGATGGTTTTCATAATGGTATTTCATTCAATTCTCATAACATCTAGTGGTCTTCTATTTTGTCTAACTCTTCGATTATTCTTGTTGATATGCTAGGGATTAAAGCTTTGAGGCCATTTCACAAAGGTATTTGCTTTATTAAATATTTAGTGCATTCTCACGATTGGATTCTTCGGCCTACCCTCAGCATAAATTTAATCTTCAAAACTTGGATCTTCCTTCTATTCTTAAGATCCAGGAGCTTGTGCCTGATGTCATGCTACATAAGCTAGACCTTCAGCCCTCGAGTGTCTAGTGGAGGGATTTGCATTGGAATGTAGATACTCCTTTCAATAACTACTCTTCTTCCTTGCTTTATCAACTTCTTAGTCCTTTTTCCTCTAGTATTGACAAGCTTAATGAGAGATGGCAAACTCACTCTACCTCCTATACTTGGATTGCTCGTTTGAACCGTATTTGGCATTCTAATATTGAATCTAAGATCACTTTTTTTTTTTGATCTCTTATTTATCAAGGTCTTCATATGAAAGAGAGGCTCAGTAGGGTTGGTCTTCCTAATCCTAAGTGTTCTACTTGTGGTCGTTTTGAAACATTTAAGCATCTATTTTGGTTATGCCCTCGTGCTCAGTTTGTTTGGGCTTGGATTCACTCGTTGTTTAAACCTTTTCATCCCAAGATCTTCAAATGACAAATGATTGTTTTGGTGATAATAGTTTTTGGCCTGCTTATGTTGCTACTCTATGAAATTTCTTTGGTGCGATCATTTTGTTTCAACTATGGAAAAGGTAGGAATGTTGCTACTTATTCTGGAGATTTAATTTCCTTTTAATTTTCTATAAATGAAAAGATTACAGTACTTTATGTTGTTACTTCTCAAATTCATTCGCAGGCTTCCAAGGTAACGCATGAGTTGGTGCATTTGATGAATCTTATCAAGTATTGGTGCGAGGCTCCATGCACTATCAACCGGGTTCCACCTGACCTCCCTCCACCTTAAGGTCCCTCAATTTCTTCAAGATCTCAATGTAGTAGGTCAGGAGGATGAAGTTCTTTGACCTCAGGCCATTTTGCTAGTGCTCACAGTAGGGCTCGGTTTCCTCCCAATTCTCATAGCAGGTATCGTTCGTGTTCATGCTCTTCGCAACGTAGTTGGAGTCTTATGCATTGCTTGACTGATCATGGTATTGGTTGGAGCCCTGGCCCGTCTTCTCGATCGGTTACTTCTCCTGGTCATTCTACTCCATTGTCGCCTTTAGCTTTGATCAATTCTACTCCCCTGGTTGGGTGTTATGGTTCCTTTGATGAACATCGTTGCTCCTGATAACTCTTGGTCTGTCAATCCGCCTACAAACAATCCTCATGGTTTGGGCTCTTTTGAACCAAAGAATGATCCTCCTCGTCCTCCGAGAGCGGCTCCTTGTTCTTAGTTATGTTGTTTGTTTACCCTTTTAAGGATTGATTTTGTATTTGTATTATGGTTTCTCTAGTTGTTTTTTATTTTGATTGTGTGGGTGGCCTTGAACCCCAAGTTGTGATCTCTCCAACTAATTTTTTATTATAACCTTTTTTATTTATTTAATATAATTATTGGTTCCAATAAAAAAAATATTATATTAATTTAATAATTAAAAAGTTGTATAATTATATAATAAGATACCAAAAGAAATCAATCCATAAAATTTTGATAAAACATTAAATAATATTCATAATTATATATATATTATTTAATAAGATTTAAATTTAGTTTTTTCATTGAGAGTCTACGTTTTGAATCAATCAAACTCGTTTAATTTAATACAATTATAATAATTTATAAATTATATTTATTTTTTAAATATATTTATTTAATTAATATATATATATATATATAAGCCATGTATGACAGCTTTAGCCTGTTCCGCGTTGAAAAGCCACCCAAATTTTCACGTAATTCAAATATTTGCAATGTCACCAATACCGTGGTTTTTGATGATCTCAACTGTTTTGATTACGGCGGGTAAGTGATATCATCGCCTCTCAGATTACAGCGGGTTTTTCGACCTCCAAAAAGGCGCGGGGAGAAGCAAGAGGAAGAAGATTTTTGAGGGAACCTCTAACTTTGACGGAGGAGAGACTAAAAAAATTAGCGAGGCCCCGCTAAATCCAAGGACCAAGCATTTGATCCGGGGAGCGGAACTTCTACTAACGGCGGAAATCGTGAAAGTCGCTAAAGATAGCGGAAGGCGGAGGCACCAGGTGTCTGCCTACAAGAGGCGTGTAAAACTGCCGCCACTGCGGCCCCAGAGAAAGCGACGGCTGTAAAGACCGCTGTAATGCCCAGTCGTAAAGCGGTGTTGTTGCATGCGCCCGCCCCACAGATCTCTCTCGAAAGCACCTCAGGCCCAAACCATGCCATTCGCATTAAGAGGCCTTGTCGCCTATAAGAGGAAGAAACAAAAAGAAGGGTCCTGTGAGCTGCGTGTGTAGCTCTTTTAGAAAAAAAGGGTTCAACCCTCTTTTTTTCATTAATCGGAAGAACCAATATAGCAGCAACTCCCCTTGCATGTCCTCTCCGCCCGAGGAATTTGAACTTGCGCTGCAATTTTGCAGTGAAAAAGACCGCAAGTAGAGAAGTTGCTGGCAATATTGTAAAAGAGGAATTTGAACTTTGTGCTTGAACGTCATTATCTCAGCTTCAAATGGTCATGGCCTGTGAATTACTGCAAGGCGATATCATCCTCCATTCTCTGCAGAACCGTGGCGCATCGAGAAAACGGAACCCACGTTCCTTCCAGAGGAAATTCGAGCTCAGAATACCACCAAAATCCGCAAACATTTGGCAATTCCGAGCGGTCTCGAATTCCATGGCGGGTTCTGTGAAGCAGAAGCAGCAGCCACCGCCATTGAAGGGGCTGGAATTGGGCAAAAACTCTGGTAATCAATGGAATCCCCTGCAGAAACTGGCGGCGGCAGTCCTGGATGTCGTAGAGAAGACCGTGGTGACAAACCTCGAGAACCAGCAGCCGGTGCCGAACACGTGTGACCCGGAGGTCCAGCTACGCGGCAACTTCGCGCCGGTGCCGGAGACGGCCGTCACGCACGGCCTGCCGGTGGAGGGGCGGATCCTGGAGACCCTCGACGGCGTCTACGTCCGCAACGGCGCCAACCAGCGGTTCAAACCGGCGGGGCGTTACCACCTGTTCGACGGCGACGGCATGATCCACGCCGTGACGCTACGTGGCGGCAGCGCCAGCTACGCATGCCGCTTCACGGAGACTGAGCGGCTCGTGACGGAGCGGCGCATGGGGCGGAGCTTCTATCCCAAGTGCGTCGGGGAGCTCCACGGCCACTCGGGGCTGGCCCGGCTGCTGCTTTACTACACACGGGGGCTGTGCGGCATGGCCGACCTCACACGGGGCATGGGCGTCGCCAACGCGGGCCTCGTCTACTTCAATGGCCGACTCCTAGCCATGTCGGAGGACGACCAGCCGTACGCCGTCCATGTCACCCGCGAGGGTGATCTCCTCACCTTGGGACGCTTCGACTTCGGCGGCCAGCTTGATGCCTCCATGATCGCTCACCCCAGCGTGGACCCCCGCACGGGGGAGCTCTTCGTGCTCAGCTACAACGTGTTGCGCCGCCCCTACCTCCGCTACTTCCGTTTTTCCCCCGACGGAGCCGGCGCCCGCCCTGTGGACATAACCCTCCGGCAGCCCATCCTCATCCACGACTTCACCGTCACGGAGAACCACATCGTCGTCCCGGACCAGCAGGTGGTGTTCGATCTCCGGCGCATGATCGCCGGCGGGTCGCCCGTGCGCTACGACCCGGGGAAGACTTCGCGCTTCGGGGTGATGCCCCGCTACGACGACGACGAGCACGGGATGACGTGGATCGAGGTCGCCGACTGCTTCTGCTTCCACCTGTGGAACGCCTGGGAGGAAAACGATGGCGCCAAGGTTGTCGTCGTGGCCTCCTGCATGACCCCGCCCGACGGAATATTCAACGAGAATCCCTCCCCTCTCAAAAGTATTCTGTCGGAGATACGCCTCGACCTCCGGACGGGGAATTCCGTATGCCGCGAGATCGTGCCGGCGATGAACCTGGAGGCCGGCCAGATAAACCGGAACTACGTCGGGGTGCGCACGCGCGACGCCTATATGGCAATCGCGGAACCGTGGCCCAGGGTTTCGGGCATCGCCAAAGTGGACCTGGAGGCCAAGAAGGTGGTGGGGAAGCACCTCTTCGAGGAAGGGTGCTACGGAGGGGAGCCCTACTTCGTCCCGAAGCCGCACGGCGCGGCCGAGGATGATGGCCACGTAGTGATGTTCGTGCATGACGAGGCGACGGCGGCGTCTGAGTTCGTGATTTTGGATGCAAAGAGCGACGGGCTGCATCGGGTGGCGGCGGTGAAGTTGCCCTCGCGAGTGCCGTACGGGTTTCATGCGACGTTCATAACGCGGGAAGACCTGCGCCGGCAGAGACTATGTTTGTAATTGTAGACCCTTGTCAAAACCCGGCTTAGATCGGATGTACATCTTGAAAAACAAAACCTGAGTGACCCTAATTCTGTGAAGGGTAGCAATGTATACCAAGTCTTTAAGCGGAATCGAATTGCATTTCATTTTTGAATTTGTGTATATGTTTGTAAGTGGGATAGGATTGTAAGTTATAATTGAAGTGTATCATATTTTTAATCGGAATAGAAATTTTTATCTTGTCTCAGTTTTTTTTTTTAATTATTTTGATTAAGTGGTCAGTTAATTTTTAAAATTTGAATTTTTAAGATAAATTTAATATTATAATTAATTAAATTATTTATTATCTGATTTTTTTTTTATAAATATGCTTAAGTTTTAGGTGATGAACATAAGAAATGACACTATTTTTTATTTAGTTTTTAGATCTATTTTTTTGTTAATAACATTTATGATAATTTGTTGTAATACCATTACATGTTGACAATGTAATAAGGGTGAGAGCTATATAACATAATATTCAAATTGTTGTAATACCACTACATGTTAACAATGTAATAAGGCTGAGAGCTTTCAATTCCATATAATCAATTTAAAAATTTCAAAACAAAATTTGACAAAGCTTTATACTCCTATATGTGTTAGGTCTACAAAGGACTGGTCTTGTTTTATCATTTAAATGTTAATCATTATCTTTTATTTTATTTATATATAAAAAATAATAATTCTCTTTAAAACTTAAGTATTATTTTTAAATTTGTATTTTTTTATTTTTTATGGAGAACAAGAGATTGTACTTGGGTCCCTAACCCTTGAGCCACAACTCTCTCCTTTAAAGCTTGAGAGGTTATAAACAGATTCAATTCTCATCTCAGTTAATATGCTATAGCTAGATACCTACATCATTTTTTATAAGATGTCTAAATTTTTTATTTTTATTTTCTGGATTTTCTTTAATTTTTGTGTGAATACAAATATTCCAAAATTGAGCATCCTTCTTGACATTTTCCTATAGCATCCTTCACAATACCAAAACTTTACCTCTACTATCTATGCATTGCATCTTAGTAGAGTAATATTTCCAAAACACTGTACGACAATAATTCGCTTTACTAAATCTGGATTGCTAGTTTCCTTCTTGCAACATAAATGCAACCACAAATTTTGTAATAAATAATTTATATGAAAACACATTAATGTTAAAAAATAAAAATAAAAAACATTAAAGTAAATCTTAATTATTATTTGATTTAGGTAGTTTCTTATCACCTTACCACTTTCTCTAACCATGGAAAAGAAAATTTAACTTCACTATCTTCAATTAAAACTCCTCTAAAATTTTCACAATTATCTCTTATATGTTCCATGGAACCTTGCTTTTTTTCAAAATTACATTTATTACTATGAGTGAATCACCTTCCATCTATACTTTTCCATTTCATTTGTTTGCATATTTTTAACCCTTCAAAAGTTGTCCAAGCTTCAGATTTATTATTTGTCTTAAATCCACTATTAAAAGCATAACTATACAAAATTTATCCTCTATTATTTCTAATTATTCCTCCTCTGGTTGATCCTCAATTTTTTAAGATGCTCCATCAAAATTCAATTTGATCAGGTTTATTATTTGTCTTAAATCCACTATTAAAAGCATAACTATACAAAATTTATCCTCTATTATTTCTAATTATTCCTCCTCTGGTTGATCCTCAATTTTTTAAGATGCTCCATCAAAATTCAATTTGATCAGGTTTATTATTTGTCTTAAATCCACTATTAAAAGCATAACTATACAAAATTTATCCTCTATTATTTCTAATTATTCCTCCTCTGGTTGATCCTCAATTTTTTAAGATGCTCCATCAAAATTCAATTTGACCAACTCAACATTTGGTGGTTTCCACTTTATATTATTTGCCTCCTTTTTGTTTTTCATGTACCCAACATCATAACTCCATTTGATGACTTACTCCATCTATCAATACTCTCTCCCTGCTTCCAAATTAAGGTCTCCCTCCTTCCAAATTAAGGACTGGATGAGTTGATGTGGTTGGTTTCTTTTTCAATACCTTTAAATTGTTTTTTTTTCCTTTAAATATTCTTCTATTTCTTTCTAGCCATATAGTCCAATGTAATGTATCTTTCAATATATGCTAGATTGTGCGTAAAGCCTTACTTTTAAATTTGTTCTACCATTGTTTTAACCATTTTTCAAAATTTTCATTTATCACCATGCATTTACCAAACATATTAAAAATCCATTATCATAAATTTCGAACTATTAACCACTGTATATATTATATATAAAAATCGAAAACTTTAAATATTGAATGATTTGAATTTAAAAAAATTAAGAGACAATATCATATAGTAACATTAAAGGCTTAAATATTGTTTAAAAGTATAAATTAAAATAAATAAATAAAATGGGTCCGAGGTGTAGACCAATTGGTTCGACCAAACCCGTAAGAGGGGCGGAGGTCCAAGGTTCAAATCTCGAGCCTCGTCGCACTGAATTTTTGTCCCTTTCCTGGTGCTTTTAGTGGTGTAAAAGGTTTAAAATGATTGTGGCATGGTGGTTATAAGGGCGGACAGCACGAAGATCTGTGTGGCGGCTTTCGAGGCGAATAGCACAAAATACTGTGGTGGCCATAAAAAACCGAACAGTCTACCCAGATTCGTGGCGGCTACCGATTCCATCATGTTAAATAAATAAATAAAATTATTTTGGTAATGAATCTTCCTTATTAACTTAAATGTTGTTGAATACATGTAAAATATAACAGGTGATATAATTAAAATCATTTTTTGGAGATACACACCAACCCTTAAATAATTTAAATAACAACACAACAAAACTATATAAAAATTCAAAGGTTACCACCTCCTACATCCATGATAATCTGATATGAACGATGATCTTACTTCATTTATTGCACCATCAAACAAACTAAGTTAAAATAGACCAGGCGACACCTTTCCAAAGACCAAGCACGCACTTGAGTCCCACCACACGAATACTTTTCGAGAAAAAAAATATTTATTTATTTATTTGGCATCATGCCGTGGAGTCCCAGTCCGAGGCCTGCCCAGGCATTAGAGCCTTACAATCTGACAGTCCCGCCATATTTAGGGGCACCTTTGTCGGAGCTTTTATCCAGCTGTGTCTCGTCCGCGCTCTAGGCTTTTGACGTCAAGTCCAAGCGAGGATTTGTCCCCACTATTTTAAATGCGCTTCATTCCGCCGTTAATTTGTTCACTGGGGTTCCTGGCCCCTTCCACATGGTCGCACACCCCAAATCTCTTGTTAAAATGTCGCTAATTTCTTTGACCACCATGCCCCCCTTCTGACATCGTTGTTATCTTGTATATATATGCTTCACAAAACTGGACAAACTGTGTAGGGGAACATGACACTGTGTAACATGCTTACGTGGCCAACTTTCATAGGCTGCAAGATACACCTCAAAGACCAACAACTTCGATTCCCTAGTGACAAGATTTGGCTCAACACCATATTCATTTATTACATTTTTTTTTTAATAATTTATTTATAAATGTTCCTGCAAGAACACCCTAACAATATGTTAGTGTTTCATCTCGATGACTTTAGATTAAATCAAAGAGAGGAAGGCCCTGTTGGTATGCCCCCAGGGAGTGTGGTCCCGATCGAACCACTCGTTGTACTTCACATGTCAAGCTTTTGGGAGATTCAAAATTGGACTAAGCGGAAATGAGGATTGAATTCAAATTATTCTTAATTTTTCTTTTGAAAAGATTTTTTCTTTTCATCTTCTCTAGTTTGAAATCAAAGATAAAATAATCACTGGTGGCTCATGGTTTCATGGGAGACATACATTATATTTGGAGAGAATTTTTTGTTGAAATAATTTTTTTAAAAGACTTCTAGTATGGATTAGGTTTTTTAGATTTCTTTATCAATTTATCAATAGGGGGGTTTTGAAGAATATTGACAATACTTTATGAGAAGTCATCTAGGAAGGATCAACTACTAAGGAGAAAATATATGTTGTATATGCGTGGATATGTGTTTTCATGGAACCTTTACATCTTTTAATTAAGATTAAATTTGAATCAAGAAAATGGGATCAGTAAGTGGATTATTAAAACATTGCATTTTGATGTCGTAAGTGTTATGAAACTGGACACATGGCAAGAGATTGCAAAGTGAAAATGATGGGAAACGAAGAAAATGCCTGAAACAAACATCAATATGAAGCAAAGAGATCATGCCATAGTAGAAGATGGATCAAGTCAAGGATTTTTCACTCTCAAGAAAGTCGTAAAGAAATCGTCTCTACATCATCAAAGGGCAAATGTTATTACAATTTACTCAAATAAACCATTAGAAGAAACAAAGGACACAAGGGATAAAGAAGTACAATGTGCAAGTTCAAATTTAGAAGGAATTAAAGGTGCAAAAGAAGATGAGAAGGTAAATTTTAAAGCAAAAGAGGCAAAGGACATCGATTAGTTCAATGTTTACGAGGCAACATAAAGAAGAAAGTGTTGGTGAGGTCCCTTCTACTTCAAGTTTTCCATGACAGCATAAACCTTTAGAAGATAAGTCTCATTATGAACAACATAGAAAAATAGAAGATATTGATGAAGATGAAAGTGTTGGTGGAAATGGAAAAAGGAGAGAGACTCTCGAAACAAAGATAAAGAGAAATGAAAACACGAAGGAAAATTGATTTGGAAAACCAAAAACATTTTTTTTTGGTGTTAACAAGAAGTGAGGCTAAGCCCACAAAGAAAAACAAAAAGTGATGATAAAAATGGTACCATGGATATTAAGGGTATGAATAAGACCCCTAAAAATGATTTACCAAGAAATTAAAAAGTTGTAATAGTCTAAAGTTTTAATACATGAAAGAATTAAGTAGTGAGAACATAAGGATGCATTCAAAAATATTTTGAAGATGGAGGATTGTCTGACAAATTTTTATTGTAGGAGCTTTCAAATGTAGTATAATAATATGGGACAAACACAAATTGGATGAACAATTGCTAGAAGCAAAAAGTAATTGGTTATGGATCTATTTTGTAGGAAAGATAAAAATGTTAAAGTCGGGGTTATAAATGTATATGCTTCAACTATAGTTACTCCTCATAAATAAAATTGGAAGGGC
Organism: Wollemia nobilis; assembly: GCA_028583015.1. Classification (NCBI taxonomy): domain Eukaryota; kingdom Viridiplantae; phylum Streptophyta; class Pinopsida; order Araucariales; family Araucariaceae; genus Wollemia; species Wollemia nobilis. Next base: position 7,394,267 of record JAQPPZ010016995.1, on the reverse strand, counting down.
CTTATTATATTTTTTCAAATACAATAATTATTCATATTTGTGATTTATGGGTTCTTGGAGAAACTTCAAAATAATTTTATCTCCTTCAAAAAATAAGGGAGGTACTCCTTGATGGTTTGAATGAATGTAGGATTTTGCTTCATTTGTCAATTTTAATGGTTTTTGGGATGTTATTTTTTCAAGCACCAGTATGCTTTGTCTTATGTGCTAGCTTCTTTGTTTGCCAATATAGTTGAATTTCTCTCAAACGCCTTGCTGGTTGAAGCTGCTTGCTCCTTGGTGATCGACGGAGGTTGAAATCTCCTAGGCTGGAAATCTCTTTCAGCCTATCTCTTCTTAATAACTGTGATCTCATTTTCCATCGCTCTTATGGCTGAGTTCATTGACTACATCTCTTTCAGCAACTTCTCGTGTGGGTTAGGATTTGAGGGTGCTATAGGAGCTAGTAATAGAAGTGGTACAGGCAAAGATGGCAGTTCTAGGAATGGAACAGGAGTGGGTAACTATGGAATGGTTGGAGCAGGCAATTGAGGGACAAAAACTGTCATCGTGGTTTGAGATGAACTCGGGTTCCATGAAGGGACCAGATACATGGGAGACATTGACAAGGATTGAAAAGATGCATTAGCATACAAATAATGTTGGAGATCAAGAAAAATATGCATCACCATTTTCGATGGAAGCTTACCAACAGCAATTAGATCAGCCTCAATCTATTGCACAGCAGAATACAGATCAGGAAATGTGTTGATATTGGACTATCGGATGGCCATGCTAATGTTATAATTAAAAGCATAGAGGTAATAGAATGCAACTTGCTTAGGATTTGGTCGGAGATCCTTAGGAACTCTCTACCAAGTTTTGACGAACCTGACATTAAAGTCCATGATTTCCTCTTATAGATACCTCTGAATGGTGGTAAATTAATGCAACAGAGAGAACAAATCCACTTTTATATCGAAAAAATTGATTAATAATTCAACCAACTGGTCCTAGGTGGTAATGGTGGAAGGCTATAATGACGGGTACCAGTAAAGCAACTTACCTCTAAGAGAGAGCACGAGTAATCTTACCATGATATCCTCATCTGTGATGCTATGGATTGTCGCCAAGGCAGCCACGTCTTGGACATGCTCATAAGTCATCTTCCCTGTACCATCGTAAGAAGGCAAAGCCTTCATTGTTGCTTGCAGATTCAGAGGTCCGGAGTGGTTCCATACTTGAAACTATCTTGGTGGTTGTGGTGGTAGATTTTGAGCCATTTGGACTAGAGTGTTTGCTTGGGGAGGCAGAAAACTAGTGGTTGTGCTAGCAGGGCTCGAAGGAATAGAGAACACACCAACTAACTATGAAGATGTTACACTTGATGGGACAACTAGAGTGACTAACCTAGGATGTTCTCCTAACACTTGGGTGTCAAGTTCATAAAACTCAACGTGATCTTCTAGATTTTTGACCTTCGATCTTATGATCATGAAGAAAGCTTTCGCTCACTTCACATTCTAAGGCTTCTAGGTAAAACTGAGTCACCAGATGTTCTAATCATACAGTACAAAGACGAACATCAAACCTCAATACTGTTAAAAGTGTACCAAAACTATTGGCACCTATGGTGATTTTGCCAAATAAAAGCGAGCCAAAGATTCACCAACTCAGGCTCCCTTAAACTATGGAGACGATTGGTCCCACCAGGTGTACCAAAAATTGTTGGTCATGAATCTACCTAATCATAAAATATATGTGCCCTAGACCCGGCCAACATTGAAAGGTCGAAGGAGAGAGATGTTCTTCGGGCCAATCTCCAGAGAGGGTTGGTTCCCTTACTAATATAATTTGGTTTAAAGCTTAGGGTAACAGGAAAGAGATGGGAAATGATAGAAAGAAACAGGAAATATGGCTATAATCCAAAGATGAAAGGTGGCGATAAAATAGCAGCTAAAAACCAGATCAAGTTTTAATCAGCATGCGATAGAAAGTAAATCATCATAACCATTCACAGATTGTAAATATAACTTCCAATAAGCATTGCAGTATTCATCTCTTTATCAGGGCTTAAATTCCAATGTAGAATTTAAATTTATCTAATAATGGAAATGAACATAACAAAAATGCTAAGCAGAAAGTGATAGCGCACAACACTGCTACAGGAAACAAAAGCCAACGATATTTCAATTGATGCAGAGAACTCAAAGAGTTTTTTGGCAGAATGTCTATCCTCCTTTTTACATCAAAATGCTTAGTATTTATAGAGGATTTCACCTCTAAAATTAAATGCAAGTAAAAACAAAATGCTTGCTAGTCCAAGACCAGCCAGAGCAATTTTCTCCCCGACAATAGTAGTGATCGAATCAAAACATTCTTTAGGAAGCGACAATCCGGTTTTCATATAGTGTGCCTAGGAAATTAGCAGAGATGGACGATAGGAAAAATGTTCCAAGCGTCGGTGCATCGAAACTGAGCAACATAACGCAAAAAATAGGAGCTTGGATATTAAATTTTGGACACCATCCCATCACTTTAGGCCTCAGAATCTTACTCTCGCCAGTGGAGATCCAACGAACATTAACTTTATTTCGAGAAGGAACAAAATCAGTGGAGGGCACCTCAAAAATAAATAGGATCACACCAGAATCCAGGATGTAGCATTTAATCTTGGTATCTCTTCAGCAGGAATTAAGGAAACATTAATTTCATTTCTTCAAGAATTAAATTCCACCAGTCTTCACTCTTTCCTAAAAGATATTAGCAATAGTGGTGCCTTGAAAGAAAACGTTGCAGAAAGGAAGGGGTAAAATTTGATTTTGCCCAAGCAATCTATTGTTTTTGCCTATCAACATGCTTTCACCTTCTCCTGAGTAATTTCGCCCAAAAAATAGAATAGAAACAACTTTTGCAAGAAATTGGGCAAATAATGGGACGCTTTCTTAAACCCTGGCATGTGGGTTTCAACCCGTCAAAGGAGCGGCCATCGCGGGTTCCAGTGTGGGTTTGGCTTCTATGGCTCCAGTTGGAATTCTGGAGAACTGATATTTTGCATAAGATTGCCCTTCTTCTTGGGAAGCCGATTGGACCATCGCAACATACGATGGATAAAAAGGTAATCTTTGTTGCCCGTATTTGTGTTGAAATTGATTTAAATAATCCTATTCCAGATTCTATTGAAATACAGTTTGGATCAACTACATGGGTTCAAAAACTTGACTATGAAGCTCTTCTATTTTGCTATCGGATTTACCATGAATATGGCCACCTATAAATAAAATACCCTAAGTTTGTCCTGCCCATGGCTTCAAATCATGGGCCCTCTCGATCTGGACAAAATTTGGGTAAAGGAAAAGTCCCGATAAAGTAAGGTAAACAGGATAAGGAAGGCTTTATTCTGGTAAAATTCTGAAATAGAGGACGAAGGGCAAACAAAGACCTTAAGGATAGCCAACCAGATGCTCTGCTCAACCGTTTTGAAATATTCGATGATCTTGATCAGTGCATGGAGAAACCTAAAATGTCGCTACCTGATGCAAATATAACATGGCTGAATCATGTCTCTTCTTGAGGGGGAACTTAAGGAATCAGATCTAGGGGGTTTAAATGAAGAATAAAGGGCTTTAGATCTGAGTATAGGTGATATGGTTGGATCTAGCCCTAGAAGGGAAACTATTTTAGAAAATAGTTATACCCTCTCCTACTCAAGCACTGATGCAGTCATCCTTGGACTGCAAAACTCCTACGTTGTTGGGATTGCAACAGAAAATAATTAAAAAAAGTGCTTCAAATAAGAATATGAAGGTGGGTCGAAAGAAGGACCATGATAAAATTAAGTTAATGGGGGAGACTTTGGTGGAGTCGGGCTTGGTGAGAACATTGGACTCCCATTTTTCTAACCCTAAAAAATGATTATCCTTTCATGGAATGTAAGGGGGTTGAACGGAGACAGAGTTTAAGCAAATTTGTGCTAGACCGAAGGACTATGTTTAGTGCAGAATTGAGAAAAAAATTTGGTGCATATTTGATGACAGGTTTGTGCTAGACCAGAGACAAAGGTTGAGCAGATTTGTGCTAGATCAAAGTACTGTGTTTAGTGCAAATTTGAGACAGAGCTTTGGAGGTGATATAGCAGAGGACAGTAGTCTCTAGTGGATAGATATCCATTAGCCAGGGCAGTGAGGATAGGTCTTCTGAGTGAGGACAAAAGTCTTCAGTGGAAAGAGATCCATAATCCAGTGCAGTGGAGGTAGTAGTCTTTTAGAGGATCACCAACCAGAGCAGAGGAGAAGGAGTTCTCCTGTGGATAGAGATCCACGAACTTGATTTAGGGGATTGGTATCTCCTTTGGACAGAGGTCCATAAACATTGTAAAAGGGAAGGATTCCCAAGAGATTGATTGAGAAAATTTTAGTGAAATATTTTCTCCATGGAGTAGCCCACATTGGGTGAACCACGTAAATTATGGTGTTTCTATTGTGTGTGGTGATTTGTGCATTGCTTTGATTACTGATATTGATATTGCTATCTATACATTGCATAATATTGATTTGGAAAGAAAAGTAAAAAGTGATCTTATACTGTTCACCCCCCTGAGTATAAGCTTGTGTTCTTCATGGTTAAAGTTATTGAAGGCTCTAAATCCTGGAAGGTTTTAATTCGTCATTGTATCTCTTCAGGGTTGCCTTATGGGCATAAATCTTGGGCTAATATTGGCCTTCACACTCTTATCATTACTTTTACCCCAGTTAAGATTCAATTTTCCTTTGTTGTTAAAAGTATTCGACAGGATTTTGAGGCAGTGAAACCTCATCTTTGCTGGATTGGTGATGGTTTTCATAATGGTCTTTTGTTCAATTCTCATAACATCTAGTGGTCTTCTATTTTGTCTAACTCTTCGGTTCTTCTTGTTGATATGCTAGGGATTAAAGCTTTGAGGTCATTTCACAAAGGTATTTGCTTTATTAAATATTTAGTGCATTCTCAGAATTGGATTCCTTGGCCTACCCTCAAGCATAAATTTAATCTTCAAAACTTGGATCTTCCTTCTATTCTTAAGATCCAGGAGCTTGTGTCTGATGTCATGCTACATAAGCTTGACCTTCAACCCTTGAGTGCCTAGTGGAGGGATTGGCATTGGAATGTAGATACTCCTTTCAAGAACTACTCTTCTTCCTTGCTTTATCGACTTCTTAGTCCTTTTTCCTCTAGTATTGACAAGCTTAATGAGAGATGACAAACTCACTCTACCTCCTATACTTGGATTGCTCGTTTGAACTGTATTTGGCATTCTAATCTTGAATCTAAAATCACCTTTTTTCTTTGCTCTCTTATTTATCAAGGTCTTCATATGAAAGAGAGGCTCAGTAGAGTTGGTCTTCCTAATCCTAAGTGTTCTACTTGTGGTCGTTTTGAAACATTTAAGCATCTATTTTGGTTATGCCCTCGTGCTCAGTTTATTTGGGCTTGGATTCACTCATTGTTTAAACCTTTTCATCTCGAGATCTTTAGATGACATGATTTTTTTTTGTGATAATAGTTTTTGGCTTGCTTATGTTTCTACTCTATGAAATTTCTTTGGTGCGATCATTTTGTTTCAACTATGGAAAAGTAGGAATGTTGCTACCTATTATGGAGATTTAATTTCCTTTAATTTTCTATAAATGAAAAGATTACAGTACTTTATGTTGTTACTTCTCAGATCCATTCGCAGGCTTCCAAGGTAACGCATGAGTTGGTGCATTTGATGAATCTTATCAAGTATTGGTGTGAGGCTCCATGCACTATCAATCGGGTTCCACCTTACCTCCCTCCACGTCAAGGTCCCTCAATTTCTTCAAGATCTCGATGTAGTAGGTCAAGAGGATGAAGTTCTTTGACCTCAGGCCATTTTGCTAGTGCTCACAGTAGGGCTCGGTCTTCTCCCAATTCTCATAGCAGGTATCATTCGCGTTCATGCTCTTCGCAACACAGTTGGAGTCTTGTGCATTGCTTGACTGATCATGGTATTGGTTGGAGCCCTGGCCCGTCTCCTCGATCAGTTCTCCTCCTGCTCATTCTACTCGATTGTCGCCTTTAGCTTTGATCAATTCTACTCCCCTGGTTGGGTATTATGGTTCCTTTGATGAACATCGTTGCTCCTGATAACTCTTGGTCTGTCAATCCGCCTACAAACAATCCTCATGGTTTGGGCTCTTTTGAACCAAAGAATGATCCTCCTCATCCTTCGAGAGCAGCTTCTTGTTCTTAGTTATGTTGTTTGTTCACCCTTTTAAGAATTGATTTTGTATTTGTATTATGGTTTCTCTAGTTGTTTTTTTATTTTGATTGTGTGGGTGGCCTTGAACTCCAAGTTGTGATCTCTCCAACTAATTTTTAATTATAACCTCTTTTATTTATTTAATATAATTGTTGGTTCCAATAAAAAAACATTATATTAAAAAAATAATTAAAAAAATTGTATAATTATATACATAAGCCATCAAAGAAAATCAATCCATAAAATTTGATAAAACATTTAATGATATTCCATAATTATATATATTATTTAATAAGATTTGAATTTCAAAAAGTTCACTTTTTAAGTCAATCAAACTCGTTTAATTTAATAAAATTATAATAATTTATAAAATACATTTATTTTTTAAATATATTAATTTAATTAATAAATATAAGCCATGTATGACAGCTTGAGCCTGTTCCGCGCTTGAAAAGCCACCCAAACTTTTACGTAATTCAAATATTTGCAATGTCACCAATACCGTGGTTTTTGATGACCTCAACTGTTTTGATTACGGCAGTTAAGTGTTATCATCGCCTCTCAGATTACAGCGGGTTTTTCGACCTCCAAAAAGGCGCGGGGAGAAGCAGGAGGAGGAAGGTTTTCGAGGGAACCTCTAACTTTGACGGAGGAGAGACTCAAATAAGTTAGCGAGGACCCGCTAAATCCAAGGGACCGAGCATTTGATGCGGGAAGCGGAACTTCTATTAACAGCGGAAGTCGTGAAAGTCGCTAAAGATAGCGGGAGGCGGAGGCACCAGGTATCTGCATACAAGAGGCGTGTAAGACTGCCGCCACTGCGGCCCCAGAGAAAGCGACAGCTGTAACGACCGCTGTAATGCCCAGTCGTAAAGCGGTGTTGTTGCATGCGCCCGCTCCACAGATCCCTCTCGAAAGCTCCTCAGCCCCAAACCATGTCATTCGCATTAAGAGGCCCTGTCGCCTATAAGAGGAGGAAACAAAAACGAAGGGTCCTGTCAGCTGCGTGTGTAGCTCTTTTGGTTCAAGCCTCTTTTTTTTATTAATCGGAAGAACCATTATAGCAGCAACTCCCCTTGCATGTCCTCTTCGCCCGAGGAATTTGAACTTACGCTGCAATTTTGCACTGAAAAAGGCCGCAAGTAGAGAAGTTGCTGGCAATATTGTAAAAGAGGAATTTGAACTTTGTGCTTAAACGTCATTATCTCAGCTTCAAATGGGCATGGCGTGTGAATTGCTGCAAGGCGAAATCATCCTCCATTCTATGCAGAACCGCGGCGCATCGAAAAAACGGAACCCACGTTCCTTACAGAGGAAATTGGAGCTCAGAATACCACCAAAATTTGCAAACATTTGGCAATTCCGAGCGGTCTCGAATTCCATGGCGGGTGCTGTGAAGCAGAAGCAGCAGCAGCAGCCACCGCCAATGAAGAGGCTGGAATTGGGCCAAAACTCTGGTAATCAATGGAATCCCCTGCAGAAACTGGCGGCGGCAGTCCTGGATGTCGTAGAGAAGACCGTGGTGACAAACCTCGAGAACCAGCGGCCGGTGCCGAACACGTGTGACCCGGAGGTCCAGCTACGCGGCAACTTCGCGCCGGTGCCGGAGACGGCCGTCACGCACGGCCTGCCGGTGGAGGGGCGGATCCCGGAGACCCTCGACGGGGTCTACGTCCGCAACGGCGCCAACCCCCAGTTCAAACCGGCGGGGCGTCACCACCTGTTCGACGGCGACGGCATGATCCACGCCGTGACGCTATGTGGCGGCAGCGCCAGCTACGCATGCCGCTTCACGGAGACGGAGCGGCTCGTGACGGAGCGGCGCATGGGGCGGAGCTTCTACCCCAAGTCCGTCGGGGAGCTCCACGGCCACTCGGGGCTGGCCCGGCTGCTGCTCTACTACGCCCGGGGGCTGTGCGGCATGGCCGACCTCACACGGGGCATGGGCGTCGCCAACGCGGGCCTCGTCTACTTCAATGGCCGACTCCTCGCCATGTCGGAGGACGACCAGCCGTACGCCGTCCATGTCACCCGCGAGGGTGATCTCCTCACCTTGGGACGCTTCGACTTCGGCGGCCAGCTGGACGCCTCCATGATCGCGCACCCCAGTGTGGACCCCCGCACAGGGGAGCTCTTCGTGCTCAGCTACAACGTGTTGCGCCGTCCCTACCTCCGTTACTTCCGTTTTTCCCACGACGGAGCTGGCGCCCGCCCTGTGGACATAACCCTTCGGCAGCCCACACTCATCCACGACTTCACCGTCACGGAGAACCACATCGTCGTCCCGGACCAGCAGGTGGTGTTCGATCTCCAGCGCATGATCGCCGGCGGGTCGCCCGTGCGCTACGACCCGGGGAAGACCTCGCGCTTCGGGGTGATGCCCCGCTACGACTGCGACGAGCACCGGATGATGTGGATCGAGGTCCCCGACTGCTTCTGCTTCCACCTGTGGAACGCCTGGGAGGAAAACGATGGCGCCGAGGTCGTGGTCGTGGCCTCCTGCATGACCCCGCCCGACGGAATATTCAACGAAAATCCCTCCCCACTCAAAAGTATTCTGTCGGAGATACGCCTCGACCTCCGGACGGGGAATTCCGTGTGCCGCGAGATCGTGCCGGCGGTGAACCTGGAGGCCGGCCAGATAAACCGGAACTATGTCGGGGTGCGCACGCGCTACGCCTATATGGCAATCGCGGAACCGTGGCCCAGGGTATCGGGCATCGCCAAAGTGGACCTGGAGGCCAAGAAGGTGGTGGGGAAGCACCTCTTCGAAGAAGGGTGCTACGGAGGGGAGCCCTACTTCGTCCCGACACCGCACGGCGTGGCCGAGGATGATGGCCACGTAGTGATGTTCGTGCACGACGAGGTGACGGCGGCGTCTGAGTTCGTGATTTTGGATGCAAAGAGCGACGGGCTGCGTCGGGTGGCGGCGGTGAAGTTGCCCTCGCGAGTGCCGTACGGGTTTCATGCGACGTTCATAACGGGGGAAGAGCTGCGCCGGCAGAGACTATGTTTGTGATTGTAGGCCCTTGTCAAGACCCGGCTTAGATCGGATGTTAGATATTGAAAAACAAAACCTGAGTAGCCTTATTTCTCTGAAGGGTAGCAATGTATACCAAGTCTTTAAGTGGAACAGAATTGTATTTCATTTTTGAATTTGTGTATATGTTTGTAAGTGGGATGGAATTGTAAGTTATAATTGAAGTGTATCATATTTTTAATTAGAATAGAATTCTATATCATATTTGTAAGTGGATAAAATGGTAACTTATAATTGAAGCGTATCATATTTTTAATTCGAATAGAATTTTATATAGATAAATTATAAATTGTAACTAATTAAATTATTTATTGTCTGATTTCTTTTTTTTATAAATATGTTTAAGTTTTAGGTGATGAATATAAGGAAGAATATTATTTTTTATTTGGTTTTTACATCTATTTTTTTTTTGTTGATAACATTAATGATAATACAAATCTTTTAATTCATTTTCATTTTTTTATTGCAATTTAATGCATGTAAGAAGTGCCTTGCTTCTGCATAGTTGTTAGTTGAAGTTGTTTATGATTACGAGTAAGTCCAAAGAATTTTGCCTTCATTATTTAAAAAAAAAAAACATTAGTAATACATACATAATATTCAAATTGTTGTAATACCACTACATGTTGACAATGTAATAAGGATGAGAGCTTTCAATTCATATAATCAATTTCAAAAATGTAATAAGGATGAGAGCTTTCAATTCCATATAATCAATTTAAAAACTTCAAAACAAAATTCGACAAAGCTTTATACTCCTTATAAGGTATATGCATTAGGTCTACAAATGACTGCTCTTGTTTTATCATTTAAATGTTAAATCATTATCTTTTATTTTATTTATATATAAAAAGTAACAATTCTCTTTAAAATTTAAGTATAGGACTGCTTCGGAGCCTTGGTTTCGAAGGCCTGGCCGCCGAGCTCAACCTAGTTGGTACCGGCGTGTCAGACAACCGGAGAGCCTTGTGCTTCCACTGTAGGCAGTGTAGGTTCCCTTGCCAGTGAAGTGGAAGATCTTGTGTTGTTCAACGAAGCTGGTCCAGATCCTGCCATGAAGCTGGTCCGGATCCTGTCGTTCGAGATGGAAAGAGTGTCACACAATCAGAGAGCCTTGTGCTTCCACTGTAGACAGTGTAGGTTCCCTTGCCAGTGAAGTGGAAGATCTTGTGTTGTTCAACGAAGCTGATCCGGATCTTGCCACGAAGCTAGTCCGGATCCTGTTGTTCGAGATGGAAAGAGTGGGGACTTGACCCCAAGCAAAGAAGGACAGTTGGTTGGTGTCGATGTGCACTCAGCCAAGCAGATGGAGAGTTATCAAGCTGGTTCCCCTTCAAGATCTGAGAGTTTACCGGTATGGGACGGACGCCTCTCAGGTTGGCCAATGTTGCTGGTGCCCCTTGTTGGTTCGAGAGTGCCGATATGGGACGGACGTCTCTCAATTAGTTCCACAAGCAAGCCAGTCTTCAGTGCCATTGGAGTGCCAGGGAGATCAAGGACCTCGAAGCCCAGTCAATTGAACAAGCCGTGGAGATAGACCTTCAGTGGTCAACTGTCAGATTCGTGTGAGGGATCGCGAGTAGAAGGTCGGGTGCCGAAGAGCCGAAGATTGTTCTCCTCAATGACAAATTTCCTGAGCGGTGACTTCCTTGATATGGCAAATTGGTGACTTCCTTGATATGGCAAAGTGGTCGTTGGAAATTTCGGATGGTCCGAACAACAAGTGTTTGGGTTGGCTCCATCGTGGGCTACTGTGTGAAGAATGAAATGTTTTGTCGATGCCTCCAGGTGTCTTACCGTGTGATGTTATGAGTGATTGGTGCCGCCGGGCACCCTACCGTGTGCAAAGTGTGTGTAGTGGTGTCGTCGTGCCCCTACCAAAGTGTATGTGGTCAAATGGTGCTGCCAAGTGCCAGACGTGTGTGAGGGGGTGGATGTGTGTCTCCCTGGTGGAGTTGTTGTAACAATTCGGGGGATTCCTGGTCAAAACCCCCGTATCTTAATATTACCAAACTTAAGTATTATTTTTAAATTTGTATTTTTCTATTTTTTTCTGGAGAACAAGGGATTGTACTTGGGTCCCTCACCCTTAGCCACAACTCTCTCCTCTGAGAGGTTACAAAAATATTCAATTCTCATCTCAATTGAGATGCTATAGTTAGATATTTACATCATTTTTCATAAAATCTCTAAATTTTTTATTTTTATTTTCTAGATTTTCTTCAATTTTTTGTGTGAATACAAATATTCTAAAATTGAGCATTCTTCTTGACATTTTCCTATAGTATCCTTCACAATACCAAAACTCTACCTCTACTATTTATGCATTGCATCTTAGTAGAGTAATATTTCCAAAATATAGTACTATAATAATTCGCTTTACCAAATATGGATTGCTAGTTTCTTTCTTACAGCATGAGTGCAACCACAAATTTTGTAATAAATAGTTTATATAAAAATACATTAATGTTAAAAATAAAGAAAATATTACTAATGAAAAACATTAAAATAAATCTTAATAAAATTACCAAATCTGGATTGCTAGTTTCCTTCTTGCAGCATGAGTGCAACCACAAATTTTGTAATAAATAGTTTATATGAAAATACATTAATGTTAAAAATAAAGAAAATATTACTAATGAAAAACATTAAAATAAATCTTAATTTTTTTATGATTGTTGTTGAATGCAGGTAAAGTATAACGGGTGATATAATTGAAGTCATATTGTACTTGGGGGTGCAGCGCAACGTTTCAGGTTCTGGCTCTTCTTCTTCGGAAGGTCTAAGGTTCAAACTGTGGCGTGGGCAAGTGTGTGAGGGATGGGTGTGTGGTGGTTTTGTGTTAAACTCCCTATTGATAAATATAGCTCTCAAAATCATGGTTGGTAAGAAATTAGAGGAAACTGCTCAGCTCTATACATTTGTCATATAAAATTTCTCACAATAACCAAATAAAAAAAAATGATTAAAATCATATTAAAAATACAAACGGAACCCTTTCTTTTCATTATTTGAAATTAAATAACTTAAATAAAAAAGAAATTAAATAACTTAAGTAACACTTCAACAATACTACTAAACTATATAAAATTTCAAAGGTTACCACCTCCTACGTCCATAAAAGTATGGATAATCTAATATGAACGATGATCTTACTTCATTTAGTGCACCATCATACAAACTAAGTTAAAATAGAACCACGCGACACCTTTCCAAAGACCAAGGACGCACTTGGGTCCCACCACACGAATACTTTTCGAAAAAGACAAAAAAATAAAAAAAAATTGGCATCATGAGAAATCGAACTCCGAACGAGAATTGTCCACCTCCACAACTATTCCTTGACGTGGTCAAACGAGGCCCCCTTATATTTGACAGAGGCACCGGCAAACTTGCTGCTGTCGCGAATGTCGGGGAGTCCCAGTCCGAGGCCTGACCAGGCATTAAAGCCTTACAATCTGACAGTCCCGCCATATTTAGGGGCACCTTTGTCGGAGCTTTTATCCAGCTGTGTCTCGTCCGCGCTCTAGGCTTTTGACGTTAAGTCCAAGCGAGGATTTGTCCCCACTATTTTAACTGCGCTTCATTCCGCCGTTAATTTGTTCACGGGCGTTCCTGGCCCCTTCCGCATGGTCGCACACCCCAAATTTCTTGTTAAAATGTCGCTAATTCCTTAGACCACCATGTCCCCCTTCTGACATCGTTGTTATCTTGTATTTATGCTTCACAAAACTGGACAAACTTTGTAGGGGAACATGACACTGTGTAACATGCTGACGTGGCCAACTTTCATAGGCTGCAAGATACACCTCAAAGACCAACAACTTCGATTCCCTAGTGACAAGATTTGGCTCAACACCATATTCATTTATTACATATATTTTTTATTTTAATTTATTTATAAATGTTAATGTGAGGACACCTTAATGATATGTCAGTGTCGATGACCCCAGATTGAATTAGAGAGGGAGGCTCCATGTTGATATGTTGATATGCCCCTAGGGAGTGTGATCCCAATTGTACCACCCATTGTACTTCACATGTCAAGCTTTTGGGAGATTCAAAATTGGACCAAGCTGAAGTGGAGATTGAATTCAAATTATTCTTAATTTTTTTTTGAAAGGATTTTTTCTTGTCATCTTCTCTAGTTTGAAATCAAGACATGCACTATATTTGGAGAGAATTTTTTGTTGAAACCATTTTTTTAAAAGACTTCTAGTATGGATTATGTTGGCAATTTGAGTTGTTTTATGTTGTCATTTATGTCACATTAATGTCACAAGGTAACATTGAGTTTTGATGACTTAAGCATTTATGATATTTTGGAAAGCATGGCTATTTACAGGGGTTTAATGAAAACCAAGGCAGGCAAAATAAAAGGTTTTATTTAAAACCATGGTGGGCTTATGTGGAAAGGGCTTTTCTTAAAAGCCAAGGTGGAATTTTGTTTCATCGAAAAAGGACCTCTAGTGATGAAGATATTAAAGTTTAAAGTTTAAGTTTAAATTAATGGAGGGCCGACCTATGTGCAATTAATGGAGGTTGGCATATATATATATATATATATATATATATATATATATATATATATATATATATATACTATGTGCAATTAATGGAGGTTGGCATATATATATATATATATATATATGTGTGTGTAAAGGTTTCAATTTATTTCGAAAAGGGAGCATATTATATATCGTCGGAAAGCTTATTTCGAGGGCTATTTAACTAACTTATTTAGAAGGAGAAATAAGGTGTGTGTAAAGAGATATTTCTGATTTTACAAAGGGGTTCCAAAAGTGAAGTTTGTCTTGTTCTTTTTCAAGAGGATTAATTCTTTCATGAGGTGACAAGGTATGCAATATTGTGATTTATTTTATTTTATGGTATAAGTGGTTTTGAGAGTGAAAAGGTTATGCAATATTTTGATTTACTTTATTTTATGGTACAAGTGGTTTTAGGAGAGATAAGGAAGTTGTGCAATTAAAGGCCTTGGTAATGATTATTGAAAAGTGGAGTAATGTTGATTATTTTGTGATCTACTAACCCTTGTGAAGATTGACAAAAGAATTTTGTGATTGTGGCAGATTTACAAAGAGGTTTTTTCATCTTCATAAAAGGTATGGGCACATTCTCCTATTGATTGTTTATGGTGGTTGATTTCTGAAATATCATTGGAGGGAAAAGGATTGCTTGTGGTTTCCTTTTCGAAAGTGTTTGGTTGAATGCTTCAAGGTTTTTCTGATTTGAGAGTTGAGTTTAAACCTTGTTTTATAAGCATAGTTGTTGAAGCCCATTGGTTGTGAAATAACTTGAGTTAGAAAATAACATGAGTATCATTGTTATGTGAGATTTGTGGGAGCATTGTTGGAAATATTTGAGTTGGTTAATACATACTTGGACTAGGATTGTGTGAGAGAGAGTTGTCCCTTGTGATAATTGGTTGAGTTGAGTTGATTGAGCCTAGTCAAGTGATGTGTGAAGTGATTGTTCAAGTTCTATAAAACAAACTATTCCATCATTCTATGTTGAGTTGAGATTGAGGTTAGAACATATTGAGTCTCTAACAATTCTCTTTATGGTTCTATAAGACTTGAGTTGAGGTTGATTTGAATTGAGTTGAGGTTGATTTGAATTGAGAGTGAGTTTAGAACATATTGAGTCTCTAACAATTCTCTTTATGCTTCTACGAGTTGAGTTGAGATTGATTTGGGTTGAGAGTGAGATTAAAACATATTGAGTCTCTAACAATTCTCTTTATGCTTCTATGAAGTGGATTTGAGTTGAGATTGTCATTCATTGTTGAGTTCATTTTGAGTACTACTTGAGTTTGATTGATTGAGCCTTTGAGAAGGCCTTTGGGACAGATTTGAGGACAGTGTTGGTGAGCTTGCTAGAGAAAATTTGGACAAGTTCTGTGTGATCTTGTTATTCAGCATTGGACAGGTTTTGTGTGAGCTTGTTATTCAACATTGGACAGGTTCTGTGTGAGCTTGTTATTCAACATTGGACAAGTTTTGTGTGAGCTTTTTAAGCAAGTTCTGTGTGAGCCTATTGAGCAGGTTCTTAGTGAGCCTATTGATAGAGCTTTGGAGGTGATAGAGTACAGAGGACAGAGTCTCAATGGATAGAGATCCAACAACCAACATAGTTGAAGACAGATATGAGTGAGGAGTCTTCAAGTGGAGAGAGGTCCACTAGTCAGTGCAGCAAAGAGACAAAGTCTTCTAGAAGATCACATAGCCAGAGCATAAGGGGAAAGAGTTCTCCTGTGGAAGAGATCCACGAACTTGAGATTAGAGGATCAACATCTCCTTTGGACAGAGATCCATAAACATTGTAATTGGGAGTGATTCCCAAAGATATTGATTGAGAAAGTTTTAGTAAAAAAATTTCTCCATGGAGTAGCCCACATTGGGTGAACCACGTAAATTGTGGTGTCTCTATTGTGTATGGTATTTTGTGCATTGCTTTGATTACTGCTATTGATACTGCTATCTATACACAACATAATATTGAATTGGAAGAAAAAGTAAAAAATCATCTTATACTGTTCACCCCCCCTCTCAGTATAAGCTTGTGTTCTTCAATTGGTATCAGAGCGGGTTCCTTTAGAAAGGCTAACAGCTTGAGGGAATATTCTACAAGAACACACATGGCAAATAAAGGCAAAAGAAGTACCATGATATCTAAGAAGAAAAATGAATTTGATCTTAAAGCTCTAATAAGGGAAGAATAAAAATCAATAATATGTCTTGAGTGTGGTAAGCTTGGTCACAGGGCATTTTATTGTTCACAAAATGGGTATAGCAACAATAGAGAGGAAATGGAACTTGACTGGATTTTCAAAGATATTTTTGCTCAAAAGGCAACATTCAAGGTTTCAAAAGAAGAATATTATGCTTGTGGTCAACTCGATCATGTCTCAAGTTACTATAATGGTTTCAGTGATAGTGAAGATGAAATAGAACTCAAGGAAGACAGGCACAATCAAAATAGTGAATATGAATGCAAGAATAAAAAAGAAAAGGAAAACATGTATGAAAAAGGCAGGCATGACAAGAAGAGCTTGTATATGAAAGAAGCAATCAATGCTTCTAGCAGCAATAATGAAAGTCTCTCAGTTAGTGAAAAAAGAAGAAGCTCCTACTGAAGATCAAAAGTAGGAATCTCAAGTAAGAATTTATCATGAAGAGAAAAATAGGCACAGTTATGATCATGAAGAAAATAAAATGCCAGAACAAGCTTTTGAAGAAATGAAAAGAGAAAAATCAATACTAAAGGCTCAAGCACAAGAGGATGAGAAGATGAAGGTAAAGCTCCTACAAGATCTCATTGATCTAAAAATCATGGTTGAAGAGGCAAATAAAATTGAAGAAGATATGCTTGAACAATTAAAGGTAAGGAAGCAAGAATGTGAAATATTAGAACATGAAGTTGTTTCCTTAAGGTTGGAATTGAAAGACTCTAAGGATAAGTTGCACAAGTTTTGGAAAGCTTTCAAAGCACCAAAGGTCTCATATTTCAATTTTTGGGAATCACAATGAAAAGGAAAGGAAGTTCTAAAATATGAAAGTAAGGTAACACCTAAGATTCATGAAGAAAGTTCCAAAGCTTCTATGGCTCCAAATATTCAGTTTGGAACTTGTTTTTAAATAGGTGAATCAAGTTCAAAAGGCAAAGAAGTCATTGAAGAAGAAAGCAAGGAAGAAGTGAAGAAAGAAGATTTGGATATCACAAAAGAGGATCAAGGACACTTTCCACAAGTCAAAGATGATTACAAGGATAATGATCAAGAAAGGTATGAGGAACCAAGGCATGAACAAAGAGGTTTTCAGGGACATTGCTTCTCATGGAACAAGATTGGTCATAGAGATTTTCAGTGTAAAAGAAATGAGCAACATGGTTTTGGTTTTAGAGCTACACAATTCAGAAGTCATGGTTATAATGGTCATGAAAACAGAGCTACACAATATAGGGTTCAAGAAAGGAATGGATATGGAAATTATTTTAAGAATGATTTCAGGACATGGCAACCAACCAAAGGCTACAATATCAAGTGTTTTAATTGCAATAACTTTGGGAATATTGTAGGATGGTGTAGGACTCAATTATAAATAGGTTCTAGACAAGAAGATCAAGTAATTCATCAAGAGAAGGATATCAGAAAAACATGGAAGGAAGTTGATAGAGGAAAGAAACAATGGAAGATGGAAGTAAAAATACTCCCACCCCAAAATTGATCACCTCAAGAGAGAAGGTGGTGAGGGGGCTAAGCTTAAGAGTCATATTTTTTAGCCCCATAGGTGTCCCTTTTGCCATTGATGTCAAAGGGGGAGAAATTTGAGTAAGGAGGAGAGTATTGAGTTAGGAGGAGCAGCCTCCAAAGAGAGCATTGAGTTAGGGGGAGCAGCCTCCAAAGAGATTATTGAGTCAAGGGGAGCAGCTTTGATTCTCAAAGATGGTTTTTGCAGTGATTGTGGTTTTTGCTTTACAGGTGTTGCCATCAATGACAAAGGCAAAGATTGTTGGCAATTTGAGTTGTTTTATGTTGTCATTTATGTCACATTAATTTCACAAGGTAACATTGAATTTTGATGACCTAAGCATTTATGATATTTTGGAAAGCATGGTTATTTACAGGGTTTTTATGAAAACCAAGGCAGACAAAATAAAAGGTTTTATTTAAAACCATGGTGGGCTTATGTGGAAAGGGATTTTATTAAAAGCCAAGGTGGAATTTTGTTTCATCGAAAAAGGACCTTTGGTGATGAAGATATTAAAGTTTAAAGTTTAAGTTTAAATTAATGGAGGGCCGATCTATGTGCAATTAATGGAGGTTGGCATATATATATGTAAAAGTTTCAATTTATTTTGGAAAGGGGGCATATTATATATCATCGGAAAGATTATTTTGAGGGCTACTTGACTAACTTATTTAGAAGGAGAAATAAGGTGTTTGCAAAGAGATATTTTTGATTTTGCAAAGGGGTTCCAAAAGTGAAGTTTGCCTTGTTCTTTTTCAAGAGGATTAATACTTTCATGAGATGACAAGGTATGCAATATTGTGATTTATTTTATTTTATGGTATAAGTGGTTTTGAGAGTGAAAAGGTTATGAAATGTTTTGATTTATTTTATTTTATGGTACAAGTGGTTTTAGGAGAGATAATGAAGTTGTGCAATTAAAGGCCTTGGTGATGATTATTGAAAAGTGGAGTAATGTTGATTATTTTGTGATCTACTAACCCTTGTGAAGATTGGCAAAAGAATTTTGTGATTGTGGCAGATTTACAAAGAGGTTTTTTCATCTTCATAAAAGGTATGGGCACATTCTCCTATTGATTGTTTATGGTGGTTGATTTCTGAAATATCATTGGAGGGAAAAATATTGTTTGTGGTTTCCTTTTCAAAAGTGGTTGGTTGAATGCTTCAAGGTTTTTCTGATTTGAGAGTTGAGTTTAAACCCTGTTTTATAAGCATAGTTGTTGAAGCCCATTGGTTGTGAAATAACTTGAGTTAGAAAAGAACATGAGTATCATTTTTATGTGAGATTTGTGGTTGAGCATTGTTGGAAACATTTGAGTTGGTTGATACATACTTGGACTAGGATTGTGTGAGAGAGAGTTGTCCCTTGTGATGATTGGTTGAGTTGAGTTGATTGAGCCTAGTCAAGTGATGTGTGAAGTGATTGTTCAAGTTCTATAAAACAAACTATTCCATCATTCTATGTTGAGTTGAGATTAAGGTTAGAACATATTGAGTCTCTAACAATTCTCTTTATGGTTCTATAAGACTTGAGTTGAGTTGAGGTTGAATTGAATTGAGTTGAGGTTGATTTGAGTTGAGAGTGAGTTTAGAACATATTGAGTCTCTAACAATTCTCTTTATGCTTCTATGAGTTGATTTGAGATTGATTTGGGTTGAGAGTAAGATTAGAACATATTGAGTCTAACAATTCTCTTTATGCTTCTATGAAGTGGATTTGAGTTGAGATAGCCATTCATTGTTGAGTTCATTTTGAGTACTACTTAAGCATGATTGATTGAGCCTTTGAGAAGGCCTTTAGGATAGATTTGAGGATAGTGTTGGGATAGATTTGAGGACAGTGTTGGTGAGCTTGCTAGAGCAGATTTGGACAAGTTCTGTGTGAGCTTGTTATTCAGCATTGGACAGGTAATGTGTGAGCTTGTTATTCAGCATTGGATAGGTTCTATGTGAGCTTGTTATTCAGCATTGGACAAGTTCTATGTGAGCTTGTTAAGCAAGTTTTGTGTGAGCCTATTGAGCAAGTTCTTATCAATCCTATTGACAGAGCTTTGGAGGTGACATAGTACAAAGGACAGAGTCTCAGTGGATAGAGATCCAGCAGCTAGCACAGTTGAAAACAGATCTGAGTGAGGAGTCTTTAAGTGGAGAGAGGTCCACTAGTCAGTGCAGTAGAGAGACATAGTCTTCTAGAATATCACATAGCCAGAGCAGAAGGAAAAAGAGTTCTCCTGTGGAAGAGATCCATAAACTTGAGATTAGGGTATCAACATCTCCTTTTGACAGAGATCCATAAACATTGTAATTGAGAGTGATTCCCAAAGAGATTGATTGAGAAAGTTTTAGTAAAATATTTTCTCCGTGGAGTAGCCCACATTGGGTGAACCACGTAAATTGTGGTGTCTCTATTGTGTATGGTATTTTGTGCATTGCTTTGATTACTGCTATTGATACTGCTATCTATACACAACATAATATTGAATTGGAAGAAAAAATAAAAAGTGGTCTTATACTGTTCACCCCCCCTTCTTAGTATAAGCTTGTGTTCTTCAGATTAGGATTTTTAGATTTCTTTATCAATTTATCAATAGGGAGGTTTTGAAGAATATTGGCAATACTCTATGGGAAGTCATCTAGGAAGGATCAACTACTAAGGAGCAAATGCATGTTGTATATGCCTGGATATGTGTTTTCATGGAACCTTTACCACTTTCAATTAAGATTAAATTTGAATCAAGAAAATGGGATCAATAAGTGGATTATGAAAACATTTTATTTTGATGTCGTAAGTGTTATGAAACTGGACACATGGCAAGAGATTGCAAAGTGAAAATGACAAGAAAAGAAGAAAATGCATGAAACAAACATCAATATGAAGCAAGGATATCATGCCATAGTAGAAGATGGATCAAGTCAAGGATTTTTCACTCTCAAGAAAGTCGTAAAGGAATCGCCTCTACATCATCAAAGGGTAAACGTCATTACAATTTACTCAAATCAACCATTATAAGAAACAAAGTACATAAGGGATGAAGAAGTACAATGTGCAAGTTTAAATTTAGAAGGAATTAAAGGTGCAAAAGAAGATGAGAAGGTAAATTCTAAAGCAAAAGAGGTAAAAGACATCGATTAGTTCAATGTTTATGAGTCAGCATAAAGAAGAAAGTGTTCGTGAGGTTCCTTTCACTTCAAGTTTTCCATGGCAGCATAAACCTTTAGAGGATAAGTATCATTATGAACAACATAGAAAAATAGAAGAGATTGATGAAGATGAAAGTGTTGGTGGAAATAGAAAAATGAGAGAGACTCAAAACAAAAATAAAGAGAAATGAAAACTCAAAGGAAAATTGATTTGGAAAACCAAAAACAAATTTTGTTGGTGTTAACAAGAAGTGAGGCTAAGCTCACAAAGAAAAATAAAAAGTGATGATAAAAGTGGTACCGTGGATAATAGGGGTATGAATAAGACCCCTAAAAAGGATTTACCAAGAAATTAATAGGTTATAATAGCCTAAAGTTTATTTTAATACATGAAACAATTAAGTAGTGAGAACATAAGGATGCATTCAAAAAAAATTGGAATATGGAGGATTGTTTGATTTTTTTTTATTGTAGGAGCTTTCAAAGGTAGTATAATAATATGGGACAAATACAAATGGGATGAACAATTGCTAGAAGAAAAAAGTAATTGGTTATGCATATATTTTGTAGGAAAGAGAAAAATGTTAAAGTTGGGGTTATAAATGTATATGCTTCAACTATAGTTACTCCTCATAAAATAAATCGGAAGGGCCTCATCATATTTTTGTCAAATACAATGATGATTCATAATTGTGATTTATGGATTCTTGGAGGAACTTCAACATAATTTTATCTCCTTCAAAAAATAAGGGTGGTACTCCTTGATGGTTTGAATGAATGTAGGATTTTGCTTCATTTGTCAATTTTAATGGTCTTTGGGTATTATTTCAAGCTTCCAATATACATGGGATAATAGACACATTGGGCAAACTCATATAGCAGAAAGTTTAGATAGTTTTTTGTTATCCAATACATGGCTACAAACAAATTATACAATATCTTTAGACATTATCGCAAGCACTATTAGATCATAAACCTGTTCTCTTGAGATATGATTTACTCAATAATGGCCATCCAAATCCATTTCTATTTTAGTCTAAATGGCTCTAAGACCATGATTTCTTTTAGATGGCTATGTTATGATGGGATGAAGCAAAGTTTGCAGAATCATATATATGTAGTATTGTTCAAATGTTGAGATAGCTAAAGAGGTAAATGAATATTTGAAATGCCAGATATTTGGCAACATATTTAAAGCAGAGGAGGAAATTGAAACCAAGTTCAAAATTTTAAAAGAGAATAAAATCAATGAAATTGACTAGAATAGTTATGTGCAAGAAACATAATTGCTTTCTTATTATCATAATATATTAAAACTTGAGGAATCATATTGGTCCCAAAAATGAATGGAGATATGCTCAAGGAAAATGATAAAAATACTAAATTCTTTCATGTTATAGTGAAAATAGATTAATATCTCAACTTTTGATGAAAGAAATATTTAGAAAGAAGAAGATTGCAGGAAAAAAACAATTAATTATTAATTTTTTAGAAGTTGGGAAGGATAAGAAGGCTCAAGGTAAGCTTTTACAAGGACCGATGGATTTTCTATAATTTTCATTGTAAAAATTTTAAATTTGTTGAAGAGTGATATGTTGGTTGTAGTTGAAGAGGGAAGTAAAACAGAAGACTACAACAAGTGAGATCAATAACATATTTAATTAGTTATTAAGAAAGACAAGACATTATATTTTTATAATTTTTATCCAATAAAGCTTTGCAATGTGATTTATAAGATTATTCAAAGAATTATAGCAAATATATTAAAAAGTATTTTGGATTTTATTATATCAAAGGAACAACCTAGTTTTCATCATTTAAAAAAAATTCTTGATGGTGTAATCATTGCACAAGAGGCCATAAATTCTCTTCATTCTACAAAAAATAGGAATGCTTATAAAATTAGATATGAACAAAGCATATAATAGGGTTTGATGGATTTTTGTACATGCTATTCTTAAAATTTTTTATTTTTATCAAGATTGTTGTGAATGGGTTAGATGTTGTTATAGCACTCCAAAATATTCTATTTGATCATGGATCCCTTATTGGATACTTTGAATTATCTCATGGACTTTACCAGGATGACCCACTATCTCCTTATCTATTTATTATTCCTATGAAGGCAATGGGGAGAGCTTTATCAAAGGAAAAATAGAAGGAAAAATTAAAGATACTTAAGATGCAATAGATGATTCTTTTAAATCTCATATCTAGTTTGTTGATTATAGTTTTTTTTAGGTCACCCCTCAGTCAATGAGGCCATGAAGTATAAACCAATATAATCATGTCATGAGAAGGTTGTTGGATAATTGGTTAATACAAAATCCATAATCTTTTTCATTAGCATTGCCCTAGATTAGCAAAATATTATCATGGAAATTTTAGGGTTTAAAGTTTAAAAATTTCCATCAACATTTGGATATTCCTTTTTCTAATAAAAGAAAGAAGACAGGGATTTAGAAATCATATTTTTTATGGAATAAATTTGGTTTGGTAGGTTGCAAAGGTAAGTTCTTAACCATGGTTGGAAGCTATAACTTATAAAGACTACATTGCAATTTATCCTTATATATCATGCCACTTTCAAGATTGTTAGTAGTTATAGCATACATATTTGATAAAATTCAAATAGGTTTTCCTTGGAAAGGATGTGAGGAAAAATTTAGGTCTCCCCTTTGTAATTGGGATAGGGTTTGCTAGGAAAAAATAGAGTGATAGGCATGCAAAACTGCAGACTTATGAGTTTAGCATTAGGGGCAAAACTTGGTTGGAGATTATTCAAAGATCAAGAAAAATTTTGGATAAAAATCCTACTTCAAAAAATGGGTTCTCTTATGCAATTAAATTATCTAGGAAACAAACCCTACCTAGAGAATCACCAATATGGAACTTCATATCAAATAGTTTATAATTGATCAAGAACATTATAGATGATTAGTTAATAAGAGGAATTATAGAAATTTTTGGTCTAATGCTTGGTTGAAAACTTATCCTTTGTTTTCTAATCCAAAGTAGAAATATTAGCTCAGGCATGTATAACTTGTAAAGGTCTAATGATTAAATATTGTATTAATGTGTGCAAAAACTCCAGATCATGGATTTCTATTAGTAACCTTATTGAAAGAGAAGAAGCTAAACAAATAGTGGATGAGATTCAAAAGATTCTTTCTGAATTTTATGTGCTTTTTTTTACATGGAATGATGAGTTGGTTTAGAATCTATTAAAAGATGGTAGATATTTGGTCAAGTTGGGATATGAGGATTTAGAGCAATCAAACTTTGCTACAATGATTTTCCTTGGAATAATTTTTGGTTAATGGAGACCCTCCTTTAAGGCCTCATCATTCCTTTGGTTCACATTCAAAGCATTATGCATTCTAAGGAGGATTGATCCTCCATTATTTAGTGGAATTCATGGCTTGAAAGGAATAATATAATTTTTTTAAAAGTTCAAAATCATGTTTGAGTTTGGAACCATATTATTGTCTCTCTTATAGAATGTTTACAAACATGGTGCTCATTGTGAAAAGACTCAAATGCAAAAAAATGGAGTTGATATCTTGGTTACAAGAAATGAATATACATGGAAGGGGAATCTATGATAATAGAATTTATAAAAATATTTGCTTCAATCTATGGTAAAATAAAAATGTCTAGAGTTTAGGTTTATCAAAATAAATTTTGATGTTGCTTCTAAAGGAAATCCATGAAAAGTTAGTGGAGGTGGTGTTTTCAAAATAATAAAGGCCAAATTCTCCTTGCATACCTAAAATCACATGGAATTTTAACTAACAATTGTATAGAGGCTAGGGCACTTCTTATAAGGATCAAAAATACAATTGCAAAAGGATGGAAATATATTTCAATTGAGGGGGGTTCATAAATTATCATTAAACTATCAACAACAATGGATGTGGAAATTGGATAAAAATAGAATTGTTGTTTATGCTTATCAATTGTGGTTAGGGTAAGTCTCTTGGAAATATGAGTATAGAGAGAGAGGGAGAGAGGAAAACTAAGTAGCAGATAATTTAGTCGATAACGATGTTAATATTTATCTTGGAAAAAAAATAATTTTAGAAGACAATTGGTCGAGTGAAATTTTCTCTTAATGAAAATTATGTCAATGAGTTGATTGCATAAACATAGTAATTTGAAGAAGATGGAGAATATACTTGATAGACAAGGAATGAAGAGAATCTTCAATAAAAAGGTAAACTAGATATAATTAAATTGACCTAACATCAAATGTAATGTTTTAATTTTATGATGGGAGTGGATCCAACTAGAAGCCACACATATCTTATTAAAAACATGTAGTTTAAAAAATATTTGTGCCCATGGTTTTTGGGGCTATTGGTTTGAAATGAAAATTTTTAACCCTAAACCAAGGTTTTAATTCCATATAGGTGAACCTTAACATTAGTTTTAATTATAGTTCTAGTTCTAAGAGTAAGTACAAGCGGGAAGCAAGCCTCATATTTTCTTGTTTAATGTAAAGTGGAAAAGCAAGGAGTGAGTGCAAGCAAGAAGCAAGCCTCGCCTATTCTTGTTTTAAATCTATGGGAAATTCAAAAATAAATTACTCTTATGAGAAAAAGCTCAATAAAATGGAAGGAGAGACCTTTATAAAATTCCTAACTCAAATTAAAGATGCCTTAGCTAGAAGTATAGATTCCCTAATTAAGGATAAAAGAAATAGTATATTATAAGCACTATCCAAGCAATAGATGTTACTCTAGAAGTGATTATCGAGGATGAGATGATTGAGCATGACAATAATTTTCAAGAGTAAAGGGTTAATATGTAAGTTCCATGGATACTGGCCAAGTTTTTTCAAAGATTCAAAATTATGTCAAGTAAAAGGGGAGATTAAATTCAAACTACTCCATGACTTTTCTTCTAAAAGGATTTTTCTTATCTTCTCTAGTACAAATATCAGGGATAAAATAATAGGCAATTGTCCATGGTTTTGAGGGATAGATATCTTATATTTAAAAACATGGAGTGAGTATTTTTCTATGGGGATAAAAACTATTCTAGTGTGGGTTAGGCTTTCTTGACTTCCATATCAACTTATCAAGAAGAAAGTTTTGAAATATATTGGTAGTACTCTAAGGGAAATCATCTACAAGGGATAAACTACTTGATGATGGAAATGATTAGATGATTCTCATTGATCAATATATTTTCAAATACAAATTATGTTGCTATATATAGAGAAACCATACTAACAACATGATTTTTATAGTTGGTGAAAATCACAATCAACTAACAGATCTCTATGGTTTTGAGGTGAGTAGTTCTTACCACTCAACTACTTTTGGTCATTTGTAATAAATTTCGACATTCCTTCCCTTATTAGATCATGATCCAAACATGGGTAGGGATACTCACAACAATACAAATAACCATATTATGAACTAGGACACACTCAATAGTTCATCAAGTATACTTAGAGTACAAATAGGGACACTCAACTATTCACAACAAGCAATAGTGAGAATGGTCTCACTATACTTCTTTAGTGGTAATGGCCTCACTAGACACTTAACCAACGATAAGAACAAAATAAGCTATCCATAATTCTTCAACACAATTGGATAGGGATACACACACTATTCAATATTAAATTTGCAAATAGGGACACACATTATTGCTCACAATTATTATGACTAGAGACACACACAACTAACCACAAACAATCAATCAAGCTAGGACTAATTTATTTACATCATCTTGTAAATGGGGATAAACTCAACCATTCACCTTGAGTGTTGCATGAGCCTTCACTTGTTACATCAAAAAATTGTGATTAGGGACACATATGACATATCATAGATAAGTGTGGCATGAACCTCCACTTATCCATACGATCAACAAGGTAGTTGGATGGTCCTTACTACTTCTATCAACTTAACGTTGTCAATCTTCAGTTATCTAGTGCTTATTTAATATTATCTTCAAAACCTTGGGCACATTAAACATTGGGAAATATTAATATTCCTCCCCCCAATAAGAAATATTCACTTGTATAATATTTAGGAGTTTTAGGTACCACCAATCATGCACAAGTATATAATATGTTCTATATTCTTCCTTTTGGTTTCATGCACATAAAATAGAAGAACATGCCATGGTAGAGTAGACACCCACACTATAATCTTGTGGCTAAGGCTAAGAAATATTAATATAATGATCAAGCTCATTGTTCTATTAACACCAATGCAAAACCTACCTACCTTGTTGTAGAGCCTAATAGGAAAATTCTTGGAAGGTAGCTTTTGTCCATGTAAATATAAAATATATGTAACCACTGTGTTAAAAAAATTTCTATCATGTGAGACAATGATAAATATTTTTGACCATTTCATAAGATTTGTTTACAACCATAATATTGCATTAAGATCAAGGTGATTAGTTAGTTCACCAAGCAAAAACAAAATAGACTCAATGGAAAGGACATGTGGAAGTGCTATCCTCATACACCATCTTCCAAAAAAACTTGTGTTGACATCTTTTGCATCTCTGGGGTGAAATTGACTTTAGCAAGAATAGATTGTTAGATAATATTACATTATTTCGTACATGAAAATGTACCATCTTGGTACATTATTGTATATATTATATTAGGGTTGAGTTCTAGATTAGTGAGTGAGTTAATATTTTATGTAATGTAATAATGTGCAAGAAATGCACAAGTGTCATGTAAATATGTGTGCAAGTGTTATGAGTGTAGATGTGCCCAAGTTTTTAATATGTAAGTGTGCACATGTGTCCTTAGAATAGGAAAATGGAGAGTTATTAAGAATAATGAAGTTCAAGAGTGCAGCATATGAAGAGTCACATACAATTTTATATTTATGACTAAGCATTGTAATATCATGAAGGTGAATTGGACGTGCAAAGCTTTATGCTTGCATTAGTAGACTTTTATTCAATAGAATTTTCAGTATTTCCATGTGCAACATTGTGAGCATGTTTATGTGAGTATTGTTATGAGTTATTCAATATTGTAACTTCATTATATTAGATCATGTGATTATTTTCCTATGATGATTTATATTAAGTATTAGAGCATCAAAAGGTAACAGTGGTATCATAGATAAAAAAAGTTTGCTTGCACAATATTTGAAAGTTGCATCAGGTTAGTCTTTCCACAAGGTTGAAGAATAACCTGTGAAGACTAGGACTCAGAAATATAATTTGTAAAAGCTAGATTCTTTCCACAAGGTTGAAGAATAACCTATGAAGACTAGGACTCAACAAGGATATTACCACTGGGTAAGAAAAACCAGTGAAGATAAGCCATTCCACTAGGTTGAAGAAAAACCAATGAAGATTAAGATTATTTCCACTGAGTTGAAGGATAACCAATGAAGAATAAGTTTCATAATTTTTAAAGAGCCAACTTAGGAGAAAAGTTGGTCATTGCCATTCTGCTTCAGATATTGGAAGAAGTTTCATTTCTTAGGTAATACTAAAGAAAGCTATCTAATATATTGTTGTAGTAAAAATTAATCTTCAAAATTTGAGAAGCTTCCTACAACATATAGAGAAGACTTTCATCTTCAATTTCTTGAAGGTCGAGAGCTTTCCTCACAAAGGGATTGATTTGAGTTGCACTTAAATATATTTTTCAGGTCTCAAAGATAGACCTTGATTCCAGGTTATTAAGAAATAGACCTTAATAAAATAGATTGAGTTAACCTATTCCAAGAATCTATTTGGAATATAAGGAATTCTATAATATTGATTTTAGGTCTTGAAGATAGACATTAATATTGAAGCAGACAAAGAAGATCTATTAGAAAAGGTCCATTGAAGGTGAAGAAAGGAGACCCATTGGAGAAGGTCCCATCAGAATTGATAGAGAAAGGAGACTCATTAGAAGAAGTCTCATTGAAGGTAAATTAAAGAGACCCTTTGAAAGAGGTCCTTGATAAAAGAACTAGTGGTCCTTAGCAAGAAAGAGACCATTAATATAGCTTTTTTTACATAAATAAAACTACTAAGAAAACTTGAAAGTCATAGAAGACTTCAAGACAGTAAGAAGTCTTGAGTACAATCTGAGTTAAAGGATAGCAAAATTTTGAGTATGGATTTGAAGGCAACATATTCGGTCATGAAAAGTATAAAATCAAAGTAAACTAGCAAGTAAGGTTGGTTTTGCAAGGCAAGCATCTTGCTAAAATTTTAAAGGACGTAGGGCATCAAGTTTTAGAGAATGCAGGGTAGCATTCATCGCATCTTATATAAGCTAAGAAACACTATAGCAGTACCATAGTTAAAGAACATTACAGTAGTGTTATTCATATCAAGCAAGGAGACTTCAAGCAAGCTTGAAGGCAGATTGAAGATAACACGTTTGGAGGTAACATAGAAGGTAGAGAAAGCTTATATTAAAGAAAGCAAGGAGGTTCAAAAATCTTGAGAAAATAAGCCTGAGATCAAAAAAGAGAACAACGAGTTAGAGGCTAGGAAAAACTAAAAACACCAACAAGTTGAAGGTTCAAGACCTAGAGGAAGAAAGCTTGAGAAGAAGGAGAATAATCCTAGAAAAAAAAAATTGACTACACAAAGAGATTGCTAGGTGAAAGGTCATGTAATCAAAGTGCCATCCAAAGTTAAAAATGACATCAGAGATTCAAAGTACTATTGGATACCGAAAGTGTTATCGAAGGTTGAGTAGAAGTTTTCTGAGCATCGTCCGAGAGCCAATTGGTGCTAGAACCTGAGCAATTCAAAGTATAAATAAAGTGTAATTTGGTCAAAAAATAATAGTTGCAGGATTGAATATGAAAGCATTAAGGTAGAAAGATCTAAGTGAAGCTACGTAATAGTTGAAGAACCAGGGGTCTAGAAAACTAAAGCTAAGCTCACCTCGTAACAGAAGCAACCATAATACTCAAGAATTAGTGATCAAAGCACTAGCGCAAGAGAAATGAAGAAACAAAGACTTCGGTAAGTGAAGTGCCACCTCAAGAGGAAATTGAACAAAGGAGTCTAAGTTCCATCCGTCCAAGTGAAAACCTAATGCCATACACATTTGAGGTTAGATGAAGTGAAGCACCATCGTAGAAGGAAATCAAATGTTGAATTTCACCAAAGGAGACATAACATTAAAACGAGCATTA
Organism: Wollemia nobilis; assembly: GCA_028583015.1. Lineage (NCBI taxonomy): Eukaryota > Viridiplantae > Streptophyta > Pinopsida > Araucariales > Araucariaceae > Wollemia > Wollemia nobilis. The sequence goes on along the minus strand of JAQPPZ010016995.1, from coordinate 7,364,435 downwards.
AGGAAGCGATCAACCAAAAGACAAGTGAAGGAATCACCATAATTTGAGTGCCAAGGATTTGGAATGATTAGAGCACCCAAAATATAAAATGGTTTATGGAATGGAATGTTGAAGTGCCAACTAAACCATACACTTTGTCAAAAAACCACGTGGAAAGGAGGAAGGCAAACTAGCAAAATGAAATATTTTTTTATGTAGGTTACAAATAATTGTCCATGCAAGGAATGAACAACAAACTTTCACATGCTTGAGGCAAGAAGGGATAGAGAAATGGTTTTGAATTTGCAGTACCCAAGATACCACAGGAAGCCATGCCTTTTATGGAGGTAAATTAGGGTTTTACAATCTAATATTTTGATTTTTTATTATTGCTAAAGTTAGTGGAGAGATAAGGAGTTTATAGTTTAATTTATTATTATTTTTACTAAGGTTTAATAATATTTTTGGAGTGATAAGAGTATTAATAATATAACTAATACCTTATTCATTTTTTGAAATATTGGAGAGATAAGTAGGAGTGAAAAGGTATTTTAAAGCTTTTCAAAGTTATTTAATTTTTTGAAAGGTTCATTTGATATTTTTTTAAATTCAAAGCATATAGAATTTTTGAAAATAATTTTGGAGAGATAAGGAATTCTACTTCAAATCTAGAAAAAATAAATTTGCAAAATTCCTTTTTTCTAGTTTCTAATAAATTAGGGAGATAAGGAATTCAACATCATAGTTTTTTGAAAATTTAGAAACTTGAAAAATTATTCAAAACCTAGGGAGTCACAAGAATGTCTACTTCAAAAGATTCATTGAATTCAATAGATCTAGAATTTTTAATACAAAAATTAAAAGTAAATGTCATAAAATTTGGAATAAAAAATTTGCTTGTAAAAAATATAGGAAAATTGGATCTAGTTAAAAGAAGATTTGCGGTAAGTGACGAGAATGGTCTGGCCCTAAAAATTCCAGATAAGATTTTAGATAGAGCCCAAAATAGATTGAGTAATAGTCTGATTGGTAAATTTATTGGTTATAGACCATCTATAGATCAGATTAAGAAATGGGCTAACCTCAGGTGGAAAGTTAAAGGGAATGTGGATTTCTCAGCTCTTCCAAGAGGTTTCTTTTTAGCCTCCTTTTCTGCTATGGAAGACAGGGATTCAATTTTTTTGGGTGGCCCATGGTTTATGGGACGATCTGGACTTTTCTTGAGGAAATGGGCTCCTGGGTTCAATCCAGCATCCAAAAACACTGAGGTTGCTCCCATTTGGGTTAAACTTCCAGCATTACCCCTTGAGTTCTGGGAAAATGAAATTTTTGAAGCTATTGGCAACTGCATTGGTAGCTTTCTATTCCTAGATTTTTCTACTAAGGAGAGGAGGAAGATGGTCTTTGCTAGAATTTGTGTGCTAGTTGGAGCGGATAAATATTTGCCTAGCTCCGTTAAACTGACCTCAAGTAAAGGTACTTGGACACAAGATATTTCTTATGAAAATAATCCTTTTGGATGTTGGAGATGTGGCAAAACAGGTCACCTGGCCAAAAATTGTCGCCTTAACAAAGATTCTGGAATTAGTCCAGAGGAGCAAGGAAGGAAGGGTAAGGCCATTTGGAAAGTGAAAGATAATAACAAAACTTTGGAGAACATTGAAGAAACCCCCAAGTTAAACCATAGCAATCCCCCGAGTGTGCAAGAAAATATAGATGTATCTTATATTTCAGTATTTCATGAGGGAGAAGCAAACCAAAGGGTCATGGAGCAGTTGGGTAAAATCCCCCTATGTTGTAGAGGACCTAGAGATTGTCCCTTCTACATTGCCACAACTACTGGAGAAAGATAATGTGAATATGGTGAAGGTAGGGCAGGAAGGGCCAATCTGCCCTCAAGTGAAAGAAGATATGAATATGGTGAAGGGAGAGCAGGAAGGACCTAACTGTTCCCAGGAAGGACCAATTTGTTCCCATGTGGATATGGAGACTATCCCTTCCACTTTGCCATTGGTGATTATGGTGAAGACTGGGCAAGAAGGTCCAGATTATTCCTATGAGAAAGATAAATTAGAGATTGATAATCATGAGACTGTAGAGGAACAGACTGTTGAGAAAGGTCCATCCTATGTTACTTCAAATGTAAGAATTACCAGGAGTTCTCGTAAAGCCCCTGACCTAGGTCAAGAAGAGTCTAGCAAAGTAGGCAGGAAGTCTCTCAAGGAGAAAAGGTACAAGGAAGCAAAAGAAGAGAAAGCTATGGGATCTCAACCTACTATTAAGGAAATTCTTGCAGGTATGAAAAATCTTGCACCCTGGAAGTAATGAAACTCCTAAGATGGAATGTTAGGGGTATGAATGCCCCTAGAAAACATAGGTTGGTTAAGGACCTTGTCTGCTCTTACCAACCAGATTTCTTGCTTCTCCAAGAAACTAAATTGAATCTTACAAATTGGCTAAAATTTCAGAAAGGTATTTGGCAAAATGTTGACAACTTTCAAGAGGAAGCTAAAGGGGCCTCTGGAGGGATTATATCTCTTTGGAATTCCAATATTTATGAGGGAGACCTGCTAGCTAAAAGTGAATATCAGGTCACAGTACTTCTCATAGCTAAATCTTCTAAAGTTTCCTTTGTGATTACCAATATCTATGCCCCCAACTCAAGTAAAGCTCGTAGAGAACTGTGGATTACTTTAGGGGAAATGGGTAAGTAGTTTAGAGGCTTAAAATGGATTGTGGTAGGAGATTTTAACACCCCCTTATCTCCAGGTGAGAAGCAGGGGGGAGTGGCTGAGTTCTCAGACAACATGCAGGATCTAGGGAAGCTTTTAGTTGATGGTGGTCTATTTGATGTGGATTTAGATGGTAACAAGTTTACTTGGATGAACAGACGCTCTGGTAGAAACTTGATTCAGGTTCGGTTGGATAGAGTTCTTCTTTCAGAGGATTGGTTCCAAAATAACTTCATGTTTAATATGAAATCTCTTCCTAAATCTGGATCTGATCACAATCCTTTGCTCTTTTGGTGTAGTGTGGAAGATCAGAAGCATAAAGGCCCTTTCAAGTTTGAATTTATGTGGCTGCAACACCCAAATTTTTATAAAGAAATGGAAAAATGGTGGAGTATTCCTTCCCAAGGTACTAAGATGCAAATTCTCACAAACAAGCTTAAAACTGTGAAGAAAGAAGTCAAGAAGTGGAATAGGGAGGTCTTTGGAAATATCTTTCAAAAGAAGAAAGCTATTCGGTTAGAGTTGGATATGTTAGAAGAAGAGATTAACAGGTTGGGTATGAACCAAACCCAATTCCAAAGAGAAAAGGAGCTTAATGTTGAACTGCACACCATAATAGCCAAGGAAGAAACCTATTGGAGGCAAAAGTCCAGGATCCAGTGGTTGCAGGAAGGTGATAGGAATTCTAAGTTTTTCCATGTCTCCACTATCAAAAACAAAAGTTCTGCCCGCATTGATGAAATTCTAAAGGATGATGGCCAAGTTATTAGAGAGAGTGAAGAAATTGAGCGTGAGGTTGTGGACTTCTATCAAAATATTCTAGCTGAAGATATGGAAGAGGATGAAACTACGATTAAGGAGATGACTAATCACATTCCTAGGTTGATATCCAAGGAGATCAATGCTCAACTTCTAAAGGAGATTGAGGAAGAAGAGGTAAGGATAGCCACTTTCTCCCTCAGTAGAGATAAAGCTCCAGGCCCGGACGGGTTCCAAGCAGGTTTTTTCCAAACCTTCTGGGATATAGTTAAAGTTGATGTTATTGAAGCAGTGAAGGAATCTTTAAAGTCGGGTCAGATCCTAAAGGAGTTTAACAATACCTTCCTTGTTCTAGTTCCTAAGAAGAAAGGGTTAAAAACCTTCAAATATTTCAGACCTTTAAGTCTTTGCAACACTATTTACAAGATTATCTCTAAAGTGATAGCCCTCAGATTGAAGATCTTCCTCCCCTCCATTATCTCCGATGAGCAAGGAGGCTTTGTTAAGGGTAAACAAATTTTGGATGGGATTATATCCCTTCATGAATCCATGCATTCTATCAATACTGGTGAAATAAAAGGTATGTTCCTGAAGTTAGACATGAGCAAGGCTTATGATAGAGTTTCATGGAGTTTTTGGATAAAGTTTTGGCTGCCTTTGGTTTTTGTAGACAGTGGAGAAGATGGGTTGGAAGTTGTTATAAGACTGCAAGGTACTCTATTCTGATCCATAATAAACCAGCAGGTTTTTTTAATAGTAGTAGAGGTCTGAGACAAGGTGACCCCCTCTCTCCTTATATTTTCATTATTATGGTTGAAATGCTTGGAAGATACCTCCATGCTGCCAAGGCTTCTGGCCGGATAGGGGGCCTTAAACCAGCTCATAATATTGAGGGTATTACTCATTTACAGTTTGTGGATGATACCATTTTACTTGGTAATCCTACTGTGGCAGAGGCAACTGAATTTAAAAGAATCTTAGACCTCTATGAACGTGCCTCTCACCAAAAGATCAATTTGGACAAGAGCAAGATCTTCTTCATTAACACTAAAGTAGCTCTCCAGAGAAGGGTGGCTAGAGTGATAGGGTGTCCTGTGTCAACCCTACCTTCTTCTTACCTTGGTATGCCTATGTTCGTGGGAACTTGTAAGGCACCTCTTTGGAATGGTTTGGTTGATAGGTTTCAATCCAAACTTGCAGGATGGAAAGGTAATCTCTTGTCTCAAGCAGGTAAAGTGTTGTTGGTTAAGAGTGTTTTGCAGGCTATCCCCATTTATCTTCTCTCCCTTTTCAAGATCCCTGCTAAAGTTTCGAAAATCATAGAAGGAATTCAAAAATAGTTCTTATGGTCAGGATCTGAAGAGAGGAGGAGGATTCATCTTGTAGCTTGGGAAAAAATATGCCATCAAAAGAAGCATGGTGGCCTTGGTCTGAGGAGACTCAACCTAGTTAATAGTGCTATGGCAGCCAAGGTGGGATGGAGAGTTCTAAGGGATGGTCAGACTCTTTGGGCAAGGATTCTTAAAGAAAAATATCTTGATAGCCAGGAGGATACCAGATTTCTCACAATTCAGGACCCTTGTCATGGCTCTTCTTTATGGAACCACTTGGTGGAGGCTAGGGAGGCCTTGTGGAAGGGTGTGAAATGGCGTGTTGGAGATGGGGCCTCTATAAGTTTTTGGGAAGATGCTTGGTTAGATGACAACCCTTTAGCCAACAATGATATTTTCTCTAATCTGAAAGAGGATCTAGAAGATAGATATGGTAAAAAGGTTTGTGATTACATGACTTTATTGGATAACCAGTTGAGCTGGAAATATTTAGAGGTAGACCCTAAGAATTTGGAGGCTTTAAACCTCCTTAAAGCTAAACTAAAGGCTTATTACTTAGGTGTTGTCAGGTATAGAGACTCCGTGGTTTGGAGCAGAACTAAGAATGGGGAATTCAGCGTGAAGACAACCTATGATCTTTTGGATTCTGTTGTAGATAATGGTTTCCCTTGGAATAGAATTTGGGGTAAGAAAGCTATTCCTAAACTGGAGATTTTTCTTTGGGAAGCAGTCCAGAATAAGATCCTAACAGTGGATAATCTTAAGAAGAGAGGTTTTCAGTTTCCTAATAGATGCAGTTTATGTGAAAAGGTAGAAGAATCAGTGGAACACATCTTCTTGGAATGTCCCTATGCTCTAAATATTTTCCAGCTCCTCATCAATAGGATGGGCATCTCTTGGGTGATGCCTTCTAATATGGTTCTGTGGTTACAACAATGGGAGAACCCCTTTTTTAGTCCTCGTCTTAATGTAATTTGGAACCTGATTCCATTTCATTTTGTGTGGGGAGTTTGGTTAGAGAGGAACAGGAGAATTTTTAGAGGGGAAAAAAGGTCTGCAATGAGAAGTTTTGGAAGTATCACCCACTTTTTAGAGGAGAATGTTAAATCTATCAAGTACCCTATCAAGCCAGAGAATACTGAAGAGACTATGATAGCTAAGGCATGGAATTTGGAACCTATTAGTGGTGGAGAGGCAAATGTTCAGGTTAGAACTGATGTAAAATGGCAACCACCTCGAGATGACTGGTTGAAGTTAAATTTTGATGGGGCATCCAAAGGTAACCCAGGTAAGGCCAGAGCAGGAGCAATTTTGAGGGACAATCAGGGTAGATTGGTGGGGGTAACTTGCAAGTTTTTGGGAATTACTACTAGTCATAAAGCTGAAGTTAATGCTTTACATCTGGGTGCAAAGCTAGCCAAGGATCTAGGTGCTAAAAAAGTTATCTTTGAAGGAGACTCCTTGAATATTATCAATATTTTGAAAAAGGAGGGAGAAGCTAATTGGCAAATTGATTACATTGTGCAAGATATTAGAGAGATTGTAAAGCATTTTGAAGAAGTTGACTTTGTTCATGTCTATAGAGAAGGTAACAAACCAGCAGACTAGCTGGCAAACTTTGGTGCCATTAAAGAAGAGGATACGAGATGGATCCCCCTGGGGTGGTCCATGAGGACTTAGAAAAGTTCACGATGGAGGACTGCAGCTAATTGGGGTCTAGGATGGATATTGTTTGTCTTGCATCCAGGGGATCTCTGGCTATTTTCCCTTGGCAGTTGTGTAATTGATGGGCTGAATTTGTGTTGTAAAAGGGTTCGGGCCCTTTCAAAATCTCGTTTTTACCCTAATAAAAAATAATTGATTTATAGTGAAGCTATGGAAGAAAATTTTGAAACATTTGAATACTATCTACATGCAAGAATTGTTGAAGTGATTGATGATGGAAAGGATAGTATTATGATACCTCTAGATATTGGTAACATAATGTATATGGAATTGCTTACACTCAAGTTTCATAAAGAATAGAACATGTAACAAAAGGAGTTGATTGAATTGCTTAAAAATAAAGCAAAAGTAGACAAACCTTTTTTAGAAAATATATTTCATTCTTCTTCCAACATTGATATTCCAAGCCCATCTAATTTAGAATATTATCATGATTCTTTAAGTGAATGTTCAAAAGTTTCTATACAGATAGAGACATATGATGTGAAAGACAAAGTAAAATAGAATATTCTTTTGCAAGAAACTAATGACAATGTGAAAGCTCAAGAAAGTACAAAGACTAAAAAAAATATAAAGTTGAAATTAAAGATGAAGACAAGCAAGAACGAAGAGAATAGAGGAAGCACAAGCTCCAGGATCACATGAAGATGAAGATTGTATTGAATATAAAGTCTTCAATAACCAAATAATGTAATAAAGGGGGGTGTTAGAGAATATTACATTATTTGGTACATGACAATTTACCACCTTGTACATTATTGTATATACTAGATTAAGGTTGTGTTCTAGATTAGTAAGTGATTTAATGTTTTATATAATGTAATAATGTGTAGGAAATGCACAAGTGTCATGTAAATATGTGTGCAAGTGTTATGAGTGTAGATGTGCATAAGTGTCTAATATGTAAGTGTGCACATGTGTCCTTAGAATAGGAAAATGAAGAGTTATTAAGAAGAGTGAAGGTCAAGAGTGCAACATATGAAGAGTCACATACAATTATATATTTGTGACTAAGCATTGTAATATCATGAAGGTGAATCGAACATGCAAAGCTTTATGCTTGCATTAGTAGACCTTTATTCAATAGCATTTTCAGTATTTTCATGTGCAATATTGTGAGTATTTTTATGAGTTATTCAAGTTGTTATTACATTCTGAGATATTATTTGGTTTATTATATTGCAACTTCATTATATTAGATCCTATGATTATTTTCTTGTGATGATTTATATTAAGTATTAGAGCATCAAAAGCTAACATAGATGTTGTGCAAGCCTTGACGAAGTAGGCTTCAATATATTCAAACATTTTATATATTTGTGTAAGGCTTTTAGACACATAATCCTTATCCTCATTGGCCCCATTTGTTTTCATAGTATTCCTTTTGGCTGAAGCATCCTTGTTAGCTTCTCTTTGATATTCTTCCTTTTTCTTCATTAAATTTTAGAACGATCATGTTGGTTATTAACTTTGCATGTCGTAGGATCTTTAGTTGTATAATAGTAAAAAGAACTAGCCACTTTAATGTTTATGTGGACCTAAAAATCTCCACATGTTAACCCTCTAATGGCTCCACCATTGTTGAAAATGTTCACTAACCTAATGGGTGTCAACTTCATACTCATGCCCATGCTTGTTATATCATATATGGGAACCACCGTGTATATCTCAAAAGAAGAGGGTTGTCGGGTTATTAGGATGATTTAAAATTAATTGACTACCATCAACCTATTAGACTTCTTTAGATAAATTATGTATTGTTGGCTATGGGTCATTGCATCATTTTTTACCTTTTGGCTCCACTCCATGTCCTTGGGATAAATGCTTGTATTGATGGGGATGTATAATTGTGGATATGCCTTAATTTTTATTATCCTTTGGACACCTCCCAGCTTCTTGGTAGTTGAATATTCCAATCACTCCTCAAAACATATTGATGTTCCAAAACTTTTAGAAGGTAGCACCAACTTGGAGTGGGTCATTAAAGATGCAATCATGAGTAGGGATAGCATAATGGTCACACCTAAGGATAGTTCCATCAAGTAGAATAAGTTTTTTAGAATATCAAGATTATGTCCTCTGATTGAATAGATAATGTATAGGGCCTCCATATATAGCTTGAGAAATGACATGGAATTCTACATAGACATGGTATGACTAGAACATGTCCCAGTCTAGTTGTATAAAGTTTTCATATATAGGCTATTGTATTTGCAATGAATAATGTGAATTCCATATAACTAGTAGTCACCCATAGAATCCTTGTTTAGATCTTAGAACCATAAATCATCTCTTATTCAGGCCATCGTTATTTGTTTATCCCAGAAAGAAGCAATTATTGCATTGCTCCATGTTGTCTATCATTCCAATCATGTTTGCTTAACCTATTCTAATTTTCACTTTCCCTTCCATACTTTAAGTAAGGACAAGGAGCCATGAGGAAGGATACCTCATGTGTTGAGAAGAACAAGGTATTTTTGTCAAAGTAGAATTCACTAAGGAAAAGAAAATTCTGGCCCTACAAGAGAAATGGATATGATTAATGCTTGATGAACTAAATGCAATTGCTAGCCTTTGGTCTTGTCAAACACCTATCATGCCACCTCCACCTTGCCTTTTTCTAAGCCAAAATTTCTATATATTTTCTATAAAATTGCATGGGAGGACAACCTCACCAGCCTATTACTCTACCATCAACCTACTTTAATACCACTGATTATGGTAATGCTTAGATGATTCTCATTGACTAAATGCATGTTCAAATACAAATTAATTTCTCTATATAGAGAAACCATACTAAAAAGTATGATTTCCATATTTGGTGGAAAACACAACCAATATATCTCAATGGTTCTTGGATGAGTGGTTCTAACCACTCAAGTACTCTTGAGCTTATATAATTAATTCCAATACTACAAAGGATAAAAAGAATGTTCTATATGCCAAGATATGTGGTTCCATGTATATTTCAAAAGCTTTGCCACAATCCATTAATATTAAAAATGAATCAAGATAATGAAATCAACAAGTTGATTATGAAAATATTGCATATTGATGTTGCAAATGTTATGAGGCTAGACATAAAAAAAAACTAATACAAAGTGAAAATGATGAAAAAATAAGTAAAGAGATTGTACTATTGTAGAAATTAGATTAGATTAAGGATTTTTGCTCTTAAAAAAAGTGGCAATTAAAGTTCATCCATATCATTAGATGGAAAATACCATCATGGTTCACTTTGATCAACCACTAGAAGAAACAAAGAAGGATACAAGGGATGAGGAAGTATATTATTTAAGCACAAATTTAGAAGGAATTAAGTGTGTGAAGGATGATGTGGAGGCAAATTTTAAAACAAACAAGGCAAGATATGTCAACTATAACCTAGGTAAATCATCTTAATTTTTTACAAGCAGTACAAAACCTCTCCTTGCAATAAAAAATAAAGTAGTGCAAAATTTATCCCTTGCACTCTACGCTTTTAGAGCAGGCATGTTAAGAAAAATATATGGAGGATATCCATGAAAAATTAGGGTTTTGGGGGTAGCATAAGAAAATAAGTACTATGAAGGATGGTCCTTGCAATTTAGGGTTTTCAATACAAAACAAAGTAGAAAGTGTTGTGGCCATTCCTTGCACTTCATTCTCTAGGGTAAGATAAACATATGGGTGATAAGTCAATTTATGAGAAGGTTGGAAAAATTGAAGATATTGATGAAGATTAGAGTATGGGTGGGAATGGTAAAAAGAGAGCAATACCCTTAAAGTAAGAACAAAGAGAAAATAAAACTCAAAGGGATATTGATATGGGAAAATAAAAATGAATATATGAATTGTTAACAACAACTGAGGCTAATCCAACCAATAAAAATAAAAAGTGATGATGAAAATGGTATCTTGGAATATAAAGGGTATGAATAAGAACCCTAAAAAATATTTTTTAATAGAATTAATAGGTTGTTATATTCTTAATTTACTTTTATAGAAAAAAAGAGTGAGGAATATAAGGATGCATTCAAAAATATTGAAAGACAGAGGAATCAAAAACATTGAAAGATGGAGGAATGTCTGCCAATCTCTATTGTAGGAGCTTTAGGAGATATTGTAGCAATATGGAACAAATGGAAATGGTATGGACAATTGTTAGAAGCAAAATGTAATTGGGTTTGGTCCTTTCTTGTAAGAAAGAGAAAAATATCAAAGTTGAGGTTATGTATATAATTACTCCTCATTAAAGATGTTGGAAGGACTTCAATTTATTTATGTCAAATTCAATGATATTTTATAATTGACATCTATAGATTCTTGGGGACACTTCAACATAGTTTTATCTCCTTTGGAAAATATGAGGGGTACTTCTTGATGGTCTAAACTAATTGAGTATTTTACTTTATTTATCAATTCGAATCAAATTTGTGATGTTATCCCTTTAAGCTTTCAATATACATAGGATAATAAATACATTCAAAAAACTTGTATAGTAGAAATATTGGACTATTTTTTTACTAATAAATGGTTGTAAACAAAGTATACAATATATTCAAACATTGTATTGTGAGCAAGATATGTTGGAAGTATTACATTATTTGGCCCCCTTGTAAATATTAGTTTAGGAGTATGATTTATATTTTATCTAATGTATGTGTCAATGTGTGAGAAAGTGCAAGGTGTCAAGAGAGAGAATGAAGAGTCACATGATATGTGGCAAGATGAGAGTTTTGTCTTAATATGAGGAATGTGAAAGGATGCATCTCCCGAATGTTTGAGGAGAGCAATAATTAGATTACTGAAAAGTCATGTAAAGTTATATATTGGAGATAAATCTTCATGTAATGTAACACTTGGTATCAATCTTGTAATCATTTGATGTTAAATATATTTATGATATATTGTTTTTATTCTAATATTATGATCCATTGTTATTTTGTGAGTGGCAGTTATATGGTTTATTCTTGATCCTATATAAGGCTACTATGAGTTAATATAGTTGAAAAGTTAACAAGATCATATCACAAACCTAATCTTTTGAGATGTGATTAACTCAGTAGTAGTCTAGTCATTTTGAGTTTCATTTATGTGGCTTCAAGTCCTTGATTTCTTCTAGATAGTTATATTATGGTGGGATTCATGATGCAAGTTTTGAAGGATTTACATGTACAAGTTTGTTCAAAAGATGAAATATATAAAGGGGCAAATGAGAATTTGGAATGAAAAACCTTTGGTGATAAATTTAAAGCAGTGGTCACAACCTTCTTGGTAAAGCTATTTAGTAACATAATATATGAGGGGGTTTGTTGGAGGTTGTCGTCACTGCCACAACAGGTTGTGGTTGATCCATCATCGTCACCACCCGATGATAGTTGAAGACCCATTTGCAATTTTGATGAAAGCTCGGACTATGAAGGAGGTAAGCATTCCTCTTTCTTACATTTAAATTTTATTTGGAAGAAGTTTATCGGCTGCAATCATGAAGTGCATGCAATGAAGCTAGGGTTTGCAAAGTGAAGCATAGAGGAATTAAATCGAAGGGGTGAAAGGATTTACTTTGCTAGGGAGGAATATTTCTATGCATGTGAACAACAGTTTGAAGAATTTTGTTGGCTAGAATTACGGAGTGCACACAATAAAGCTAGGGTTTACAAGTGAAGCACAAAGAAAAGTAAAAAAATACAAGAAGTGACAGTATTTTATTTTCCTTAAAATAAGAATGTGCTCAGATCTATTCATGTGAATAAAATGAAGGTGGGTCTAGTTCTTGACTGATATCTTTAAAAAATGACACAAGAAGCATCATCATTTTTTTAAAACCAAAGTGCGCTCAGATCTGTTCATGTGAAGAAAATGAAGGTTGGACAACTTACTTTCTAGATTCAAAGCATGCAAAAGGTGAAAGGAGTTACTTTTAAATGGAGGAATATTTTTGTGCATGTGAATGGTTGTTTGAAGAAGTTTATCGGTTGGAATCATGAAGTTCATGCAACAAAGCTAGGGTTTGCAAAAGGAAAATATTAACTTTTATTTTTATTTGGTATTTTTAAAATGGCAGTATAGTTTGGAAAATTGGTTTCTTGTTTTGATGGAGAATGAAGAGGAACATTTGGACTTCTTAGAGGATCCCTTTGAGGGGTAATGCATCTTTTCAACTCCAAGGGCCAAGGGTCCCATTTTTGGACAAGACTTAGAAGTTGAGAACTAGGGGTCCTTGGGTTTTTCGAGTGGCTAGAATAATACTGCAGGTTATCAGACTTTAGTGGATAGAGGGGAGTCTATGTCAAAAGGTTCAGATCAGGTTAGTTTTCCTATTGATTGCTCACTCTTAGGTGTCTTAGAACACTCTACTCAAGTGATGGGTCTAATGAATGAGCAAGTATTTCATTGCGGGGAAGAAAAACTTGAGCAAGCTCCAAACAACCCAAACTCACTTTGTTTGATAGAGTTTCCTTTGTTTGGTTTTGGTTTTATTGGTAAAAGTCTTGATTTAGAGGCCCTAAGTGGAGTGGGTCCAAACTTTCAATTAGCATAGACTACAACTCCGATTACTAAAGTGTGTAAGGCACATAAAGTGGTTAAAAAGAGAAGGTCAAAGATCAGAATGGTACTTGGGGAAGACCTAAGGATGGAACAAGTTTTGGAGTTTTTTGGGAAGGCCCTTATTGGAAAGTTTCATGGACATCAAATAGCTGATAATACACTAAATGAGTGGTTGTAGAAGGTATGGGTCCCAATTTTAGGATATGGGCCAATTTTTCACTTACTTGCCAGAGGATGGATAGGTTTCTTTTTTCAATCTGAGGAAGATGCACAAAAAATTATGGGAGGTCATTGGTATTGGGGGTCTTCTTTTTTGGCTTTGAAGGCTTGGACGACTTGCTTTGATCCTAGGACTGAAGTTGCTAGGAGAATCCCGATCTGGGTAAAACTTCTAGGTCTACCAATGGAGTTATGGTCAGAAAGAGCTTTGAAAGAGATTGGAGATTCATTAGGTAAAACCTTAGATATAGATATTTCTTTCAAATCTAGTGTTTTTGGTCAGTAGCTCGGGTTTTGGTTGAGATGGATATCAGTGAAGGCTTACCAGATTGTATGGAGATAGTTGTGGGGAATACAGTTCATAATCAAATCTTGGACTATTTGAAGATTCCTTTTAGATGTGTTTGTTGTCATGTTTATGGACATATTGCTAAGGAATGTTCTCAATATTTCACACATAAAGTATGGAGGAGAAAATAAATGACTAGTGGGGATTTCAAGTCAGCTAACAATAATCAAGAGATACCTATTTTTTAGAGCTCAATAGTGCTCCCTGATTTGGCACAAACAAGCAAAAAGAATGTTGTTGAACCTAGAACCAAAACTCTAGAGGAGGAAGAAATTTTGGGCCTAGCTTTATCTCCATTTCACTATTCACAAGTTGTTAGAGAAGGAGATAAATTCATAAAGAAAACTATGAAAGGATTGGAACCCGATACTATTAAGTTTGTTGGTCAGTCATCTAAGCCTTATGACAATTACTATCCAATACATGTGGAGAATAATCTAGACTTAGGTAATAAATAAGTTTGTACACTTCCTTATGAATCTTCGAAGAGAAGTCCTAGGGACAAGGAATTTTCTAGGATTTTGGATAATGGGTCAGCAACCTCAAACACATTGAATAGGGATTGTGATCCAAATATTTCTACTATTGGGGAAGTCTTTTTGACCTATCAGGTGAATCTTCTAGGGAGGTATCTATTTTAGGGGATGGTTTGGAGATGGGCTCCTCTTGCAGATATTTGTTACGTTCTAGGAAAAGGGAATCCGAGTTGAGAACTTGTGTAGTTGCTAGAAGGTTAGGGTTAGATCTGGACCTTATAAAGGAATCTTCCACTTCTTCAACAAGTAGGAAATCTTTTTTTTTTCATGCACA